>CM067167.1:83771001-83885864 GCA_034093135.1 Erigeron breviscapus
TCTCGCTTCTGTTTTTGAACTTGATCTTGAAGATTCTTGACTTGTTTTTCATGTGCAAGCTCCCTTTCTCTTACCTCCAAAGCATTCAACACCCCCCTTTCAGTCATTGTCAACAAATCACCCTCAGACCTTAGAATTCCAAGTAATAATTCACATGCAGAATCTTTGGTTGGTTGATTTGTTGATGTTGATGGAATTTGATTTGGTGTTCTTTGTGTTTGTGTAGGAGATGGAGTAACCAACCCGGAGGTTGTTTGCACACTTGTGGTGTGACCTAAATTTAGCGAAGCTGATTCAGGATTTCCTGCAGATCCTTGGGTTAAACCCTCACCAGCAGTTTCAGATTCAGTGGCTTTGCAACCAGAATCAGGTTGTGTCCTAGACTGTGATAAATCACTGTCCGGGACTTGTTGTTGGGTAACACCACTAACAACACCGGGGTCACTGAGAATGCCCGTTAATACAGTTTCAGGTTGATCCTGAGGAACAGCAGTGTCACCTAGGCGTTCATACTGTCCCCCAGTCTCGGTTTGAGAACTGTTACCTGCGGCTAAAGCTGGCATAATGTTAGCTAAGGCAGGATTTCCAAGTTGTCCTTGAGGGTCACACAAAGTGGGTCCCCCTCCGCTTGTTCCGGCATCAGTACTAAACTGAGCTTGTGAATCCGTGTACCTAGGAGATCTAGACTCTTGTGCACGAAATGAAGGCGAGAGGTGGGGCTGTTCCTCTCTTATTTCAACACTCTCATCCTCCAAATGAGGAGAGTGTGGTGAACGTGGCTGATCCCCGTGCATTTCTGAGACTAACTCCTGTTGTGAGGAGTCAGAATGGCGAGGAGAGTTTGGTGCAAGCGAGAATGGGGAGTTCTCGACTTCTATTCTAGGGTTGTCATCCCGGCTAGACACATTTGTTTCAACTATCGGAGGGCCAACGTTTTCTTTATGCCCTTGTCCTAACCCGGACCTCTCAACCTCTCTAACATTTTCAACTCTTCCCTCAATCCCGCCTTGTTCCTCCTGCACAACATCATCTCCAGTGCTAACATTCTCAGTTTCTAACTCAGAAATTACATTATCAACAATTCGAGTTGCTTGTTCAACATCTAACTCTGCTGAGGCACCAATAGATTCATCCAAATCTGCCGAACTTGATTCAACTCTGTGAGATGCAGATCTAGAAGATTTATGCTTTCTTTTGGACTTCTTCTTTGAAGCCTTTGATAGACCTGATGGTGGCCTTCGAGCAATCATTTTAATTCGTCTACCAGGTATTGAAGGTGGTTCATTTGGTAATGCTGAAGCAAGCGGTGTCGGATTAAGAACTGGTGAAGAGTGAAGTGGTGTAAGTGTCGGTGGATTGGGTGAAACAACGGATGGAATTGGTGTAGAAGGTGAAGATTGTGAAAATTGAACGGTAGGTGGAGATTGTGTTGTTTGAATGGATGGTGAAGATTGTGAAAGAATATTCGGTGTAGATTGAGAAACAGGTGAAGTAACAGGTTCAGGTGTAACAACTTCTTGTTCAAACATAACTCTTTTTGACTTTCTTTTCCTCTGCTCAGAAGTCCCTCATCACTAACCCCTCTTTTTCTTTTAACAGACCTAGGACCCTCACTTGGCGACCTATTCACAGCTTGGGTAGGAATCTGTCGGCTTTCAGATCCCATCGCTGTGGCTAACCACTCTCTATAAGACCTAAGGTGAGGACTCTGAGCAGAAACCAGATTAAGTAGAAATGGTGGAATTGGAAAAGGTCTAGCAACTTCACTTCCTGTGCCTAAGCTCCCTTTCTCTTACCTCCAAAGCATTCAACACCCCCCTTTCAGTCATTGTCAACAAATCACCCTCAGACCTTAGAATTCCAAGTAATAATTCACATGCAGAATCTTTGGTTGGTTGATTTGTTGATGTTGATGGAATTTGATTTGGTGTTCTTTGTGTTTGTGTAGGAGATGGAGTAACCAACCCGGAGGTTGTTTGCACACTTGTGGTGTGACCTAAATTTAGCGAAGCTGATTCAGGATTTCCTGCAGATCCTTGGGTTAAACCCTCACCAGCAGTTTCAGATTCAGTGGCTTTGCAACCAGAATCAGGTTGTGTCCTAGACTGTGATAAATCACTGTCCGGGACTTGTTGTTGGGTAACACCACTAACAACACCGGGGTCACTGAGAATGCCCGTTAATACAGTTTCAGGTTGATCCTGAGGAACAGCAGTGTCACCTAGGCGTTCATACTGTCCCCCAGTCTCGGTTTGAGAACTGTTACCTGCGGCTAAAGCTGGCATAATGTTAGCTAAGGCAGGATTTCCAAGTTGTCCTTGAGGGTCACACAAAGTGGGTCCCCCTCCGCTTGTTCCGGCATCAGTACTAAACTGAGCTTGTGAATCCGTGTACCTAGGAGATCTAGACTCTTGTGCACGAAATGAAGGCGAGAGGTGGGGCTGTTCCTCTCTTATTTCAACACTCTCATCCTCCAAATGAGGAGAGTGTGGTGAACGTGGCTGATCCCCGTGCATTTCTGAGACTAACTCCTGTTGTGAGGAGTCAGAATGGCGAGGAGAGTTTGGTGCAAGCGAGAATGGGGAGTTCTCGACTTCTATTCTAGGGTTGTCATCCCGGCTAGACACATTTGTTTCAACTATCGGAGGGCCAACGTTTTCTTTATGCCCTTGTCCTAACCCGGACCTCTCAACCTCTCTAACATTTTCAACTCTTCCCTCAATCCCGCCTTGTTCCTCCTGCACAACATCATCTCCAGTGCTAACATTCTCAGTTTCTAACTCAGAAATTACATTATCAACAATTCGAGTTGCTTGTTCAACATCTAACTCTGCTGAGGCACCAATAGATTCATCCAAATCTGCCGAACTTGATTCAACTCTGTGAGATGCAGATCTAGAAGATTTATGCTTTCTTTTGGACTTCTTCTTTGAAGCCTTTGATAGACCTGATGGTGGCCTTCGAGCAATCATTTTAATTCGTCTACCAGGTATTGAAGGTGGTTCATTTGGTAATGCTGAAGCAAGCGGTGTCGGATTAAGAACTGGTGAAGAGTGAAGTGGTGTAAGTGTCGGTGGATTGGGTGAAACAACGGATGGAATTGGTGTAGAAGGTGAAGATTGTGAAAATTGAACGGTAGGTGGAGATTGTGTTGTTTGAATGGATGGTGAAGATTGTGAAAGAATATTCGTTGTAGATTGAGAAACAGGTGAAGTAACAGGTTCAGGTGTAACAGCTTCTTGTTCAAACATAACTCTTTTTGATTTTCTTTTCTTCTGCTCAGAAGTCCCCTCATCACTAACCCCTCTTTTTCTTTTAGGAGACCTAGGACCCTCACTTGGTGACCTATCCACAGCTTGGGTAGGAATCTGTCGGCTTTCAGATCCCATCGCTGTGGCTAACCACTCTCTATAAGACCTAAGGTGAGGACTCTGAGCAGAAACCAGATTAAGTAGAAATGGTGGAATTGGAAAAGGTCTAGCAACTTCACTTCCTGTGCCTCTTACTCGCATATTTGATTTGTACATGGCAATTACACACTTGAAACTATCTTCCAACTTTGGAATCTCCTCAGTATTGTCAAGTACGTCTTCAATTATCAAAGTGAAGAATCGAATATAAGGAATGTACTTTCGTTCTTGAACATCCTTTCCTTTCACCACTTGTCTCATCTTATCCCACACAATCTTGGCAAAGTCACATTTAACATTATGTGTGACAACATAGTATATAGACAGTGAGTGCTTTGTCATTGCATCAATCCCCTTCTGAGATGGCATCAGACAGGTGCATAAAACATTGTACATTGTATGCCATAATGTAGCCACATTCATTCTTTTAAAATCCCTCATGGATGTCAACTCTCCTTCATATCCCAATGCATGAACTGCAGATAACATTTCATCAACATATGGCAATTCTTCATACTCTTCTTGTTCTGGAAAACCAATGATCGTTCTGAACTCATCTAGTGTGAATTGGCAGTTAAAAACATTATCATCTGATTGTAGAGAGTATCTAAAGCATTATTCATGTTGATGTCTTTTATTTGCTTTCACAAACTCAATTGATTCCCATAAATCAAACATATACTTCTCGGGAACAATTGCACCACCAGTTAAAGCATTATTCAAAGGATGATGGCTCAGAATCTCAGTTATGATTGGGAATTTGGAGGTAAATGGAATATGAAGAGCTTGATTGGCTTGCATCTTCATAGTAGCACCTTCTTGGAACATCACCATCTTTGTATTTATTATTTTTCTGAAAAATTAAACTGACCAAATTTTGACCAGAAAAGACATTTTAAACACAGAAAAACACAACAACTTTTTAATTAATTACATTTATTACACAAAGACAATGTTTCTCACATATATTAAAAATGAGAAAACAAAGGTAGTACACAAAGGCGTTCGATACCTTGCTTCTCACCCTAATATATATAAGAAACATGACGACATATAGAATCACATAAGTATTAAAAGATAAGACAACAAAGGTAGTACACAAAGGCGTTCGATACCTTGCATCTTACCCTAACACTTATGAAAAACTATATAGACAAACACAATAACCACATACACAAATACTTAAACAAAATTTCAATACAAATAAAAGAATGAAAAATACTTAGAATAAAAAAAACATAAAAAAAATTTTATATGCATTTGCCGAGCAAATATCTCGGCAAATGGCATATTTGACACAAATTTTGCCCAGACACTGATTAAGATTGAAAAATGGTTTTGGCAAACATTTTGAAAAATTGTATGATTTGCCGAGCAAAAACCTCGGCAAATGCGAGAATTGGGAAATCTGATCAACAGTTTGTCAAGCCATCGTGTATTGAAGTGAAGTCTCGTAAATGCCGAGCAAATATCTCGGCAAATGAGCATTTCAGACTGGACTTCATTGAATATATGAAAATCCTTTGATTTGATCAACAAGAATGTTGACAAATGTTTAAGGAATATTTCAATGACAAAATGTGCATTTGCCGAGATAAAATCTCTGCAAATGACACATTTGATATAAAACAAGAAAAATGATTAAGTCTTTTGGAAATGAAATTAAGCATTTGCCGAGCAATAAGCTCTGCAAATGATATATTGTAAAATTAAAGACTTGGAAAAAATTTCACACGAAAAGTTGATTTGCCGAGCAAAAACCTCGGCAAATGCGAGAATTGGGAAATCTGATCAACAGTTTGTCAAGCCATCGTGTATTGAAGTGAAGTCTCGTAAATGCCGAGCAAATATCTCGGCAAATGAGCATTTCAGACTGGACTTCATTGAATATATGAAAATCCTTTGATTTGATCAACAAGAATGTTGACAAATGTTTAAGGAATATTTCAATGACAAAATGTGCATTTGCCGAGATAAAATCTCTGCAAATGACACATTTGATATAAATCAAGAAAAATGATTAAGTCTTTTGGAAATGAATTTAAGCATTTGCCGAGCAAATATCTCGGCAAATGAGCATTTCAGACTGGACTTCATTGAATATATGAAAATCCTTTGATTTGATCAACAAGAATGTTGACAAATGTTTAAGGAATATTTCAATGACAAAATGTGCATTTGCCGAGCAAATATCTCGGCAAATGAGCATTTCAGACTGGACTTCATTGAATATATGAAAATCCTTTGATTTGATCAACAAGAATGTTGACAAATGTTTAAGGAATATTTCAATGACAAAATGTGCATTTGCCGAGCAAATATCTCGGCAAATGAGCATTTCAGACTGGACTTCATTGAATATATGAAAATCCTTTGATTTGATCAACAAGAATGTTGACAAATGTTTAAGGAATATTTCAATGACAAAATGTGCATTTGCCGAGATAAAATCTCTGCAAATGAGCATTTCAGACTGGACTTCATTGAATATATGAAAATCCTTTGATTTGATCAACAAGAATGTTGACAAATGTTTAAGGAATATTTCAATGACAAAATGTGCATTTGCCGAGATAAAATCTCTGCAAATGACACATTTGATATAAAACAAGAAAAATGATTAAGTCTTTTGGAAATGAAATTAAGCATTTGCCGAGCAATAAGCTCTGCAAATGATATATTGTAAAATTAAAGACTTGGAAAAAATTTCACACGAAAAGTTGATTTGCCGAGCAAGAAGCTCTGCAAATGGCTAGTTCAATACTTTGAAAATTTTGACTTGGGTTTTGTTTGACAAACAAGATTTTTGAAAGATTTGAGAAAAACATGTATTTGCCGAGCAAAAACCTCGGCAAATGACCTTTTTGATCTGAAATTTTGTTAAGTCAAAATATGAACATGTTTTTCCAGACTTATGAAGATTTGAAGATGATTATGAGCAACCATAGCATTTGCCGAGCAAAGAGCTCTGCAAATGGCTTATTCATGACTTAGAAAATTTTTGAACAGATTGAGAAAACATTCATTTGCCGAGAAAATATCTCTGCAAATGGCTAGTTCAATACTTTGAAAATTTTGACTTGGGTTTTGTTTGACAACAATATGAACAAGTTTTGCCAGTCATATGAAGATTTGAAGATGGATATGAACAAAACATAGCATTTGCCGAGCAAATATCTCGGCAAATGGCACAAATCTTCAAAGATTACCCAGCCCTTCAAAGCTTAAACCCAGAATTTCCAGCACATGAGCAGATTAAGGTATTTAATTCAGATAAACAACAAGTAATAGCCCTAATCATGCAACTAAAACATCAAATATTCACATCCAATCATCACATAATGCATAACAATCATGGCAGTTCATTCAAGCATTTAATCAAACAGTTGGAATGCAATATGAAAACAAGAAATCTTACCTTTAAACTGATGATTTGATCGAAGATAAGAGATGAAATACACCACAATTCTGATCACAAGTCTAAACCCACTTCGATTATTATGAATAAAATGAAAAGTTTGATTGATTGAAGTGAATATGATCGGTTTTGAGAGAAAAACAAAGATATTTGCCGAGCAAATATCTCGGCAAATGAGCATTTCAGACTGGACTTCATTGAATATATGAAAATCCTTTGATTTGATCAACAAGAATGTTGACAAATGTTTAAGGAATATTTCAATGACAAAATGTGCATTTGCCGAGATAAAATCTCTGCAAATGAGCATTTCAGACTGGACTTCATTGAATATATGAAAATCCTTTGATTTGATCAACAAGAATGTTGACAAATGTTTAAGGAATATTTCAATGACAAAATGTGCATTTGCCGAGCAAAAATCCTCGGCAAATGAGCATTTCAGACTGGACTTCATTGAATATATGAAAACTCCTTTGATTTGATCAACAAGAATGTTGACAAATGTTTAAGGAATATTTCAATGACAAAATGTGCATTTGCCGAGATAAAATCTCTGCAAATGAGCATTTCAGACTGGACTTCATTGAATATATGAAAATCCTTTGATTTGATCAACAAGAATGTTGACAAATGTTTAAGGAATATTTCAATGACAAAATGTGCATTTGCCGAGCAAATATCTCGGCAAATGAGCATTTCAGACTGGACTTCATTGAATATATGAAAATCCTTTGATTTGATCAACAAGAATGTTGACAAATGTTTAAGGAATATTTCAATGACAAAATGTGCATTTGCCGAGAAAATCTCGGCAAATGAGCATTTCAGACTGGACTTCATTGAATATATGAAAATCCTTTGATTTGATCAACAAGAATGTTGACAAATGTTTAAGGAATATTTCAATGACAAAATGTGCATTTGCCGAGCAAATATCTCGGCAAATGAGCATTTCAGACTGGACTTCATTGAATATATGAAAACTCCTTTGATTTGATCAACAAGAATGTTGACAAATGTTTAAGGAATATTTCAATGACAAAATGTGCATTTGCCGAGATAAAATCTCTGCAAATGAGCATTTCAGACTGGACTTCATTGAATATATGAAAATCCTTTGATTTGATCAACAAGAATGTTGACAAATGTTTAAGGAATATTTCAATGACAAAATGTGCATTTGCCGAGCAAATATCTCGGCAAATGAGCATTTCAGACTGGACTTCATTGAATATATGAAAATCCTTTGATTTGATCAACAAGAATGTTGACAAATGTTTAAGGAATATTTCAATGACAAAATGTGCATTTGCCGAGCAAATATCTCGGCAAATGAGCATTTCAGACTGGACTTCATTGAATATATGAAAATCCTTTGATTTGATCAACAAGAATGTTGACAAATGTTTAAGGAATATTTCAATGACAAAATGTGCATTTGCCGAGATAAAATCTCTGCAAATGACACATTTGATACTGGACTTCATTGAATATATGAAAACTCCTTTGATTTGATCAACAAATGTTTCAACAAGATGTGCTGACAAATGTTAAAGGAAAACAAAACAAAACAACAACAACAACAAAACAAAAACAAAAACAAAACAAAAACAAAAACAAAAACAAAAACAAAAACAAAACAAAAACAAAAACAAAAACAAAAACAAAAACAAAACAAAAACAAAAACAAAAACAAAAACAAAAACAAAACAAAAACAAAAACAAAACAAAAACAAAAACAAAACAAAAACAAAAACAAAAACAAAAACAAAAACAAAACAAAAACAAAAACAAAACAAAAACAAAAACAAAACAAAAACAAAAACAAAACAAAAACAAAAACAAAACAAAAACAAAAACAAAAACAAAAACAAAAACAAAAACAAAACAAAAACAACAACAAAAACAAAAACAAAAACAAAAACAAAAACAAAAACAAAAACAAAAACAAAAACAAAAAAATAATAAAAAATAGAGAAAAAAAATAAAAAAATCTTTTTATCATTTTATAAAAATTCTAATTTCTAATTTGGTTTTTCAGATTTTAAAAACAAACACACAAAAAATAAAAAAGATTTAAACAAATAAAATAAACAATTAAAAAATTTACACATACTAGATAAGCAAACAAATATTCACATGTATTTGCACACTCCCCCTCAAATTAAGCATATATGAATACATTAAATTTACAAACTCCCCCTAAAATCATGCATTCTACCCTTTTTCTCCCCCTCAAACATTGCATGTAATAACAAGTAAAACACATCAATGTTTGAAACAGAAAATGAACATAGAATACATGGCATGAAAGCATTTAAGTTTGTAAATCTAGCATTCCCAACTTGGTTTTAAGAAAATTAAACCTCTGTTCATCCAAAGGTTTGGTGAAAAGGTCAGCAAGTTGGTAGTCTGTCGGGACAAAATAGAGTTCGATGTTACCTTTCTCGACATGATCTTTAAGAAAATGGTACCGAACATCTATGTGCTTGGTCTTAGTATGCTGTACCGGGTTGCAAGAAATAGCAATAGCACTCTTTGAGTCACAGTAGATGGGAATTCTATTGAACTGAAATCCATAATCAGTCAACTGCATCTTCATCCAAAGAACTTGTGAACAACAGCTTGCTGCAGCAACGTACTCAGCTTCTGCAGTAGATGTAGATACACAATTCTGTTTCTTCGAAGACCAACTGACTAATCTATCCCCTAAAAACTGTACGCTCCCAGAAGTACTCTTTCGATCAAGCTTACAACCTGCATGGTCAGCATCCGAATATGCAATCAACTGAAACCCGGTATCCCTTGGATACCAGAGACCAAGGTTCACAGTGCCTTTCAGGTATCGGAAAATCCGTTTGACGGCCTGGAAATGACTTTCCTTAGGATTGGCCTGGTACCTGGCACACATGCATGTGGCGAACATAATATCCGGGCGACTTGCAGTCAAATACATGAGTGAACCTATCATACTGCGATATCTCTTTTGATCAAAAGATTTTCCATTTAAGTCAGCATTAATCTTTGTTCGAGCTTCCATGGGTGTACCAATTGGTTGACAATTCATCATATCAAACTTTTTCAACATGTCAAGAATGTACTTAGTTTGACAAATAAAAGTACCATTTGACAACTGTTTGACTTGAAGACCAAGGAAAAAGTTTAATTCATCCATCATGCTCATTTCAAATTTACTGATCATTAAAGCAGAAACATTCTTGCAGTATTTAGGGTTAGTTGACCCAAAAATTATGTCGTCAACATAAATCTGGATTAGAATGATGTCACTCCCTTGTCTTTTGATAAACAAGGTAGTGTCAATCGAACCTTTGCTAAAACCAGATTTCACAAGATAAGAGGAGAGAGCATCATACCATGCACGAGGGGCTTGTTTCAGACCATACAAAGCCTTATCTAACCTGTAAACATAGTCCGGATGTTTTGAATTCACAAATCTCTCAGGTTGTTCAACATACACCTCTTCTTTGAGAATTCCATTCAAGAAGGCAGTTTTGACATCCATCTGGTAGACTGTGAAATTCTTGTAGGCAGCATAAGCAAGAAACATCCGAATGGCCTCAATTCGTGCAACTGGTGCGAATGTCTCATCGTAATCAATTCCATCTTGTTGACAATATCCCTTTGCAACCAATCGTGCTTTGTTTCGTACAACAACTCCAGTTTCATCCTTTTTGTTCTTGAAGATCCATTTGGTTTTAATTGGCTCCTTATTCTTGTAAGGATTGGGAACCAATTTCCACACCTCAAGACGTTCGAACTTATTAAGTTCTTCTTGCATTGCTTTCACCCAATCTGTACAACTTAGAGCTTCATTCACTGTCTTTGGTTCAACAATACTCAGAAAATTCACAAACAGACATTCATTCGCGGATGCGGATCTTGTCTGAACTCCAGTTGTTGGATTACTAATGACTTGAGAAATTGGATGAGCTCTAGTCCATTTGGTTGTGTGAGGAATTGGATCAAGTGGATCACCAGATTCTTCAGAATTAATAAAATCAGGAGAATGTTGTTCTGTCAATTGTTCAAATGAAGTAGCAATTGGTTTAACAAAGTCGTCGGGATCATAATCTTCAGGATTGGTTGACGGATTTGTCACTTGAGAGATATTATGAGGTTGAGTATGCAACTCAGAATTATCAGTAGGTGGAGGAGAATCAGATGAAGAATTAACATCTGATGATTGTGATGGTGAAGACTCATTGGGATCCATCTCATTTGAATTTGAAGTGGATGGTTCATTTGTATTCACTTCGGATCCAGGAAATTTCGTCGGAACATGAAAAAATTCTTCAAACAAGATATCCAAATCTTGTGTAGTTGGAGTAGAGAATGATGATTTGACATTGGAATCAGTTTTTGTTGCGGAAGCTTGTGGACTTTGAAGTTCGGGTCTTGAACTGTGTTGTTCAAGAACCATTTCCGAGAGTTAATCAAATCTAACATTCATACTCTCTTCGATCCTCTTGGTTCTTCGGTTATACACACGATATGCTATTGATTCTCTCGAATAACCGATGAAATATGCCTCATCGCCTTTTGGTTCAAATTTGCCCAAATTATCTCGATCATTGAGAACATAACAAACACATCCGAATATGTGTAAGAAGTTCACATTGGGCTTTCTCTTGTTAATCACCTCATATGGAGTTTTATCAAACCTCTTGTTTATGATTGATCTATTTTGAGTGAAACAAGCAGTAGCAACTGCTTTAGCCCATAAATTCTGAGGCAATTTCGAATAAGCAAGCATTGTTCTAGCTGCTTCAACAAGAGTTCGATTACGACGTTTAACTACTCCATTCTGTTGAGGTGTCCTGGCAGCGGAAAATTGATGAGTAATACCCATGGACTTGAAGAAAGAATCAATTGTTGAATTCTTGAATTCAGTGCCATTGTCTGAGCGAACAATTCTAACAGATGATTTAAGATTTACTTGGGTTTTCTTGATGAAATCAATAATCACATTCGGAGTATCACTTTTTGCATGAAGAAAGAATACCCAAGTATAACGAGAATAATCATCGACAATCACGAGAATGTATCGCTTGCCATGGATACTTTGAACTTTCATTGGTCCACACAAATCCATATGAATAAGGTGCAAAGGACCTTAAGTACTTAGATACTTCTTTGGTTTGTGTGATGCTTTCTTCATCTTTCCAATTGCACAAGCTGGACAAACATGTTCACTTTCATACTTGTAATCCGGAAGACCTTCAACAAGTTGTTTATCCACAAGAGCATTGATCGTTTGAAAATTAAGATGAGAAAGACGGCGATGCCATAACCAAGAATAGGGATATGATCATTTCTGAATCTGACAGTTCCCATAAACTTCTCAACAAAATTCGATAGAATGGACTTGTTTCCAGTCATATGACGAGAACATCCCGAGTCAACATACCATACACAAATGAGATATTCCTGCAAAGACAATGAATATGATTTAGGTACCCACATAGATTGGGTCCTTGCAGGTTAGAGGGATAACATGCAAGTACACATAAAAAATTAACATAAAACAAAATAACACACAAACAAACTTTTTATTCAAAATAACAAACAAGCACACATACGAGTTCAAACAAGAAATACGAATTACAAACAATGAAAAGTAAAGGATTATACACAAGTTTTGAGACAAGCAGGACTAGTCCTAGATGTATTAGCCCTATCTAAAGAATTTGATCTACGGACAATCCACACTTGTTTGACATTTGTTGTATTTCCATCAAGCTTGACTTTTCTAGAAGCATGCAAAAATCTATCTTTAGGTATCCATTTACTGCTACTAGTTAAGCACAAGTCACCTGAAACACGAACATTCTTTGAGTTAGCAAACAATTTGTTATTGCTATTCTTGACAGGTTTCTTCTTGATGGTTTCTGTGGTCTTGTTTACTTTCTTGATGTTATTAGGTGACAACCAACCATACTGATCTTTGTATTTAGTTATTCCTGAAATTGTATCTCTAACTCCCTGTAAAGTGCACTTAGAAGTCTTCTGAGAATACCTAGGAAAACTAGAATACCTAACATGCTGAGGTTGTTTGTTACCTAATGAGAAAGATTCATTCTTGACAGTCTTTGGACCACTACTTGTTTTGACTTCTTTTTGGGACTTAGGTTCAGATTTAACCTTATTCATCTGTGGTTGTCTAGAAGTCTTTGATTCCTTAGAGACTGTGGGACCTTTGTTTAGTTTCGGTCTTGAATCTGTCTTAGGTGATTGATTGGACTTTGGTTGTGTGGTGGTCTTTGGTCTTTTGAACTTATCAAATGGGGAAGATTGTGAAGAGTGTGACTTTGGAATCTTCTTTAGATAAAATTCATGTTTATCCTCCTTTTGTTCTTTTTCTTTTTCAAACTTTTGTTTGAAAGCATCAATTTCATTCAAGTAAGTTTGAGTTCCCTCGGAAAACTTGGTAAAGGACTCAGTCTCATAAGCAGTCGGGAAGAATAATCATCAACATCATTGACATCAAAAACATCATCTAGTTCACAATCAGTTTGAACAGAAACATGCACAACTTCACACTCAGTTTGCACAGATGCATTCACAATTTCACAAATAGAACATGCAGTTTGTGAAGTTTTTTCATCTTGACACACAGAATATTTTGGTGGATTTGGAGTGGCCATTACTTCACAAACTGGACAATTAGGGTGATCACAATCATTTTCATGATTCTTGGGTGGGTCATAGTGATTTTGAGTCTTCAAATTATCTATTAAAGATTGCTTTTCATCAAGAGACTTTTTCAAATCCTCTATTACCTTTTCCAAAACACTTTGTGGAACATAAGGTCTTTCAACAGCAGGTTTTGGAATTTGAATAGGTTTTTCCAAAGGTTTTTCAGTAAAACACTCAAGAATTTCAGGTATTATAACCTCATGATTATCTTTGTTACTTTTATGCCCAGGGTGACTGAAAAAATCATATGTCTCATCCATTAACTCATAGTTAAAATAGACATCTGCACCCTTCTTTAGAAAATCATCAGCCTCAAAATCACCATGACTTGGTCTAACAAATTGGTCAGTCATCCCACATCTCAAATAAGATTCCTTATACAATGATGGGATTTCTTCTTGTGCTTGGAGCAAATGTTCTGGATTGACATAACCCAACCCTGAATTGAATGCAGTTTTTGAATTTCTTGGCCTATTCAAAAAGATTTGTTGATATGATCGATTAATCTTATACAACTTTTCTTGATAAGACTTGATTTCAGCTTTAAGTTCATCATTTTCTTTATCAAGTTTTTGTTTAAGAGAATCTTTTATACAACACTCATATTTTAGGTCAGAAATTTTGTTTTCAAATTCTTTCAAATCAGGGGTAGATTCTTTAAGTTTTATATTTAATGACTCAATGTCCTCAGCCAAAGCATTTGCTCTAAACATTTCATTGGTCTTTTCTACTTGTAATTGTCTCACGGTCTTGTTCAACTCAAGAACTTTGGTTTCAAGTTCTTGTTTTTCCAGATGCAATTTGGAGTTTGGAGTAAAAGTGACTGCAACTTTTTCAGATTTCAAATTTTCAAAATCCTTTTGAAGTAAATCAAATTTATCTTTAGAATTTTGAAATTTGTTTTCTTTGTCTTCCAACTCTTTGGTTAATTTTGAAATCTTTTTACTCAACCCTTTTCCATGTTCCACAGCTGCATCACTCATATCCATATAGTATTGTAGCATTTTCTTTGGAATAGTTATTACCTGATCATCTTCTGAAGAACCTTCATCAACCTCCTCTAACTCCTTTGACTTCTTGATCTTTGTCATGAAGCACACATTTGCTGCAAGTTCATCTGTCTCTTCATCAGAAAGATGTAGCCATTTGTCGTCTTCAGCTAGAAGAGCAATTCCACTTTCCTCTTGTCTTGCAAGCAAAAGTTTGTACTTGTAGTACTCGGAGTTCTTCTGATGAGGTTTAGTGCAATTAATGGCAAAATGTCCTGGAAGACCACAATTGTAACATTTCTTGTCCTCATTCCTCTTGTCCATGACCTTCTTTTCAAACTTCTTCTGATTGTCATATTTCTTTTCACCACCAACCAATTCTTTCTTGGTTTCAAACTTAGGAGCATTTGCATTCTTTGCATAAGATGAAACTGATGAAGTCCTAAGCTGATTGTTGGTTGGTTTCTTCTTGAAAAATTTCTTCTTGAAAGCCTTTGTGAAATAAGCAAGTTCCTTGTACATTTCTTTTTGCTTTTCATCCAAATCAGAATCACTCATTTCACTTGAGTCAGAATCAGTTTCAAATTCAACAAAGTTCTGTCTTGAAACTCTTGAAGACTTCTTTTCAGCTACCAAGGCCAGTGGATCAGAATGAACACTTTCTTCTTTCTCTTCTTTTGAGCTCTCAGAACATTTTTTTTTTTTTTTTTTTTTTTTTTTTTTTTTTTTTTTTTTTTTTTTTTTTTTTTTTTTTTTTTTTTTTTTTTTTTTTTTTTTTTTTTTTTTTTTTTTTTTTTTTTTTTTTTTTTTTTTTTTTTTTTTTTTTTTTTTTTTTTTTTTTTTTTTTTTTTTTTTTTTTTTTTTTTTTTTTTTTTTTTTTTTTTTTTTTTTTTTTTTTTTTTTTTTTTTTTTTTTTTTTTTTTTTTTTTTTTTTTTTTTTTTTTTTTTTTTTTTTTTTTTTTTTTTTTTTTTTTTTTTTTTTTTTTTTTTTTTTTTTTTTTTTTTTTTTTTTTTTTTTTTTTTTTTTTTTTTTTTTTTTTTTTTTTTTTTTTTTTTTTTTTTTTTTTTTTTTTTTTTTTTTTTTTTTTTTTTTTTTTTTTTTTTTTTTTTTTTTTTTTTTTTTTTTTTTTTTTTTTTTTTTTTTTTTTTTTTTTTTTTTTTTTTTTTTTTTTTTTTTTTTTTTTTTTTTTTTTTTTTTTTTTTTTTTTTTTTTTTTTTTTTTTTTTTTTTTTTTTTTTTTTTTTTTTTTTTTTTTTTTTTTTTTTTTTTTTTTTTTTTTTTTTTTTTTTTTTTTTTTTTTTTTTTTTTTTTTTTTTTTTTTTTTTTTTTTTTTTTTTTTTTTTTTTTTTTTTTTTTTTTTTTTTTTTTTTTTTTTTTTTTTTTTTTTTTTTTTTTTTTTTTTTTTTTTTTTTTTTTTTTTTTTTTTTTTTTTTTTTTTTTTTTTTTTTTTTTTTTTTTTTTTTTTTTTTTTTTTTTTTTTTTTTTTTTTTTTTTTTTTTTTTTTTTTTTTTTTTTTTTTTTTTTTTTTTTTTTTTTTTTTTTTTTTTTTTTTTTTTTTTTTTTTTTTTTTTTTTTTTTTTTTTTTTTTTTTTTTTTTTTTTTTTTTTTTTTTTTTTTTTTTTTTTTTTTTTTTTTTTTTTTTTTTTTTTTTTTTTTTTTTTTTTTTTTTTTTTTTTTTTTTTTTTTTTTTTTTTTTTTTTTTTTTTTTTTTTTTTTTTTTTTTTTTTTTTTTTTTTTTTTTTTTTTTTTTTTTTTTTTTTTTTTTTTTTTTTTTTTTTTTTTTTTTTTTTTTTTTTTTTTTTTTTTTTTTTTTTTTTTTTTTTTTTTTTTTTTTTTTTTTTTTTTTTTTTTTTTTTTTTTTTTTTTTTTTTTTTTTTTTTTTTTTTTTTTTTTTTTTTTTTTTTTTTTTTTTTTTTTTTTTTTTTTTTTTTTTTTTTTTTTTTTTTTTTTTTTTTTTTTTTTTTTTTTTTTTTTTTTTTTTTTTTTTTTTTTTTTTTTTTTTTTTTTTTTTTTTTTTTTTTTTTTTTTTTTTTTTTTTTTTTTTTTTTTTTTTTTTTTTTTTTTTTTTTTTTTTTTTTTTTTTTTTTTTTTTTTTTTTTTTTTTTTTTTTTTTTTTTTTTTTTTTTTTTTTTTTTTTTTTTTTTTTTTTTTTTTTTTTTTTTTTTTTTTTTTTTTTTTTTTTTTTTTTTTTTTTTTTTTTTTTTTTTTTTTTTTTTTTTTTTTTTTTTTTTTTTTTTTTTTTTTTTTTTTTTTTTTTTTTTTTTTTTTTTTTTTTTTTTTTTTTTTTTTTTTTTTTTTTTTTTTTTTTTTTTTTTTTTTTTTTTTTTTTTTTTTTTTTTTTTTTTTTTTTTTTTTTTTTTTTTTTTTTTTTTTTTTTTTTTTTTTTTTTTTTTTTTTTTTTTTTTTTTTTTTTTTTTTTTTTTTTTTTTTTTTTTTTTTTTTTTTTTTTTTTTTTTTTTTTTTTTTTTTTTTTTTTTTTTTTTTTTTTTTTTTTTTTTTTTTTTTTTTTTTTTTTTTTTTTTTTTTTTTTTTTTTTTTTTTTTTTTTTTTTTTTTTTTTTTTTTTTTTTTTTTTTTTTTTTTTTTTTTTTTTTTTTTTTTTTTTTTTTTTTTTTTTTTTTTTTTTTTTTTTTTTTTTTTTTTTTTTTTTTTTTTTTTTTTTTTTTTTTTTTTTTTTTTTTTTTTTTTTTTTTTTTTTTTTTTTTTTTTTTTTTTTTTTTTTTTTTTTTTTTTTTTTTTTTTTTTTTTTTTTTTTTTTTTTTTTTTTTTTTTTTTTTTTTTTTTTTTTTTTTTTTTTTTTTTTTTTTTTTTTTTTTTTTTTTTTTTTTTTTTTTTTTTTTTTTTTTTTTTTTTTTTTTTTTTTTTTTTTTTTTTTTTTTTTTTTTTTTTTTTTTTTTTTTTTTTTTTTTTTTTTTTTTTTTTTTTTTTTTTTTTTTTTTTTTTTTTTTTTTTTTTTTTTTTTTTTTTTTTTTTTTTTTTTTTTTTTTTTTTTTTTTTTTTTTTTTTTTTTTTTTTTTTTTTTTTTTTTTTTTTTTTTTTTTTTTTTTTTTTTTTTTTTTTTTTTTTTTTTTTTTTTTTTTTTTTTTTTTTTTTTTTTTTTTTTTTTTTTTTTTTTTTTTTTTTTTTTTTTTTTTTTTTTTTTTTTTTTTTTTTTATTTTCTGCCCACTTGAAGAATATTGATCAAAAATGATTTTGAATCAATTTCCTTGATATTGAAAATTTTGACAAATCTAATTCACCTAAGTGTCGAGCTTTTTCTTCGGCAAATGGTACAAACAGAAATCGATCTCAAAAAACTTGGTGGAATTTTGTTGAAATAACTATTTGCCGAGCTTAAATCTCTGCAAACAGCACAAATAAGATTTGTACTTAGTCGAATCAACCAAAAACACTTGATTTGCCGAGCTTATATCTCTGCAAACAGCACAAATAAGATTTGTACTTAGTCGAATCAACCAAAAACACTTGATTTGCCGAGCTTATATCTCTGCAAACAGCACAAATAAGATTTGTACTTAGTCGAATCAACCAAAAACACTTGTTTGAAACAACTATTTGCCGAGCAAAAAGCTCTGCAAATAGAACAATTAGCTCCAACACTTAGCAAAAATTTGTTGAATCACGTATTTGCCGAACAGAAAGCTCTGCAAATAGAACTAGCCAACGACCTCTGCAAACACGAGTATCCACTAAACGACAAAATAGTCGGTTACAGTTCTTCTTCTTCGTTCAGCCAAACACCCAAACGTCGAGCTTACTGAAAATCATTGATTTCTCTTTCATTTTTGCGAATTAAAACTTGAAATTTATATCAAAATGCTCAGAAACTCAATGCGCACAAATCCTTAAACAAATTAACTGCTAATTTTAACCAGAAATCAAACCCACTCGAACATGCGATTTGCCGAGCTTATTGAAAATCGAATCAAATGATGAAATTAAGCTCTGAAATTGATAACGAAGGATGATATACTAATAACAAAGTGATCGGTGAACAAAGTTTGAAGAAAAACACACTAATTTTGCAGAAATCACTAGAACAGTGATCTCGGCAAATGAGATATTCAGAAAAACTCAAAATTCCAGAAAATAAGCACAAAATAAGCTTCAAATAAGCTTGTGGATCGTTCAGATATGCTGATTGTGCTCTGATACCAATTGTAAAGATGAGAATTTGAGCTTAAGTGTGTGTTTAGTGTGTGTTAATGGCGGTTGGTAGTGAGAGAGAATAGAGAGAGAAAGTAGGTGTTGCAGGGAAAGATTAGATTGCATTAAGGGTTCAAAGGTTCAAAGGTTACAAAATGCATTATGGAGGGGGTTTATATACCTATACATATTTTACACTATGCCCCCTTCCATACTTAGACATTTACAACATAGGTACAAATTACATAGATGAAATACAAATCAACTACTACAATTATATTTCTAACAGCTACACATGAGGTAGCACCGCGGGATAAGTTAGCTAAGACATGTGTTGTTGGAATTGTACCGAGACATGGGTTTCATTGTTAATTATTTCGGATTGAGACCATTGAGTATGTCTCTAATTTCTAGAAGAGGTTATAGTTGGAGTTGATACTAAAGTTCATTAAGTCCCGCCTATAATCTTCAGACTTATGGGCAGAGTGAGAGAACCATTCAGACGTTGCAGGATATGTTGATATTATGCGTGGTGAGTGTAGTGGCGCGTGAGATTTTCATTTATCTTTGATCGAGTTCGCTGATAAGCAAAAGAGGCATTTTACTTACACATGAATTCACATGATTACGTGGAGGTGTTGTCTTGAATAAACGTCTTCGGTGTGGTAAGTGTGGAAAATGAGTCTTCGTTTCATGGGACTATTTAAGATCGTGAAAAGGGTCCACTAGAAAGCGTACCCATTGGATCTTCCTCCTGAGTTAGATGGTATCCATAACACTTTCCATGTCTGTTACTTGAGAAAGTGTTTGGCAAAAGAGATGAGTGTAATTCCTTTAGAAGATATTAGCATTGACCCACAGAAGAAAATAGTGGATGAAGAAGAAGCTTCGAAGGAGGGTAATTGACCTTGTATTGGTTAAGTGGAGACATAGTAAAGGAGATAGCTTGACGTGGGAGATTGAAGCAGTTATAAGGGTTCGTTACCCGCATTTGTTTATTGATGAGTAGATTCTGAGGACAGAATCCTTTTAAGGAGGAAGTAATTGTAACATCCCGAACTCTTTTATTCATTTCGTTGACTTTAACCATTAGTCAATGTTGACCCGTCGTTAAGTGGTGTAATATTGACAGTCCAGGATTTGCACACTTATAATATAATTAATCTAGACAAGAATGTAAGAAGACAAAGTAAAGAACATGAACAAGAATAAGTTCAAATGCAAATATCTAAGCAAGTCTAATCATATGTATCATTGATTAAACGATGAATACATGGTCGATAATACAACTTGTCTTACAAGAATACAAATGAACTAAATAATTGCTAAGTCTAGACACACTATAAACTTAAGCAATTACAAGAGAGAAAATAAAGTGACACACACTTTGTGGTGACAAACACAAAGTATAAATGATGCGGCTGTGTTGCTTTATATAGGGGAGGAATTAGGGCAACACAGCCTTACAAAGATCGTGACAGACTGGTGGTTGTCGACTTCTCATAGGCTCGTTGTACTTGGATCCAGGAGCCTTTGTCTTCTTTACCAAAACGGGTATGAAAGAGAAAACCCTTGTTTTGATCCCAACTGTACCTTTGCCATATAAGGTAATGTTCAGTTGGAAGAACCACCATGTGACTACTTGTCTTCTTGTGGTTTGAAAACTTCCCGCCTTGACACACAACTTGGAAAGTAAACCACCCGCTGACGAGAGTCATTAACTCGCTGATGACTTGCTGACGACTCACGTCAGCGACCAAATCTGGTCAGCGAATCCTTGACTCTACAAATATATTTAGGTGGATTAATAAATATGTGAGAATTAAGTAGAATAATGTGTGTCATTTATGTGGATAAATTCGGTTATGAATTCCCAGTTAGTGTGCCATGTCGATAAACGTTTACCATAATGCTTGTTAACGTGGTATGTATTCCCTAATTAATAGTTGATGTTGTTAAATGTAGTCACTTGAGGTTGTCATTTGGTTAATAAGAGATTAAAGGGTGTTAAGTGTTAATTTATATATAATAAAAATGAAAAAAACCTAAAAGCTATTATATTCATTCCCGTGTGCATATTTTGTCAACAATAAAAAAAAAGTATATAAGTTGGGTTGTTTTGGAAGGGCAGCCGTCGAAAGGGTATAAGAAACAAATAAAGATTGGTTCGGTTGGTTTTCGCGTTTTGGTGAGCATCAGATAGAAAAGAAAGGTACCTTTTAACAATTGGAAGATTTTATCATTTGTTTTGAGTTATGTAGCCGTCAATCACATAAAAGAAAATATACAGATAGTATATTAGATTTAGGGGATGTGTTGTCTTGTGTCTATAGCTGCAGAATACATATAACATAAAAGGTTTGTAGTTATTTAAATATGTAAGAGTGTCTAATCCCAATGTGGTGATTGCAGAAATAATAAAAGAATATAAGCAAAAGAGTAAAACTAAAATTGTCTCCTGGTCATGCCATTTACATCAAAAAGTATATATATTTATATTTAGTAGTAAGTATTGTTGTATCATGGATTTGTGGTCCCTGTGTTTGGCCGAAATTTATATAAGAAATAGAGGGGAAACCATTTTGTTTTGTTACTCACGTGTGAAGGAAAGAAAGAAAGACTCAATAGTGTTGTTTTGTACATGATCTAGTAATAGTAGTTAATAATATAATATGATAAGAGTGTGTATTCCAAACATTTAAATCTGGTAAGGTACATATATAATAATAGTATGGAATGTAGGATTGATAAACAAAAGAAAATGTGAACAATTAAGATAAGCAAAAGTACTCCGTGTCTCTTTTATAGTTGCTTGTTCGTAAGCAACAATAGTAAACAAAAATGCTTATCCTTTTATGTAAAGTCCCTCACACGATGGTTTAACCCACGAGTGTAAAATAACAAGACAAGTATGAACTAGAATCGGACTAGTATTACTTCAATATAAATATGCAAGAATATAAACAAAGTAATAAATGACTTAAGCAATATTTAAACAAGTAAATAAAAGGTGGAACACGAATGTAGTTTTCAAGTGTATTTTCTTTATTGATGTATAAACAAAATACAAGATCGTTGCGGAACCTAGATATTACACGTATGTAAGTATCTAAACAATCTTTGAATTACAAGTGATCTATACTTGCTAAATAAACTCCTTTGATCGATATACTTAGAGTTGTGAAGTATAGCTGTTTAGATCGAGAGTATTTAAGCAAGTTCACCAATTTGCTAAAAAGTAATTTTCTCAAAGAAATGACTTTGTATTTATAGGCAACAAAATTCACCAGTGAATTTTGTGCCGTACAAATATGGTTGGATACATTTAATGATCCGACAAGAACATTAAATGTATTGGATAAGGAATAAGGATAAAGTCACATCAAGTGCAAGTGTATCCTTTTATCCAACCACCTTAACACACGTATACTTTGGTAAGAACAAGTGGGTTGTTCTTTGGAAAGTGTGTAAAGGCTTAAAGTCAATCCTCGATATCAGTGTTCAGACTTGTAAGGTCTAGAACACTGACAATCCTCCAGTGTATAGATCTGGTAAGACTTTCCAGTGGACTCCGCCATTTGATAAGTCTTCTTTCTTCAGACTTCAGTCTTTGACTTCAGTCAGAATGTCTTCAGTAGAGTAGATCTGGACTGGGGTGAAGACCAGTGAGCTCATCTGGAGAATACTCCAGATTTCCTATACAAGTATTTGCTCATTAGTCTTCCATTATTTCTGGACAAATCTTTAGAAGGACTCCAGATCCCAAGTCTGGAGTAGGTCCAGCAGAACATGTTTTCTGGTCAGATCTTCAGTGAGCTCCAGTAGTCGAGTCTGGAGCGAGTCTAGCAAAACATGTTTCTTGACAAACCTTCAATAAGGTTCCAGTAGTCCAGTCTGGAGCCAGTCCAGTAAGTCTGGACTAAAACTGGACCTAACATTTTATTCGGTCATGTGTAGGCATAGTAATAGAAAATGGTTGTTGTTTGTTAGTAACTTCAGAGTATGTAGTTTTAGAGATTATTCTTTTATTGACGTGTTCTTTAATCATGGAATGATTATAGGTTCTTGGGAATACATAACAAGCTTGGTAAACTATTATTATTTGTGGTTTGTGAAGCGCAAAGGTAAGATAACTTACTTTTGACACACGAGGGACACAACAAAACATAGATTTGATAATTACTCCCCCTTTTACGATGTTTTATCTATCTCATTCGTATGTTGGGTATGGGATTCATGCGGGGGGTTACTTGTGGACATTTTATGCATGATTATGTAAATATGTTTGTGATGAATAATTTGTTGTGTGATAGTTGCTTGTTGTTGGCTTGTACACATAGTACACTAGATTTATTTAAGGATTGCTAGGCACTTTATAGGATTAAATATCCTTATGATGTTGTTTACGTGGAATTGTGTGATTGTGCCTATACGTATGTGTGAGATATATTCTTTATTAAAATGTTTTAACTGGCAATCTTTGTTTTGTACTAACCTGTTATCTTACTCGGCTTTTAAGCTGACACTTGTGTTTTGTGGAAAAAAAAATGTTGTGCCCTCAGGTTAGGACTTGAAGCTGATCGATAGATGGTGAGATGGGTAGCTACTTGTGGAGCTTGAGGATTGTGGCTTTAGTTACCCATAATTGCATTTACTTACGTAGACATTTATTTAGCTGTTTGACCATTATTATGTTGGTTGTCTTTTAAGTTGATTGTGGAATTCATTTGGGTTATTATGATGACACTGTTGGTAACACCTTTTAATACATTTATTATGTTTTATTGATTCCGTTAGGGATCAAATGGGTTTTTAAATGTCGCTTCCGCACTTTACTTAACGGAGTTATGTTTATGTTGAAAAAATTTTGAAATCCGCATTTTTATAAAGCAGGGTGTTACACCAGCCCCTGTCCCACTAGCTCTAGCTGTTTCAGAATTAACTGCATCTCCAGCAACATAATTATCTATGTCCTGGTCCAGGTCTGCATCTTCTGGGTCTTCAACATTTGGATTATACCGTTGCACTTGTGCAATATCACCCTCTGGATCTGCCATTTGTTCCAATAAATCATCTACAATCTCAGGATTGGCACCAGCTTGGTTAATCACATCATCTGCAATCTGCATAACAACTTCAGGCTCATTCGGTACATCTGCCTGAACAACTACATCATGTAACTGCTCTGGAATCTCAACATCCTCAGCAGCTTCACCATCTTCTGGCTGAGGCCCTTCATAAGCTGATATGACCCCATCAGTAGGTGCTATGTAGTTGGCATTTACGATTGCACCAAATAATGCTACATCTTGAGCATTTGGATCGTTCTGGTATCGAGACACAAACTCATCATAACCACGTCGGATGATCGAGCTCACTTGCTTCACTTCTCCTACAGCAGGTAGATTTGGAAGTTGAGCATTGATTATCATCATCACGAACCGAGGATACATCAAAAATCTCCTCTTTCCTGTGGCTGTGATCTGTTTCTTCATCTCATCGAAAAAGAATTTAGAGAAACTGTATGGCTTGTTAAATACCAAGCCCACCATCTGTGCTTGGGCTTCCTGGTTCAATGTATCATAACCAGACTTCTTGTTGCTTAAACTAACCAGCAACACATGCGCAAGATACCTCCACCTGCCATAAAAACCCTTCTTGAACAGAGTTTTACTTGACATATCTGCAGCAAACCCCATTCTTCTGAAAGCACCTTGAATGACTTCATGTCTGAACTTGGTGAGACCTGTAACACCACCTTCTTGTTCAACTGTGCCCAGATTAAGAATGTTAACGAGGTCAGCAGCTGTGAACTGTATCTGCTGCCCAGCAACTATGGTATGAAAGATATACACATCTCCTACCTTCACACAGTCAGCATTATTCCAGAAATCTCTGAGATAATCTAAATATATGACTGGAGAATGTGTAAGAACATGATGAATCCTTGATCTTCGGAAGAAGGCAAATATCTCGTGATAATAAGTCGTTCCTTCCTGATTATCATTGAAGTTCATCACATAATTATGACCTGCTATGAAATTTCTTGCCATTTCTGTAATCAATAACAAATAATTAATTACTCAAATAAACATAAAAATTCATATGCATAACAAACACAACTAAAATTATCCCGGTAATTTAGTCAAAAGCATAAATTATCCCTGTAATTTACAACATAACATAAATTATCTCTGTAATTTAGTTATAGATAGATTAACTTATTTTCAAATCTTTATTAACATAAACTTTTGAAAATCTGTTAAATTAACTTAAATTATCCCTGTAATTAAGTTAAATATAAAAATTAACTCATTTTCAAATATTTATAAGAATAAACTTTTGAAAATCTGTTAAATCAAAAACACGAGGTCGTATCCCTGTACGAGGTCGTATTTCAAGGTCAAAATAAATGTCAACCAAACTCTAAATACTAGGTCGTATTTTCCAATTTGTCCACGTATTAGTCCATGGTCGTAATTCGGCATCGTATTTCGAAAGTCAAACCGGTCAAAATAAATTGACATTTACGAGGTCGCAAATCTGGGCTAGCAAAACCCCAAATGTGAGTCCGTCGCACTGTTCATCTTCCCCAACGCGATTTCGCGATTTACCCAACCAAAACTGGTAAAAATTGTTTCTTTATACTCGTATTCAAACGATAAAGATACCCCAACCCTTATTTTTAACCAAAAACATCAAAATCGAATGAAAATTTAAAAACCTAGTTCGAAAATTTCGAACTCTATTTTCTTGATTTTCTTGTTGCATGGTTAACTATAAGACGATTAGATAGTATACCTAGATTCAGTATTTCACGAGGATCACAAATATATCACTCAAGAACACTCGATCTAATTGTATATATCAAATCTCAAACGGGGTAGCAAAGTAGTATTTTCGGGGTCGTAAAGCTCTAATTTTGATTTTTAATATGTGAGGTCGTGTTTGGCTAAAATGGGTTTATATACCCACTTAACCCGAATGGATCTGGGTTAACCCGGCCCATCTAATTACGAGGTCGTATTTGCCTAAAGCCCAATTAGACCAATTACGAGGTCGTATTCTGCTTCTTGCAATTACGAGGTCGTAATTACCTCCTGCACACTTTAAAATCAAAATTTCGTCAAAGTTTCTGAATAATTGATCAACGGTTACCACGAACTTCCTGGTGTTAGAAATCTAAAATGGTGTTAAAATGTAAATGTTTTAGAGGTGGAAGGGGCATTAGTGAAACTTAGATTTATGATATAAATAGCCCCCTTCCACACATTATTTTGTAAGCCTTTAACATAATTCCATAGTTACTTCTCTCTAAACTATTACTTTCTCTCTCTAAACTGATCTTCAACCTCCATTTCACACACAAACACACTTTTCACACACTAACCTAAATCCTCCATTAAACCTTCAAATCGAGCTTAAATTTCTACTTAACAATTGGTATCAGAGCAAAATCAGTTAATCTGAACGATCCATAGCTCGATTTGTTGCAATTCTCATCCAATTTTCGAATTTTTATCCCGAAACTGTTTTAGTTCATCAACTGTGGGATTTTTCTACAGTTGATTTTACCTCGATATTTGTTCACCAATAGATTCCTAGTAGTTGAAAACATAATCCTGTCAAGTTTCAAGTTCCAATTCGATCTAAATCTCGAGTTTGAATTTTTGCATTTTTGGCGCGATTTTGTGGGATTCGAATCTGTTGTGTTTGGTGTTGAATTTTGTTCATAGATTTGTTGCGGAGGTAAAAACACACAGTTTGCAAGTGTTTTCATGTTCTAACTCCTAGTAATTCGAAAGTTATTGAAGCTTTAAGAAGTCGTTAATGGAGTTTTTGTATAAAACTGATGTTCTGATGAAGAAGATGACTCTAGGACGATCTGCACTAGGACGATCTTCCCAAGATCGTCTTAGTCTTTGAACTTCCAATTTTTATTCTTGTACTTGGTAGCTTGTAGGACGATCCTCACAAGATCGTTCTGACAAGTGGTATGTGGTGAAGTGTTTGTTGTGGCTAATTAATCCTTACGGATTGGTTTGGTCAATTCAAACACTTGGAAAGTGTTTGATACTTGAAGATTCTAAGCCAGAACCTAGGACGATCTTACCAAGATCGTCCCAGCACATTGAAGGATAAGACGATCCTGACCAGATCGTCTCAGCATTGTGACATTAGGACGATCCTGACCAAGATCGTCCCAGTTCATTTCTAGACGATCCTGACCAGATCGTCCCAGCCTACTAACTTAGGACGATCCTCACCAAGATCGTCCCATTTCTACTAAACTTAAGACGATCTTGTCAAGATCGTCCCAGTTCCTTTGAAGACCGTTCCCTAAAACGATTTTCACCAAGATCGTTTCACCAAGATCGTTTCACAAAAAAAAAAAAAAAAAGGGATAATTCATGAAGATTTAAAATTTGATAGCATTAAAAAAAAATTTAGGCCAATTTTCATTCGTTATCGACGCGGTTTTGGCGGAAAATTTTAGAAATTATCAAATTTTTCCTATGATCATGATATCCAAAGTTTACATGAAATTCAAAAGTTTTATGAGAACATATTTCGGCGGCAAAAATTTGGAGGGAAAACTGAAGTACAAAATCTTCAAATTTCAATTTTAATTCTTTCACTTCAATTTCAATCACAATTACCTTTTCATTTCATTTCACCCTTTGCTAAACAAAATGTCAAGTCCAAGTATCTCAAATTTAGTCAAAAATGATTTCGTCTTCAATTTGTGGTTAACTTCCTCACCCAAGACACCTACTTCATCTGAAGAGAAACTTCATAAAGGTGGACTGTGCTCATGTTGTATGACTACTCATTTACGATCTGAAACAACTCCTTGTCAAGTGATGAAGATATTGATTCATTCAACTGCATCTGAAAATGTCAAGTTTCAAGAGGAAGTAGTCACGTTACAAGCTGAGAATGTCAAACTGAAAGAACAAATGATCTACTATCGAGCTGGAAATGTGAGACTTACAAATGAGATGAAAAAACTTCAAGTTGAATTTGGAGACCTTGCAGTTTGGAATGAAATTGACAAACAAACTTTGAAGAAGAATGATGAGTTGATGTCACAAATGAAAGCTGAGATAAAAGAACTTCAAACAGAATTGAAAACTTCCAACAAGAAGCTGAATGATAGTATCTTGGAAAGCAAATCAAGAGAACTTATTTTGCAAGAAAAGATTTCAAGTTTTCAATCTCAGTCAAAAAATGAGACATCTATATTCTTAACCATGGAGAGCAAGTTTATTGATGAGATGAACAAAGTTGAGAAAGAGAGACAAGATGTTTGCAACAAAATCAAGACTCTTGAAGAGAATTGTTTGCAATATCAATCAAATGAAACATCTCTACGAAAGAGAATCTCTGAACTTGAGATGGAATTGAAAACACAATCAACATCTTGTGACACTCAAAGTGATGATGGCTCAGTTTATCATGATGCAAGTCCAATATTTCCAACTGAACTTGATGCTCCAAAGAAAGTTTGCACTGAGTCCATCCCAAAGAGCTCAAAGATCAAAGTTTTATCTCCTGCTAAACATAAAGCTTCTCAATTTACTAACTATGCCTTATTCAAGGATAGAAAGTATTCTTCGAAGCCTACTATTGATGGAACACAGACTCTCATTCCATTCTTATCATTTGAAGACAATACCAAATTCATCTCCGAAGCAAAAGCTCAGTTGACAAAGACTATGTCAAAGTCAGTTTATAAGCCCAAGTCAACTGAGTCAAGGACATTCAAATATTCATTTTGGGAGTTATTTGATCTTGCACCAAAACCATTTGCAGTGCAAAAAGTGAATGTCTTTGCATCTCCACTGCGTCCACAAAAACTCAACTTTTCAACAACCTCGAGTTTTCACCCACCATGGACTGCAGATTCTATTCGTCGAATCGATGACACGTACATTTGGAATCAGACCAGTGAAACGATCTTGCCTAGACCAGTGAAACGATCTTGACCTCAGACCAGTGAAACGATCTTGACCTCAGACCAGTGAAACGATCTTGACCTAGACCAGTGAAACGATCTTGACCTCAGACCAGTGAAACGATCTTGACCTAGACCAGTGAAACGATCTTGACCTAGACCAGTGAAACGATCTTGACCTCAGACCAGTGAAACGATCTTGACCTCAGACCAGTGAAACGATCTTGACCTAGACCAGTGAAACGATCTTGACCTAGACCAGTGAAACGATCTTGACCTAGACCAGTGAAACGATCTTGACCTCAGACCAGTGAAACGATCTTGACCTCAGACCAGTGAAACGATCTTGCCTAGACCAGTGAAACGATCTTGACCTCAGACCAGTGAAACGATCTTGACCTCAGACCAGTGAAACGATCTTGACCTAGACCAGTGAAACGATCTTGACCTAGACCAGTGAAACGATCTTGACCTCAGACCAGTGAAACGATCTTGACCTCAGACCAGTGAAACGATCTTGCCTAGACCAGTGAAACGATCTTGACCTCAGACCAGTGAAACGATCTTGACCTCAGACCAGTGAAACGATCTTGACCTCAGACCAGTGAAACGATCTTGACCTAGACCAGTGAAACGATCTTGACCTAGACCAGTGAAACGATCTTGACCTAGACCAGTGAAACGATCTTGACCTCAGACCAGTGAAACGATCTTGACCTCAGACCAGTGAAACGATCTTGACCTAGACCAGTGAAACGATCTTGACCTCAGACCAGTGAAACGATCTTGACCTAGACCAGTGAAACGATCTTGACCTAGACCAGTGAAACGATCTTGACCTCAGACCAGTGAAACGATCTTGACCTAGACCAGTGAAACGATCTTGACCTAGACCAGTGAAACGATCTTGACCTAGACCAGTGAAACGATCTTGACCTCAGACCAGTGAAACGATCTTGACCTCAGACCAGTGAAACGATCTTGACCTAGACCAGTGAAACGATCTTGACCTCAGACCAGTGAAACGATCTTGACCTAGACCAGTGAAACGATCTTGACCTAGACCAGTGAAACGATCTTGACCTCAGACCAGTGAAACGATCTTGACCTAGACCAGTGAAACGATCTTGACCTCAGACCAGTGAAACGATCTTGACCTCAGACCAGTGAAACGATCTTGACCTCAGACCAGTGAAACGATCTTGACCTAGACCAGTGAAACGATCTTGACCTAGACCAGTGAAACGATCTTGACCTAGACCAGTGAAACGATCTTGACCTCAGACCAGTGAAACGATCTTGACCTCAGACCAGTGAAACGATCTTGACCTAGACCAGTGAAACGATCTTGACCTAGACCAGTGAAACGATCTTGACCTAGACCAGTGAAACGATCTTGACCTAGACCAGTGAAACGATCTTGACCTCTAGACCAGTGAAACGATCTTGCTAGAGTCCAGTAAAACGATCTTGACCTCCAGACCAGTGAAACGATCTTGCTAGAGCCCAGTAAAACGATCTTGACCTCCAGACCAGTGAAACGATCTTGCTAGTCCAGTGAAACGATCTTGGTCCCCAAGATCGTCCTAGGCTGCTCTAATGTTCTATAGTTCTTGTCCGTTCGATCTCGTGTGATGTTGTGATGTTGTTGGTACATTAATGGGTAACTGATCTTCTAAGATCGGTTTTGCTCAACCCTTGCCCTCGAATCAAGGTGAATGCGTTCTTGCCTTGTCTTAGAACGATCTTGACCATGTTGCGCCCTAAGACGATCTTGTACACTGGAACCTAAGACGACCTTGAGCCTTGGACACTAAGACGATCCTGGCTTGACTCAATAGAACGATCTTGACCTCCAGACCAGTGAAACGATCTTGCTAGAGTCCAGTAAAACGATCTTGACCTCCAGACCAGTGAAACGATCTTGACCTCTAGTCCATTAAAACGATCTTGTACTTGAAATGATTAAGACGATCTAAATGTTAAACTACGGGACGATCTAAATACTAAAACATGAAACGATCTTGTACTTGAAATGATTAAGACGATCTAAATGTTAAACTACGGGACGATCTAAATACTAAAACATGAAACGATCTTGAGCTAGCAGAACCATGAAACGATCTTATGCTTGGAACTTGAAACGATCTTAACTTAATGCACCTAAAACGGTCTTGAGCTTTAATACTTAAAACGATCTTGAACAGAAAACCTAGGACGATCTTGTGCCAAACCTAGGAAGATCTTGTGCTAAACCCTGGGACGATTCTAATCCTTGTGTCTCCTAAAACGATCCTGATCTAGTACAAAACTCTAAAACGATTCTGACTAGTACATTTATATCATGATGCAACTTAATCATTAAGGTACGAGTTCTATGAACAACTAAACTAAGTTCTAAGGCTAGGAATCATTATTAAAGACACATTAACATTATATTTACTTGTGTGTGAGTTCCAAGACGTTCAGTTCGAGTCCAGTTCATGTACTTAAAGTTCATTTAAACTCATTTTGAGTCAAAACGTTCAAAGATCATTAAGGACCAAATCATCAGTTCATCAAGTACATTTCAGTAATTAAATAGTCATTTGAACTAATATGTGTACATATCTATGAACAATAACTTGTACTTAGGCATCCAGCAAGACGTACTTGGATTTCGATAGATATAACTTATCTATCTCGGTGTTTGTTCTCTGTGCTATAAACTGTACTTGTACCAGATCACTGTGAGTTCACTAATCCCCCTTTCGTACATTTTGTTCAAGTTTTTTTTTTTTTTTTTTTTTTTTTTTTTTTTTTTTTTTTTTTTTTTTTTTTTTTTTTTTTTTTTTTTTTTTTTTTTTTTTTTTTTTTTTTTTTTTTTTTTTTTTTTTTTTTTTTTTTTTTTTTTTTTTTTTTTTTTTTTTTTTTTTTTTTTTTTTTTTTTTTTTTTTTTTTTTTTTTTTTTTTTTTTTTTTTTTTTTTTTTTTTTTTTTTTTTTTTTTTTTTTTTTTTTTTTTTTTTTTTTTTTTTTTTTTTTTTTTTTTTTTTTTTTTTTTTTTTTTTTTTTTTTTTTTTTTTTTTTTTTTTTTTTTTTTTTTTTTTTTTTTTTTTTTTTTTTTTTTTTTTTTTTTTTTTTTTTTTTTTTTTTTTTTTTTTTTTTTTTTTTTTTTTTTTTTTTTTTTTTTTTTTTTTTTTTTTTTTTTTTTTTTTTTTTTTTTTTTTTTTTTTTTTTTTTTTTTTTTTTTTTTTTTTTTTTTTTTTTTTTTTTTTTTTTTTTTTTTTTTTTTTTTTTTTTTTTTTTTTTTTTTTTTTTTTTTTTTTTTTTTTTTTTTTTTTTTTTTTTTTTTTTTTTTTTTTTTTTTTTTTTTTTTTTTTTTTTTTTTTTTTTTTTTTTTTTTTTTTTTTTTTTTTTTTTTTTTTTTTTTTTTTTTTTTTTTTTTTTTTTTTTTTTTTTTTTTTTTTTTTTTTTTTTTTTTTTTTTTTTTTTTTTTTTTTTTTTTTTTTTTTTTTTTTTTTTTTTTTTTTTTTTTTTTTTTTTTTTTTTTTTTTTTTTTTTTTTTTTTTTTTTTTTTTTTTTTTTTTTTTTTTTTTTTTTTTTTTTTTTTTTTTTTTTTTTTTTTTTTTTTTTTTTTTTTTTTTTTTTTTTTTTTTTTTTTTTTTTTTTTTTTTTTTTTTTTTTTTTTTTTTTTTTTTTTTTTTTTTTTTTTTTTTTTTTTTTTTTTTTTTTTTTTTTTTTTTTTTTTTTTTTTTTTTTTTTTTTTTTTTTTTTTTTTTTTTTTTTTTTTTTTTTTTTTTTTTTTTTTTTTTTTTTTTTTTTTTTTTTTTTTTTTTTTTTTTTTTTTTTTTTTTTTTTTTTTTTTTTTTTTTTTTTTTTTTTTTTTTTTTTTTTTTTTTTTTTTTTTTTTTTTTTTTTTTTTTTTTTTTTTTTTTTTTTTTTTTTTTTTTTTTTTTTTTTTTTTTTTTTTTTTTTTTTTTTTTTTTTTTTTTTTTTTTTTTTTTTTTTTTTTTTTTTTTTTTTTTTTTTTTTTTTTTTTTTTTTTTTTTTTTTTTTTTTTTTTTTTTTTTTTTTTTTTTTTTTTTTTTTTTTTTTTTTTTTTTTTTTTTTTTTTTTTTTTTTTTTTTTTTTTTTTTTTTTTTTTTTTTTTTTTTTTTTTTTTTTTTTTTTTTTTTTTTTTTTTTTTTTTTTTTTTTTTTTTTTTTTTTTTTTTTTTTTTTTTTTTTTTTTTTTTTTTTTTTTTTTTTTTTTTTTTTTTTTTTTTTTTTTTTTTTTTTTTTTTTTTTTTTTTTTTTTTTTTTTTTTTTTTTTTTTTTTTTTTTTTTTTTTTTTTTTTTTTTTTTTTTTTTTTTTTTTTTTTTTTTTTTTTTTTTTTTTTTTTTTTTTTTTTTTTTTTTTTTTTTTTTTTTTTTTTTTTTTTTTTTTTTTTTTTTTTTTTTTTTTTTTTTTTTTTTTTTTTTTTTTTTTTTTTTTTTTTTTTTTTTTTTTTTTTTTTTTTTTTTTTTTTTTTTTTTTTTTTTTTTTTTTTTTTTTTTTTTTTTTTTTTTTTTTTTTTTTTTTTTTTTTTTTTTTTTTTTTTTTTTTTTTTGTACTTATGTTCTATTAATGTTATTGGCTGTGTTGGAACTTGTACTATGTGCTTTTGTGCTTGTCTGTGCATCCCGTATATTCCGCTTTAGCGGGGTGTTACAAAAATGGGTCCCAAAGGTTGTTTGTAAGTAATTCGATGAAATGGCTTATACACATGTCAGTGTATAACCCGGGCTAAAGATGTTGTTTATTGGACTACTACTTCATAATGGTTGATTCCCCAGTTTCGACTTCAAAGAGACATGATGAACATGTTGCCACACATTCATCATGAGGGGAAGAAAGAGGATAATGAAGTCGAACAAGTTTATTTGAAAGAAGAATTTATCAGTTGAGGGGAAGAAAGATAAATTGTTGACTAAAGTGATCCCCAAATTTTTCTTTGAAGATAGTTATCGCCAACGTGGTGGGTACGCCGCGGGTACACCCTATACATAAGCATTGGTGGTACGCAAATATGATTGTTTGATCGAGGGGAAGTTTGTGATGAAAAAGATGTTTGTCAAATTGCTTCAAGAGAAAGATTCATTAATTAAGGGGAAGTGTGACAAAGTTAAGATTGTCAAGAAGAGGCTTTCATGTTCAAATCTAAAGAGCCAAGATCAAGTTTCTGCAATGCTCATACTCTGAGAAGTTCAAGACTTAAAGATACATCTTTAAGGTAAGTGTGAAGATTAAAGACATAAAGTCAAGTTTGATGGAAGATCTTGAAGACAATGAGAAAGCTTCGAAGACCTTCATCAACAAATTCGTATTTATAGATGATGTCGTGCATGAATTACATTTCAACACCAAGGGGAAGAATGTTAGAAATCTAAAATGGTGTTAAAATGTAAATATTTTAGAGGTGGAAGGGGCATTAGTGAAACTTAGATTTATGATATAAATAGCCCCCTTCCACACATTATTTTGTAAGCCTTTAACATAATTCCATAGTTACTTCTCTCTAAACTATTACTTTCTCTCTCTAAACTGATCTTCAACCTCCATTTCACACACAAACACACTTTTCACACACTAACCTAAATCCTCCATTTACTTAACACCTGGAAATATGAAAATTTAAAAGATCAAACATGTAGGCATCAAATTTTCATCTTTTCCCTGATCTTCGTCTTAAACCTGAAAAGTTAATAAACTTACACAAAATTCTTTAACTTTTCAACGATCAATCTTTCCAAAACTTTCTCGAATTTAGCTTTCCCGAATCTGTACCACTTGCAACAATCCATATTTCTAACCAGTTATAAAATTGATTTTTCATTCTTATACCTCCCCCTCAATTTTATGACTAGGAAGTATAACGATGACTAATCATTATAACCACTATCATTCTTATGTCTCCCCCTCAATTTATGACTGGGATACATAACTATGATAAAAAAATATTGATTAAGTACTTCATATTCTTATGAAAACACAATTGACTAGGTACTCCTCCTCAATTTATGACATGTTTTCATAACTATATGATCTAAATAATCAATGCTTAATTCTTTCACATTCATATATGTTTCTATATCTAAGGTAGCAAAGACCTTTCATATTAAAACAATATATCTATGTCTAAGGCATAAAATATTAACTATGCAGCCTTTCACATTCAAACATGACATTTCTATGTCTAAGGCACAATATAGTCAATAACCTTTCATATTCACTTAACGTCTATGACTAAGATTTTTCTTAATCTTCTTCATTCACATTAAGTCTATATCTAAGGATTTATTTAACCTTCTACATTCACATTATGTCTATGTCTAAGATTTTAATAATCTTCTACATTCACTTAATGTCTATGTTTAAGGTTTTACTAACATAGTTGATAATCTTTCATATTAAAATAAAATTATTTCTATATCTAAGATCTTCAACTAGAAAAACATTGAGCATTGTCTACCTCTTATTCTAGACCTTGCCTGATAGCAATGTTTTTAATACCTCAGAATACTGCTCAAAAATCCTTCTTTTAGATTGACTTCTCTGCAAATACACTGAAAAAGAATTTCGAGACAACAAAATTTTAATTGCTATACCCGAAACTCGATCTTCTGAAACTTCAGATTTGAAAGACAAACTTCAAACTCTCTGTATCGTCATAATAATCAACTAATGCACCATAGCTTGTTGTAGTTCTCCCCCTCAACGATAAATCCCTCCGAATTAAGCATATGCAATCTTCCTTCTTGGATATATTGCTCGAGTCCCTGCTCGCCTTGCATAACCGGCATGTAATAGAGAGGTAGAATTTCCAACAATCAATCCTGAACTAGTTGACTCCCATGAAAACCAGAAACTTTGAAACTTGAATCACAAACTTCAGGAACATGGAACCTTTTTCAGAAGCAATCTAAATCATGTCTTGAAGTCTCAATGTCTTGAAGATATGGAGACATATATAAATCATTGTGCTTCCTTGTGCTAATACCTGCACACACAAGCTTAAAACAAGATAAAAAGATAAAAATGATAATGTTATTCTTTATTATTTCATCACTATTACATTTGATAGTAACGACTTAATCTAGAACTACATTCTTCATTTTCTTCTCCAAATTTGTTATTCTTCACTATCATAAGTCATAAACATATGACATTATCTTAGTCTAGAACTACAAATCTTCAAGAACCTTAAACTTCTTATTGTTCAAAAAAAATCTAAACCGTAAGATCTCTGTCTTATTGTTCAAAATCATTGACCGCTAAACTCCTTGTTTATCCGTCAACTTATCAGAAAAATTCTAGAATCTTAAGATCTCTGTCTTATCATTCTACGGATACTTATCACAAATTCTAGAATCTTAAGATCTCTGTCTTATTGTTCAAAATCATTGACCTATAAACTCCTTGTTTATCCGTCAACTTATCAGAAAAATTCTAGAATCTTAAGAACCCTGTCTTATTATTCTATGGATAACCTAATCTAAGGTCTTCCAACAAAGTATCCTTCATTATGCAAATTTATATAGATTTCGTCTCTAAAGTCACTTGTCTTTAACCCTGTAAAAACATCTAACTGAAACCTAATCTCTTATAATTTTGCAAATGAGATCTAGTCTTGCAAAAACTCCCAAAACCATATGTAATACTCCTATGATTGCCTCATCAAACTAATATACACCTTGGTTAAATTGGATAACAATTATAAATACTCCTATGATATCCTCATCAAACTAGTATTTATCTTTGTTAAATATAAGTTTGCATGATCCATATCTTGCTTTCGTTGTGAAATCTTGCTCGACAACCTACAAAAACGAATATATGTCCGTTGTCCTGCACATCTCAACACACATCAAATCTTCTCAAAGTAATAACATACAATCTGAAGAAATGAATAAAATAGCAAGATAAAATGAATATACTTAACAGTCTCTGGAGGTCAATAATAGACTGTTAGCACATTAGCACTAATCAAAATCATTTGACATCTCTGTATCAAATCTTTTTGATTTAACAAAACTCTTTTCAAAGATCGATCTCAAACTATGAATCATCTCTGTGTTCATTCTTTGAAAACCTTCTTTCTAAAGATCCGGATAAAATGATTCTTTTAAAGATCAAATTCAAAACTATGAACAACTCTGTGTTCATTCTTAAGAAAATCTTCTTTCTAAGAATGATAAAAATACACATTAACCTAATATCTGCTTATTGAAATCAACAACTCTGTGTTCTTTTCCTTAAACCCATATTCTGTTAATGTGACATACTTTCTTTTAGCTTTTGATCACAACACTATCGCTTAACTACCCTACTCGTTTATTCATTGTTCCATAAGAACGTAGTTGAGTCCTCTTGGAAACTAGATTCTATTCTGACTATATCTCTCGTGCAATAGGAACTTTTATTTAAACAATACAATACAAATAAAAATTTAAACATTTCACGAAAAACATAACACATACACTAAACATAAACGAATAACATAGCTACAAGAGCTAAAGTTACTGCTGATTAGATCAGATTAGCATGTTACATAAGCCTACTAGCAAGAAATAATTCTCTTATTATTAGTTATGAACAGTGATCCATCAACGATTACCAATATGTTTGTCCTCTTAAACACTCGGTACTTCCAGTCTCCTTTTTGGTTTGTGACACTTTCGACATACCCTGGCCAAGGACAGTCACCATGCAACCCGAGTAGCCTAATATGTCACTTAATCACGTTTGCGAACTTATGTGCCCCATATTCAGATACACTCTCACAATCGACACAAGCACTAAGATTAAGACATTTTGTGAGTAAAGTGAGAAAGTCTTTAAGAATCAAGTCAGCGGTGACAGGTCGGTGATTCCTCACGCGCAAAGCGACTTAACTTGACTCACGTACGGAAATATACTCAACATTGCATAATGCCAAGTACTTGCATTTTTGTGACATTATTTTAAGCACTTATGAAAACCCATGACTTTCGATGAGACCCGTGTAGCGAACTTTCTGACAACCTATCCCAAGTTGGAAGCTTTAGGTAGGCTAGGTATACAAAGACACCCCAAGGACTTACTTGTTCGAATCTCAAAGGCCACATTAGCTTCATATTTTCAACAGATTTATTAGATATTTGCATATCTTGTCACAAATATACATCCGAAAAAGCAATACATACACATATATGTACCCGAGACCTTCTATATAAAGACCAAATATACAAAATTACAATGCAAGATCTTTCATAAGATTTAAAGGACTTGTCTATTTTAAGAACAAACATTCTCAGCCATATATCTGAATACGTTTCCCATAAGAACATTGTATATATTAAGTTCAGATTATAAGGAAACCTTGGTACTTTGTGCCTACTGATACATCATATAATGGTATCACTGAACTGAGCATTTTAAAGTACAATTAAGTAGTCTTAAAAGCTAAAGTATCGTCACGTCTAATCGTCTTGATGCAGTGACCTTACTCTTTTTATTATATTTCTTTCTTTTTCTTTTCTGATTTTTCTCATTTTTATTTTGTTTTTCTGACACTATATGACACACATACATTACGACACAAACACTGACTCATTTTACAAAGTTCCTTTTGAGAGACACTGTCACTATAGATTTCTCATTCCAATCAATTGGACTAACAACTCGAAACGAGTTCGGTCGAAAGCCTTAGTGAACAGATCAGCTAAATTAAAGTCACTCGGCACCTTTTCTAGGACTATTAATTTCTTTTCAGCACAATCACGTATAAAATGAAACCTTATGTCTATGTGCTTAGTCCTACTGTGCTTAACAGGATTATTGGTTATGGATATGGTGGATTCACAATCTGTCTTTATGAGAGTACAAAGGAAAACCTAACCGTGATAGCCAGAGCCGGTGAATGAGTATTCACTTGCTGTTATTTAATCCGATCTCTCCCCTAAGACAAACATCCACTGATGTCTACTTCCTCAAGAACACCAATTTCTTCATCCCTGTGATTAAACTAGTGCACTTCTGGAACTGACATATAACATAACCAACAACATAAATCAAACATATAAAAATTAGAACATGTACTATAGATCATAATCTAGTCATGATCTTCTATAGTACTTTGTCTATCACATGAACAATAATAAATATAAACTAATTAGAGAAAGTCTTCTTGGAACATAGATCATGAATTTCATGGATCTTTCTCTTTCGTCCATCTAACACATCTTCAAAGTCCTTGACAGCTTGCTCATGAGACCTACAAATCTCTTCTTGTTCAGGAGTTAACACAAGAGGCACAACTTTCGGACGATCATAGCTGCGATCCTCCTTGTTAACTTCTACACTCCATACCTTGTCAATCAAAACCCAAGGAAAACAAAATCTTGAAAATTCCATCTCGGTAAAAACTCGATCACTACCCTTTAATGTATAATGAGTAAGATAGACTTTTTCCTTTTCTAAGTCCTTCTTAGACATTGATACACCTGGCAAAAGGTTCTGATCCTGTTTTTCAACAAAATTAACATTATCAATGAAGATGCTTCCTTTTACAACTCTTGAAAATTCCATCTCGGTAAAAACTCGATCACTACCCTTTAATGTATAATGAGTAAGATAGACTTTTTCCTTTTCTAAGTCCTTCTTAGACATTGATACACCTGGCAAAAGGTTCTGATCCTGTTTTTCAACAAAATTAACATTATCAATGAAGATGCTTCCTTTTACAACTCTTCCAACCCCGGAAATTTTTCCGCCTTTGGAATCCATAAAACAGACATAGGACCCTTTAACAGGAGTAAACTCCGTCAATAGTCCCTTGTCTTCCATAATGTGCTTGGAGCTTCTGCTATTGACAAACCATAAACCTGCGGTTTTCCTTAGCAACTCCTGCACATTCACAAAATAATTAGTTCTCAAAAGGACCCCTAGCCCTGTTGGCTTTGGGTCTATCATTCTCTTCATCAGAGACTATGTCAGCCCAAAATTCACCAGTAGGCACCCAAGCCTTAGCTGGTTTAACAGTTGAGCTGTCAACAGGCCTTCTGCTGGGTGAGATTCGTGAATTTCTTCCAGCACTAAGCCTACGACTGGGGGAACCACTAGGCCTCCTTTCAGTAGGTAGCCTTTGGTTAAAACCCTTAGAATTCTTTTGAAATCTTGACATTTTCTCAGGAGATGATGAAGACATTCTCCTAGGACTATGTCGCTGAAATAATGGATTAGAATTTGATTTAGCTTCAGCTATTAACCTTTCATAGTAAGCACTGTTGGGTTTATCTCTTAATTTACTAGACTGACTCGAACTACTAGAACCTTCTCGAGATGAGACACTTCTAGACTTCTCAGATCTGTCTTTAGGTGAAATACTTCTAGATTGAGGTGATGTGTTCCTTAGAGTTTGGGATGGTTTTCGATGTCCATTGACAACTTTTGACCTAATTAGTTTCACATAGTTCTGTGCATTTACATCATCTGGATGTCTTTTTGCATAATCCTCATAATATTTATTTCTATAAGCACTCATGAACTGTGGTGAACTTACTTGATCAACTAATTTACCCTTCCCATTGCTTCCAGAAGACCCAACACTATCCTTAGACTTATCAGGTGATATCCTAGATTTATTCTTCTTATAAGGACAACAACTTGATACATGACCTATCTCACGACACTTAAAACATGACCTTTTAGAAGCCTTCTTTGATATATCACCATGAATAATCTCAGGCACCGGAACCCCATGACCTCTTAATTCAACAATCTGTACTCTAGAATCTGCTAATTCTTTGTCCTTTTTAGCACTTTCTTTTACTACCCTTTCTAAATCCTCATCTAGCATTTGTTTTCTGCCTAGTAACTGTGCATATTCTACCCTAAGTGACTCAAACCTATCTTCTTCAGATTTAATCCGATTAAGATATTCTTTGGCATGACCTTTAAATGCCATGACATCAGTAGATAACTTACTTCTATCACTAGTGGCATCATTTAAAAGGGTCTTGATAGAGTCAAGTTCCTTTCTAAGGACAGTTACTTTGCAAGACAAACCTATGCTACTTTTACAAACAGAAATAAGTGATTATAGAGAAAGACTTACCTGTTGTTCCGGTGCCTCAAGATTGGCCACGAAATTCACGAGCCCTTCTGTACTCAGATCATCAGGTATCTCGATCTTTACATCCTTATCCTTTTTCTTAAATTTCACAGTTTCATTAGCTTCAGTGAAAGCTTCTTCATTCTTAGCTCTTACTGGTTCTGACGGTTCAGATTCCTCTTCTACCTTCTGATGAAAACTATCATGATCATCCGTGCTGGCATATAGTGTATAGTCGAATGAATTATCAATATGATCATTCATTCCTCCATTAATATCTTGAATTTTTGCCAAGAATGCATGATTCTGATCATCGGTACTAGTCGAACCCCAATTATATGTACCATCAGATTGAACAACTAAAGCTCTCGAGTTGTCCGTATCTCCTGAGCTTATGTTCCCAGTATTAGCATATTGATGTCCGGAATTCTGATTCACTATAGAACCACTTTGATTGAAGTTCTGACGGCCTGTAGCTGAATTGTTGTCCCGTCTTGGCCTCTGACACTCTCTTGCAAAATGTCCAAAACCATCACAGTTATAACACTTCACCTTGGTCTTGTCAAACCCTACTTTGCCATTCACAACCTTCCTTCCGGTTCTATCTGTGAAACGCTGAACTCTCAATGTTAACATAGCTAATTGCCAGTTCAGATCCATTTTTTCCAAGTCATCTGGATCAACTTGCTTGTAATCCTCCCTAACCAAATCAGGATCAGTCAATTTTCCTCCAATTAACTTCTCATGAGCAGAAACAAATGAAGCGAGCATGCCCAAATGTCTCTCAGCAGATCTTATGCTCATCGGCATCCCTGTGTAACCCGAGCTTGGAGAACTACCATTCTGAATCCCATTATGCACTACCATGGCCGATTCTGGAGAAGTTACATACATCAAGTTGCTATTAGAATCCGTTGACATCTTCATCTTGTCATCATCTCCACTATAGAAGGCAGTAATCCCTCCACTTGAAGATTTTGCAGAAGGAACGCTTGATTTGCTATGATAAAGTTCAGGACGCTGAACAAAATCACTGCTACCTGCTTCCTTCGACTTTCGTTTCATATCTTGACTTCTCAGCTTTCGAATGATCTGATCCAGAGTCCATGTGCTAAATTCGGGATTTTGTTGGATTGAAGTTACAAACCCTTCCCACTTAACTGGAAGAGCTTCCAACAACTTCTCGATGACATCTTCTGGATCAGGTTTGTACCCAAAGTATGCAAGCTCAACCAGCAGATGACTGTAACGAATCAAGATCTCATCAAGAGGTTCATCTTTGAAGCTAGTAAAGACATAATACTGCTTCTTTAGCAAATCCTTCCATCTCTTCTTGAGATCATCATCACCTTCACAATGCTCTTTGAGTGCATCCCATAAGCCTTTTGCACTGTCATACATTTCAAACAAGTGCAAGAATTCCCCTTGGAGAGCCATTCGGAGTGATCCTAAAGCTTTACTTTCTGCTTCGTAGTCTTTCTTTTGATCGACAGTCATTTGCTCATACGAAACCGCTTTTCCACCACCAGAACCAGTAGGTTCTTTGTCACTTTGCACAGTGAGATAAACATAACCATTAACAATACATATCCACATCCTCACATCCATTAACCTGCAATATGACTCGAATCTGCCCTTCCAACTGAAATATCTATCAAGGCTTATCAACTTGGGCGGTGAATTGGCCTTTCCGGTTTCGTGATCCATCAGAATTAATTGATTCAGCAAAGATTGATAGTTTGCGGGTAATTGAGACGTCATTTTCTCCGAGCTAGCAAAATTCACGAACTGTTTACAAAAATAAATAAGGTCGTAAAAGTTCACGAGGTCGTAAAGAAATACGAGGTCGCAATTAAATACTCGAGGTCGTAATTGAACTGGCGAGGTCTTAAAGAGCTCACGAGGTCGCAAACGAAATACGAGGTCGCAATTGAACTGGCGAGGTCGTAATTAGCTACCCAGGTCGCAATACAAGCTGGATGAGGTAATACGAGCCCGCGAGGTCGCAAACGATACTGGAATCCTTAGATCTCTTGAATTCAAAACCCTAAAAACCAACAACACCTTCGACTGCTGCAAATACAAATAGAGGTCACAAACAAGATTTCCGATCAAAGAATCATGTCTAAACGACCCTAAATCAATATTGTCTATCACCAACAAGCTATAACCTTCTGGTATTAAACCAAGAGGCTCTGATACCAATTGTAAGTCCCCTGGTACGGATCGTTAATAGCTTGCTCCAGTTATCTTGAGGTGCGGAATCCCTCACTATAACTTGGTGATCAACAATAAGCCCCTAGATCACCTGCTGCCTCGCAGATCTTCTTCGGGCTAGCGGAACAACCTTTGACGACTTAACTTGCACAAGTATGCTCGAAATTTCGACAAATGTTCAACCCTAAACTCTGTTAGGGTTCGGTATTTATAGGAAACACCCTACATGGGCTTCAGCGAGTCGGCCTCGCAAATCCAGCCCAGCCCATCACTAATGCGAGGTCGCATTCTGTGATTGGCCTCGTATTTGACCCTGCAAATACGGAGTCGTATTCCCTATGTGAAATGCGAGGTCGCATTTCACACTTAGCAGATTTATTACACATTCAATACTTAAACTTAATCTAGTATTCTATGCATAATACTAAGTTCATTAATGACAATCACATTACAAAGACATATAATAATATAAGCCCAAACTATCTAGACTGCTATTGACATAGATGTGCACTTACACCGCGTAAACATACTGCCCAATCTTGGCTTTGATCATGGGTCGGAGAGGACGTCTAAGAATCTTCCATTTTCCTTTTAGAACCCCAAAAGCACGCTCCACATCTTTCCTCGCCCCCTCTTGTAACTTCTTGAATCTTTTCTCCTTCGGGTCAGTAGGATACGGGTATGCTTTTACAAACGTCGAGTACTTGTTGTAGATGCCGTCGGTTAGATAATAACCGCGTTTGTACAAGCGGTTGTTAACATAAAATGATGTGTCCGGTGCTGTGCCATTTCGCTCCGTAAGATACAAGTCGGATTGGTTTAACATGTTGATGTCATTGTTTGAACCAGGAGCACCAAAATAAGCATGCCAAATCCACGTATCTTGAGAAGCGGTAATCTCAAGCATAATAGTGGGAACGCCATGGTCGCCTCTCGTATATTGTCCTTTCAATTGTCTAGGACAATTTAACCACTCGATATGTGTACAATCGATGCTACCAAGCATCCCCGGCATGTGATGGCGCTGTTCGTGGGCTTCGAAAATACGAGCCACGTCGTGTTGAGTAGGCCTACGTAAGTACTCACGACCATACAACTTAATGATGGCGTCACAAAAATGATCAAGGGACTCACGCCCGGTTCGAGCGGCCATATGTAAGTACTCATCGTACTCGTCGGGCGGATTGCCCGTTGCGAGTTGGCGTACCGCCGAGGCGACTTTTTGGAGCGCCTTGAAACTTCTTCTCCCACGTGCATCGATCCCGTCTTGAAAATATGGAAAATTCGCCTCGATGTCGTCGACGATTTTCAAAAACATGCTTTTATCCATTCGAAATTTCTTTCGAAAGTAAGCTTCATCGTATTTTGGTTCGTCAACAAACCAATCATTTAGTAAAATTTGATGACCAATTGCCCGTTGCCGATTTACGGTTCGGCGGTTTTGAACCTCGTTGGAGGATGCCGTGTCTTGCATCCATTGAATCGAGTTTTGCAAGAACACACCATCGGACTCGGATGACGATTCCGATCCGACAATGACACACCGAGATTCCGAAGAACTTGAAGACATTGTTAAGTTGTAGTGTAGAAAAGTGTTGATTATTGGTAGTGGTGGTATGTGAATAATTTGTGTGTATGTTGTGTGTTTTAAAATAAAATGTGAAGTGTATATATAGATGGAGAAAAGTTTTTTTTAAAAAAAAATAAAAGCATGTAGCCGTTTGGGGGGGGGGGGGTCCACCACAAGGCAACGGTCGAATTTTGCTACCCGCTCCATCGGCTTCAATACTCAAATACATATTTCATCTACCCGAAGCTTACCCGAGAGGTTGAAATGGTGTACCCGATCGTGGTCGGGGGACCCAATCCCCTACCCGATGGGTACTCCTTCCCCTCTTAGTAGACGAGTTTAAACTTTATATATGGTTTGGTTTGAAGTTTGTATTAGATGCATCATCCAAACTCATGTATTATCTCATACATGATACTTCCCATTATAGCTCAGTTGTTAAGCACTAGCTTTACATGTTGGAGATCTCGAGTTCGAGACATGAGAAAGACATTTCAAAGAATTTCACAAATAAAGTTCTCCAGTGAAGCAGGTTTGAGTCCTGCAGAGGGGGCAGTGTTTTATCCCAATTAAATGTCATGCCTTCGGACGGTTTAGTTGGGGGTTTTCTCCTCCTACTAGGTATTGGAGGTGAGGGGGCTCTCTAGCGTGGACCCGGTTAATACAATGTATACTAGACCCTCCGCGGCGAGTAATCTACACCTTTCAAAAAAAGAAAAAATCTCATACATGTAAGATTTCTTGTACACCACATAGTAGTAAATAATATTAGATAGTTGTTAAAAAACAAATTTATTACTTTTACTAGTTTTAAACTCGTGTACGTATACACATAGGCACATTGTATTTAAAAAACATACCTAATCAATACTACACAAAGTAAATTGCTAGAACCCCCAAAATAAGACTCACTATTCTTATTGACATGAACATCCAAAATAAAACCCATTATTCTTATTGACCCGAACATATTAAACCCACCTAAATAGAATCTCTAAATAGAACCTGTTTTTCTTATTAACTCAACTCGGACATATTAAAGTGTAAGTTTTTAGTAATAATAGTTGTGCCTATCAAAACCCCGTATATATATTTTCTCAAAATGAATGTGGGACTATCCAATATTAAAAGCTCCTGGTCCCCATGTAATATTAGAAAAACCTGTAAAATTTTATATATACTGGACAGATTTTGGCTATTATTTTGTGAAGTTTCTAAATAATAGTAATATACTACACATTTTTCGAATCTCTAAACGACTTTCAATACAAGGATATCAGTTATTACTAAACTATTATAATTTTTAAAATTGAAGTTGGAAATTATTGGCTTGAAAAGGTTTTACTAGTTTTTGATAAAGTTAATTATTGACCATAAGAAAATTATAAAAGGACAAATATTGATATACATCGAATAAATGTCCATATAATAATATCTAGAGAAACTCCTGTCAAATGTATATAGCCTTTCAATATACTCATCAGAATCAGCTCCCAACAAAGTTCTAGAGGCTCATACCGTAATGGTAAAAACATTTTAGTGTATAGTTTTTTTGAAAGATACCTTTTAGCAACGAAATTATGTATTATTTTGACTTTCAAAGTCAAAGAGCAAGTTTATTTTGTCGTTTATTGACTCTTTTAAGTAGAATTATACGGAGTAGTTTTTCTTGTAGTGTATGTAACTTCTATAATAATCCTTCGTATATTGGAGCTGATCTAAAAAAAAGAGTATGAGGCTTTCGTTATACACTTGATATAATAATCCTTCATATATTGGAGCTGATCTAAAAAAAAAAGAGTATGAGGCTTTCGTTATACACTTGATAAGACAGTTTTAGAAAGATTGAATAGATATATATGCTCTAATTAACATGATTATTATATTGGAAATTTGTGAGATGCGTTGGTTACAACGAGTCATATGTCCGCGTAATGCGACGGCAATGATGGTAGCGGCGCGGGGTGGTGGTGACAGGTGGCGGCGACGGTGGCGAAGGCGACAGGTGGCCGGTCTGGTGACGGGTGGTGGGCAGCAATGGTGATAAATGTAAAAGTAATTGATGTTAAAAGAGATAGTGTAGTTATTTGAAGGATTGAATGATTTATATATGTTGTAAATTATTTCATTAAGGGTATTATAGGTATATTAGGTGGAGATGTTTAAATTAATGAATAAGATAGAAGAGTATTTTGGTAGTTTAGAATTGTAATTTGAGATTTGAGGAGGGGATTCCTCTTTTATATAGAAGTATAGATGAAATAAATCTTATATACTCTGTAATAATTCAGAATGATGGAAATATGCATTGATCATATTGTAGTAATAGTACTAGAAATGTTTATAAAAGAACGGTAGATTGATAGGAACCGCTTGATCCCATGTACCGAATTGGTACCACATAACCCCCAGTAAGGATAGTGTCAAGATAATTCAACCACTTAAATTCAATTTTTGTCTTTGGCAAGATTCGAACCTAGGTTGCTTCCCAGAAATGTTTATAAGTGCATAAATAAATATATAAATCGGATAATCCAAAGTGAACTCAAGTTTCTAAACTAAAAACGAGAGCATAAACACATACTTAACTCTTGAAGGTCCAAAACTGCATGACCAAATCATGTTTTAAATCTGCGATGAGAAGTTAGAAGAAAAAATCCGGATGAAAGTAACTGCTATGGATGTCGCAAAAGGCCCGGCCTCTTAATCCAATTACTAATTCTTCACGCTCATTTTAGTTTTTTGTTTTTGCTTGTGTCAATTATATATAAGAGTTTTAGGTAAGATAAAACATGTATTAAAATAAAACAAATAAACAATAGGTTTTTATTTATTGAAAATTACCGTGCATCATGAAAATCATCGTGCATCAATATATATTTGTGTTTCGTGAATCTTCGTGCATCAATTTTATCATGATCTAAGGGTCAAAATCTTATCTTATTTGTTTTACGTTAATACTTGTTTTACAATAATTAACCCCTATGTATGAGTGTGAAGATTATTCAGATTAATTAAATTTCTTCGCAATTATAAGTTTCCTTAATTTTATTTATCATTGGATTAAAATTCTCCATCTCCCAATTTTAAAAAGTGTTATAAAAAATTAGCTAGGAATTGAACAAAATATCCTAGTGAACTCTCCCCTTTGAAAATAGTTATAATAATTACCCAATTTGCCCTTAAATTTACATCATATAAATCCTTATTTTATTAATTTAGATCCTAAATATTTATCTTCTAAGATATATTCGCTACCAAATTAACATCAATTACATATACATCAATCTATACCACTCGACGCTATCACCACCACCAATATTCGCCGCCATCACTGCCACCACCACATCGTCATCGTCGCCGCCACCACCACAACATTGAGCGAGTATCGTGCTAGTAAAAGTTTAAGTAAATGAATATTACCAATTTAGCTCTAAGTATATACAAATTAAATAAAAATAAATCAAAAAAGAAGGTAGAAGCTATATATCTCTAATAATGCGAGTACATTTCACCCACATATAATCATATATCACAACTTTTACAAAACATAAAATTGAGTTTTGAATTTTGTTCAATTAACCAATTATTCATATGAGAAAATGATGAGTGGTTCTAGTATCATTTAAAACTTAAGTGCTTTCATATCTATATCATCTATACTATATTATAAAGCAAATAGTGTTTTAAGTTTCAACTTTCAACAATGTACACCTACTAATACATAATGTACAATACATTTATATACCCAAAAATACCCTTAGAAGAAATCCCAACCACTCATTTTTCTCTCTCTCCTTAAATCCCAACCACTCATTGTTCTCTCTCCTTTATAAATCATTTTATTCCTCTAATTCATTCAAAATCTTTTATCTCAAAAACCGTACATCGATAAATTATAAAAATTATATGGGTGTTCTTAAAATTTCACTCATTTTTCTCTCTCTCCTTAAATCCCAACCACTCATTTTTCTCTCTCTCCTTAAATCCCAACCACTCATTTTTCTCTCTCTCCTTAAATCCCAACCACTCATTTTTCTCTCTCTCCTTAAATCCCAACCACTCATTTTTCTCTCTCTCCTTAAATCCCAACCACTCATTTTTCTCTCTCTCCTTAAATCCCAACCACTCATTTTTTCTCTCTCCTTAAATCCCAACCACTCATTTTTCTCTCTCTCCTTAAATCCCAACCACTCATTTTTCTCTCTCTCCTTAAATCCCAACCACTCATTTTTTCTCTCTCCTTAAATCCCAACCACTCATTTTTCTCTCTCTCCTTAAATCCCAACCACTCATTTTTCTCTCTCTCCTTAAATCCCAACCACTCATTTTTTCTCTCTCCTTAAATCCCAACCACTCATTTTTCTCTCTCTCCTTAAATCCCAACCACTCATTTTTTCTCTCTCCTTAAATCCCAACCACTCATTTTTCTCTCTCTCCTTAAATCCAACCACTCATTTTTTCTCTCTCCTCAAATCTCAACCACTCATTTTTTCTCTCTCCTTCATAAATCATTTTATTCCTCTAATTCATTCAAAATCTTTTATCACAAAAACCGTACATCGATAAATTATAAAAATTGTATGTGTGTTCTTAAAATTTCATGCTCTTTCATTAGAGAGGTCATTCGATATACTTTCGACGAATTTTTAAATCCGAGGGCGGAGCCCGTACAGCTAAGGGCGGAGCCCATCAGGTAGATCACCCCATCGCCGCCACCGCCATTACATCACCACCCCGTCATCACCTCCATTACCGTCGCAACGCGCGTGTTCCTTTCTCTTGTGTAAATAAAACATTATATATGTGTGTTTAAAGCAATTTTATGACTGAAAATATATTTTTTTTTTGGAACATTTCATAACCAAAACATTCAAAAGAAAAACCTACATACTTATCACTAAAATGAGTCAAATTCAAGACCTAAATTATTTACTGCTAAAAGTACATATGTTTGAAATATGATCTCACGATATAAAAAGAAAGAATAATAGTAGCTCATTTTCCCCCATTGTTTAGCTGGCGAGATGTTGGACCCCATAAATAATCCCAAGTTGTCGACATACAACTCTGCCCATACAATAGATCAATAGTCAATAAACACTGAATATAGTTATCTTTTACTTTCATCAAATGCTTTTCTTTTTTCTAGTGAAGTCATCATATTTTCCATGAGACTTATTTATCACAATGATATTTAACAAATGCATGAATTCAGCTTAACAGATCAATCATATATTTTCAGTAAAATAAATTAACGGATGATCAATCAAATATTATCAAACAATTCTCTCTTCTTTTTTTTCCATTACGTGTAAGCAAACATGTAGTTTTTTCAAACTTGACAAATAGTGAGAGTATTTGTTTTCTTGTTATAGTTCGCAGACCATGTTGGCGCACTTGGCGTGATCCATTTTTTTGCGTGGCCTGTTGGATAGGTACGTGGTAGGCTCAATGTGAATCCTCTCACGTCGGCTAGAATTGAAAGGTTAATAATACTTGAAATGTATGATACAAACACACAAAATGTGAAAAAAACAATGTTAGGTCTCGTTTGTTTGGGACTTTATGGACTTAACAAACAATACTTAATTTATTAAGTCGATAAAAAGTGTTTGTTTTGTGACTTAATAAACAAAAAACAATTGTAAAATCAATACAGACATTGTTTATTAATTCAGTAACTTAGTGGTAAAAAAAAACAACAAATAAGCCCTTTAGTGATGTATGAAAAATGCGTGTGATGTAAATGGGCCAAATTATGGTCCATTGATAGTACATTTAACAAGGCCCAAGACATTATTAAAACAATATTTTAATGATATTTTAAAGCTGGGCCAAATGGAAATGGACAGAAAAGACAAGTAATAACTGCCCTACTAGAAAAAGCAAGCAAATCAGAAGCAGCTCATCAAATTAATTAGAAGTGCCACGAATATGCTCATAACAAATTCCTTTTTCATTCATTTTGGAAGAAGATTCGTGTTTTAATTCGCATCTATTTTTTTACATCATCTTCAATTCTTCTTAAGCTTTCTTCATTCATAATTTCATAACCATTTGACAATTTTCAGGTACAATCACATGGTCCATTTTCTTTATATTTATAATAATAATAGATAAATGTATGCATTTATATCTAATTTTCTTTCCAACATATAACATGGAAATATCTTTATCAGGAAAAAAAAATTATATTGTTTTTTTCTTTTTCCTGATAATGCTGTTTATGTAGTTCCAAGATTACAATTGGGCTTAAGTTTTAGGAATTTGGTTTTCTGTGGGATTAAGGTGTTAAGTATGATTAGTTTAAAAGATGAAGAATTTCAAGCTAAAATTACATATTTGTTCATACCCATGAAAATCTAGATTTTGTTTTGCAAAAAGTTCTAAACTTTATGGAAATTAGTTAAAGTCATGAATTATTATGAAAAGACCTACTTTTATGGATATAATGTTGTCTCACTTTCTTGACAAAAATTGAATTTGGGATGGTCTTGGAATAAGTTTATATTTAGGAACTTTTAGATTAAGTTGTTGATTCTGATTAGCTTAATTTGTATCGAATTCCAAGCTAAAATTATATATCCGTCCATAGTTACAAGAGTCTTGATTTTGTTTTGCAAAAAGTTTCTACCTTAATGGGAATTAGTTAAAATTATGAATTTGTTATTAACTTTCTTTATAGTTAGCTTAAAGTTTATGACTTTTTTTGTTTTTCAGCAAGGTGATCGTGAGTTATTTGTTTTTCGGCAATCAGTCTGAGTATTGACTGATTGCCAATTTGTTTATGATGGGTCCAGAGAGTCAAGGGAGAACCCTAGAACATATTCATGGAGTTCACGTGGTTCAACATTCGCCGTTTGAGTTAGAAGAAATCTCTCGAACTGGAAACTTTCAACAATCGACACAGGGAAGGTTGACCCTAGGTGTTAATCAGCTCTTAAAAGTGCATACTGTCCAGTGAGTACTAGTACCTTCAAATAATTGTTACTAATGTTATCGATAATTGTAAATATAATTTTCATTTTTTTGATCTTTTTTGTTGAAAATAGGAAAGTATGGGAGCAGAGACCGTCGTGTTTGAGACCCATCCATGGTTGTTTACATGGTATATACTAAATACACCTTTGCATTTTTTAAGTTACTTGTCTATGGATTATGTTCTCTAACTTTTTTTATATACGTTGTGGCAGGTGATAGACATCTTGGCGAGAGAATTGCAAATGTGCTTACTTCAATTCCTTTCATTGCTGTTGGGATTCAAGCTCCAAGGCATGTTATCTTCTCTGGTCTTTCCTTAATGATGATTAGTATGTTGGACTTGGATATGGATGTAGGTGGCAAAATGGATGGGTCACGTGGGTTGGGTAACGGTATAAATTGGATGTGGTTAAAACGGGTGTTTTTCCATAGGTGTATTGGGTTGACCCAAAACACCTTTTATTCATTTTCTTTGGTTTCTTTTATATTAAATAATTTGGACTTGAGTTAAAATTATTACAAAAATGATACCGAGTATTGTTTTAGATTGATTATGAGCCATGAGGTTGTATCCATTTAGTGTATAATTCAGATGACTACGGGCCCATTTGATTCGTTTACTTTCTGGCTCAGACTCGCTCTTATTTTACTTGTTTGACCCGTTAATAAAAATTATAACCTGAAGCCCTGAAAGGGCCAAATCTTAAGTAAATGGACTGAATTTGCCACCTCTAGATGTGGAGCTTGATTCAAACTATATGAAGGACACTTAAACATTGCTCCACATATTTAGCAATTAGATCGTGTCCTTTTCCTAACTAAAAATCCTTGAAATAACAGGAGATGTAAGCATATAGTTGAACTACTTAAATAATGACCCGTTAGTATTTCTGATCTCCAGAAAGAATCTGAACACGAAGCTTTATGCAAATTCATTAATCGGGGTAGGTATTGCCTCAAGTGTGTACCATTGTTCTAAAGGGAAATGGAGAAAGTATTTAAGATGGGCTGACTACACGATGATAGCTACAGCTACAGTGGTTAGTAATAACATTATCTATTTCTGTTATTTGTGACATATTCAGTGGTTACTGGTTAGTAATAACATGTTAATTAACTGTTTCTACTATTCATGACATATTTCATCATTGATATATAAGATGCATGATTTTTCAGACTGGTTGAATATTTTCAGTGCTTATCAAGGGCTCTTAGGGAAGAAAACCCAAAACTGCTGATGGCTGTGTCTGCCTTGTGTCTTCCTATTCAGCCACTCATGGTTTCAGCTGTTCACACTGGAATGATGGAGGTATATTGACATTTGGGTAACCATAGAGGATTTAAAGCTTGAAAATGGAGTTGAATCCGGTTAAATACGAAAGATGGCAAATTGGAAAGGTCGGGAGGGTTTGATAATGGGTTAAAACTTACAGATTTTATATGAGTTGGTCTGGATCAGGTTGACCCAATACACTTGTCCTGAACTTTCTTTTTTCTTTTAGAGAGTGTGCTGATATTACCAAACTTATATTATTTCAATTATCTGAATTGATATAGGAAATTTTGAAGGAAAAATATGTACACTTTAGGCCTTTCCACGCATTTGACTCATTTCCTTTCAAGCTAGTATTTTTTTAGCATATTCAATAGTTTTATGGATTTACTGTTTGTGTTTTTAGGTTGCATTTGCACGACGAGCGGTCAAAGATCCCGAACTTAAAGTTGTGCACAACGTTCACAAGTTGTCAGCACTTTTAGGTGGAGCATTCTTTGTGGCTGATGATCTGTTTCCTGAGATCCCATATCTTCATGCCGGTTGGCATCTAGCTGCTGCTATTGGCGTTGGGGCTTGTAACAAGCTTCTTGAGTAGCATAATCCTAATTTGTCGAAATGGCCTTTTAGTTTCATTATTAGGGGTGTTTCCACTTATCAGTGGATCATAGAACCCATCATTGAGACAATGATTAAAGATTAGTGCAGATAAGAGCTCTTGTTGATTTGTTGCTCTGGTTTAATTATTATGTAAGTAAATGAAAGTTTATTAGTGTAATTATATTGTTCAATGGCAATGTAGTGCAATTTGGAAGGAGATTAATTGCTGATATCTATGATTTGGTTAGACACTTAACGGTTTTTCTCTTTGAAAGCATTCTTGTTACTGAACAATGTCACCAAACTACAGTTTAAACTTTGAAGTCTACAGAAGTCCCACCTATCGGGGAAAAAAAACCATAAATATAAACTTTTTAAACATGGTGCAGAGCATAGTGGAAAACATTTGACTGATTTTAAAACATCTTGTACATGTGTTGTACATATATATATTGTAAAAGTTATTGTCAGTATGTCATATAACAGGTAATTTCAGATGGACAGATACATAAATGCAAGATTCTACTTGGCAATCTGCTACTCTGAAAGTCTGAATGCCTTCAGACATTCCAGATACTACCTCTTGGTTTGTACATTTCAGCACCGAAAAACAAGCCTACATTACTTGCGGCCAAATAACAAAAGTGCATGTTTTCAAAAGAATGTTCATTTACTCAACAGAAAGCCAAAACCGAGTATATCTGTAACAAAATCTATCACACTATGATATCTGAAAATGAACCGATGCTGTTTACAAAATACACATTCCTATGATTTCAAATGTAATCAAATCAATCAACTCCAATGTACAAACTACCAACAAATGAAACTCAGCTTCAATGCAACTTGTTAGATACAGCAGATGCATGAAGATGACATTGTATAGAACTCCATCTAAAAAACAGCTTTCTTCTTGAATCATGTACAACCTATGATCGTTCTTTGAAGGAATACTTTGCTCTGTTCTATGTCCTAACCAGTAAATCGTTTCAAATCCCAAATGATAATCATGTAAGCCCTCTTTAATGATAAAAGAGGATCAAAAAACAAAATAATTTTTAATCAAAAAGAGGTTAGCCCACAAATGTGCACACACAACCGTTTAGAATCTGGTTAAGTTGAAGATCATGGTGGTGATGTTTTTGAATCTTCTGTTCTATTTGTATGGCACATGCAGTTTGGACACGGAAAAGAATATACAGAATCATTTGGCCTTTTCAATTCAATTCCCTTTGAATCACTATGAGCTCTCATGCCTAACATGTGCCTTTTAAACGTTCTCCATCTGAAAAATTCACAGATTACTACAATCACAAAATACGCTTATAATGAAATAATAGAATCCAAATTCAATACCAAGATTACATACCCGATACTAGGATTATCAAAATACAATGCTAACTTGCGTTTATCCGGTCTGATTGTCTTGGCATGCCCATTGAACAAATACCTTCTGTGACCGAGCAGAAAATGTGGGAAGTTTCCACCTTGAGTTGTAACAAATACTTCACTGTGGAGACAAACAGTGTAGTCTATTGCAGCCATTCTTGAAGAGAAGTTCTATTTAAAGAAAAGAATCGAATTAGCTAAATTAATAGAATACACACATAGAACTTATAGAAGTCAAATAATGTAAATAATAAAACATTGAAAAAAACCTTGAATGGTGCAAGTTCTTCGGCAGATGCTAGCATCTCTTTCGTTTGTAGAAGAGGAAACATTTCTAGCAGTGGAGCCATATATCTCTCTGGATCATATATCTGACCAGATGCTAAATAAATAGATGTATTTCTATCAAATCCCATTCCTCTAAGAATCAACCCAACCTGAACAATTTCCAAATGAATAAGCAAAAGAATAAGGGATTAATTAGATGCTCCATTATGAAGTGATCATATGATAATAGACAATCAATTTTAGGTTTGGGTCTACTTCTATAGTTTAAAGTTGTAGTAAACTAATAATCATATGTCGGGCAAATTCTGTTATATTTATAAAAATTTATTAGATATAATGACATTTTTGTGAAAAAAAAAAGAAAAAAGAAGACAGTTTGTGGAGTGGAAGCAAAGTCCCACAGAATAGGTTAACTAAGGAATAAATAAGTAAATCTAATTTACACTTAAATAATCAGAAAATTGTAAGTCAAATGTTTTTATCCAAACACCCCAAGTAAAGGGAATAGCTGAATAACTAGGCAGATTGTAGAAAGTAATGAATTATTCACTCAAAAAAGATTATATAGATATCTTAGACAATTAGACCTCTAAATGGATCCTAATCAAAGCATGTCAGCCATGTCTATATACAATAAAATTGCAACTATACTAGGGTAAAATCAGAATGAGAATCCGAATGTGAGATTTTTTAAGAAACGCAAATAAATGGATGACTTTTTTGGAGTTTAATTACCTCTAAAGGTGTGAGGGGACATTTTCCATTGACCCTATTGACTCCTGGCTGAAGGACTCTACCAGGCTTTGTAAATTTACCTTTCCACCCCCTTTCTCTTGCAGCTATCATGTCTTCAAGCTCTCTTCTTCCACCGTCATATACACAGCAAGAAAAAGCAACCATGTCCTGGACAACCATGTGAAAAAATATTTGCCTCAAAATTTTGGAACCTCTTAATTTCCATATGCAAATAAGACTGTAACATAATTTGACCTTGCTGAATGTTCATTTTGAAAGTGATTATGTTAATTTGAAGAATGAGAACAGATAATTTTTTAAATACTAATCAGAAGCATATAAAAACTACTAATTATTTAAAGTGCAACACATAAACAATGATATTTAAAAAAAAAAGATATTTTTGTGAAGGGCAGACATGTCTAGAGAAATGTCTACCAAACTACAAGACTGAAGATTATGACTACAAGTCACAATAACCAATCAATCAGTTTCAAACCGCAAACCCAAACAATCCCTGATAAGAGACATAAACTAACACATTTCATCAAGTAGAACAGACCTCCTCGAACCTTAGATGCACAGAAATGTACTTGCCACCATTATTGGCACTTCTCTCTTTCATTCTAGCAACTAAAGTTTCACCCATTGTCAATAAAGGGTTTGAAAACCGTAAAGCTTCATAATTAGTCAAGCAACGAAGTCTTTGAACCGCAGGTGGAGCATCAAATGACAAACGGTTTGCAAATGGAGATATCCTTATGACCCTGAATACAATTTAGAGAATTTATATTTAATGAACTAAATCACTAATAACAGACAAGTAAGGAATAAAGGGCTGGACTCACTTTTCTTCTAGTAGCCTTGGAAGAACTGTATCCTTGTAGTAGCGAATAGGCGCCCAAGCTTTTATTTTGAAGTTGAAAACATTCGACATATTGCGATCGAACCGTTCCATTAGATATCCAGGTATAGTGTTGACCACTCGTACATCGTTTTCCAAAGTTTTGACGAAAAAATCTTCATCGTATATGTCATTGAATTTGCTGCAACAATAGAAAACGATAGTTACATTGGGTTTATTGGGACTAGAATTGCAACTCAAAGTTAAATGACTAACTTAGGATTTTAAGCACTATAAAATATAATGTTGACAGACCTAGGATCTCTCCAGACACTATGAAAATGAAAATTAGGAATGACTAGTGTTGCATTCAAGTATCCTGCCACAGCAACTGCATTGCAGATCTAAAAAAGAGAAACAGGGTAGCAACATATGTTTTAATACTCGAACATATTATGTTAAAATAAGAAATACAAATCTCATAGAGAAAATTTAATTACCGAGGTCCTCTGTTGATTTAATCCACCATTTGCCTCAACATATATGTACCCATTAGACTCTGGTAAGCCTACAACAAAGATAAAAATGAAGTTATACAACAAAAGGATCCAACAATTAATGTTTTTCTTACAAGATTTCATACCTCCTGACAACTTATTTATACAGGGCTTCCAATCTGCACCTTTAGCACGTTTCCATACAGTTGACATCTACATTAAACTTAATACTATAAATCAACAGTACAACAAATATTTATTTACAACCATATCGAGAACAGCCATAAACTGTCAAGTGTCAACTTTGACACCACCAAAAACAATTGGTTTATAATGAGGAATCTCAAACTGCTTATTGAAAACAACTTAGTTCACCCTAAAATAAGCAGATAAGCATAAGCAATATCCATCATTCAAAGACTCAAAACTGCTATATCTGCTTTTAAAAAAACATGATAAACATAAACTGGTTAACTGAGCAATCCTGCAGACCCACTTATCACACCTTCATCACTTGAAGACTCAAAACCTATTAAAAATGCATGTGCTCCTCTCACTCACTCCCTCTCAGCCGTGCTACCAGCCTCACTAATGCCTCTCAAGTCTCAACCCATGAGACTCGCACTTCCCCACGGGACAGTTTGCCCCTCTATCTTGCATGTGGGGCGCTGTCACAAGCCTTTCTCGGCCTCCATACCATATACTCTCATGTGTGCCGGATTTTTGAAGTTTTACGTTTTAGCATATCCAACCTCTTAAAACTTGTAGACTAGTGATGTGGCAACATATGTCTGCCATGTCAGCTAAATATAATACCAAACACATGTTGAATATATAACCAGATACATAAATAGCCTTGTACTAAAAAGTTTAGTACACACAATACATGGTTAGAACTTAGAAGTTAGATACCCAAAATGATAAAATGTAACAGCTTCTATACATTTTGGCGCACTTATCCCTTTTATCCTATTTGTTTATCAAACATTTCTAAACTTATTGTTCATATTGGTAAATAGGATATAGCATCACAACATAGTCAAATCTATAGTGCTCTACTAATGTCCTACTGATGAGGGAAATGCAACAGATATCAAACATAAGTCAGTGGTTCAAATTCTAGCTCCATGTCCCTTTGACCATAATGTTCAAACTCTAGAGACACGTGAGGGAACCAATAATGGGCCACTTATCCCTTTTATCCTATTTGTTTATCAAACATTTCTAAACTTATTGTTCATATTGGTAAATAGGATATAGCATCACAACATAGTCAAATCTATAGTGCTCTACTAATGTCCTACTGATGAGGGAAATGCAACAGATATCAAACATAAGTCAGTGGTTCAAATTCTAGCTCCATGTCCCTTTGACCATAATGTTCAAACTCTAGAGACACGTGAGGGAACCAATAATGGGCCAGTTATCCATTTATACTACGAGTACTATACTAGTGAGCTTACAACTATATGAGCTACTAAATGCAATGCCTAAAACTACATTTTTAATTAAAATCAAACAAACTAACCGCATCAGCAGTCGAATTATCAGCATCCATATCACGCCGAACTTTGGCGTAAAGCTCGGGACTCCGATACACCGATCCAACAGTCAATTCGCGTCGAATTCCATCTCGTCCGACGCCGAATTGCACTCTATCGATATAAAACACCATAAAACACAGATACAACAACGGCGCACACAGCAACACACCTTGACGGCGTAGAAGAACGGAGATAACGATCCAAGCGAAACGGTGAAAGAAGGAACGGTGAGTTAACGGAGATAACGATCCAAGCGAAACGGTGAAAGAAGGAACGGTGAGTTAACGGAGATTTAACGGAACGGCTGTGACGGAGATGAGGTGAACGGTTGCGAGGGGAAGAAGGTGGTGACGGCGTGTTGTGACGGAGGATTTTAGTGTGCATTATTGTTATTTACATGATAATGTTAGGGTTTGGATTTAACGGCGTTCCCCTAATTCGCCGGAGATTGATTGTATTAATTTGTCTGTATAAATGATGTATGCTGTATATTTGTATGTATAAAATGATATTAATTAATTATATATTTGTGTATGTATGTATAGGTGTGTCTGTGTGTGTATACAGAGAGGGTGAAATGTGTGAGGTATAAATATGTGAGTGTTTGTTGGAATTCACGTGCGAGACAAAGCAAGAAGGTGTCGACGATGATGATGATGGTTTGAAAGAACTTACTTCCAGATTTTGTCTTTTTTATTTATATATTTTATTTTTTTTAATGATATCCATTTAAATGAAAATTTACTAAATTTTGGACAAAACAAAAATAAGAGATGGATATGGTTCGGGCCTTAAGCGGGTTTGGTATTATAAATGGATTGGATTTCCGATGTGTTTGCGTAGCGTTAACGAAGGGTTGAGTACTTGAGTACTAGACTGGTCGGAGATTTTTATTTTTTTTAAATACTCGTAAACGTAATTATGTAATATTTTTGTGCATGATTTATTGGTGGTAATTGAGGTGATATCTGATAGGGTTAGAGTAAACAAATGATTGTTATTTGTTATGAATTCATTAATATGTGGCTATCCACATTCCTAACTCCATACTTCTTGTATTCAATCCCTTATTGATGTAGTTGTTGTATTTATGTTATGAGGCCTATATATAGTGGCTCATGTATATTAGATTATGAGATCAATGGAAAAAACTCTATATTTTTCTATGTTTAGTTTGTTACTGTTCCAATATAGTTTGCTATTGTTCTATATCTTAGTATAGGTATGCTATGCTATTAGGTCGTTGTTTCACAACACGTTATCAGCACGAGTCTCACGTACGGATCGACTGGGTTTTGATCTTAGAATAGAAGAGAATTACGACATTCGAATCAAGGTGCCTAGAAAAGGTTCCATAAGAGTTCTGAGCCCATATGGTAAATTTCTAACTCAGCTCCAACTATATTATGATTTCGTATTTATCATATTTTGATTCCATGAACGACAAAACTGTTTTCTCATATTATCTATTAGCATCAATGTAAAAAAAAACTGGCTTTACGAGATTACTGTTTTTGTTTTAATAGTCATGGGGCTGTATATACATGTTTGCAAAAGATAACAGAAATACTTGTCATTAGATTTATCATTCTTGGTAATACTTTTAAACAATTTTGAGTTTAAGGTATTACCTATTATGATCACCAAAAACTAAAAAGTGATACTCCGTATAATTTTAAATTTTATATCTAGTATTGAATAATTTTCTCATGTTTAATGTTGATTTTGATCTATGATAATAACTCAAATCGTATTTCTACGATTCGTATATAACTCAAATATATTATTTTTATTCTTTAGCATGTACTCGTATTAAAGTTGAATAGACCATTTGAAGTAACTTTGAGTTAGAACAACTTTTGGCATGTGACATAATACTATGTCTGTTTATTAGTCGGATAATATCAAGGATCTAATCACTGTATTATGATTATTATTTAATATATATAGTTAATCATGTAAGCTTTACGGCCTTAGACATCATTGGAAAAAATTATATGACATGGATATAGGGGATTATTTCGCATTATATATGACTTATAGATCGAGTGTTTGCTCCTTGTTAGTTTTTGAACATTGGGTTATGATTATAGAATAAATTTCAGATTCCTTATTATTGTGAATTCTTTGTTAGACGTGAATAATTAGTACTTTTAACATTTAAGATTGATGGATGTCATGTTATAACTTTATGAGAGGCTTTTAGACCAAAAACTAAAAAGTGATACTCCGTATAATTTTAAATTTTATATCTAGTATTGAATAATTTTCTCATGTTTAATGTTGATTTTGATCTATGATAATAACTCAAATCGTATTTCTACGATTCGTATATAACTCAAATATATTATTTTTATTCTTTAGCATGTACTCGTATTAAAGTTGAATAGACCATTTGAAGTAACTTTGAGTTAGAACAACTTTTGGCATGTGACATAATACTATGTCTGTTTATTAGTCGGATAATATCAAGGATCTAATCACTGTATTATGATTATTATTTAATATATATAGTTAATCATGTAAGCTTGAGTTTACGGCCTTAGACATCATTGGAAAAAATTATATGACATGGATATAGGGGATTATTTCGCATTATATATGACTTATAGATCGAGTGTTTGCTCCTTGTTAGTTTTTGAACATTGGGTTATGATTATAGAATAAATTTCAGATTCCTTATTATTGTGAATTCTTTGTTAGACGTGAATAATTAGTACTTTTAACATTTAAGATTGATGGATGTCATGTTATAACTTTATGAGAGGCTTTTAGACCAAAAACTAAAAAGTGATACTCCGTATAATTTTAAATTTTATATCTAGTATTGAATAATTTTCTCATGTTTAATGTTGATTTTGATCTATGATAATAACTCAAATCGTATTTCTACGATTCGTATATAACTCAAATATATTATTTTTATTCTTTAGCATGTACTCGTATTAAAGTTGAATAGACCATTTGAAGTAACTTTGAGTTAGAACAACTTTTGGCATGTGACATAATACTATGTCTGTTTATTAGTCGGATAATATCAAGGATCTAATCACTGTATTATGATTATTATTTAATATATATAGTTAATCATGTAAGCTTGAGTTTACGGCCTTAGACATCATTGGAAAAAATTATATGACATGGATATAGGGGATTATTTCGCATTACGGACGGACCATCCCGGATTAATGATGATGCGAAATGTAGAAGAAAAAAGAGATTCTATTGATTATTTGTATTTGCTCTATAAGGAAGTATATTTTGTCAACTAAAAGTAGAGATTTAATCTCTTAGTTTTATGGAACGGGTACAAAGGAGATGTAGATAGGCCTATACATCGTCCATATACACCATTTAGTGTTTTAAATCGATGCATCGTCTAAATGGGTCATCAAAGTCGCAACGGGCTTGCGTGACTATTTGCTCATCTTATAAGATTGCGAGCATGTTCCATATTGTACTGGCATTAATGATTCATTTTATAATGATTACAGTATTAGAGAGCAAAATGAATGACTTATAGTTTGGGGCCATGTTATGTAACATGCAAAAAATATGAATTCGCATCATGCCAAGTATTTATTATGTTTTCCCATGAAACTCTATAAAGAAATCCGAATTAGAATATGATATAGTTTCATGATAGAAAAATCAATGGAACTCTGAAGGAGTATCCAATGGTGATTAAATAGATAAAAAAAATATATATACATGCAAACGAAAGACAAGGTTGTCCTGGTTTATGAATTAGAAATCATAAGGATAAGATTATTGTGCATCAAGAAAGCAAGTAAGGATAATATACTTTGCATGGATAAATGACGTTCATGCTTATGAAGTCACAACTCACATGATGCTGAAAATGCCCCTTTAACGTCCAAAATACTGAACACAATGTTGGCTTATAAGTGTCAGTGAAGTACTAATATTTCTTGCTGGTGATACATGAAATAATACACACTACTAGAAACAGGGCTATCCTTGACCCGCTTTTTATGACCCACGCTAATAGATGACGCGCAAAGTGAGAAGTCATAAAATAAGGGTCATTACGAGTAAATGGATGACGCGTTTTTAGAAGCGTCATAACATATGGGTCATAATCTGTTAAAATTTAAGTTTCCAATTTTTCCCTCCCTTGACCTTTTAACTTTTCATTATATCCCGCCCAAATTTTTCCCAAAAATCAAAAGAATTGTATATCCCTCTTTTCACTTCCCAAATAAATAAAATTCACCAACTAACCCTATCTTTCTTTTACCCCTTTCTCTCATTCCCCTTTTTGCTTCTCATTCGACCGCCCCATCTTTCTGCTTCTCATTCTCTTCACCTCTTTCGTTATCTCTTCTTCTTACTAAATAAAGCATCCAATCAATTTTTATAAAATAAATTTTAAAAAGAATAGATCGGAAAATCCAATATCGTTAATCGCCCCCCCCCCCCCCCCCCCCCCCCCCCCCCCCCCCCCCCCCCCCCCCCCCCCCCCCCCCCCCCCCCCCCCCCCCCCCCCCCCCCCCCCCCCCCCCCCCCCCCCCCCCCCCCCCCCCCCCCCCCCCCCCCCCCCCCCCCCCCCCCCCCCCCCCCCCCCCCCCCCCCCCCCCCCCCCCCCCCCCCCCCCCCCCCCCCCCCCCCCCCCCCCCCCCCCCCCCCCCCCCCCCCCCCCCCCCCCCCCCCCCCCCCCCCCCCCCCCCCCCCCCCCCCCCCCCCCCCCCCCCCCCCCCCCCCCCCCCCCCCCCCCCCCCCCCCCCCCCCCCCCCCCCCCCCCCCCCCCCCCCCCCCCCCCCCCCCCCCCCCCCCCCCCCCCCCCCCCCCCCCCCCCCCCCCCCCCCCCCCCCCCCCCCCCCCCCCCCCCCCCCCCCCCCCCCCCCCCCCCCCCCCCCCCCCCCCCCCCCCCCCCCCCCCCCCCCCCCCCCCCCCCCCCCCCCCCCCCCCCCCCCCCCCCCCCCCCCCCCCCCCCCCCCCCCCCCCCCCCCCCCCCCCCCCCCCCCCCCCCCCCCCCCCCCCCCCCCCCCCCCCCCCCCCCCCCCCCCCCCCCCCCCCCCCCCCCCCCCCCCCCCCCCCCCCCCCCCCCCCCCCCCCCCCCCCCCCCCCCCCCCCCCCCCCCCCCCCCCCCCCCCCCCCCCCCCCCCCCCCCCCCCCCCCCCCCCCCCCCCCCCCCCCCCCCCCCCCCCCCCCCCCCCCCCCCCCCCCCCCCCCCCCCCCCCCCCCCCCCCCCCCCCCCCCCCCCCCCCCCCCCCCCCCCCCCCCCCCCCCCCCCCCCCCCCCCCCCCCCCCCCCCCCCCCCCCCCCCCCCCCCCCCCCCCCCCCCCCCCCCCCCCCCCCCCCCCCCCCCCCCCCCCCCCCCCCCCCCCCCCCCCCCCCCCCCCCCCCCCCCCCCCCCCCCCCCCCCCCCCCCCCCCCCCCCCCCCCCCCCCCCCCCCCCCCCCCCCCCCCCCCCCCCCCCCCCCCCCCCCCCCCCCCCCCCCCCCCCCCCCCCCCCCCCCCCCCCCCCCCCCCCCCCCCCCCCCCCCCCCCCCCCCCCCCCCCCCCCCCCCCCCCCCCCCCCCCCCCCCCCCCCCCCCCCCCCCCCCCCCCCCCCCCCCCCCCCCCCCCCCCCCCCCCCCCCCCCCCCCCCCCCCCCCCCCCCCCCCCCCCCCCCCCCCCCCCCCCCCCCCCCCCCCCCCCCCCCCCCCCCCCCCCCCCCCCCCCCCCCCCCCCCCCCCCCCCCCCCCCCCCCCCCCCCCCCCCCCCCCCCCCCCCCCCCCCCCCCCCCCCCCCCCCCCCCCCCCCCCCCCCCCCCCCCCCCCCCCCCCCCCCCCCCCCCCCCCCCCCCCCCCCCCCCCCCCCCCCCCCCCCCCCCCCCCCCCCCCCCCCCCCCCCCCCCCCCCCCCCCCCCCCCCCCCCCCCCCCCCCCCCCCCCCCCCCCCCCCCCCCCCCCCCCCCCCCCCCATTCCCCCCCCCCTTATCCTCTTCTCCCCCTCTCATTCTCATTTCTATCTATCTCTTTCTCTCTTTCTCTCAAGAACAAAGCAAGACCAATTCTTCTCTTCTCCCTACCATCTACTTAGTGTTTAGAAAGGTTATAACACTAGATTCATCACCATCTATACCACATTATCGTCATATCGAAGAAATCAAAGGTGGAAGTTCTCGCATTTTGTCCACTTTGACCTAATTTCGGGTTCTAGCTCAAAAGGAAGTTTTGGTAAGTCAAATTCATCCCATTTACACCTACTTATGTTTGTTTATGCATTTCTAGTCATCTTGAAAGTTTGCAAGTCCTAAATCGGCTTAAATCTTGATTTGGGTCAAACTAGGGTTTAATTAGGGTTTGAAGGGTTTGGATGTGATTATGATGTTTTGAATCGAAACTAAGATAGGGGTTATGTTTATTTATGTTGAAATAGTGCGCCGCACCTGGCTTGGTGCGCCGCACCTCATCTGGTGCGTCGCACCTCTTGGTGCGCCGCACCTGGCTTGGTGCGCCGCACCTCATCAATGGTGCGCCGCACCTCTCCATGGTGCGCGCACCTCTTGGTGCGCCGCACCTGGCTTGGTGCGCCGCACCTCATCAATGGTGCGCCGCACCTGATCAATTTGTGCGCCGCACCTCCTCTGGTGCGCCGCACCTGGCTTGGTGCGCCGCACCTGGCTTGTGCGCCGCACCTCATCAATGGTGCGCCGCACCTGGCTTGGTGCGCCGCACCTCATCTGGTGCGCGCACCTCTTGGTGCGCCGCACCTGGCTTGGTGCGCCGCACCTCATCATGGTGCGCCGCACCTGGCTTGGTGCGCCGCACCTGGCTTGGTGCGCGCACCTGGCTTGGTGCGCCGCACCTGGCTTGGTGCGGTTCCCTGGTTGTGCGCGCACCTGGCTTGGTGCGCCGCACCTGGCTTGGTGCGCCGCACCTCATCAATGGTGCGCCGCACCTGATCTTTGGTGCGCCGCACCTCCTCTCTGGTGCGCCGCACCTGGCTTAGTGCGCCGCACCTCTTGGTGCGCCGCACCTGGCTTGGTGCGCCGCACCTCATCATGGTGCGCCGCACCTCATCTTTGGTGCGCCGCACCTCATCTGGTGCGCCGCACCTGGCTTGGTGCGCCGCACCTGGCTTGGTGCGGTTCCCTGATCGTTTTGTGCGTCGCACCTCTTGGTGCGCCGCACCTGGCTTGGTGCGCCGCACCTCATCAATGGTGCGCCGCACCTCTCTGGTGCGCGCACCTCTTGGTGCGCCGCACCTGGCTTGGTGCGCCGCACCTCATCAATGGTGCGCCGCACCTCTCCATGGTGCGCGCACCTCTTGGTTCGCCGCACCTGGCTTGGTGCGCCGCACCTCATCAATGGTGCGCCGCACCTTTCCTCCATGGTGCGCGCACCTGGCTTGTGCGCGCACCTCTTGGTGCGCCGCACCTGGCTTGGTGCGCCGCACCTCATCAATGGTGCGCCGCACCTCTCCATGGTGCGCCGCACCTGGCTTGGTGCGCCGCACCTGGCTTGGTGCGCCGCACCTCATCTGGTGCGCCGCACCTGGCTTGGTGCGCCGCACCTGGCTTGGTGCGGTTCACCTGGTTGGTGCGTCGCACCTGGCTTGGTGCGCCGCACCTGGCTTGGTGCGCCGCACCTCATCAATGGTGCGCCGCACCTGGCTTGGTGCGCCGCACCTCATCAATGGTGCGCCGCACCTCTCATGGTGCGCCGCACCTGGCTTGGTGCGCCGCACCTCTTGGTGCGCCGCACCTGGCTTGGTGCGCCGCACCTCATCAATGGTGCGCCGCACCTCTCTGGTGCGCCGCACCTGGCTTGGTGCGCCGCACCTGGCTTGGTGCGCCGCACCTGGCTTGGTGCGCCGCACCTGGCTTGGTGCGCCGCACCTGGCTTGGTGCGCCGCACCTGGCTTGGTGCGCCGCACCTGGCTTGGTGCGGCACCTGGCTTGGTGCGCCGCACCTGGCTTGGTGCGCCGCACCTGGCTTGGTGCGCCGCACCTCATCAATGGTGCGCCGCACCTGGCTTGGTGCGCCGCACCTCATCAATGGTGCGCCGCACCTGGCTTGGTGCGCCGCACCTCATCTGGTGCGCCGCACCTGGCTTGGTGCGCCGCACCTGGCTTGGTGCGCCGCACCTGGCTTGGTGCGCCGCACCTGGCTTGGTGCGCCGCACCTGGCTTGGTGCGCCGCACCTGGCTTGGTGCGCCGCACCTCCTATTTGGTGCGCCGCACCTGGCTTGGTGCGCCGCACCTCATCAATGGTGCGCCGCACCTCTTGGTGCGCCGCACCTGGCTTGGTGCGCCGCACCTGGCTTGGTGCGCCGCACCTGGCTTGGTGCGCCGCACCTGGCTTGGTGCGGCACCTGGCTTGTGCGTCGCACCTCCTTGGTGCGCCGCACCTGGCTTGGTGCGCCGCACCTCATCAATGGTGCGCCGCACCTTTCCTCCAGTGCAGCAAAAACTGTTTTAGTTTGAAAGGTCGTAACTTTTGATCCGTAAGTCCAAACAAGTCGTATGACCTATCGTTGGAATCGTAAGAGAGTCTAGTTTCTAGTGGTAACACTCCTTTTGTATGAATCTTTTGTCATTTCTAAAAAGGTCGAGTCGAATGCGTCTTGTTCCTACTCGTTTTAGTTGTAAAGGCGTTTAGGGTTTGTGACTTGACCTAATTGTGCTAAACCAACTTGTTTATGATTGTAGAGTTGACATTATGGTATTATGATGTATAATTATAGGTTGTGGACGTGTGGACCCTATTACTCGTTTGTAATCTTATTCTAGCTTCTTTGCCGGACAAGGTGAGTTTCGTATCTCCCTACTCGCTTGAGATTCGGGCTGAAAAGTGTAAACCCTGCTTGTTTACTTGCAATTATTGATTCATTGATTGATGGTCTTAGTTGTTAGACTTATGTGTTAGTTCCTTTCGTTTGATTGGGTTAAATTGGTTCGAGTATTGGATTGTTGAGACGGTTGTCATGTTTGAATGACTTAGTTTATGTTTGTTAAGTATCTAGTAATAATAGGATAGACGTACATACATGAAAGTCGGTTATGCCTTCATTGGGTCTTAGATGTGGTGGGAAGGCTGCGGGTGACCCTATATATAAGCATCTGGGACTCGAAGGAAGCAGAATCCTCTGAAGTATATGTACGTATAGTTGGTTTGAATTGTGGTTAATGGCTTATGGTTGTCGAATGTTGATTATTGGGTTAAGATTGACGATTATCGATTGTTAGTTTATGGTTCATCATATGTTGATTGACTTGGGTTATGTTTTGGCGAAGTATAAATGGCTGATGTCGATGAGTGGTGATTATCGGTTTATGATTGACGATTATTGATTGATGACTCAGGTTTGGCGAATATTGATTATTGATTCATATTCATCGTATATTGATCGTCGGTTTATGAATTATGCATTTACATATGATTGTAAGCACTGCATACATTGTTGATGGACCCTCGGCAGGGGATTTGCCGGCATCCTGGTGCATAGATGTATGCACCCATTTTGGATGTAGAACGTGACCCCGAGTATATAGACATATATATCTCGATGATTTTGAGATACAGCCTTGTTCATGGTAATGACAGAAGGGTATCGTTGCATAAGTGACTGGAGATCACGCATAGGATAGGCATGTTTGCTTATTCATGCATTTGGCACTTACGTTGATTCATATATCATTCGTGCATTCATTTACACATTTTGCTTGTCTTGTGTAATCGTGTTGTGAGACGATATTGTGTTGCTTAGAGGCTCGCTGTAAGTCACGCCTAGCCTCTGTTCTTATATTGTGATTATTGTTGTTGGTTCTTTATGAATCATTACTACGAACTCACCAACCTTGTGTTGACTATGCTTAGTACACTTTTCAGGTAATCAGGTTCTTCCAAGGCATGGAGTTTGACTGATTTGTTTAGCTTGCTGTTGAACCCGGACTTGGACTGTATGGATCAAGGATTCATTGGCCTTCTGATTGCATTATACTTAGGATCGTTTGCCATCCTTGGATGTGGTTTTGTTAACTTTGATGGCTATTTGCTCCTGTTGTATTATGTTGTCTATTTTGCATTGTAATGGATTCACCGAATTCTTAATTGCATTTAGTTGGTTCTATTGTAATCCCACCTGGTGCTATGTGATTTCCGTGATATTCCGAGCCTCGGCTTGGGGTGTTACAGAATGGTGGCCCATGCGTGGTCGTAGAGAATTAGGCGGTTTGACCTAGACTACGGCTTAAGTTAAAAACTCTTCATATAGCATGCATGGTTAGGAATTCGTGTGCAATGTGAATTATGTGAATCCCCGTGTGAGTTCGTAGTTAAGACCTATTGTATGAAAACTTGAACTCAATGTGATGAATGTGAATTGTAGTTGACGTGGGTTGTTGTTGTAAATTGTTGGAATTAATGTGTTGATTTAGGGCAAAATGAAAGGATGCCATTAACTTAGTATAATATTGTGGCAACCCTAAAAGAACCCGATCAACTCTTTTATGGTTACCCGATATTATAGCAAGTTCATGACATCGTGGATTGCGCACGTGTGGCTTAAAGTATGATAAGGAACCGATATGCTTAATGGAAGTTGATTAGGTGGAAGGTTAGCCGTTGGTACACCTTGTATACATACCCGGTCAATAACTAGAGAGCATATCGAATTCGGATTATACTTTGAATCATTCGTGTTAGTTGTTGATTGCATGACGTAATGAGCATGATTACTTGATGTTATGATATGTAAAAATCCCTTATGATGCTAACACTCTTGCTTTAACTTAACGATATGAAATGAGTATGTAGTATCGGTTTGAGAGCATTGACTACTTGTGTGGCTAACATGTGAGCATTTGAGACTAACTCTCGGGTCAACGTGTCACTTGTTTTATAGAAATGGAGAGACCAAGGAGAGTCCGAACGAACTATAGGGCTGAAGAGGAAGAACCTCAACCGGAAGCTCAACCGGAAATACAAGGAGGTAGGGGCCGTGGTAGAGGTCGTGGTAGGGGCCGTGGTAGGGGTCGTGGTAGAGCTCCTGAGCCAAACTTGGCTGAGGTAATTGCTCAAACAGTCGCCGGCATCATGCCAACCATCATTGCTCAAGTCACCGCAAGTCTTGGGCAAAATAATGTGGCTCAAGACAACGAAGCTCCAGAAAACGAAAATAATGAAAATGCTCAACCTCATGCCGTAGAGGATGAAGAAGAGGGACCGGTGGGAGTTGGTATCGGTATGCCCATGAATAATCAGTATGGCGGATACCGCTAAGGGTGTATATTTAAGGATTTTAAAAGTTGTGGGGCACCGGAGTTTGATGGGAAGGGTGGTCCCACGGAATGTATAAGGTGGTTTGAGGCGATAGAGGCGGTGATAGAAAGGAGCCATTGCACCTATGATGACCGGATTTCCTATGCATCCGGCATGTTTAGGCATGACGCCTTGAGTTGGTGGAACCAGGAAATAACTTTGGGGCGGACTCAAAATTTGGAATGGATTGACTTCAAAGACAAAGTAAAAGCAAAGTTTTGTCCTCCATATGAACTACAAAATCTAACCATTGAATTCGCAAATCTAAACATGGAGGGAGCCGACTACAAGGGCTATGTGAGACGATTTCAAGAGTTGTCCACCCTCATTCCTCACTTGGTGGGTACCGAGTCACAGGCCATCCAGAAGTTTGTATTGGGCTTGAATCCTCAAGTTCGGTCTTATGTAAACTCCAACATGCCTACTTCCTTGGCTAATGCGGTCAACCAGGCCGGGAGCGTAACCGAAGATTTATTGAGAAGTGGTGTTTTGAGTAAGTCCTCATCAAACAAGAGGAAAGAAGTGGGGGAGTCTAGTGGGGTAAAGAAAGCGGGAAGGTTTGATCCCAAGAATGCTTATAGGGGTAGGGTGATGGCGGCGGTAGAACCGGCTAGGAAAACTTTCCCGGGACCTCATCCTTTCTGTGGAAGGTGCAACCAACATCACCCCGCAAATGCCCAATGCAAAACATGCTTTAATTGTAACCGGGTCGGGCACCTCTCTAGGGATTGTAGAGCTCCAAGAGCCGGCCCAATGAATGCGGCTCCTATTCGGGTCGTTCCTCCTCAAGGTAATCAAAGAAGAGGCGAATGTTTTGAATGTGGTAGCCGTGACCACTACCGTAATAATTTCCCTCGATGGGTGGGGCAACAAGTGCAAGTAGCCGTCCACCCCAACCAACTACAAATGGTCGGGCCTAATCAAAACCGGGGACAACAAGGCCACCAAGTGCAACCACGCGGTCGAGCCTTTGCGGCCAATGTAAATGAAGCCCGCAATGATCCCAACGTTGTAGCAGGTACTTTTCTCCTTAATGGTCTCTATGCCACCGTTCTATTTGATTCCGGGGCCGATTTTAGCCTCGTGTCTTCTAACTTTGTTCCTTGATTGATGTGCATCCGTGTGCTCTAAACTATGTGCTTGACATTGAAATGGTAAATGGGTCACTAACTAGAATTAGTCAAATACTTCGGGAATGTGTCTTGACGTTAGAAGATGTCGACTTCTTCATTGACCTTATGCCCCTTGACATTGGTAGTTTTGATATTATAGTGGGTATGGATTGGTTGACGGCGGTAAATGCAACCATTGATTGTGGCGAGAGGGTTGTTAAAATACCTTTGGCTAACGGTAAAATCCTTAGGGTTCAAGGTGAAACCTCCGATTCTCCAACTTCTAAAGTCTTTAGTGCTACCATCTCAAAGGTAGAATTGAAGACCGTCCCTATCGTTTGTGATTTTCCCGATGTTTTTCCGGACGACTTACCGGGGTTACCTCCGCCCCGTGAACTAGGTAGGAGCTAGGCAGAAAGGGTAGAGGAGTGGGGGAAAGAGTCTGGGGATGAGAAAGAGATTGGTAAGGGAGCTGGCGGTTTGGGGTGAAGTGCATTGACGGGGTAAAAGCAAAGGGAAAGGGTTACGCAAGTGACGAACAATAAGGGAGGAGGGGGAGTGGGTGCGAAGAACGGAAAGATTGGAGTTATGGGGAAGTAAATAGGAAATAGTTCTATGTTGATTGAGAGAAGGAACGGAAGATGAGGATAAGAGGGGGGGGGGGGGGGGGGGGGGGGGGGGGGGGGGGGGGGGGGGGGGGGGGGGGGGGGGGGGGGGGGGGGGGGGGGGGGGGGGGGGGGGGGGGGGGGGGGGGGGGGGGGGGGGGGGGGGGGGGGGGGGGGGGGGGGGGGGGGGGGGGGGGGGGGGGGGGGGGGGGGGGGGGGGGGGGGGGGGGGGGGGGGGGGGGGGGGGGGGGGGGGGGGGGGGGGGGGGGGGGGGGGGGGGGGGGGGGGGGGGGGGGGGGGGGGGGGGGGGGGGGGGGGGGGGGGGGGGGGGGGGGGGGGGGGGGGGGGGGGGGGGGGGGGGGGGGGGGGGGGGGGGGGGGGGGGGGGGGGGGGGGGGGGGGGGGGGGGGGGGGGGGGGGGGGGGGGGGGGGGGGGGGGGGGGGGGGGGGGGGGGGGGGGGGGGGGGGGGGGGGGGGGGGGGGGGGGGGGGGGGGGGGGGGGGGGGGGGGGGGGGGGGGGGGGGGGGGGGGGGGGGGGGGGGGGGGGGGGGGGGGGGGGGGGGGGGGGGGGGGGGGGGGGGGGGGGGGGGGGGGGGGGGGGGGGGGGGGGGGGGGGGGGGGGGGGGGGGGGGGGGGGGGGGGGGGGGGGGGGGGGGGGGGGGGGGGGGGGGGGGGGGGGGGGGGGGGGGGGGGGGGGGGGGGGGGGGGGGGGGGGGGGGGGGGGGGGGGGGGGGGGGGGGGGGGGGGGGGGGGGGGGGGGGGGGGGGGGGGGGGGGGGGGGGGGGGGGGGGGGGGGGGGGGGGGGGGGGGGGGGGGGGGGGGGGGGGGGGGGGGGGGGGGGGGGGGGGGGGGGGGGGGGGGGGGGGGGGGGGGGGGGGGGGGGGGGGGGGGGGGGGGGGGGGGGGGGGGGGGGGGGGGGGGGGGGGGGGGGGGGGGGGGGGGGGGGGGGGGGGGGGGGGGGGGGGGGGGGGGGGGGGGGGGGGGGGGGGGGGGGGGGGGGGGGGGGGGGGGGGGGGGGGGGGGGGGGGGGGGGGGGGGGGGGGGGGGGGGGGGGGGGGGGGGGGGGGGGGGGGGGGGGGGGGGGGGGGGGGGGGGGGGGGGGGGGGGGGGGGGGGGGGGGGGGGGGGGGGGGGGGGGGGGGGGGGGGGGGGGGGGGGGGGGGGGGGGGGGGGGGGGGGGGGGGGGGGGGGGGGGGGGGGGGGGGGGGGGGGGGGGGGGGGGGGGGGGGGGGGGGGGGGGGGGGGGGGGGGGGGGGGGGGGGGGGGGGGGGGGGGGGGGGGGGGGGGGGGGGGGGGGGGGTGTACCGGACAGGATGGGGAGATTAGAAAGGGAAACGGTAGAGAAAAAGGTGAGAAAAGACTAGGGTGAGCTATAGCTGGGTTTAGGGAGAAAGAGTGGTGGAAGGGGGTAAACGCAAGGTAGATGGAATGAAGTGGAAAATTGAGAATAAATAGAAATAAATGCAAAATAAAAGGCAAAAACAAAGATACGTAGAAGACCACAAGGCGTAAAGAAGAGGATAGGTAGGGAAGACTGTTGGGGAGTGAGGACGGATGCCAGGATAAATGACGAGGTAGGGATTGAAGAGAAAGTACTAGGGAGAGAAAAGGCGTAGGGGTGTACGTTTGAGGATGAAGGAAGAGGAAAGATAAAGTAAGGGAGGAGAGAACCAGGGAATAAAAAAGAAAAATTAGGAAAGAGAAAGATTGGACAGGTTGGGTTGCTGGAGGGAAGATTAAACTGGGGCAAGTAGGGACAAGTGGTGGATAGGGAACACAGTGTAGGGGTTAAACTGTGGACGAGATTGTGTGGGTAGAGAGGTCGGAGGGGGGATGGTAGTAGGAGGGAGGATGGTTGGGAGTAGGGAGGTTTAAGAGTTGACAACAAAAGGAGCAGGGGATGTAATAAAAGAAAGGTGCAGCGGGGAGATGGAACGAAAGGGTCAGGGGGGGAGGGGGAGTATGTGTCCCGATGTTCCGGACGACTTACCGGGGTTGCCTCCGTCCCGTGAACTTGATTTTCGTATCAATCTTATTCCCGAAGCCGCGCCCATAGCCAAAGCTCCATATAGACTAGCCTTAACTGAAATGCAAGAGCTGCAAACTCAACTCAAGGAACTCCAAGAGAAGGGTTTCATTCGCCCTAGTCAATCTCCTTGGGGTGCTCCTGTTCTCTTCGTCAAAAAGAAAGACGGATCCTTCAGAATGTGTATTGATTATCGGGAATTGAACAAGCTCACCGTGAAGAACCGATATCCCCTCCCTAGAATTGATGACTTGTTTGATCAACTTCAAGGAGCTAAGCACTTCTCAAAAATCGATCTTCTGCTCGGGTTATCATCAACTCCGGGTACATGAAGATGACATCCCCAAAACGGCTTTTCGCACAAGGTATGGCCATTTTTAATTCACCGTGATGCCATTTGGGTTGACTAATGCACCGGCGGTGTTCATGGACTTGATGAACCGGGTGTGTCAACCATATTTAGACCAGTCCGTTATTGTGTTCATTGATGACATACTTGTATACTCGAAGACAAAGGAGGAGCATGTTAAGCACTTGCGTGAAGTGCTTGAATTACTAAGGAAGGAGAAGTTGTATGCGAAATTTTCCAAGTGTGAGTTTTGGTTGGAAGAGGTCCACTTCCTTGGTCACGTAGTGAGCAAGGATGGTATCCATGTGGACCCAAACAAGATTGAAGCGGTCAAGAACTGGAGAAGACCCGAAACGCCATCCGAGATCCGTCAATTCCTTGGATTGGCGGGTTACTATAGAAGATTTATTGAAAATTTCTCCCGTATTGCACAACCACTCACCCTCTTGACTCAAAAGGAGAGAAACTTTGAATGGGGCGAAAGACAAGAGAACGCCTTTCAAACACTTAAGGATATGCTATGTGATGCTCCTATTTTGACACTTCGGATGGGATCGAAGATTTTGTGGTTTATTGTGATGCTTCGGGCAAGGATTGGGTTGTGTCCTTATGCAAAGGGGTAAAGTCATCGCTTATGCCTCTCGGCAATTGAAGGTGCATGAGAAGAACTACCCGACACATGATTTGGAATTGGGGGCGGTTGTGTTTGCTTTGAAGTGTTGGAGGAATTACCTCTATGGCACCAAATGTGTGATTTATACCGATCACAAAAGTCTCCAACACATCTTCAACCAAAGTGAATTGAACATGAGGCAAAGGCGTTGGTTAGAGCTATTTAGTGATTATGATTGTAACACCCGTTTCGTAAAAATATGGATTTCCAAAAATTTCGCCTAACGGCGTTAAATCATGCGGAAACGATTTAGGAAAATACTCAACTAAGGAAAACAGTTGAGAAAACATTGGTGGTGTTACTAATAGCATCAAGTCTGTAATAAAAGAAATCCATATGATTGCCCAACATAAAGCAATCATAACAAAGTCATTACATAAGTTCCATAAAGGAAATCAATAACATAAGGTCTATGCGAAGCTATGGGTAAACTAAAGCCAGCTTGATCATCTACCCATCTCTCGCCAAAGCTTCACACGTCATCTCACTGCCTAACCCGAGGGGTGTCAACACATTAAAAGAAACAAGTGTTAGCTATAAAGCTAAGTAAGATAACACCAGGTTTAAGCAAAACATTTCATCCATTTAAATCGTCACTTTAAAGCATTTCGTCATTTTAATTAGGCATTCATACCACCGTATAAACATATCCACATCACATATAAGCATAGAGCTCATGACCCTAAGCGTGCCTAATCAATTTGATCACTTTGATTCACCTCGTTAAGTTGTAACCGAAGTTACCGTTTTTTAAGGAAAGACAATGTCTATCCATGAGTAGCACGCTATGTTCATGACATTAGGTGGGTCATCAGGCCACCCGAAACTACTCGCCACATATGACTTTTTGCAAGGGGCCACCCGAGCAACCATTTTAACGTACCCATAACCACCGTCAGGCATGACGTACCTATTACCACCGTCAGGCACGATTTATACGTACCTATTACCACCGTCAGGCACGATTTATACGTACCTATTACCACCGTCAGGCACGATGTACCTATTACCACCGTAAGGCACAGGTTATGCATAACACTTAACATCTAATTAGCTCGAGCATTTATCATATTTAGTTTAGATTTCCACCTTTAACCTAAACTAATCCATACTATCATCTTTTCACGTTAGGGCCCTTAAAACGTGCACGTGTCATGGCAACCTAAAAAGGGTCTAGTGTTCTAGATGAACAAGCCACATATACATGCACATAACAACATTACAACATATCATAACCACCGTTCATCATAACATATCATATCGTAAACATATCATTAACCACCGTTCATCATAACATTTCATATCGTAACCACATGTACGGGGAAGCATTTTAGGCATAAACATCATCATCATTAATCCCCGAGTACCTCCCATATCAACCCAACCACCTATGAGTTATACATTACTGTTATGGAGGTTATAGTTTACGAACCATTTTCGTTGCACCCTCAGCGTGACAAAAGTAGTGTATCTTACCTGTGGGAGTGTGCGCGCGTAATGAAAGGCTAAAAGTGCTTAACAATAATCCCCGACACCTAAGATACATTAATATACAAAATATAAGTCATTTGGGACCCAAACGAACTTTAAAACGAACTTAGTAAAACGAACTTAGGTTCATCTTCAAACGAATTAGTTGTTCCAAACGAACTTAGGAAGCTTAAAACGAACTTAGTTGTTCAAACGAACTTAGTTGGGTTCAAACGAACTTAGTTTGGGTTCAAACGAACTTAGTGGTTCAAACGAACTTAGTGGGTTCAAACGAACTTAGTGTTCAAACGAACTTAGTGTTAAACGAACTTAGGGGTTCAAACGATTTTTGAAGGCTTCAAACGAACTTAGTTTGGGTTCAAACGAACTTAGTTTGGGTTCAAACGAACTTAGTTTGGTTCAAACGAATTTAGAGTGGTTCCAAACGAACTTAGGAAGCTTAGAACGAACTTTAAGTTCGTTCGGAAGCTGTTGACATCAGAAAACGAATTTAAGACTCAATTTCGACCAGAATTCATAAAACGACTTTGTTCTTCGGTTTTTTCCAGAAACAAACGACTTGGGCTTCACCCAAAACATGATTTTGACATTGTTAAACATATTTTGATCATTCGTATCGATTACAAACTCGTTTGACACCGTTTAGATCATTAATTAGCCAAAGACACAACATGAACCCTAATTAAACAAAAACCCTTTTTAAAATCAGATCTGAATCCTTTAATTATCACCTTTGAATCTGAAATATACGTAGTAGATCGTTGATTACCTGAACAACAAGTGACCGATCCAATCCAATTACAAAAACACTCGAATGATTAACCAAAAACCTTGAAGATTTGCTTAAGAATTTAATTTGGGAATTAGAGAGGCTGTGTGTGTGTTTCTAATTAGATTAGAGGCTGCCAAATTAACCTAGATTAGTCTAATCCCTTTCTTAACCCGTTTTTAACTTTCCAACATTGGCAAAATTGGTCCCTGGACTTCATATCGACTTTATTTCGCTTAAAAACACTTATTGGGGATACATATAACACACTAAAGCACTTTCGCACACTACAAAGGCCTTTTACACATCATTTAATCCGCTTTATTGTCACTCATTAAAGATAATTAAATCTCACATATAGGGCACATAAACATATAAACACATATTTCCACACAAACGTATCACGGACTTAATAATTTGACCTAACGACGTTAGTCAACATGAACGATTAAGTTTTGGGATGTTACAATTACCTCCCCCTTAAGAGGATTCCGTCCCCGGAATCACTTCAGCATCAAAAAGGTGGGGATAGGTCTCCCGCATTACGGACTCGGTCTCCCAAGTCATACTTTCGCCGTGATTGTGTTTCCACTTTATGAGAACTAGATCGATAGTCTTTCGTCGTAACTTCTTTTGTTTCCTTCCCATTATAGCAACAGGTTCATCGACAATCTGCTTGTTGGGATTAATACTTACGTCCTCGAGTGGAATGACATCCGTTTCATTCGCATAGCACTTACGTAGGTAACACACATGAAATGTGTTGTGAATTGCGTGTAGTTCTGGAGGTAATTCCAGTTGAAATGCCTGTTCATTAACCTTCTTGATAATCTTGAAAGGTCCAATGAATCTGGGGCTTAACTTTCCACGTTTTCCAAACCGTAATACACCTTTCCAAGGCGACACCTTGAGTAAAACCATTTCGCCTTCTTTAAAATCGAACGGCCTCCTTTTCTTATCGGCATATGACTTTTGCCTTTCGCGAGCAACCCGTAAGGCTTTCTTTGCAACATTTACTTTATCGGCCGTAATTTGTACTACTTCGGGTCCAGCAAATTGCTTTTCCCCGGGCTCCAACCAGCAACTAGGAGTCCGACACTTTCTACCATATAACATCTCAAAAGGTGGCATTCCAATGCTCGCATGATAACTATTGTTATACGCAAACTCAATAAGAGGTAGGTGTTTATCCACGAACCACCATAATCCATTACACAAGCTCTGAGCATATCTTCGAGCGTTTGAATAGTCCTTTCACTTTGCCCATCGGTCTGCGGGTGATAGGCTGTGCTCAGACGAACTTGAGTACCAACTTCTCGTTGAAAACTCTTCCAAAAGTTGGAAACGAATCGAGCATCACGATCGGACACAATCGATATCGGAACACCATGTTTAGTAACCACTTCATCAATATACAACGTAGCGAAGTTCTCCATAGGAGCAGTCTCACGAACTGGGAGAAAGTGAGCACTCTTCGTTAATCGATCGACAATAACCCATATCATATCGTGACCACGAGGCGTCCTCGGAAGTTTGGTCACAAAATCCATCGTAATGTGATCCCATTTCCACTCAGGGATCTCAAGTTGCTGAAATTTCCCGTAAGGCTTTTGATGTTCAGCTTTCACTTTAGCACACGTCAAACATTTCTGCACATACATCATCACATCGTTCTTAATACTGGGCCACCAATAAATCGGCTTCAAATCCGCATGCATCTTTGTGGCACCAGGGTGTACAGAATACTTAGTTTTTGTGAGCTTCATCCATTACTAACTCACGATTGCCTCCATAGAGAGGAACCCATATTCTACCTTTGTAAGTTCGAAGGCCACGACTATTTTCTTCCATTTGGAGTCTGTTCTTCTTCTTTTTTCCCAATAGACTCCGCTTTCACATTAACATCCTTTAACGCTTCGATTTGAGCTAATCGAATAGGTTCCAGTAAATTCGACTCAATCTTTGTAATCATCGCACATAATTTACTCTTCGCATATCCTTTGCGGCTTAAGGCATCAGCAACCACATTAGCTTTGCCTGGGTGATATTTAATTTCACAATCGTAATCCTTTAATAACTCCATCCACCGCCGTTGTCTAACATTCATGTCCTTCTGAGTAAACACATACTGTAAGCTCTTATGATCCGTATAAAGGGTACACTTTGTACCATACAGATAATGTCGCCACAACTTCAGAGCAAAAACAACCGCAGCCAGCTCAAGGTCATGAGTAGGATAGTTCCGCTCATGAGGCTTCAGCTGTCGAGAGGCGTAAACGATAACTTTGTCTCGTTGCATTAGTACACACCCTAACCCCGTGATGGATGCGTCACTATAAACCACTAATCATCTGTTCCTTCGGGTAAGGCTAAGACTGGAGCTTCACACAACTTCTTTTTCAACGTTGTGAAGGCTTTCTCTTGAGCATCAGTCCATACAAATTTCACACCTTTCTTCGTTAATTCAGTCATTGGTTTGGCAATGCGCGAGAAATCCTGAATGAAACGTCGATAATAACCAGCCAAACCGAGAAAACTCTTTATTTCTGTAGGAGACTTAGGCTGCTCCCACTTCGACACCGCTTCTATCTTCGAAGGATCTACCTTTATACCATCAGAGGAGACGACATGGCCGAGGAAATGAACTTCCTTTAGCCAGAACTCGCACTTGGAGAATTTAGCATATAGCTTTTTCTCTCTGAGGACTTGTAAGACAGCCCTCAAATGCTCTCTATGTTCCTCTTCCGACTTTGAATACACAAGAATGTCGTCGATGAAAACGATAACGAAATGATCCAAAAACGGTCGACAGACACGGTTCATCAAATCCATAAACTTCGCTGGAGCATTTGTCAAACCGAATGGCATGACAAGGAACTCGTAATGACCATAACGAGTTCGGAACGCTGTTTTGGCTACACTTTCCTCTTCAACCTTCAGTTGATGATAGCCAGATCGTAAGTCGATCTTCGAAAATAGGAAGCACCTTGAAGTTGATCGAACAAATCATCAATGCGAGGGAGTGGATACTTATTCTTCACCGTTCTTTTATTCAGCTCGCGATAATCAATACACATGCGCATGGATCCGTCTTTCTTCTTTACGAAAAGGATAGGAGCACCCCATGGAGAGGAACTCGGACGAATGAAACCTTTATCTAAAAGTTCCTGAATTTGAGTCATCAGCTCCTTCATCTCTGTCGGAGCTAATCGATACGGAGCTTTGGCTACAGGAGTAGCACCAGGAATAAGGTCGATAGAAAACTCAACCTCACGGTCAGGAGGAAGACCTGGAAGATCTTCAGGGAAACATCTGGAAACTCGGAAACAACTTCAACATCAGAAACTGTAGGCTTCGCGATACGAGAATCGATGACATAAGCTAGAAATGTGACTTAGTTTGCCGTATACAACGAAGTGCTTTCATCATCGAGATCACCTTAACATTTCCCGGCTTCTTGTCACCATAGACACAAACACCTTTTCCGTCAGGGGTAGCGATACGAACTATTTTCTTTGCACATAATACGACAGCATCATTTTTCGACATCCAGTCCATACCGAGAACAACATCAAAACTAGGAATGGTAGCGGGTAACAGGTTAGCAGTAAACAAACGACCCTCTATTTCTAAAGGACAATCAGAGTAACCTTCCCGAATAATAGACGTTGCACCATTAGCCACTTCTACTTCTATAGGGAACCGTAAAGAACTAGTAGTCATGTCTAACTTAGGAGCAAACAGAGTAGACACAAAAGATTTGTTCGCACCAGAATCAAATAACACATTAGCAGGTTTGGAGTTAACAATAAGGGTAGCAGTAACTACCTGATCATCGTCTTTTGCCTCCTCAGCCGTCATCTGAAAAGCACGGGCTTTGGCCTGGGAAGCTTCTGCCTTCTTTCCCTCATCTTTCTTCATCTGCGGGCAGTCTGCAATACGGTGCTTGGTGTCTCCACATTTATAACATCTTGCCTTGTCAGTGCATTGATCAATGGTATGACCCTGAGTTCCACACCGATTGCACCTGCGGGTCTTTGTAGAACACTGACCAGAATGGATAGATTTACAGCCAGGGCACCATTTTCCATCCTTGTCTGCCCTTCCCTTGTCAGAGGACGATGAAGATCCCTTAAATTTCTTTCCAAAATGATTTGATCCCCAAACCTCCTCTTATTGCCAGACCTCTTCTCATCCTCTTTCTTTTCAACTTTCTTATCCGCAGCAAAATCATCATCAAGCTTTTTAGATTCTTTGATTGCTTCAGTTAGAGTCTTATGCTGCCTACAAATACCTCGATAACTTGGAGGTAAACCATCGACATAGCAGGCGACTTGATCTGCATCAGTTCTGAATAGATGACCTACAAATTTCATCTTTTCCATAAAGGAACGAGCATAATCATTAATTTTTCCCACTTCAGCCTTCAGGGCACGAAACTCTTTTTCCATTTTTCTCTGCTCATGAACTCCAATATACTCTTCAATAAATTTCTGTCTGAAGTTAGCCCACGTAATAGCAGATACCATAGCTGGAGTCATCGAAATGGTAATGCTCTTCCACCAGTCTCGAGCACCTTCTTTCAGCATCCTGCTAGCACACAACACTTTCTTATCCTCGGGACAATCACAAGCTTCAAAAACCATCTCAGTATCATCAAGCCATTCTATGCAACCCACTGCATTAAGTGTTCCATAGAATTTCTGAGCTCCGCACTTCTGAAAACTTTCGAACTTGAATCGAGGAGCTTGAACTACATTAGGAGGAGCCACATCAACATTAACAGGGGGAACGACTACATTATTAACTGGTAGCTCAGTGTGGTGAGAAGGCACTGAGAAATTGCCATCAGTTCCTTCAGCATTTTCGGCAAGAGCGTTGTTCAGTTGCTCCTGAGTCTGTGCTAACTGGGCCTGGAGAGTCAACACAAGATTGTACAATTCAGCTGCATTTGGGATTTGCTCCACCACTGCTTCGTTAATTATGGGTTGATTACCAGGAGGTGGAGGCATAGGGCCTAACGAGCCTTTGCCGATTGACCTGCTGAGGATTCACTCGATTTCTATTCACGTTAGCTGCAGCAGCAGTAGCAGCAGCATTAGTGGCAACTGCACCTGGATGGACAGGTGGAGTAACGCTGGCAGTTGCTCCGTCACGTTGGATGTTGCGGTTGCGAGTGTTAACCATTTTCCTTCAATAAAATGGTGGAATCGATAAGCGCGAAATAAAACAAAAGTTCGTTGGGATAAGGCTAAATCATATCATCGGAACATAAACATCTCGTAAGCCTTATCACACTCGCACTCATCCCAACCCATCCTACATCACGTGTCATCACTAGCTAAGGCATCCTACGAGTACCTAGCATGCATATCCTAAGTTTAAGTCCAAATCCTATGGTCAATAGGCCTTGGTTCACTTAAACTACTTCTCTGATACCAAATTGTAACACCCGTTTCGTAAACATATCATTAACCACCGTTCATCATAACATTTCATATCGTAAACATATCATTAACCACCGTTCATCATAACATTTCATATCGTAAACATATCATTAACCACCGTTCATCATAACATTTCATATCGTAAACATATCATTAACCACCGTTCATCATAACATTTCATATCGTAAACATATCATTAACCACCGTTCATCATAACATTTCATATCGTAAACATATCATTAACCACCGTTCATCATAACATTTCATATCGTAAACATATCATTAACCACCGTTCATCATAACATTTCATATCGTAAACATATCATTAACCACCGTTCATCATAACATTTCATATCGTAAACATATCATTAACCACCGTTCATCATAACATTTCATATCGTAAACATATCATTAACCACCGTTCATCATAACATTTCATATCGTAAACATATCATTAACCACCGTTCATCATAACATTTCATATCGTAAACATATCATTAACCACCGTTCATCATAACATTTCATATCGTAAACATATCATTAACCACCGTTCATCATAACATTTCATATCGTAAACATATCATTAACCACCGTTCATCATAACATTTCATATCGTAAACATATCATTAACCACCGTTCATCATAACATTTCATATCGTAAACATATCATTAACCACCGTTCATCATAACATTTCATATCGTAAACATATCATTAACCACCGTTCATCATAACATTTCATATCGTAAACATATCATTAACCACCGTTCATCATAACATTTCATATCGTAAACATATCATTAACCACCGTTCATCATAACATTTCATATCGTAAACATATCATTAACCACCGTTCATCATAACATTTCATATCGTAAACATATCATTAACCACCGTTCATCATAACATTTCATATCGTAAACATATCATTAACCACCGTTCATCATAACATTTCATATCGTAAACATATCATTAACCACCGTTCATCATAACATTTCATATCGTAAACATATCATTAACCACCGTTCATCATAACATTTCATATCGTAAACATATCATTAACCACCGTTCATCATAACATTTCATATCGTAAACATATCATTAACCACCGTTCATCATAACATTTCATATCGTAAACATATCATTAACCACCGTTCATCATAACATTTCATATCGTAAACATATCATTAACCACCGTTCATCATAACATTTCATATCGTAAACATATCATTAACCACCGTTCATCATAACATTTCATATCGTAAACATATCATTAACCACCGTTCATCATAACATTTCATATCGTAAACATATCATTAACCACCGTTCATCATAACATTTCATATCGTAAACATATCATTAACCACCGTTCATCATAACATTTCATATCGTAAACATATCATTAACCACCGTTCATCATAACATTTCATATCGTAAACATATCATTAACCACCGTTCATCATAACATTTCATATCGTAAACATATCATTAACCACCGTTCATCATAACATTTCATATCGTAAACATATCATTAACCACCGTTCATCATAACATTTCATATCGTAAACATATCATTAACCACCGTTCATCATAACATTTCATATCGTAAACATATCATTAACCACCGTTCATCATAACATTTCATATCGTAAACATATCATTAACCACCGTTCATCATAACATTTCATATCGTAAACATATCATTAACCACCGTTCATCATAACATTTCATATCGTAAACATATCATTAACCACCGTTCATCATAACATTTCATATCGTAAACATATCATTAACCACCGTTCATCATAACATTTCATATCGTAAACATATCATTAACCACCGTTCATCATAACATTTCATATCGTAAACATATCATTAACCACCGTTCATCATAACATTTCATATCGTAAACATATCATTAACCACCGTTCATCATAACATTTCATATCGTAAACATATCATTAACCACCGTTCATCATAACATTTCATATCGTAAACATATCATTAACCACCGTTCATCATAACATTTCATATCGTAAACATATCATTAACCACCGTTCATCATAACATTTCATATCGTAAACATATCATTAACCACCGTTCATCATAACATTTCATATCGTAAACATATCATTAACCACCGTTCATCATAACATTTCATATCGTAAACATATCATTAACCACCGTTCATCATAACATTTCATATCGTAAACATATCATTAACCACCGTTCATCATAACATTTCATATCGTAAACATATCATTAACCACCGTTCATCATAACATTTCATATCGTAAACATATCATTAACCACCGTTCATCATAACATTTCATATCGTAAACATATCATTAACCACCGTTCATCATAACATTTCATATCGTAAACATATCATTAACCACCGTTCATCATAACATTTCATATCGTAAACATATCATTAACCACCGTTCATCATAACATTTCATATCGTAAACATATCATTAACCACCGTTCATCATAACATTTCATATCGTAAACATATCATTAACCACCGTTCATCATAACATTTCATATCGTAAACATATCATTAACCACCGTTCATCATAACATTTCATATCGTAAACATATCATTAACCACCGTTCATCATAACATTTCATATCGTAAACATATCATTAACCACCGTTCATCATAACATTTCATATCGTAAACACAAGTACAGGGAAGCATTTTAGGCATAAACGAACTTAGTTTGGGTTCAAACGAACTTAGGCTCATCTTCAAACGAATTTAGAGTGTTCCAAACGAACTTAGGAAGCTTAAAACGAACTTTGTTTGGGTTCAAACGAACTTAGTTTGGGTTCAAACGAACTTAGTTTGGGTTCAAACGAACTTAGGAGCTAACGAACTTCAAAACGAACTTAGTTTGGGTTCAAACGAACTTAGGAAGCTTCAAACGAACTTTAGAGTGTTCCAAACGAACTTAGGAAGCTTAAACGAACTTTAGAGTTCAAACGAACTTAGGAAGCTTCAAACGAACTTAGGAGTTCAAACGAACTTAGGAGCTTCAAACGAACTTAGGAGCTTCAAACGAACTTAGGAGCTTCAAACGAACTTAGGCTCAAGCTTCAAAACGAATTTAGAGTTCAAAACGAACTTAGAACTTCAAAACGAACTTTAGACACCTTAGGGTTCAAACGAACTTAGTTTGGGTTCAAACGAACTTAGTTTGGGTTCAAACGAACTTAGTTGGGTTCAAACGAACTTAGTGGGTTCAAACGAACTTAGTGGGTTCAAACGAACTTAGTGGGTTCAAACGAACTTAGTGGGTTCAAACGAACTTAGTGGGTTCAAACGAACTTAGTGGGTTCAAACGAACTTAGTTTGGGTTCAAACGAACTTAGTTTGGGTTCAAACGAACTTAGTTTGGGTTCAAACGAACTTAGGAAGCTTAAACGAACTTTAGAGTTTCCAAAACGAACTTAGGAAGCTTAGAAACGAACTTAGTTAGGGTTCAAACGAACTTAGTTTGGGTTCAAACGAACTTAGTTTGGGTTCAAACGAACTTAGTGGTTCAAACGAACTTAGTTTGGGTTCAAACGAACTTAGTTTGGGTTCAAACGAACTTAGTTTGGGTTCAAACGAACTTAGGAAGCTTAAACGAACTTTAGAGTTCAAACGAACTTAGGAAGCTTAAACGAACTTAGGAGCTTCAAAACGAATTTAGAGTTCAAAACGAACTTAGAACTTCACTTTAAACGAATTTAGACACCTTAGGGTTCAAACGAACTTAGTTTGGGTTCAAACGAACTTAGTTTGGGTTCAAACGAACTTAGTTTGGTTCAAACGAACTTAGGAAGCTTAAACGAACTTTAGAGTTCAAACGAACTTAGGAAGCTTAAACGAACTTAGTGTTCAAACGAACTTAGGAAGCTTAAAACGAATTTAGAGTTCAAAACGAACTTAGAACATTAAAACGAATTTAGACACCTTAGGGTTCAAACGAACTTAGTTTGGGTTCAAACGAACTTAGTTTGGGTTCAAACGAACTTAGTTTGGTTCAAACGAACTTAGTTTGGTTCAAACGAACTTAGGAAGCTTAAACGAACTTAGAGTTCAAACGAACTTAGGAAGCTTCAAACGAATTTAGAGTTCAAACGAATTTAAGTCTCAAAACCACTTAGACATTCACTTTAAACGAATTTAGACACCTTAGGGTTCAAACGAACTTAGTTTGGGTTCAAACGAACTTAGTTTGGGTTCAAACGAACTTAGTGGTTCAAACGAACTTAGTGGGTTCAAACGAACTTAGTTTGGGTTCAAACGAACTTAGTGTTCAAACGAACTTAGTTTGGTTCAAACGAACTTAGGAAGCTTAAACGAACTTTAGAGTGTTCCAAACGAACTTAGGAAGCTTAAAACGAACTTAGACATTCACTTTAAACGAATTTAGACACCTTAGGGTTCAAACGAATTAGTTTGGGTTCAAACGAACTTAGTTTGGGTTCAAACGAACTTAGTTTGGGTTCAAACGAACTTAGACTCATCTTAACGAACTTAGTGTTCAAACGAACTTAGGAAGCTTCAAAACGAACTTAGAACTTAAAACGAATTAGTTGGCTTCAAACGAACTTAGTTTGGGTTCAAACGAACTTAGTTTGGGTTCAAACGAACTTAGGCTCATCTTCAAACGAATTTAGAGTGTTCCAAACGAACTTAGGAAGCTTAAAACGAACTTTGACATTCACTTTAAACGAATTTAGACACCTTAGGGTTCAAACGAACTTAGTTTGGGTTCAAACGAACTTAGTTTGGGTTCAAACGAACTTAGTTTGGGTTCAAACGAACTTAGTTTGGGTTCAAACGAACTTAGTGTTCAAACGAACTTTAGGTGTTCCAAACGAATTTAGGAAGCTTAGAACGAACTTTAAGTTCGTTCGGAAGCTGTTGACATCAGAAAACGAATTTAAGACTCAATTTCGACCAGAATTCATAAAACGACTTTGTTCTTCGATTTTTCCAGAAACAACGACTTGGGCTTCACCCAAAACATGATTTTGACATTGTTAAACATATTTTGATCATTCATATCGATTACAAACTCGTTTGACACCGTTTAGATCATTAATTAGCCAAAGACACAACATGAACCCTAATTAAACAAAAACCCTTTTTAAAATCAGATCTGAATCCTTTAATTATCACCTTTGAATCTGAAATATACGTAGTAGATCGTTGATTACCTGAACAACAAGTGACCGATCCAATCCAATTACAAAAACACTCGAATGATTAACCAAAAACCTTGAAGATTTGCTTAAGAATTTAATTTGGGAATTAGAGAGGCTGTGTGTGTGTTTCTAATTAGATTAGAGGCTGCCAAATTAACCTAGATTAGTCTAATCCCTTTCTTAACCCGTTTTTAACTTTCCAACATTGGCAAAATTGGTCCCTGGACTTCATATCGACTTTATTTCGCTTAAAAACACTTATTGGGGATACATATAACACACTAAAGCACTTTCGCACACTACAAAGGCCTTTTACACATCATTTAATCCGCTTTATTGTCACTCATTAAAGATAATTAAATCTCACATATAGGGCACATGAACATATAAACACATATTTCCACACAAACGTATCACGGACTTAATAATTTGACCTAACGACGTTAGTCAACATGAACGATTAAGTTTTGGGATGTTACAATGATTGTGACATCCGTTATCACCCGGGCAAGGCAAATGTAGTAGCCGATGCCTTGAGCCGAAAGGAGAGAGTGAAACCAAGACGGGCTAGAGCTATGAGCCTCACGGTAGGGCCAAACATTCGTGATCGGATCATTGAAGCCCAAATTCAAGCCACCCTACCGGAAAACTTTGGAAACGAAAACCTAGATGGCATGGAACAACTATTTGACCGAAAGAATGATAATGGGCTATACATGGTTGAAAGACTTTGGGTTCCTATTTTCGGCGACTTAAGAACGCTTATTATGAATGAAGCTCACCTATCACCTTATTCGGTCCATCCGGGTCGGATAAGATGTACTTTGACTTGAAGGAATTATATTGGTGGCCGGGCATGAAGCGTGATGTGGCAAGGTATGTGAGTGAGTGTCTTACTTGCTTACAAGTCAAAGCCGATCACAAGAAGCCACCCGGATTGTTGGTGCAACCGGTGATGCCCGAATGGAAGTGGGAGCATATCTCAATGGACTTCATCACTAAACTACCGAGGACGAGAAGCGGCCGTGACACAATTTGGGTGATAGTAGATCGGTTAACGAAATCGGCTCACTTTCTAGCCATTCGTGAAACCGATAAATTTGACACTTTGGTTCGATTGTACATCAAGGAAGTAATATCTAAGCATGGAGTGCCGATTTCTATTATTTCGGATAGGGATGCCCGTTTTAAATCTAAATTTTGGGAAGCCTTTCAAAAAGCCATGGGTACTCGACTCGACATGAGCACGGCGTTTCACCCTCAAACGGATGGACAAACCGAGAGAACCATTCAAACACTTGAAGACATGTTAAGGGCGTGTGCAATCGATTTTGGTGGGAGTTGGGAAGACCATTTGCCGCTAGTAGAATTTTCATACAACAATAGCTATCATGCTACCATTCAAATGGCACCCTTTAAAGCATTATATGGTAGGGTATGTCGTTCTCCTTTAGCTTGGGCGGAAATTGGAGAGAGTCAACTTATTGGGCCAGAAATTGTGATTGAAACAACCAAGGTAATATCTCAAATTAAGGAGAAGTTGCAGTTGGCCCGTGAACGTCAAAAGAAGTATGCCGATGTGAGGCGAAGACCGTTGGAGTTTGAAGTTGGTGATTATGTACTCTTGAAGGTATCACCTTGGAAGGGTGTTGTACGTTTTGTGAAGCGGGGAAAACTTGCGCCAAGGTATATTGGTCCTTTCAAGATTCTTGAACGGGTTGGGAAGGTTGCTTATCGGCTAGAATTGCCTCAAGAGCTTAGTGGGGTGCATGATGTGTTTCATATTTGTAATTTGCGCAAGTGTTTGGCGGATCCTACACATCATGTGCCTTTGGACGAAATTAGGGTTGATTCGAGCCTAAACTTTGTTGAAGAACCGGTAGAGATTTTGGACCATCAAGAAAAGAGACTCAAGAAGAAGCGCTACACCATTGTGAAGGTAAGATGGAACGCTAGACGTGGAGCCGAGTTCACTTGGGAGAGAGAAGACCATATGAAGTCTAAGTATCCGCACTTATTTAATATTTAGGGTTTTGTTGAATTTCGGGACGAAATTCTTTCAACGGGGGAATAATGTAACATCCGTGAATTTTGACCCGTTGACTTTATGTATAATTTGACTAACAATTTGAGTTAATGAATTAATTGGGTCGTTTTGAGAGTTAAATGGCAATGTGGAATGTTCGGGTCGATAATATGGGTTAGTTGATATTTAAATGTGTAGCTTTTGTGTTGTGATTTGTGTAGAGAAGCGGGTCGGCCCGTGGGTAGTCCATGACCCACCAGCCACCCATGACCCATTTCCCCCCCCCCTTATCCTCTTCTCCCCCTCTCATTCTCATTTCTATCTATCTCTTTCTCTCTTTCTCTCAAGAACAAAGCAAGACCAATTCTTCTCTTCTCCCTACCATCTACTTAGTGTTTAGAAAGGTTATAACACTAGATTCATCACCATCTATACCACATTATCGTCATATCGAAGAAATCAAAGGTGGAAGTTCTCGCATTTTGTCCACTTTGACCTAATTTCGGGTTCTAGCTCAAAAGGAAGTTTTGGTAAGTCAAATTCATCCCATTTACACCTACTTATGTTTTTTTATGCATTTCTAGTCATCTTGAAAGTTTGCAAGTCCTAAATCGGCTTAAATCTTGATTTGGGTCAAACTAGGGTTTAATTAGGGTTTGAAGGGTTTGGATGTGATTATGATGTTTTGAATCGAAACTAAGATAGGGGTTATGTTTATTTATGTTGAAATATGTTTGTATAAGCTTCAAAATGAGTCTTGAAACATCACTAGTCGATTTGGTGACCAAAAATGGAGTTTGGGTTAAGTTTGGTTCGTGTTTGAAGTGTTTTGGAACTGATCTGGGCGCAGGTGCGCCGCACCTCCTATTTGGTGCGCCGCACCAAAGCTTGGACTGGGTTCCCTGATCGTTTTGTGCGTCGCACACCCTCTTTGGTGCGCCGCACCTGGCTTGGTGCGCCGCACCTCATCAATGGTGCGCCGCACCTTTCCTCCAGTGCAGCAAAAACTGTTTTAGTTTGAAAGGTCGTAACTTTTGATCCGTAAGTCCAAACAAGTCGTATGACCTATCGTTGGAATCGTAAGAGAGTCTAGTTTCTAGTGGTAACACTCCTTTTGTATGAATCTTTTGTCATTTCTAAAAAGGTCGAGTCGAATGCGTCTTGTTCCTACTCGTTTTAGTTGTAAAGGCGTTTAGGGTTTGTGACTTGACCTAATTGTGCTAAACCAACTTGTTTATGATTGTAGAGTTGAAATTATGGTATTATGATGTATAATTATAGGTTGTGGACGTGTGGACCCTATTACTCGTTTGTAATCTTATTCTAGCTTCTTTGCCGGACAAGGTGAGTTTCGTATCTCCCTACTCGCTTGAGATTCGGGCTGAAAAGTGTAAACCCTGCTTGTTTACTTGCAATTATTGATTCATTGATTGATGGTCTTAGTTGTTAGACTTATGTGTTAGTTCCTTTCGTTTGATTGGGTTAAATTGGTTCGAGTATTGGATTGTTGAGACGGTTGTCATGTTTGAATGACTTAGTTTATGTTTGTTAAGTATCTAGTAATAATAGGATAGACGTACATACATGAAAGTCGGTTATGCCTTCATTGGGTCTTAGATATGGTGGGAAGGCTGCGGGTGACCCTATATATAAGCATCTGGGACTCGAAGGAAGCAGAATCCTCTGAAGTATATGTACGTATAGTTGGTTTGAATTGTGGTTAATGGCTTATGGATGTCGAATGTTGATTATTGGGTTAAGATTGACGATTATCGATTGTTAGTTTATGGTTCATCATATGTTGATTGACTTGGGTTATGTTTTGGCGAAGTATAAATGGCTGATGTCGATGAGTGGTGATTATCGGTTTATGATTGACGATTATCGATTGTTAGTTTATGGTTCATCATATGTTGATTGACTTGGGTTATGTTTTGGCGAAGTATAAATGGCTGATGTCGATGAGTGGTGATTATCGGTTTATGATTGACGATTATCGATTGTTAGTTTATGGTTCATCATATGTTGATTGACTTGGGTTATGTTTTGGCGAAGTATAAATGGCTGATGTCGATGAGTGGTGATTATCGGTTTATGATTGACGATTATCGATTGTTAGTTTATGGTTCATCATATGTTGATTGACTTGGGTTATGTTTTGGCGAAGTATAAATGGCTGATGTCGATGAGTGGTGATTATCGGTTTATGATTGACGATTATCGATTGTTAGTTTATGGTTCATCATATGTTGATTGACTTGGGTTATGTTTTGGCGAAGTATAAATGGCTGATGTCGATGAGTGGTGATTATCGGTTTATGATTGACGATTATCGATTGTTAGTTTATGGTTCATCATATGTTGATTGACTTGGGTTATGTTTTGGCGAAGTATAAATGGCTGATGTCGATGAGTGGTGATTATCGGTTTATGATTGACGATTATCGATTGTTAGTTTATGGTTCATCATATGTTGATTGACTTGGGTTATGTTTTGGCGAAGTATAAATGGCTGATGTCGATGAGTGGTGATTATCGGTTTATGATTGACGATTATCGATTGTTAGTTTATGGTTCATCATATGTTGATTGACTTGGGTTATGTTTTGGCGAAGTATAAATGGCTGATGTCGATGAGTGGTGATTATCGGTTTATGATTGACGATTATTGATTGATGACTCAGGTTTGGCGAATATTATGGTTGTCGAATGTTGATTAGGGTTAAGATTGACGATTATCGATTGTTAGTTTATGGTTCATCATATGTTGATTGACTTGGGTTATGTTTTGGCGAAGTATAAATGGCTGATGTCGATGAGTGGTGATTATCGGTTTATGATTGACGATTATTGATTGATGACTCAGGTTTGGCGAATATTGATTATTGATTCATATTCATCGTATATTGATCGTCGGTTTATGAATTATGCATTTACATATGATTGTAAGCACTGCATACATTGTTGATGGACCCTCGGCAGGGGATTTGCCGGCATCCTGGTGCATAGATGTATGCACCCATTTTGGATGTAGAACGTGACCCCGAGTATATAGACATATATATCTTGATGATTTTGAGATACAGCCTTGTTCATGGTAATGACAGAAGGGTATCGTTGCATAAGTGACTGGAGATCACGCATAGGATAGGCATGTTTGCTTATTCATGCATTTGGCACTTACGTTGATTCATATATCATTCGTGCATTCATTTACACATTTTGCTTGTCTTAAAAGTCAAATGATATTCTGCAGTTTTACTTTGCCGCTGAGAAGTATGCTAGCACCGACTAAAATGTTGTTTTGTTTGTGTACTTGTGTTTTGTAGCTCTAAGGCCGAGAAAGATACAAACAGCTTCTTAACCAGCTGAGGTTGTTGCAGGCTCATCGGTACTTGTGAATTTGAGTTTGTCAGGTGGTCTAGAGGTCGAAAGAAACCTGTCAGTTGCTACTGCTTCAGGAGAGCTGCACGGATGACTCGGGTAGTCTTGTTGTATACTCAGTGGTCGATGTGGAAGCTGTCAAACTAACTTGTGAATTACTACCGATATGTAATTTTTGTCGTTAATTAACTTGTGACTTATTGTGAATTAGTACTTGAATTAACAAGTACTATTGTGTTTTGATGTATATATATATATGAAATGCGTTATTTTGATATTTGTGTTTTTAATTTTGTATTATCAGGTTTTTAATTCTCATTTAATAGAACTTTAGATATTTATATGCATATGTATTATGTTTAATATATATATATATATATATATATATATATATATATATATATATATATATATATATATATATATATATATATATATATATATATATATATATATATATTAACTTGTGACTTATTGTGAATTAGTACTTGAATTAACAAGTACTATTGTGTTTTGATATATATATATATATATGAAATGCGTTATTTTGATATTTGTGTTTTTAATTTTGTATTATCAGGTTTTTAATTCTCATTTAATAGAAAATTAGGAACTGAAAAAAATTATTTAAAAAATGCTCAATATTTGGTGTATTGTAAGAATTTATTTTTCTCATTAAGCAATTGTTAACAGTAGCTCAATCCTTGTTGTCTATATCTCACTTTTGCTTGTCTTAAAAGTCAAATGATATTCTGCAGTTTTACTTTGCCGCTGAGAAGTATGCTAGCACCGACTAAAATGTTGTTTTGTTTGTGTACTTGTGTTTTGTAGCTCTAAGGCCGAGAAAGATACAAACAGCTTCTTAACCAGCTGAGGTTGTTGCAGGCTCATCGGTACTTGTGAATTTGAGTTTGTCAGGTGGTCTAGAGGTCGAAAGAAACCTGTCAGTTGCTACTGCTTCAGGAGAGCTGCACGGATGACTCGGGTAGTCTTGTTGTATACTCAGTGGTCGATGTGGAAGCTGTCAAACTAACTTGTGAATTACTACCGATATGTAATTTTTGTCGTTAATTAACTTGTGACTTATTGTGAATTAGTACTTGAATTAACAAGTACTATTGTGTTTTGATGTATATATATATATATGAAATGCGTTATTTTGATATTTGTGTTTTTAATTTTGTATTATCAGGTTTTTAATTCTCATTTAATAGAAAATTAGGAACTGAAAAAAATTATTTAAAAAAAAAAAAATAGGTTATGACACGCAAAAACGCACGTCATAAAAAAGGGTCATAAATGCGTGTCATAAGTGCGCGTCATAAGTGCGCGTCATAGACGGATGACGCCCAAATGCGGGTCATGAAAATTTATGACCTCGTCCTTCCTTGACGCGCATTTGCGCGTCATCTGAGCCATTTATGACGCGCATTGCGCGTCACTTCCTTTGACGCGCATTTGCGCGTCATCTGAGCCATTTATGACGCGCATTGCGGGTCATAAATGGCTGTTTTTCTAAGTGCGCGTCATAAGTGCGCGTCATAGACGGATGACGCCCAAATGCGGGTCATGAAAATTTATGACCTCGTCCTTCCTTGACGCGCATTTGCGCGTCATCTGAGCCATTTATGACGCGCATTTGCGCGTCATCTGAGCCATTTATGACGCGCATTGCGGGTCATAAATAGTTGTTTTTCTAGTAGTGACATCATTTAATATGAAGTTAGTTGGGCCTAACTTGTGAAGTATTTTGATATATTTAAATGAGATGTATGATGTATATTTAATCCTTAAATGTGATATATGAAGGGAAGAAGAAGAAGGTATATTATATCAATGCACTATTTACGATTAAATCAAAAAGGATGGTTTTGATATTGGTTTGTGCCAAGTGAAATGGTTCAAATAATCTGAATATTAGGGGGAGTGTTATGTTTCAACATAACAATGTGCATTTGATAAAGTCTCTTTGGTGAATATTTAGCTTCAGACTATGATGTTTATTACATTTGCCTATGGATATCATTGAGGTAAAAACTTGAATACAAATTTTGAATATAAAAGATCTTTATGAAATGTTTATATTTAAAAAATTGCGAGAAGAAAAATTTATAGAAAGTAAACTTGAACATCTTATCAATGAAATAGTTACTAAGGGTGATATATGATGTATGAAAACATTTTTGTGGAAAATGCATATCTATTGAGTATACTCGATGGTTTGTATATATGGTCACTTGATATTGGTGATAAAGATAAAATTCATTGTTTAAAGCATCAGTTTTGAGTAACATTTAACTAATAGTAATGCATCTATAATTTGTTAAGAATATAGAGATCTTATCTCATGAGGATGCATTGGAATGATATTATTTAATGTGACTAACAAAGCATGTGCATTGGCGATCTAATGAGATGCACCATATTTGTAGATTATATGACATTTTTCAGGTGAACGACATCGAAAAATCAAGATGAAGATAATGCAACATGGATTACTCAACTACCAATCAAATTTGTATATCAAAGGAAGCTTGTTCAGGATATTATTGACCCAAGGAGCTCAAGTGATGTGATCATCAGGGAGAGAAGATACGCGCTGCACTCTTTTTCCCTTGACCATGGTTTTGTCCCATTGGGTTTTCCTGGCAAGGTTTTTAATGAGGCGGCATCCCCAAGCGTATCGAAGAACTATGTACTCTTTTTCCTTCACTAGGCTTTTGTCCCATTGGGTTTTACCTAGTAAGGTTTTAACGAGGCATATTCTTTTGACTAGTGGATAGCCAAGGGGGAGTGTTATGAATTCATTAATATGTGGCTATCCACATTCCTAACTCCATACTTCTTGTATTCAATCCCTTATTAATGTACTTGTCGTATTTATGTTATGGGGCCTATATATAGTGGCTCATGTATATTGGATTATGAGATCAATGGAAAGAACTCTATATTTTCCTATGTTTAGTTTGTTACTGTTCCAATATAGTTTGCTATTGTTCTATATCTTAGTATAGGTATGCTATGCTATTAGGTCGTTGTTTCACAACAATATTTTTTAGTTTTTTTTTTTTTTAAAGTGTGAATTACTCGCGAATATCGGAAGGTCTAGCTTACGTTGTCTTAACCGGACCTATATTAGAAAGTCCCTCGTCGAATAGATCCCTAATTCAAACCTCTCGATGAGAACCCTTATCATTCAGAGATTTAGAGATAAACTCTCACTCAGACCCATCATGGGTGAAAATTAAATATCTGGGCCAAATATGCATAAGCAGGACTCGAACCCCTAACCTGAATGGACATCATTGTCCGTTGTCGAACCCCTAACCTGAATGGACATCATTGTCCGTTGTCACTAGACCATTTGGGGATAGTGTATTTTTAAATTAATGTATATCTTTTGTTGTCTAATCGTTATTTTAATTTAGTTTATTGGATTTTTTTTACTTTTTATGTTTTATTTTTTAAACGACAGTAATTTAGCCTATTGGATTCTTGATTGTTTTAAAATTTAGTATATCAAAAATTAAACATAGCTGCTAACATTAGGTTTAAGATCTTATTAATTATTACATGCATAGAAAGTTGTACATTTGATCTTATTCCGTAAATATAGAATTGAACTTAGTTAAGCTATGTTTTAAGTACAAATTATGTAAGCATGTAATGATGTGTTAAACATAAATTCAAAGGCTATATTATATTTACCATTTTTTATATTTATTCCGCCTGATATTATTTGTAAATTTTGTCACCCAACAAAAAGACTTAATTATCTACTATAATAAAGGAATAGGATGTGAACAGTATTTTTTTGTTTTTTTTTTTTAAAGTGTGAATTACTCGCGAATATCGGAAGGTCTAGCTTACGTTGTCTTAACCGGACCTATATTAGAAAGTCCCTCGTCGAATAGATCCCTAATTCAAACCTCTCGATGAGAACCCTTATCATTCAGAGATTTAGAGATAAACTCTCACTCAGACCCATCATGGGTGAAAATTAAATATCTGGGCCAAATATGCATAAGCAGGACTCGAACCCCTAACCTGAATGGACATCATTGTCCGTTGTCGAACCCCTAACCTGAATGGACATCATTGTCCGTTGTCACTAGACCATTTGGGGATAGTGTATTTTTAAATTAATGTATATCTTTTGTTGTCTAATCGTTATTTTAATTTAGTTTATTGGATTTTTTTTACTTTTTATGTTTTATTTTTTAAACGACAGTAATTTAGCCTATTGGATTCTTGATTGTTTTAAAATTTAGTATATCAAAAATTAAACATAGCTGCTAACATTAGGTTTAAGATCTTATTAATTATTACATGCATAGAAAGTTGTACATTTGATCTTATTCCGTAAATATAGAATTGAACTTAGTTAAGCTATGTTTTAAGTACAAATTATGTAAGCATGTAATGATGTGTTAAACATAAATTCAAAGGCTATATTATATTTACCATTTTTTATATTTATTCCGCCTGATATTATTTGTAAATTTTGTCACCCAACAAAAAGACTTAATTATCTACTATAATAAAGGAATAGGATGTGAACAGTATTTTTTTGTTTTTATCTGCATTTTTAATATAAATAACAGAATTAGCAATTATGAAACAAAAAGTGGATTTGGTAGAGTGGTTGGTCTGTATGTCTTTGGGGGTGGAGGTCACGGGTTCAAACCCTCCCCTTCTTTTTTTGAGTTTGTTTTTAGTAATAAAGATTTTGCTCTTTGGCCCCTCTTTTTTTCTTTTTACTTTTCTGTCCCTCTTGTTTCTTTTTTATTACTTCAACCCCCTAACTTTATATAATTTGTGTTTTTTTAATCTTTTGTAACATTTTGTTCTTTTATACCTTTATTACATTTAACATTTTTTTCATAACTTTTTAAAATGCTATATATTTTGTTATTTACTATTTTTTTGTTTCTTTTTTTTTTTGATTTTTTTGTTGCATTATATATCCTTTGTATTCTTTTAAACATTTGGTTTTTATACCTTTTTCACATGTAACATTTGTTTTTTTATAACTTATTCATTTGGTTTTCGTATTCCTTTTTGTTTTTTTTGTTCTCTTTTTTATTTTTTGGTTTAGTATATTCCTTTTGTATTTTTTTAACATTTGGTTTTCAATATTTTTTTATCTCCCATAAATTTGTGGTTTTTTTAACCCACCCATAAACGCAAACGTTTTCAAAAACTTACGCCGCCCATCGGGCGGCATGAAATTCCTAGTACTATAATAAGTGACTAGGTTGTGAATAGTAACTCGCCTGCGTAGCGAGTTACTATTCGTCCATGTTATAACCCGCACCATCATTCGGATTTTGTCAAATCGCATCCAGTTCGGGTTTTATAATACGAGTTACTTCTTGGTTTTTTCATATGTTTTTCCTTTCGGGTTTTCAAATAATTATATTGAAAACGTTTATTCTTGTTTTTAAACAATATTTAGATTTTACCACATTAAATCTCTTTCAGGTTTAAAATTACGGGTTATTTCTTGGTTTCTTACATATTTTTTTCTTTTGGGTTTTCAAATAGTATATCAAAACTACTTTTTTTGTGGTATTGTCTTTGAATAAATATCATTTCATATGTCAAAGATTTTAACAAACATATATAGCGACACATCATCAATAACAAAACATAATCGTTTTCAGGTTTCTAAACAATATATTAAAAACTTTTATTAATTTTTTTGTGGTATTGTCTTTGAATAAGTATATATTTTATATGTCAAAGTTTTTAGAAACATAAATCACAATAACAAAAAGTAATCGAACTAATTGAAACCGCGCAACGCGCAGACGGAAACTATTGTGGTTTTGCCTTTAAATAAATATATTAAATATATATTTGATATGATAAACTTTTAAACAAACCTATCCATGACATAATGTTTGTTAATTCAACGCAAGTATACTAAATAACACAATCGTTTCAACACGACAATTGATGCCCCGCAACGCGGAGCTGGAAATTTCCTAGTTATATATATGCTAAAGTGCTAGTCTCGTTACTCATTGCCATCTCATCCCAAACCCCTTTATAAGGAATATAAGATAGTTTAGGTAAGTATATCCACGACAACAACAACAAGACCCGATCATTGTAAATGGGGTATAAGGGAGGTGAGATATAGACCGTCTTGCTTCTATCCATAGGTAGGGAGACTGCTTCCATAACGACCTCTGGCTAAAAAGAGGCAAAAGTAAGATAGTGAGAGAAATAGTTTAGTTACCGTACCTACTGGCCGAGTATCCCCTGACAACGAGTTTAGGTAAATATATCCCATGGTTCTATATTCCAACTCCAATCAACAGTCAAGTCCAGTGGCTTTTGCTGTACTATATATACTCCAATGTCCAATGATAATAGTATCGTTAGATTTTTATGACCATTGTATAATTGATTTGAGTCCTTGTTAAAATGATGATTTGTGAACGGGACAATATAAAAATGATAATAACACCAAGTGATAATAATGCTAATATACGTCCATCTGATACGACATCTCAACAAGTATTTATATTCAAGCTGAACTCAAATTTATATGTAACAATATATTCATCGAATAAAACGCTGTCTTTATTTTGTCATTATGATGATATGTATTTGTAATTTGTACGCAAAGAGCCATTGATTATATTTAGACGCTGTCATTGTAGTTTATGCCACGGCTAGAGTGTCCACGTATATAATAGTGACACAAACATCATTATTGGAGTTAGTTAATTTTATAAACCGTATGATTTGCATGAAGTCATATTTTTTTTTGTTATATAGATAACATATTTTCAAATTCTATTCTAATTTAAATGTACAATACTTGTTCATATTAGACCAAAAGGTTTTATCTTTTATGGTAATGTGATGTTATAAGATCAATAGTTCAGGTTTTATCTTGATGCGATGTCATAAGCACAGATTACGTAATCATTTATGATAATAGACTAATAGTGAAACAAAATGTGAAAGTAAGCTACACATAGTTCTTAGTTGTTAGACTCTTATGAGTTACGAGTCGATTTTTACGAGTCGAATCGATTTACACCAAAAACTAGGCGACTCGTTAGGTGACTTTTTTTTATGACTCTTACGAGTCACGGTGTGAACTTAGACCAAGTCAATGCGAGTCATCACAAACTTATGATTGTTGTAGTTTGATACTATGATTATATATCATATTTATGGTTACATTATTTTGTATGTTATATATGTATTTTTGATCCCTTTAGTACGAATTTGGAAATAAAGTGTAAGTTTATGACCTAAAAGTATCGAATATGTAACATTATGTACGAATTTGGAGATAAACTAGTACGAATAGGCAAATGCATTAAGATAATCAACTTATATTTTGTTTTTAAATAAGTCTCACACACACACACACACACACACACACACACACACAACATACACACACACACATATATATATATATATATATATATATATATATATATATATATATATATAAACTCTGGTTTCTCCTACTTTGATATGGGCTTTGTTTGTTATAAATATTTAAACTCTTACGATTAGAGTCACGTTTTGAGTTACAAGTCAAAGAACCATGTTTCGCGTCGAGTCAAAAGTTACGAATCCACAACATGAAATTCCAAACGATATTGATAGTTTTTATAGCATGCTGAATACATTGAAAAAATCGTGACAACGTTGCATAATCTTGATATTTCATGAAGTACGTGGTATACATTGTCGTATACATAGAAACAAAAGATTAAAACATGGCATGTAGCCTTATGTTTTTTCAATGATATCTTTTAATACCAGCCATTAATTAATTAAATAATAACATAAAACGAATTGGCAGAGAACCATGTTAGAACCAAGATGGGCGACGGACCATAGAGTTTGTTTTTGCTAGTCTATCTAGAAATCAAGGAAAATAATGTATATAGTTTGGTCGACTAGACGTCTTTGGCCCACCCTAATCTCAAAGCAACTATGTCATTTATATTATTAGTGACCCAATTAATATATAGATTCTAGTGAACGAAGATACATATTCTAATAACATTAACGTCACATATTAGTTGGGAGTTTCAATTCTTTTCCTTAGGGCGGTGCTTATACGCGTCTTGGAGGTGCGTCCCTCCACTCCAAGACGCCGGACGTTATTGACACCAAGAGTCTTTGAGGTGCGTCCAGGGCGAGGAGTCCACACCAAGAAGTTCATGGACATTCGATGTCGGACCTAAACTAGCCGTTTGTAATATTTTTTTTTATCTCCAACGGTTACTTTTTTTTTCCTATTTAAACACTAACCTTATTCTCATTTTAACACACAAACATTTCATTTCATTTTAACACACAAACATTTCATTTCAAACACCACCAAAATTATGTCTACTTCATCATCATCAAGTGATGAATTCAATTTCCTTACCAACACCGTTACGCAAATGAACACGCTATTTAATCCAGAGATCGCAGGCGCCGTTTTTGATCTTTGTAACGAAGAAGAATCAAACGATGACGAGTCAAGTTCACGGAAGGGTTTTATCACGAGATCATGCCGGATCCGCGACACGTTTACTTTTCTGATGCACCAACTTTTTCGGCCAAATTTTTCCGAAGAAGATTTCGAATGCGCAAGCAGATGTTTATCCGTATATGCCAAGCTATACACAGCTTTAGCGCCATCGAACCCCTACCCAAACATTTTCAGTTTTTTCAAAAAAATCAAACCGATTGCACTGGTAGGCGTGGTTTCAACATTTTCCAAAAATGTACTTCCGTCATACGTCAATTGGCGTATGGTGCTAATCCCGACCAACTAGATGAGTACTTACATATGGGTCGTGCGACTTCAGTTGATTGTTTAAATAACTTTTGTAAGTGTGTTTATTATTTATATCACACTGAGTACTTGAGAAAGCTGACAACTGAAGATGTCCAACGTTTGGTAAGTAAGCATGAACAGATACATGGTTTTCCTGGTATGCTTGGTAGTATTGATTGTATGCATTGGGGTTGGAGAAACTGTCTGGTGGCTTGGCAAGGGCAGTACACACGAGGCGACAAAGGACATCCAACGATCATGCTTGAAGCAGTTGCTTCGTATGATTTGTGGATTTGGCATGCTTACTTTGGCCCGACAGGTTCGAACAACGACATCAACGTCCTTAATGAATCAGATTTGTTCGATGATCTACTCCAAGATAGGGCTCCTGAAATCCAATATACTATTAACGGTGAAGAGTTTACCAAGGGATATTATCTAGCTGACGGTATTTATCCTGAATGGGCGACACTAGTCAAGTCTTTTAAATGCCCGATGGAGCCAAAGACTACAAAGTTCAAGCGCTATCAAGAGGCTGCAAGAAAGGATGTCGAACGAGCTTTCGGGGTGCTTCAAGGTCGTTGGGCAATCCTTAAACATAATGCCCGCCCGTTTTCGGTGAACAAAATAAAACGTATTATGTATGCTTGTGTATTCTACACGACATGATTGTTCAAGACAACGGTAGCGCAATTTCTGACCTTGAGGAAGATTATTTGTCCGATCCAACTAGTTTGCCAACACGTACGTGGGATAATGAAAGGGTTGCAACGCAAATGCGGGTCTTCGCGGAGTTACGTGATAGAAGGACGCACCATCGACTTCGCAATGCCCTAGTGGAACATGTTTGGAACCTCCCGGAAAATTACCGTCAACGTTGATGATGTTTTATTAATGTTTTTATTATGTCTAGTTTCGTAATATTTATTTTCTAATATTAGGATCGTAACTTTTTTAATAAGTGTTGTAATGTTTTATTAATGTTTTTATTATGTCTAGTTTCGTAATATTTATTTTCTATTATTAGGATCGTTTTATTAATGTTTTATTAATGTTTTATTAATGTTTTAATAAGTGTGGTAATGTTTTATTAATGTTTTTATTATGTCTAGTTTCGTAATATTTATTTTCTAATATTAGGATCGTAACTTTTTTAATAAGTGTTGTAATGTTTATTAATAATAAGTGTTTTAAATGTTTTATTAATAATAAAAGTATTTTATTTGAATGGTGTTTTTGTTAATTAAAAAAAATTATATTAAAGAATTGATGATGTCAAATTAATGGCATTTTCTACGATTCCTTTTATTTGTTTGATCTGAATATACGTTGGTGTAATTTCTTAAGATTCGGTTATCAATCCGTTTGTCTATTTTTTTTTTTAAAGGTGAATTTCGCTTGTTTTCGTAAATATAATTAATCTAAAGGTTAATGCTAATATATTTATCAGTAGTTCCAATGTTGTTAATTTATGAATACAATTTGTCATTTATATGTAGTTTAAAGGATTTAAGCTATAGAAAAGTGATATAATTTCTATTTTAAGTAACGAATCCTTAAATAATATCAATGTAGCCATTAAAATTTCAAATTTGTTCCGGCAAAGTTGTCTCAAGTTGTATATTTAATTAAAACTAGCTAATCAACCCGGGTTAACTTATAAACGCTTTACAAATAAACCGAATTATATTTCGGTAGCTTTAAAATATGTTGTCATGTTAAAATGTATAATAATAGCGTTATATAAGTTGAAAAGTTGTGATAACTGATAAGTTATTATGTAAAAAACGACACTAAACGGAAACAAAACTTGTGTAGCTATGGACACACGTTTAAATACATACGGTTGGTAAAAACAAAAAGGTAAAACCTATCCTAAAAGACACCATAGTTTTCGATCTATTATAATGAAAAATTAAGATAATTAAAATCTTACATAATAATGTGAGCATTTAATAAAAATCTATATTAATGATATATATTTAAAAAAGAAAGGATATTTCAAATTTTAATTTAACAAAGTATAATGATGTCATAATTAAATTAAAAGGGTATGTGGGAGTACACAATTTTCAAAAAATCTTATGTCATCATAATCTTTCTTTATTTATATATGAGAAAATTTCATTACATACCCCTGGGGTATGTCATATTATTAAGTTTTGTCCTTCTCGTTTTTTTGTATCATTACGTATCCATATGGTGATTTTTCGTATCATTACATACCCTTACCCTAACGGACATTTGTGACTCTCTGTTAACCCCCTCACGTGCATATCACGTGAGGGTATTTTTGTCCATTCTCATCTAACATATCCTTATAACATTTTTTTATCCATTCATTTAGCACAAATAGATCAAAAACCCATCCCTTAAAATGCTTTTCTTCCAAAGCCTAAAACCAAACACAGCTATCATACCCACTTTTGATACCCACACAGCTATTCTCAGATCCAAAAAACCACACAACAAAAGTAGAAGAAAGTTTATGGTTGATTTAAAACATACACACATCAACACCTTTGAAGAACTCCGGCCGGCCACCACCTCTACCGCCGGAGCACCGCCCAATTCTGCCACCACTAAAGCCCAAACCACCTCCACATCTGCTACATGACCATCGAATCCACCTTAGATCTTCCTTCTATAACCCTCATTCCAACTCTATATAATATATATCTACTACTTCAATCCAAACCCACCATAGATCTCATCAACAAAAAATAATAATATAATAATAATAATAATAATAATATAATAATAATAATAATAATAATAATAAGGTGGAACATCATCGCCCATGATCGGAACATCATCGCCCATGGTGGTTGGATCGGAACATCATCGTCCCATCGGAACATCATAAAAATGTTGGAAGATAGTGTGAAAAAACTCAAGTCCCCAAAAACATCACCACCTGGTCAAACGTTGACCAAGTCACAAATTGATTTATAATTCATCACTTGATTTATTAGCAGATTGGGTGTATGAAAATTGTGGGTTGGATTCGAAGTACTTAAGTGCGAAAACCGAGTCCAAGATCAGATGGGCGGAAACAAAAGAATAATAATTTAGGTGAAAATAAGTTAGTGAATTTGCTTGTAAATCTGTCTAATACTCTAATGGTATTAGTGTGTTTAGAAGAGGTGTGTTTGCTAATGGCTATATTTTTTCAAAATATGCTGAGGATGTTTTAATGGAAACAATTATGGAAATAGGTGGGAATAATTTGCAACAATGTGATTACGTGATTATCGGGATTTGTTTATGGTGATATTTGTGATTTGTTTTTGTTTAGTGCAACTAATTTGAATATGAATACTTGGGATAAATATTGATATTGGATTTGTAATTATTATTTAGATTTATTATTATTCATTTGCAATTCAGATTCATGTTTCTTGGTTTTATTTTGGTTGGATTTTCGTGTTTTGTGGGGATATATAGGAAGAGAAGAGAGATCTGCTGGTGTTTTGTTTGTGGATTGGAAAAAAAATAGCTAAAAAGACTAAAGTATCCTCGTGTGCATTGCACATGAGAGGGTTAACAGAGACTCACAAACGGACGTTAGGGTGAGGGGTATGTAATGATACAAAAAGTTACCATAGGGGTATGTAATGATACGAAAAAATGAGAGGGGCGAAACTTAATAATATGACATACCCCAGGGGTACGTAATGAAATTTTCTCTATATATATATTAATTTACTTTTACGTAGTTATTATACTTTCATATTTTTATTCTAAAGTAATCATCATATTATGATTTTTCGTTCCAAAGTAGACAGCACTGTGATATAAACTTTTTTTTTTTTGAAAAGTAAAATTTTATTCACACTCACCCCGGCAAATAACCGGCGGTGTATATATGTACAATATTTACATCAAAAAAACTAAAAGCCCTTGAATTTACACCAATTCTCCCAAGAAATAGCCTTATGTTTCGATCTATTCTTAAACCAAAGATACCCTATCGACTTAATACTTTGAATTATGTAATTAATGTTGAGAGATCCGTTATCGAATTTGATTTCGCTCCTTGCTTTCCAAATACTCCAACACCCAATAATAATGATACCCTTGAGCGCTTCTTTCTCCTCCCTACTTTTCCCCGAGTGCTCGCTGATGTCCAGAAGGTCTTTCAAATCGAACACGAAGAAAGGTGCAGTATTGCACCAGACCTGGATTGAATGCCAAACTCTAGCCGCCACGATACAATCGCAAAACAGATGATTAACTGTTTCAGTACCTTCATTGCACAGAATGCAGTCCGTATCCAAATTCCCAAACGAACAATTTCTCTCCGAAAGGGCTTGCATCGTGGGGATCCGGTTAAGAACCGCTCTCCACATAAACAAGTTGCACTTTCCTGGCACCCATTTGCACCAGTCAAACACGAAGGTATCGTTACTGAACCTGTCGCTTATAAGAAAGTCCTTTGCATTTTTCACAGTGAGCGTATTGTCTTTCCCTCCTAACCATACCCATTTATCCTTGCCACTTCCCCTTGTCACCTCCTCCATCTCGCTGGTAAGCTTCTCAAGCTCCCTAATTTCTTCATATGATTCAGGATGTCGCATCCAATTCCAATTTATCCGTTCTTCATTAGAGTCAAAACAGATTTTATCCTTGATGAGGGATTTTTTTATCTTTATCAATCTTAAATAACAAAGGGCAAGTCTTCATTAGCGGCTCATCACCCCACCAAATGTCAATCCAAAACTTAATTTCCTTGCCATCACCAATTACTCCTTTAATCAGATTGTTAATACCCCTGTTTCCCACCTTCGCCCCCTCAATGCTTTTCACAATATTAGACCACGTACCAGGGATATATTTATTGTACGGAATGTGATGCCAACCTCTCTTAGTGTCGTGAATTGCACTAATAATTTTCCTCCATAGGTTGTCCGTCTCGGTCTTATATCTCCACACCCATTTACTGAGTAAAGCCACGTTAATGTCTTTTAACCTACTGATCCCCAAACCCCCCTTGTCCCTTGGTGAGGCAACTTTCTCCCACGAGACCCAATGCACTTTCCTTCCAGAATCCGAGCTTCTCCAAAGAAACTTCCTCATAATTTTTTCCAGACCTTCGATCACTCCCATCGGTGCTTTCACTACAAGAAATTCGGGTTTTGGGGGGTCGTCTCCAAATGTCACCATTGTCGTCCCCAAAGGTCTTTTGTGACGACTTTTGTGACGACATGGTATGGTCCCCAAAGCTTCGTCTCCGAAAGTTTTTAGCGACGACATTTAGCGACGACTTCAAGTGGGGCCTACAGCTATAAAAAGAAAATGAAAAAGAAATTCGAAAAACACTTGCGACGACATTGGCGACGCAAGTGTCGTCACTAAATAAATTTCATTTACTTTCCATTTATTTTTTAAAAAATTTTAGTGACCAATTTTGCGACGACTATAACGTCACAAAATATATTTTGCGACGACGTTTAGTGACGCCAGCGTCGTCCCCGTATCATTTTCTTCAAAAAAAATATAATAAAAAATGTCGTGAAAAAACTTTTGGGGACGACTATGTCGTCACAAAAGTCGTCACAAATAAAAAAAAAGGGCAGCATTTCGCTGCTTTTTCGATTTCCACCCAGTTTTCCTGGGCATTTTCCGGAAACGGAACCTGTTTATAAAACCTGTTTCTAGCCTACTCAACAACCAACAACAACAACAACAACAAACATCATCAACAATCTACCTAAACGAACAACAACATCAATCATCATCAACAATCTACCTAAGTTATCAAATACGACCAAAACTTTTCATACCAAAATACCAAAGTGATCAACCTTCATATTCCTAAGTTACCAAGTAGCATACCAAATGTCACATACATACCTAAGTTATTACATACGAAGTAGCATACCTAAGTTATTACATACCAAGTAGCATACCAAATGTAACAAAAGAGATACCAAAATAAAAAAAAGTAGCAAGAGTTGATTAGAGTTTGAAGTTACACATGAACCAATCACACATCATCATGTTCCTCGTCATCCTCATCATCCTCATCATCCTCATCATCGACATCAACAACATGGTTCTCGTTCTCCTTCTCCTTTCCTTTCTCTTGGGGGTCTACATGCTTCATAACGGGGAGGGGAGGGGGGTCATGGCAAGCTTGCTCCAAAGCGGGGCAGTATACTCCTCAAGCATCCGTTGCACATCTAGTTGTGTGTACTTTGGTTCATTAGAGGAAGACGAACCTTTTGAAAATATAGACCGAGGTAGCTTCTGCCCTACTGCCCGAGTCCAACCACGACGCTCCCCCAGCACCTCCTGCACAATATCATCATCACTCGACGTCTGGTAACTGGGGTCTTTTCTCTTCGTGACCATATCAGCCTACATGATTACAACACAAACAATAATCCATGTTATATATATACAAATGTTATAAAAAAAATTACCTAGAACAAAAAATACCATTACTTACATGCAATTTGGCAGCTTTACTCTCTGTGAAGACTCCTTCCTTAGTCCTCAACTCTTTGTACATGTCGATGGCACTTTTACCACGCTATAAACACACGCAATGAACATAAGGTTAGTGCTATATACTATGTCGCAATGAACATAAGGTTAGTGCTATATATAAAACTTACATGCTCATAGCGATACTGGGCGAGATTCCTTCTTCCATTGCGCACTTTGATCTCCTGTGCCTTCCTGCAATCCTTGTTTGCTTTGGAGCGTTTCTGGAACTCGTCCGAACACCTATAACGCACAAACTTTTTCCAATCCTCAATTGGTACATCTTTAGGAGGCAATTCCATAAGCGCCTCTGCATTGGTTACCCCCCCTCGGTCCTCAAAGTGTTTCTTGCCAAACCTCCACTTCTGATTTTTATAAATGTTCCCAAAGTGCAATTCAAGCCCTGCTTTAACAATCTCGCCCGACTTCCCTTCAATATGGGGCGCCACGTCATAGAAATTCTGCAAGATATGAGAACAGTTAGAGACTACTATATATGTTCACAAATACAAGAACTAAAAACAATTAACCTGAAGCTCATCGAAGATGATGCAAGTATGCTCCTTTGGCACATCTCTCCAGGAAGGGTAGTAGTAAGGGATCTTAGAGATAATCGTCCCAGCCAGAGAGTTGAAATTGTCGCTGTTGTCACCGACAGCGACGTAAGTCCCTCTATCGCCTTCCTCGAAATCTATCTTCAAGGGGTTCTCCGAGTTCTTCTTCCAAGCAACCTTCAAACTCAGATTCTTAGTTCTCTTTCGTTTTCCTAGCTTCCCCCTACAAAATCAAGTGCACAAATCAAAAAATACAAAAAATTAAATAAACCAAAAATATAAAATTATTCTAAACCCTAAACCTTAAACCTTTAGGGTTTAGGGTTCTAAACCCAACCCTAAACCCTAAACCCTGGGGTTTAGGGAGGTTTAGGGTTTAAGGTAATCAAAATAGAAAATAATTCAAAAGTTCGTCATACCGCTAGCTGCACAGCCGGATGCTGGCTGCAACTGATCACCACCTCCAGGGGGATCACCTCCACAATCGCCCCCATGAGAGCTAGGTAACACCGCCCCCGTTGACATCTGTAAACAAAAATACAAGTATACAAACATAATAGGAGAACAGACATTATTGTTTTTTACAAATAATACTAAAAATTTAAGTTTACATTTGATACATAATTGAAAGACAGCCGAAACTGAGAAAGAAATAAAATAAGTCAATAAAATATTATGCATTAGAATAAACTGTTTTAACAAATTACAATGCAAGATCAATCAGATTCATCACAAATTTCAACATGCGAGTCGCTTTCATTGTCTGTGTCGTCGTCTGTGTCATCATATGCGTCGTTGTCTGTGTCGTATGACTCGGCATCTACATCTTCATCTTCTATGGCAGAAGTAGGTTCAACTTCCATTGGTTCTACTTCTCTACTCAACCCAGTAGAAGTCAACTTATCCAAGTTAGCAGACAACAAAATATGAGAGGAATTGCTGCCATGTAAAAGATCCACTTCACTATCTCCCACATTGATATCTCGATCCCATAGATTTCGATGATTAACTTCTTGGACAACTTTCCAATATTTGCCTGATTCACCTCTTCTTTTAACAGGGTCATCAAGGTAAAAGACTTGATTTGCCTGTGTTTCAAGAAGGAATGAGTCTTCTTTGAACCATTCATATCGAGAACAGATACTCGTTATGTTATCCTTGGTAACTAAACCTTGTTTGTCGGTCTTGTACCATTTACATCGAAACAAAGCAACCTTACAGCCTCCTATATAACATAGCTCTAGAATTTCTTCCAACACGCCATAATACGGTCTTCCTTCATCATCGGTTGTTGAAATTCCGCTGTTCTGAGTTGTTCGGCGTAGATCTCGACTATTAACCACAAACCTCACACCGTTAACTATGCAAGCGGTATAAGAGTATACATGGCATGGTCCATTCGCCAAAGCAAGTAACTCGGCACTACAACGAGAATCACCATCTACATGCATACGTTTGATCTATGAAAATGATAAGGTTGTGCAAGATTAGATTTAATATTATATTGTTATTTTAGAAGAAAAAAATTGCATGTGTTTATGTATTTACCTTTTGCTTAAACCAGGAGGGAAAACTTGTTTGTAAATTAGTCCCAGCCGGCATTTCATTGGTAAATTCACTACATATGTACAAGGAATTAGTATAATTATCGAAATTATAAGGTATACGAAAGGACATCGACATAAGAAAATACACTTACTTCTTGTATTCGTCGATCTCGGAACTGTTGTTAAGTACAAACCAATCTATCTTCGCCTGAAGTGTGCGATCCAACTCTCTATCTACACCTTTACTGATAGGTTTACATACTGAATTGAAGACATAAAACTCACGTCTGGGGGTTGGAGCATCCTCATTTCTCTCAGGCCGATTAAATCTTGTTTGTACATGGTTTAGATATCTTGAACAGAAAGTGTTGGCTTCGTCTGCAACATACCCCTCCGCAATAGAACCTTCAGGTCTAGCTTTGTTCCTGACATAATTCTTCAACTTTTTCATGTACCTTTCAAATGGATACATCCACCTCATGTAAACAGGCCCACCTTGAATGGCCTCTTCGGGCAAATGCATAACCAAATGAATCATTATGTCAAAAAACGAAGGAGGAAATATTTGCTCAAGAGAACATAAAATTTTGATCAACTTAGCTTGAGCTTTTTCCATGTCTGATGTCATCAAGCTTCGAGCACAAAGCTGCTTAAAGAACATGCAAAGCTCAATTATAGGTGTTGAGATGGTTGAGTCTAAATACGCTCGAACACCGACTGGAAGCAACCGTTGCATCATTATATGATGGTCATGAGACTTGAGCCCTGTTAACTTGCTATCATTGTCGGTTACTTTGTTTCTGAAGTTTGAGCCAAAACCATCAGGTAACCTGACTCCCTTAATGAATTGACAAAAAAGATTTATGTCCTGAACTGAGAAGGAGTATTTGGGATGAGGCTTCAAGACCTTACCATCCTTGGTTTTTATGAGCCACAACTCTTTGCGAATGCCCCAATCTTTCAACACCATCCTTGCCTTATTAGTGTCTTTTGATTTTTCCTTGTGCATTAACAAAGTATTCAACAAACTCTCACAAACATTTTTCTCTATATGCATGACATCCAAATTATGTTTTAGCTCAAGAAAAGGCCAATATTCAAGCTCGAAGAAAATAGAACGCTTACTCCAATTCAATTCAATCTTTGGATCACGTTTTCTCTTCTTACCCCCGAAAAGAGGATGTTTCCCCGGAGGATGATGCGGCAACTTATTAACTTGTGCTAAGATAGTTTTCCTTGTTTTCTTTTTGGGAGGAGGCCGGGTCTCGATCTTGCCATCGAATGAGAGGCTTTGCCTCCATGCATGGTCCACCTTTAGATACATTCTATGACCTACATAAGCGGTTTTTCCTTGGACACGACAGGATGGAGTATCCTCGGCACATGTAGGGCATGCTAAGTAACCTTGGCCACTCCAACCAGACAAACTACTACGAGCAGGGAAATCATTGATGGTCCATAAAAGCATAGCACGCATTGTGAAGGTAGTGTTTGTAGCGGCGTCACGTGTTTTGACTCCGCAAGACCATAGACTTTTCAATTCTTCAACCAATGGCCTCAAAAAAATATCCATGTCCCTCCCAGGTGATTTAGGGCCAAGAATTAACAACGTTAGCATAAATGTAGACTCTTTCATACACAGCCAGGGAGGCATATTGTATGTCGTCAATATGACCGGCCACATGCTATAAGATACACTCATGTTGCCAAATGGATTGAAACCATCAGCAGCCAACCCTAATCTGACATTTCTAGGTTCACTAGCAAAATTTGGATACCTTTTGTCGAAGTCTTTCCATGTTGTACCATCCACCGGGTGATGCATCTTACCAACTTCCGTACACTGTCCAGTCGCATGCCAAGTCATATCTTTTGCAGTGTGTCTTGAGTTATACAAACGCTTCAACCGAGGAGTCAACGGAAAGTAACGCATCACCTTGTGTGCAACTTTCGTCCCCGTAGTGTTTTTATCTATCCATCTACTCTCAGAACATTTCCAACAAACTTCGTCTCTTAGGTGATCACCCCAAAATATACAACAGTCGTTCTTGCAAACGTCGATGTTTTGGTATCCTAACCCAACTTTGTCCAATATCTTCTTAACATCATAGTGTGACGTGGGGATTGTATTCTGTTTGGGCATAGAAAATTTAAGCAACGAAAGCAATCCATCAAATGATGTATTCGTCCATTTACTAGTTGCCTTCAGGTGATTCAACTTGGCCAAAAATTCCAACGAGGATATCCAGTTATTACCAGGGTATAGCTCCAAATCAGCAAGTTTGAACAGCTCATCAAGTTCGTCGTTTGTACTCGGTGCTTGTGTTGTGTTCATTGGGTCATCGGTACGCGTGGTGTGTTCATAGTCATGCGTCTCCTGGCGAACATCGGCGAGAAAATCATGCAATTGTCCTCTCGTTTGAGGAATGGAATGTTCTATTGGCAGAACGACTGGTTCACCGTGAAACTTCCATATAGGGTAACGTTTGCTAAAACCATTATTATGTATGTGCAATTGTATTTCTTGAAGTGATAGCCATTCAAGGTTATCACATCTTTCACATGGGCATCGACATAAACCATCGTTAGTCATGTGGTCCTTACACCTCTCGATGAATGTAGAAAGACCAGACCAAAATTCATCGGACCTACGGTCTAAAGTAGTCCAACTCTTATCGATCGACATTAGAATGGCTGTGTTCATCACAATTATATAACATTCAAAATCATATAGCACATTAAAAGCATACACATCATATATCAAAACTAAGGGATAACGAGTGGTTCATGGTGATCGGTTTGTCTCAGGGTGGTCGTCCTAACCCACTTTTTGAATGTTTTGCCTCATATATAGATACATATAATTGATTTACTATTGAAAGAAAATTCGGCAGCATTTCCCCTTACCTCCCCAAATATGTGCATGGAAAACACATATTCGTGGGAAGAAAGGGAAAATGTTTGCCGAATTTTCCTTAAATAGTAAATCAATTATACGCATCCATATCCTAGATGAGACAAAACATTCAAAAAGCAGTCCCAAACTGGGGACTATCCGAAATTACTTTCTACTAAATTAATTTCGGACAGGTGACCTACGGTATAAAACGAGGGAGAATTACACATACATACATGCATACATATATACATAGACATAGAAAGCTTACCGCCGATGGAGAGAATTATAAGCGGAGAAAGAAGGCAGAAAGAATTATCAATTCTGAAATTTAAAAAAATACATATAAATTAATTAATTCTGAAATTAAATAAAATATATATTAATTCTGAAAGCTTAAATATATATATATATATATATATATAAAATGAAAATAAGAATTAAAAATACACATATATATATAAAAAACTAACATATAAATGGATTGAAAATTAAACAAAATATAAATCTTATAATATATATATATAGTATATATATATATATATATATACTATAGATACTTCTAGATGTCTAGAGTCAGTTACTTCTATATATTAAATCTGAAATAAATCCGAGTATGATAGCACTTACAAGAAAGGGAGAAAGAACGGCAGTGAACGGCGGCAACGGTGGTGAACAGTGGCGGCAATGGTGACCGGAGATGAACGGCAACGTGGTGGTGGCTGTGAAGAAACGAAAATCTAAACCCGATTACATAATAAAAAGATTAATTACATTAAATAAAATAAATATAAAAAAAAACCTGGAGGTTGATTTGATGGTGGAGGCCGGCGGCAGCGTAGAAAGCGGGGGGAAGGAGTTAAGGACGGCCGGTGAGGAAGGTAGGTGGTGGATTGTGGTGGTGGATTGTTGTGGTTGATTGTGGAGGTTGGTTTGTTAGGTGGGAGAAAAAGTGGCGGCCAAGAAGAAAGGGTTTTGGGGGGAGTATTAATTGACCAGATCTAATTTGTGGCGGGTGTATCAATTTTTTTGCAGATCTGCGACGACCACTGTGACGACTTCGTCGTCCCCAAACTAAATATCACATTTTTTTAATTATTTTTGTTATTAAGATACTATTAAATTTTTAATTAAATTATTATAATAAATTAAAAATACCAGTAAATGCATTATTCTATAGTTTTTTTATTATATTTTTAAATATTATTATTAAACTTGTTATATGATAAACTAGTTTTTCGAACCCATATTGGGCCATGTGTGGTCGTAATTCGTTTGAATAGGCTTATCGGTTCTTTCAGTTCTTTAAACCTATTTGTTATATAATGTGAGCTTATTGGACCTTTACATTCGTTTGTTATCTCATATGGGCCCATATTGGGCCATGTGTATTCTTCATTCATTTAAATGGGCTTGTCGGTTCTTTAAACATGTTTGTTATATGATGTGAGCTTATTGGACCTTTACATTCGTTTGTTATCTCATATGGGCCCATATTGGGCCATGTGTATCCTTCATTCGTTTAAGTG
>CM067167.1:83886864-83954869 GCA_034093135.1 Erigeron breviscapus
TCACCTTGGTGAACAAGTAGGGAACAAAAAGGACAATGTCACTGTCACCTAGTACTGATCAAGCAGAAGCCATTAGATCAAGACGCGTGGAAAGAAATGGACGACATCCAAGGCAGTGTTGATGCCTATATAAACCAGCCTTTGTGTCTCAAGAATGTGTACATCCATAACATTAACTCTCACAACGATTAAAGCATCAGCTTGGATCCGTGTTGTACTCAGCTTAGGCTAGTAGAGTTAATATACAAATTTGTAACTTGCTATTCAACCAAGTAGTTAGATTTGTAGGCTAATCTGTTCCACAACTACTTGTAATTCTTTTTATTCTTCAATAAAAGAATTAGGTTGAAAATCAGCTTGCACTTTGTTCTTGGACTGCACTTTACTTTACTGTCTTTATATTATGTTCTGTTGTTTACATTTCATTAACATATCTATCTAAATCTGAATATGGACAAATACTTTAAGATAACTTATATTCCGCATTTAAAAGTATTCTCAAGTTGATTAAGTTTAAAAAGTTGTATTCACCCCCCTCTACCACTCTTTGAGACATTTAAACCATCCTGTTATCTCCTTTGGGACCTATCAGGTGGTATCAGAGCATGGGTTTTGTAATACACTTAACTTGATCCCTCTCATTTTAATGTTTTTATTATGTCTAGTTTCGTAATATTTATTTTCTAATATTAGGATCGTAACTTTTTTAATAAGTGTTGTAATGTGTTATTAATAATAAAAGTATTTTATTTGAATGGTGTTTTTGTTAATTAAAAAAAATTATAAAAGAATTGATGATGTGGCGAAGAAGTTCCAAGAAGTTGTCCTTATAGACAGGAGAGTCCTGAGGAGAGTCCTGGGTTATGTGATGCTGATGTAGCAGGGAAGAAGCTCCAAGAAGCTGTCCCTTATAAGCACTGGCCTTATCGTTAAAAAAAATTACATCATCCTAAGACATCAATAGTCTAGTCAAATTAATGGCATTTTCTACGATTCCTTTTATTTGTTTGATCTGAATATACGTTGGTGTAATTTCTTAAGATTCGGTTATCAATCCGTTTGTCTATTTTTTTTTTTAAAGGTGAATTTCGCTTGTTTTCGTAAATATAATTAATCTAAAGGTTAATGCTAATATATTTATCAGTAGTTCCAATGTTGTTAATTTATGAATACAATTTGTCATTTATATGTAGTTTAAAGGATTTAAGCTATAGAAAAGTGATATAATTTCTATTTTAAGTAACGAATCCTTAAATAATATCAATGTAGCCATTAAAATTTCAAATTTGTTCCGGCAAAGTTGTCTCAAGTTGTATATTTAATTAAAACTAGCTAATCAACCCGGGTTAACTTATAAACGCTTTACAAATAAACCGAATTATATTTCGGTAGCTTTAAAATATGTTGTCATGTTAAAATGTATAATAATAGCGTTATATAAGTTGAAAAGTTGTGATAACTGATAAGTTATTATGTAAAAAACGACACTAAACGGAAACAAAACTTGTGTAGCTATGGACACACGTTTAAATACACACGGTTGGTAAAAACAAAAAGGTAAAACCTATCCTAAAAGACACCATAGTTTTCGATCTATTATAATGAAAAATTAAGATAATTAAAATCTTACATAATAATGTGAGCATTTAATAAAAATCTATATTAATGATATATATTTAAAAAAGAAAGGATATTTCAAATTTTAATTTAACAAAGTATAATGATGTCATAATTAAATTAAAAGGGTATGTGGGAGTACACAATTTTCAAAAAATCTTATGTCATCATAATCTTTCTTTATTTATATATATATTAGATTTACTTTTACGTAGTTATTATACTTTCATATTTTTATTCTAAAGTAATCATCATATTATGATTTTTCGTTCCAAAGTAGACAGCACTGTGCATACCTCACGAACTTTTTTTTTTTTGAAAAGTAAAATTTTATTCACACTCACCCCGGCAAATAACCGGCGGTGTATATATGTACAATATTTACATCAAAAAAACTAAAAGCCCTTGAATTTACACCAATTCTCCCAAGAAATAGCCTTATGTTTCGATCTATTCTTAAACCAAAGATACCCTATCGACTTAATACTTTGAATTATGTAATTAATGTTGAGAGATCCGTTATCGAATTTGATTTCGCTCCTTGCTTTCCAAATACTCCAACACCCAATAATAATGATACCCTTGAGCGCTTCTTTCTCCTCCCTACTTTTCCCCGAGTGCTCGCTGATGTCCAGAAGGTCTTTCAAATCGAACACGAAGAAAGGTGCAGTATTGCACCAGACCTGGATTGAATGCCAAACTCTAGCCGCCACGATACAATCGCAAAACAGATGATTAACTGTTTCAGTACCTTCATTGCACAGAATGCAGTCCGTATCCAAATTCCCAAACGAACAATTTCTCTCCGAAAGGGCTTGCATCGTGGGGATCCGGTTAAGAACCGCTCTCCACATAAACAAGTTGCACTTTCCTGGCACCCATTTGCACCAGTCAAACACGAAGGTATCGTTACTGAACCTGTCGCTTATAAGAAAGTCCTTTGCATTTTTCACAGTGAGCGTATTGTCTTTCCCTCCTAACCATACCCATTTATCCTTGCCACTTCCCCTTGTCACCTCCTCCATCTCGCTGGTAAGCTTCTCAAGCTCCCTAATTTCTTCATATGATTCAGGATGTCGCATCCAATTCCAATTTATCCGTTCTTCATTAGAGTCAAAACAGATTTTATCCTTGATGAGGGATTTTTTTATCTTTATCAATCTTAAATAACAAAGGGCAAGTCTTCATTAGCGGCTCATCACCCCACCAAATGTCAATCCAAAACTTAATTTCCTTGCCATCACCAATTACTCCTTTAATCAGGTTATTAATACCCCTGTTTCCCACCTTCGCCCCCTCAATGCTTTTCACAATATTAGACCACGTACCAGGGATATATTTATTGTACGGAATGTGATGCCAACCTCTCTTAGTGTCGTGAATTGCACTAATAATTTTCCTCCATAGGTTGTCCGTCTCGGTTTTATATCTCCACACCCATTTACTGAGTAAAGCCACATTAATATCTTTTAACCTACTCATCCCCAAACCCCCCTTGTCCCTTGGAGAGGCCACTTTTTCCCACGAGACCCAATGCACTTTCCTTCCAGAATCCGAGCTTCCCCAAAGAAACTTCCTCATAATCTTTTCCAGGCCTTCGATCACTCCCATCGGTGCTTTCACTACAAGAAATTCGGGTTTTGGGGACGACAAAAGTCGTCCCCAAATGTCACCATTGTCGTCCCCAAAGGTCTTTTGTGACGACTTTTGTGACGACATGGTATGGTCCCCAAAGCTTCGTCTCCGAAAGTTTTTAGCGACGACTTTAGCGACGACTTCAAGTGGGGCCTACAGCTATAAAAAGAAAATGAAAAAGAAATTCGAAAAACACTTGCGACGACATTGGCGACGCAAGTGTCGTCACTAAATAAATTTCATTTACTTTCCATTTATTTTTTAAAATTTTAGTGACCAATTTTGCGACGACTACGACGTCACCAAATATATTTTGCGACGACGTTTAGTGACGCCAACGTCGTCCCCGTATCATTTTCTTCAAAAAAAATATAATAAAAAATGTCGTGAAAAAACTTTTGGGGACGACTATGTCGTCACAAAAGTCGTCACAAATAAAAAAAAAATGGGCAGCATTTCGCTGCTTTTTCGATTTCCACCCAGTTTTCCTGGGCATTTTCCGGAAACGGAACCTGTTTATAAAACCTGTTTCTAGCCTACTCAACAACAACAACAACAACAACAACAACAACAAACATCATCAACAATCTACCTAAACGAACAACAACATCAATCATCATCAACAATCTACCTAAGTTATCAAATACGACCAAAACTTTTCATACCAAAATACCAAAGTGATCAACCTTCATATTCCTAAGTTACCAAGTAGCATACCAAATGTCACATACATACCTAAGTTATTACATACGAAGTAGCATACCTAAGTTATTACATACGAAGTAGCATACCTAAGTTATTACATACCAAGTAGCATACCAAATGTAACAAAAGAGATACCAAAATAAAAAAAAGTAGCAAGAGTTGATTAGAGTTTGAAGTTACACATGAACCAATCACACATCATCATGTTCCTCGTCATCCTCATCATCGACATCAACAACATGGTTCTCGTTCTCCTTCTCCTTTCCTTTCTCTTGGGGGTCTACATGCTTCATAACGGGGAGGGGAGGGGGGGTCATGGCAAGCTTGCTCCAAAGCGGGGCAGTATACTCCTCAAGCATCCGTTGCACATCTAGTTGTGTGTACTTTGGTTCATTAGAGGAAGACGAACCTTTTGAAAATATAGACCGAGGTAGCTTCTGCCCTACTGCCCGAGTCCAACCACGACGCTCCCCCAGCACCTCCTGCACAATATCATCATCACTCGACGTCTGGTAACTGGGGTCTTTTCTCTTCGTGACCATATCAGCCTACATGATTACAACACAAACAATAATCCATGTTATATATATACAAATGTTATAAAAAAAATTACCTAGAACAAAAAATACCATTACTTACATGCAATTTGGCAGCTTTACTCTCTGTGAAGACTCCTTCCTTAGTCCTCAACTCTTTGTACATGTCGATGGCACTTTTACCACGCTATAAACACACGCAATGAACATAAGGTTAGTGCTATATACTATGTCGCAATGAACATAAGGTTAGTGCTATATATAAAACTTACATGCTCATAGCGATACTGGGCGAGATTCCTTCTTCCATTGCGCACTTTGATCTCCTGTGCCTTCCTGCAATCCTTGTTTGCTTTGGAGCGTTTCTGGAACTCGTCCGAACACCTATAACGCACAAACTTTTTCCAATCCTCAATTGGTACATCTTTAGGAGGCAATTCCATAAGCGCCTCTGCATTGGTTACCCCCCCTCGGTCCTCAAAGTGTTTCTTGCCAAACCTCCACTTCTGATTTTTATAAATGTTCCCAAAGTGCAATTCAAGCCCTGCTTTAACAATCTCGCCCGACTTCCCTTCAATATGGGGCGCCACGTCATAGAAATTCTGCAAGATATGAGAACAGTTAGAGACTACTATATATGTTCACAAATACAAGAACTAAAAACAATTAACCTGAAGCTCATCGAAGATGATGCAAGTATGCTCCTTTGGCACATCTCTCCAGGAAGGGTAGTAGTAAGGGATCTTAGAGATAATCGTCCCAGCCAGAGAGTTGAAATTGTCGCTGTTGTCACCGACAGCGACGTAAGTCCCTCTATCGCCTTCCTCGAAATCTATCTTCAAGGGGTTCTCCGAGTTCTTCTTCCAAGCAACCTTCAAACTCAGATTCTTAGTTCTCTTTCGTTTTCCTAGCTTCCCCCTACAAAATCAAGTGCACAAATCAAAAAATACAAAAAATTAAATAAACCAAAAATATAAAATTATTCTAAACCCTAAACCTTAAACCTTTAGGGTTTAGGGTTCTAAACCCAACCCTAAACCCTAAACCCTGGGGTTTAGGGAGGTTTAGGGTTTAAGGTAATCAAAATAGAAAATAATTCAAAAGTTCGTCATACCGCTAGCTGCACAGCCGGATGCTGGCTGCAACTGATCACCACCTCCAGGGGGATCACCTCCACAATCGCCCCTATGAGAGCTAGGTAACACCGCCCCCGTTGACATCTGTAAACAAAAATACAAGTATACAAACATAATAGGAGAACAGACATTATTGTTTTTTACAAATAATACTAAAAATTTAAGTTTACATTTGATACATAATTGAAAGACAGCCGAAACTGAGAAAGAAATAAAATAAGTCAATAAAATATTATGCATTAGAATAAACTGTTTTAACAAATTACAATGCAAGATCAATCAGATTCATCACAAATTTCAACATGCGAGTCGCTTTCATTGTCTGTGTCGTCGTCTGTGTCATCATATGCGTCGTTGTCTGTGTCGTATGACTCGGCATCTACATCTTCATCTTCTATGGCAGAAGTAGGTTCAACTTCCATTGGTTCTACTTCTCTACTCAACCCAGTAGAAGTCAACTTATCCAAGTTAGCAGACAACAAAATATGAGAGGAATTGCTGCCATGTAAAAGATCCACTTCACTATCTCCCACATTGATATCTCGATCCCATAGATTTCGATGATTAACTTCTTGGACAACTTTCCAATATTTGCCTGATTCACCTCTTCTTTTAACAGGGTCATCAAGGTAAAAGACTTGATTTGCCTGTGTTTCAAGAAGGAATGAGTCTTCTTTGAACCATTCATATCGAGAACAGATACTCGTTATGTTATCCTTGGTAACTAAACCTTGTTTGTCGGTCTTGTACCATTTACATCGAAACAAAGCAACCTTACAGCCTCCTATATAAGATAGCTCTAGAATTTCTTCCAACACGCCATAATACGGTCTTCCTTCATCATCGGTTGTTGAAATTCCGCTGTTCTGAGTTGTTCGGCGTAGATCTCGACTATTAACCACAAACCTCACACCGTTAACTATGCAAGCGGTATAAGAGTATACATGGCATGGTCCATTCGCCAAAGCAAGTAACTCGGCACTACAACGAGAATCACCATCTACATGCATACGTTTGATCTATGAAAATGATAAGGTTATGCAAGATTAGATTTAATATTATATTGTTATTTTAGAAGAAAAAAATTGCATGTGTTTATGTATTTACCTTTTGCTTAAACCAGGAGGGAAAACTTGTTTGTAAATTAGTCCCAGCCGGCATTTCATTGGTAAATTCACTACATATGTACAAGGAATTAGTATAATTATCGAAATTATAAGGTATACGAAAGGACATCGACATAAGAAAATACACTTACTTCTTGTATTCGTCGATCTCGGAACTGTTGTTAAGTACAAACCAATCTATCTTCGCCTGAAGTGTGCGATCCAACTCTCTATCTACACCTTTACTGATAGGTTTACATACTGAATTGAAGACATAAAACTCACGTCTGGGGGTTGGAGCATCCTCATTTCTCTCAGGCCGATTAAATCTTGTTTGTACATGGTTTAGATATCTTGAACAGAAAGTGTTGGCTTCGTCTGCAACATACCCCTCCGCAATAGAACCTTCAGGTCTAGCTTTGTTCCTGACATAATTCTTCAACTTTTTCATGTACCTTTCAAATGGATACATCCACCTCATGTAAACAGGCCCACCTTGAATGGCCTCTTCGGGCAAATGCATAACCAAATGAATCATTATGTCAAAAAACAAAGGAGGAAATATTTGCTCAAGAGAACATAAAATTTTGATCAACTTAGCTTGAGCTTTTTCCATGTCTGATGTCATCAAGCTTCGAGCACAAAGCTGCTTAAAGAACATGCAAAGCTCAATTATAGGTGTTGAGATGGTTGAGTCTAAATACGCTCGAACACCGACTGGAAGCAACCGTTGCATCATTATATGATGGTCATGAGACTTGAGCCCTGTTAACTTGCTATCATTGTCGGTTACTTTGTTTCTGAAGTTTGAGCCAAAACCATCAGGTAACCTGACTCCCTTAATGAATTGACAAAAAAGATTTCTGTCCTGAACTGAGAAGGAGTATTTGGGATGAGGCTTCAAGACCTTACCATCCTTGGTTTTTATGAGCCACAACTCTTTGCGAATGCCCCAATCTTTCAACACCATCCTTGCCTTATTAGTGTCTTTTGATTTTTCCTTGTGCATTAACAAAGTATTCAACAAACTCTCACAAACATTTTTCTCTATATGCATGACATCCAAATTATGTTTTAGCTCAAGAAAAGGCCAATATTCAAGCTCGAAGAAAATAGAACGCTTACTCCAATTCAATTCAATCTTTGGATCACGTTTTCTCTTCTTACCCCCGAAAAGAGGATGTTTCCCCGGAGGATGATGCGGCAACTTATTAACTTGTGCTAAGATAGTTTTCCTTGTTTTCTTTTTGGGAGGAGGCCGGGTCTCGATCTTGCCATCGAATGAGAGGCTTTGCCTCCATGCATGGTCCACCTTTAGATACATTCTATGACCTACATAAGCGGTTTTCCCTTGGACACGACAGGATGGAGTATCCTCGGCACATGTAGGGCATGCTAAGTAACCTTGGCCACTCCAACCAGACAAACTACTACGAGCAGGGAAATCATTGATGGTCCATAAAAGCATAGCACGCATTGTGAAGGTAGTGTTTGTAGCGGCGTCACGTGTTTTGACTCCGCAAGACCATAGACTTTTCAATTCTTCAACCAATGGCCTCAAAAAAATATCCATGTCCCTCCCAGGTGATTTAGGGCCAGGAATTAACAACGTTAGCATAAATGTAGACTCTTTCATACACAGCCAGGGAGGCATATTGTATGTCGTCAATATGACCGGCCACATGCTATAAGATACACTCATGTTGCCAAATGGATTGAAACCATCAGCAGCCAACCCTAATCTGACATTTCTAGGTTCACTAGCAAAATTTGGATACCTTTTGTCGAAGTCTTTCCATGTTGTACCATCCACCGGGTGATGCATCTTACCAACTTCCGTACACTGTCCAGTCGCATGCCAAGTCATATCTTTTGCAGTGTGTCTTGAGTTATACAAACGCTTCAACCGAGGAGTCAACGGAAAGTAACGCATCACCTTGTGTGCAACTTTCGTCCCCGTAGTGTTTTTATCTATCCATCTACTCTCAGAACATTTCCAACAAACTTCGTCTCTTAGGTGATCACCCCAAAATATACAACAGTCGTTCTTGCAAACGTCGATGTTTTGGTATCCTAACCCAACTTTGTCCAATATCTTCTTAACATCATAGTGTGACATGGGGATTGTATTCTGTTTGGGCATAGAAAATTTAAGCAACGAAAGCAATCCATCAAATGATGTATTCGTCCATTTACTAGTTGCCTTCAGGTGATTCAACTTGGCCAAAAATTCCAACGAGGATATCCAGTTATTACCAGGGTATAGCTCCAAATCAGCAAGTTTGAACAGCTCATCAAGTTCGTCGTTTGTACTCGGTGCTTGTGTTGTGTTCATTGGGTCATCGGTACGCGTGGTGTGTTCATAGTCATGCGTCTCCTGGCGAACATCGGCGAGAAAATCATGCAATTGTCCTCTCGTTTGAGGAATGGAATGTTCTATTGGCAGAACGACTGGTTCACCGTGAAACTTCCATATAGGGTAACGTTTGCTAAAACCATTATTATGTATGTGCAATTGTATTTCTTGAAGTGATAGCCATTCAAGGTTATCACATCTTTCACATGGGCATCGACATAAACCATCGTTAGTCATGTGGTCCTTACACCTCTCGATGAATGTAGAAAGACCAGACCAAAATTCATCGGACCTACGGTCTAAAGTAGTCCAACTCTTATCGATCGACATTAGAATGGCTGTGTTCATCACAATTATATAACATTCAAAATCATATAGCACATTAAAAGCATACACATCATATATCAAAACTAAGGGATAACGAGTGGTTCATGGTGATCGGTTTGTCTCAGGGTGGTCGTCCTAACCCACTCTTTGAATGTTTTGCCTCATATATAGATACATATAATTGATTTACTATTGAAAGAAAATTCGGCAGCATTTCCCCTTACCTCCCCAAATATGTGCATGGAAAACACATATTCGTGGGAAGAAAGGGAAAATGTTTGCCGAATTTTCCTTAAATAGTAAATCAATTATACGCATCCATATCCTAGATGAGACAAAACATTCAAAAAGCAGTCCCAAACTGGGGACTATCCGAAATTAATTTCTACTAAATTAATTTCGGACGGGTGACCTACGGTATAAAACGAGGGAGAATTACACATACATACATGCATACATATATACATAGACATAGAAAGCTTACCGCCGATGGAGAGAATTATAAGCGGAGAAAGAAGGCAGAAAGAATTATCAATTCTGAAATTTAAAAAAATACATATAGGAAGGAAGGATGAAAGGAAATAAAAGATAGAGGAAGGAAGGCGGAAAGGAAAGAGCGAGGAGGGAGAGAGAGAGATAGATGTGTAACGAAATCAGGAAAGGAAATACACAGATATATGATGATGAGATGCTTATATATATATATATATTCACATATATATATATATCTATATATATATATATATATATCTATATCTATATATATATATATATCTATATATAGATATCAGTTACTTCTATATATTAAATCTGAAATAAATCCGAGTATGATAGCACTTACAAGAAAGGGAGAAAGAACGGCAGTGAACGGCGGCAACGGTGGTGAACAGTGGCGGCAATGGTGACCGGAGATGAACGGCAACGTGGTGGTGGCTGTGAAGAAACGAAAATCTAAACCCGATTACAAAATAAAAAGATTAATTACATTAAATAAAATAAATATAAAAAAAAACCTGGAGGTTGATTTGATGGTGGAGGCCGGCGGCAGCGTAGAAAGCGGGGGGAAGGAGTTAAGGACGGCCGGTGAGGAAGGTAGGTGGTGGATTGTGGTGGTGGATTGTTGTGGTTGATTGTGGAGGTTGGTTTGTTAGGTGGGAGAGAAAAGTGGCGGCCAAGAAGAAAGGGTTTTGGGGGGAGTATTAATTGACCAGATCTAATTTGTGGCGGGTGTATCAATTTTTTTGCAGATCTGCGACGACCACTGTGACGACTTCGTCGTCCCCAAACTAAATATCACATTTTTTTAATTATTTTTGTTATTAAGATACTATTAAATTTTTAATTAAATTATTATAATAAATTAAAAATACCAGTAAATGCATTATTCTATAGTTTTTTTATTATATTTTTAAATATTACTTTAAACCTGTTTGTTATATGATGTGATCTTATTGAGCCTTTACACTCGTTTGTTATCTCATATGGGCCCATATTGGGCCATGTGTGGTCGTAATTCGTTTGAATGGGCTTATCGGTTCTTTAAACCTGTTTGTTATATGATGTGATCTTATTGAGCCTTTACACTCGTTTGTTATCTCATATGGGCCCATATTGGGCCATGTGTGGTCGTAATTCGTTTGAATGGGCTTGTCGGTTCTTTAAACCTGTTTGTTATATGATGTGATCTTATTGAGCCTTTACACTCGTTTGTTATCTCATATGGGCCCATATTGGGCCATGTGTGGTCGTAATTCGTTTGAATGGGCTTGTCGGTTCTTTAAACCTGTTTGTTATATGATGTGAGCTTATTGGGCTTTACACTCGTTTGTTATCTCATATGGGCCCATATTGGGCCATGTGTGTTCGTAATTCGTTTGAATGTGCTTATCGGTTCTTTAAACCTGTTTGTTATATGATGTGATCTTATTGAGCCTTTACACTCGTTTGTTATCTCATATGGGCCCATATTGGGCCATGTGTGTTCGTAATTCGTTTGAATGGGCTTGTCGGTTCTTTAAACCTGTTTGTTATATGATGTGAGCTTATTGGGCCTTTACACTCGTTTGTTATCTCATATGGGCCCATATTGGGCCATGTGTGTTCGTAATTCGTTTGAATGTGCTTATCGGTTCTTTAAACGTGTTTGTTATATGATGTGATCTTATTGAGCCTTTACACTCGTTTGTTATCTCATATGGGCCCATATTGGGCCATGTGTGGTCGTAATTCGTTTGAATGGGCTTGTCGGTTCTTTAAACCTGTTTGTTATATGATGTGAGCTTATTGGGCTTTACACTCGTTTGTTATCTCATATGGGCCCATAATGGGCCATGTGTGTTCGTAATTCGTTTGAATGTGCTTATCGGTTCTTTAAACGTGTTTGTTATATGATGTGATCTTATTGAGCCTTTACACTCGTTTGTTATCTCATATGGGCCCATATTGGGCCATGTGTGGTCGTAATTCGTTTGAATGGGCTTATCGGTTCTTTAAACCTGTTTGTTATATGATGTGAGCTTATTGGGCTTTACACTCGTTTGTTATCTCATATGGGCCCATATTGGGCCATGTGTGTTCGTAATTCGTTTGAATGTGCTTATCGGTTCTTTAAACCTGTTTGTTATATGATGTGATCTTATTGAGCCTTTACACTCGTTTGTTATCTCATATGGGCCCATATTGGGCCATGTGTGGTCGTAATTCGTTTGAATGGGCTTGTCGGTTCTTTAAACCTGTTTGTTATATGATGTGAGCTTATTGGGCTTTACACTCGTTTGTTATCTCATATGGGCCCATATTGGGCCATGTGTGTTCGTAATTCGTTTGAATGTGCTTATCGGTTCTTTAAACGTGTTTGTTATATGATGTGATCTTATTGAGCCTTTACACTCGTTTGTTATCTCATATGGGCCCATATTGGGCCATGTGTGGTCGTAATTCGTTTGAATGGGCTTATCGGTTCTTTAAACCTGTTTGTTATATGATGTGAGCTTATTGGGCTTTACACTCGTTTGTTATCTCATATGGGCCCATATTGGGCCATGTGTGTTCGTAATTCGTTTGAATGTGCTTATCGGTTCTTTAAACCTGTTTGTTATATGATGTGATCTTATTGAGCCTTTACACTCGTTTGTTATCTCATATGGGCCCATATTGGGCCATGTGTGGTCGTAATTCGTTTGAATGGGTTTATCGGTTCTTTAAACCTGTTTGTTATATGATGTGAGCTTAGTGGGCATTTACACTCGTTTGTTATCTCATATGGACCCATATTGGGCTATGTGCGTTCGTAATTCGTTTGAATGGCCTTATCGCTTCTTTAAACCTGTTTGTTATATGATGTGAGCTTATTGGGCCTTCACACTTGTTTGTTATCTCATATGGGCCCATACTGGGCCATGTGTGTTCGTCATTCGTTTGTATGGCCTTATCGGTTCTTTAAACCTGTTTGTTATATGATGTGATCTTATTGAGCCTTTACACTCGTTTGTTATCTCATATGGGCCCATATTGGGCCATGTGTGTTCGTCATTCGTTTGAATGGGCTTATCGGTTCTTTAAACCTGTTTGTTATATGATGTGAGCTTATTGGGCCTTTACACTCGTTTGTTATCTCATATGGGCCCATATTGGGCCATGTGTGTTCGTCATTCGTTTGAATGGGCTTATCGGTTCTTTAAACCTGTTTGTTATATGATGTGATCTTATTGGACCTTTACACTCGTTTGTTATATCATATGGGCCCATATTGCTTGAATGAGCTTACCGGGTCTTTAAACTTGTTTTTTATATAATTAATCGATAATATATGACAAATGAACGTATGAATGTATATGTGAATGTCTATTTTTAACTCGTATTGTGTTCGTTTGTTTTGTTCCGCTTATCCACGTGCGCCTAAATTTAATTTCATTATTAATATTTCTTTTATATTTAAATAACACTATTTTTTGGAAGTTTTTAATTAGGAGGGAAAAAGGAAAAACTAAAATGCTCAAAAATAAGTTTTCAGAACTTTTCATTTAGGTGGGAAACGAAAAAATTAAAATGAAAAACGAAAACTTTTTTTTTCGGAGGAAAAAGATTTGGGGACGACAAAGTCGTCACAATTGTCGTCCCTAAAACTATGGCGGGAATTTATTTTTTTGGAGGGAAAAGAAAAAAAATAAAAATGAAAAGTAAATATATTTCGCGACGACGTTTGCGACGACATGGGACGTCACAGAATATTTTTCATTTTATGTCATGGAAAAAAATCAAAAAGAAAAGGAAAAATTATTTTGTGATGATGGTGTCGTCCCCAAAACTTTTCATTGACTTTTTTAGTCAAATCGTTGAACTTTTTGTCGTTTAGTGGGCTTTTGGGGACGACTTTGGCGTCGTCCCTAAATCCTTCGTCCCCAAAACCCAACTTTCTTGTAGTGTTTGAACAAATAAAATACGTAAGTAGGGATGCACTCCATCACCGATTTAATGATGGTAACTCTACCGACCATCGATAAACAAACAGCTCTCCATTTCGCTAGTCTCGACTCGAAGATATCGAATAGAAAACTCCAATTGTTCAATCTGTTCATATTGGCACCAATCGTCACTTCGAGATATTTGAAAGGAAAACTTCCAGCCGAACAATGCACAATTCTCGCCATCTCCTCCACCTCAACATTATTCGCTCCAATACCGAAAAGATTGGACTTCCCTAGATGTATCTTTAGACCCGAGCATAGATTAAACACCCTAAGAAGCTTTGCGACGTTTTTCAGATTCTCTTCTTCCCATTCACCCATAATCATGCAATCATTGGCATAAAGTAAATGCGATAGAACCATCCCATCTTTATCTAATTCGACCCCCTTCACCCTTCCAGCCGTTATAGCATCCTTAAAAAACATTGAGAGAGCTTCCATAACAATGATGAATAGAAACGGAGCGATAGGGTCTCCCTGTCTCATTCCTTTATGACATTGGAACTCGAAAGTAGGAGACCCATTCACTAAGATGGACGACCTGGCTGATTCCAGGATACCCCGAATCCACTTACACCACTTACTTGGAAAACCCATCCATTCCATAACCGAGATCAGAAAACCTCAGTTGACATTGTCATACGCTTTCTCAAAGTCTATCTTGAATGCAAACAATTTTCTTTGCTTCTTCTTAGCCCATGACATAATTTCGTTGAGAACGAGCGACCCATCAATGATATTCCTACCCCCCAAGAAAGCAGTTTGATTAGGGGATATAACAGTCCCCAAAACCTTCTTCATTCTGTTCGCTAGTACCTTCGAAATAGCTTTATTAATGACCCCGATCAAGTTGATAGGGCGATAATCAATACCTCACGAACTAGATCGAGTATTTTTTTTTCTTTCACTTTTATATAAGTAGATAAATAAATCTGGACAACCCAATATAATAAGATGGACACTAAATAGTAACAAGAGAATATTTGTTTTTGGCCCATCAAAATGATAAATCTTGGCTAGTCTGACCACTGAGAGTAACCAATAACCATCATAATGACAAATCTAACCAATTTGATCATCTTTGAGAGTTCAAAGTTCAAACTTTCGACAAAATGGTAAACTAATATAAAACAAAAATGATACTTGCTTGGTGTGCAGACTTAGCCAAAGTCTTAGGTGACGTCTTCAAACTTTAATGGTTTTAGTGTAACTTACTTGCTAGTACCGTACATATATTAGCCAAGTTTTAAATTTTTAAGTGCCTTGTAAAAACAACCATTATTAAAAATCATGCGCATGAGTAAAAAAGTATGGCCAAACGCTTGGTGTCCAGATAACCCAAAGATAAATATAAGCAAGAAGTGTGTAAATAAACAAGGCATGAGCAAAAAGCCCGATAATAAGACCAAATCGTTACCCATTACAAGTTATATTGACCGAACTCTCTCAGGGCCAGCATCGATTTGGGTTATCGAGTGGATTCGATATTGGACAAACCGATACCGTTCTAGTTCAGCACTGGGGATACCAAAAATTGTTGGATGAAAATAAAATAAAATGAATTGATGGTTATCTAGTTGAAGATAAAATTTCCATATTATTAAATTGTGCTATACATGAAATGGAGAATATGCTGATATGCTATACATAAAAGCATCATCTATCGCATGCGACATTTATATTGCTTTTCCTCGTATTTGTGATGCATCGTTCTCAAATGACACAAATAAATGATGATAGCAAACCCATGTCATCTATAGATAATGTGTCAAAGTCTTATATTGTTGTTGAAATATGCATTTAAACATCTTGGTTGTGTAATTAACTTGGTATATGTTTATATGCAGGTATATTAGTTAAGGGACTCATTCTGGACAAGCAGAATAAAGGAAAGAGAGGGACTGCTTGTGAAGAAAGAAGAAGATGAGGGATGTGAAGATAATTATTGCTGCTTATATATATTCATCATCTACAACCTAGGCAGACAAGACAGACAAAATTCTCTTTCCATTCTTATTAGCCGTTTGTCTTCAATGTATCCGTTATTCCTCTTTGATGTTAGATTTGATATTTCATATGTAAGAATCTTCTATTCTTTCTGTGCATACCACTTTTGGGTATTGCTTACTATAATCAAACTCCTTTTAATTTGAACCCTAATCATTCGACTATTGTTACGCCCGTTTTTTTTATATAAAGAAAACTTCATTTAACTTTTTATAGATATATATGTATTCAGTAAATACATATCTATTTGACCACACCTAATACCAATTTATTTCAAAACGACCAAATGGAAAAGTTAGAAATTTCGGCATGACCTCATCGTAATATCAATAATCAATACCTGCTAATTTTTAATCTAAACAACTTGTTTATAAACAACCAAAATACTTGACATGACTCAGTTTAACGGCTACATTGCCAACTTAAAGCAAATTACATATTTAGTTCTAAAATATGGGCAAGTATTGTAACAAGCATAATGTACTCGGCTGTAATTTAAAGATAACACTTGCTTAACCTTCAGCAAGTGCTCATCCACGGTTATGACTTTTCCCAAGCTCGTTCTATCCAGTTGCTCATCATTAACGCTAAAGCCATTAGCACCTACAGCATTATAATAAAATGGAATAAGCACATCGCTTAGTGAATATATAGAAAGTAAACATATGAATGTTCTGCATTATATAAACTGCGTATATATCATACTGCATGAGATAAACCGCATGATAGTCTGCAAGTATAATCTGCCACTTGTTCAATTATATGGACCAGACTACACGTATATAGCAAACCACCATATAATCAACTCTGCCTGCTAAATATAAGAGGGTCATTGTATCAAACTATAAGAAAGTAAATAATACAGCTATATGCATAAAAGGATTAACTGCTATTCTATAATAGTTCCCTTCTACAACGTCAATCCACATACATCCACAAAATCTGCACATTAGCCTTATATATCTAAATTTACATTACACAACCACATGGCAATCACATAACAATTAAAGCATGTGTGATTACATAACATACACACTTACACAACAAAACATCTAGATACACATAACAACTTGACTAACACAATTCTACGATCACATAACAATTAAAGTCGTGTGGTTGCATAACATACACACTTACACAACAAAACATCTAGGTAACACATTGTTACTCCTACGAACAACATGGCTATCACATTTCTAGCCTACTTAGCGTTCTAGCTCACAAATAAGTCGATTCAGCGCTATAATCATACCTCAATATACAACATCAACGGCCTAGATTCTGCCTTTGGCATGATCTATTTAAGGCCAATAACAATGGTTAACAGCAAATACTGGCTATTAATCTTCAAGCTGTTTAATTATTACCTAAAACTTACAACTACAATGAAGATTATGTTCAGCTTAATATTATATATCGATAACAATTTTTGCCACTAACTTCTCTATTACCATACTAATTACCATTACAGCAATCTCATTACTACAACTTATTTATCTTCATAACTTTAACAAAAACTATATCACATAACTAAGCAAGACTGCACATCAACTACTACTATATTATACTAACTGCATCATTACATGGAATCGATCACACATATATAACTGAGTTCCATAGAATTCAATGTTACGCCTCAATCATTCATAATTTAATTAATAACAGCAATTTCAACACATATTTTCAACAATTAAAACAACTAAACAAATACGACATTATATAACTATATTGATCATATGAGATCTCTTACGTACATGTAATCTGCCCTCATATGATCAACCTGCCAGTTTAAATCCTATATACTCACCTGTCGTCCTGCTACAGCATACACTTGAAACCTCAAAATCCTTGGTTACCTATTAACCAAATTCATATAATCCATCAATATTGAGACATATCGTCATTTCTTATTTTTCTTTGTCCAATACTTCCCAAGCCAATTATTTTCACTTCTTTATCATTATTTCATCATTACCTTACAAAATCATAGTTTTTCTTAACCTTTTTATGTCAAATAAAGTAACACAAAAACTGTCACAGAATCTTACGAAATTTTAATATATGCTTCTCAGCTGAGCCTAGATACTAAGAAATTAATATGGACCCAAACAGCCACCTTTTATGGACCCAAAATAATTTTATATAACTATAAATCAAACTAGAAAACTAAGAAATAATACCTTAAAAAGATGACAATCAAAGCCTATAATTGATTAAGAATGATTTGACATATTTGATTTGGCCAGAAACCCTCTTTTCCCTTCTCTTCTTCTTCTTCTCTTTTTCTTCCGACCGACTTCGCCTTCTCGTTCATATCTTTCTGCCGACTTTCTTTTCTTTCTTTGTTAAATCATCATATAGATCATCATATCTGTATATGTATTATTTTATAAGATGAATTAATTTCAATTTTACATATTAAGTCCCTCACTTATTTAGTCGTTACATTTTAGTCCTAGTTTTTCATAATTGCGATTTTACTTTTCGCGTCCCGGGAAACATACTTTTCTAAATATACTAGGCTCGACATTTGATTTATACAACAATATTTTATATGCTTATATGACGCATACTACTTTTACAATAATACTACGAAATTTGGGGTGTTACAACTCTCCCCCGCTTATTTGATTCGTGTCCTCACGAATATTACTCAGATGGTCTTGAGTGTAATCATCCCATCCAACGTGATGAATATTTCTCGGATTGACACTAATAACTCTTGGGTATTTTCAGCGCATTTTCTACTACAACAAGTCTAAACAACATATATCTATTTCCTTGTCTTAAGTAGAGACACACACTCACAAAGAAAAAACTTCAAATTATTATATGCTTATTTTCAGCCTTATCATCTAGTCTAAACAGCCTAGCAATGCCATTATTATACTTACAAAAGTTTATAGGGATTTACACTGCTATCCCGAACTATATTAACAACAATTCTATATATATTTTTGTGTGCCTATTTTACCAATTTAGCGGCATGCTAGATATCTACACATATAATTTAAAATCAGCTTTACTAAACACGACAATTTGGGTTGTTACGCCTATTTACATCATTGGTTACGTTAAATACTACAGTCAAATGGCTACTTTTGGCCTTGTCTGCCTTATTACACGTTAGGGTTTCATTCTAACACTGTATAATTAGTTACTTAAATCTTACAAATCATCAACTAAATCTTGTGATTACCAATGCGCCACTTTAATTAACCGCATGTTCTTGGGAATTTCTCTTAAGTGGTATCTCAATCTCAAGCACTTATCGTTGGTAGCTAACATAAATAACTGCTATTTTACGGCTATTCAAACCAATTTGACTTTATCTCACAGCAAACGACCACTTCCCGCCTAATATACTGCTAGTAATATTGGTTTCACACTATTGGTGAATTAATTTTCTGCCAAACATTAAACTCTACCAGCTAGTTGAATTCCTCTTTAATATGCGTTCAACTACGACTGCATTACCCTGTTATCATATATTGCTTGCAATTCAATGACGGAAAAATCTTCTATCATTCATATGAATCCATATCAACATATTCACCTTGTTCAACAGATTCTATATAGAATATCTGTCTAATTAGTTTAAACGGCTTTATAATAATACTATATAGCAACACATTAAAACATCAACAAAAATAATAACATACATATCTATAGTATATAAACAATTAAATAATTAAGCAGTTTCAGCTTACGGTACTCGACCTATCTTTTGCCTTCTGATAACTGTCTTCCCCCTACTTTAGGATTCATCATCCGTACTCTATTTCGAATACTTTTGCTCTAATTTACTACTCACAGCTTATATTATAATCTGCTAATCGTATTCGTGATTGCTTTAATATATACTTCCTTATTAATAGGAAAGGTTAAATATCAACCTTTTGGTATAACTACTCTTCCAATACCCGATTACTATAATCATGAATTCATAATGCTCAATAACAAGATACCTATATTACACCAAACATTCACTTCTTTATTAACATTTTATTTGCATATTATATGCTTATCTACATACAAGTAATTAACTTATATATTAGCACACTACACTTCTTAGTAGTAATAACAATTATTAGCATTTTAGTAGGCACACTTACTTTCTCATGTTATCACTACTCAGCACCCCTGCAATACTTGGTGACTCTAATGACTCCAGGTAGCGTAATACATTATAACCCCGTTGATCAGGCGAAGTTACAGTATTTTATACATACCATGTAATCACCATCATCGTCACTTCGTATCTTCAAATTAAGATATATCAAATTTTCAAATATAGCATATTACAACAATTTATTTCATATAGTTTATACACAAAATTCAACCATTTGGTGCATCGGGATATTCTCATCACTATATAATCAACTATTATGTCAACTACAACTTTCATTCGTAATCATTGTTTAGTGACTCTAACACGAGTCCTGCTAACGGCTACTAATCTTACATATTCATATAATGAGTATACATCCATTCAAAGTCTTATATCAATTTTTGTTTTTCTGCTCAGCTACTCTACGAGTTATGACTGATGTAAGTTATTCAATATGAAACATCTTCAATTTATTGTACCTATATTACTTAACACAATTTGCAAGCATCATTTATTTATTTCTTTTCTTATATCATACAAAGAGTTCTTCTATTTACGGCATATCTAACAAATACTAATAAAACTTTTAAGTATTTATTCATTTTTAACGAGTTCTGCTAACTGTTGTACTCACATGATTATGATATGTCTATTCGCAGTCCTTGTCTACCTTACTACTATTAATTTGACTAATTTTTGTTATCGGTATACTATATGTAATAAAAACAGCTCTAGCTCGTCGTACTTATGATACGAACATTCCCTCCATTATTCAACTTTTCTACCCCTTTTTCTAAAATTTATTACATCATCTGCTTCCAACAGGCCATTTCATCTACGACATATTCATCAATAATCGAACACATTCATCCCTAATAACACATATCAACAAATAAGTTCATGTAAACACACAACATATCAATTAATAGTTATATAATCTTCTAATTCACATATCAACCAAATATATGTCCTAGTTTAGTATTTATACAACATTATATACTTCTAACTAACAACAATTTACAACTAACAATTTCAGTTAATTTACACGACATATAACGGGTAAAGGCTTTATATGAATTTAATACTACAGTTACAAGCAATTAGTGCTTTATAGCCACTTATACCGTCGATATACATATATAATCAACCATCATTACACTCATACACTTTTTAGAAATGACGACCAGTGATTATAGTGCAGACTATCCATCCCTGATCAACTGCATTTCTGCTTTTTATTAACTTCTTATAGAAACTGTAACCATATACAAAGACCTTATCGGCTAATATATATGCAATTTGACTATTAACTTTACAGTACATATATCAAGTCCCCTCAGGGACTAAACAACTTACTAGTATAACGACATCAAATCATCATCAAACCTACAAAATTTTATTCATCTATTGCCCGAATACTAAACTCATGCAGGAGGCATTTAATTCAACTAACTAAGCATATCATAACAACCTAAGTCTAGAATACTCATATTGTATTACTCAAATTTCTTAGAACCACTACTAATCATATAACTGCAATTAATCATCAATAAATAGACATGCAGGGGCATCATAGCAGTTCAAAATCAACAACTAAGTTAACAACATAAAATATATACTGCTAATCATGCATATTCTTTATTGGTTTAAGTCCAGACAATCCTATTGTGGATCATCTAAATCCCTTAAACCACAGCTCTGATACCACTTGTTACGCCCGTTTTTTTATATATAAAGAAAACTTCATTTTACTTTTTATAGATATATATGTATTCAGTAAATACATATCTATTTGACCACACCTAATACCAATTAATTTCAAAACGACTAAATGGAAAAGTTAGAAATTTCGGCATGACCTCATCGTAATATCAATAATCAATACCTGCTAATTTTTAATCTAAACAACCTGTTTATAAACAACCAAAATACTTGACATGACTCAGTTTAACGACTACATTGCCAACTTAAAGCAAATTACATATTTAGTTCTAAAATATGGGCAAGTATTGTAACAAGCATAATGTACTCGGCTGTAATTTAAAGATAACACTTGCTTAACCTTCAGCAAGTGCTCATCCACGGTTATGACTTCACCCAAGCTCGTTCTATCCAGTTGCTCATCATTAACGCTAAAGCCATTAGCACCTACAGCATTATAATAAAATGGAATAAGCACATCGCTTAGTGAATATATAGAAAGTAAACATATGAATGTTCTGCATTATATAAACTACGTATATATCATACTGCATGAGATAAACCGCATGATAGTCTGCAAGTATAATCTGCCACTTGTTCAATTATATGGACCAGACTACACGTATATAGCCAACCGCCATATAATCAACTCTGCTTGCTAAATATAAGAGGGTCATTGTATCAAACTATAAGAAAGTAAATAATACAGCTATATGCATAAAAGGATTAACTGCTATTCTTTAATAGTTCCCTTCTACAACGTCAATCCACATACATCCACAAAATCTGCACATTAGCCTTATATATCTAAATTTACATCACACAATCACATGGCAATCACATAACAATTAAAGCATGTGTGATTACATAACATACACACTTACACAACAAAACATCTAGATACACATAACAACTTGACTAACACAATTCTACGATCACATAACAATTAAAGTTGTGGTTGCATAACATACACACTTACACAACAAAACATCTAGGTAACACATTGTTACTCCTACGAACAACATGGCTATCACATTTCTAGCCTACTTAGCGTTCTAGCTCACAAATAAGTCGATTCAGCGCTATAATCATACCTCAATATACAACATCAACGGCCTAGATTCTGCCTTTGGCATGACTTTTTATGTCAAATAAAGTAACACAAAAACTGTCACAGAATCTTACGAAATTTTAATATATGCTTCTCAGCTGAGCCTAGATACTAAGAAATTAATATGGACCCAAACAGCCACCTTTTATTGACCCAAAATAATTTTATATAACTACAAATCAAACTAGAAAACTAAGAAATAATACCTTAAAAAGATGACAATCAAAGCCTATAATTAATTAGGAATGATTTGACATATTTGATTTGGCTATTCTTTTCCCTTCTCTTCTTCTTCTCTTTTCCTTCCGGCCGACTTAGCCTTATCCTTCATCTTTCTGTCGACTTTCTTTTCTTTTTTGTTAAATCATCATATAGATCATCATATCTATATATGTATTATTTTATAAGATGAATTAATTTCAATTTTACATATTAAGTCCCTCACTTATTTAGTCGTTACATTTTAGTCCTATTTTTCATAATTGCGATTTTACTTTTCGCGTCTCGGGAAACATACTTTTCTAAATATACTAGGCTCGACATTTGATTTATACAACAATATATTATATGCTTATATGACGCATACTACTTTTATAATAATATTACGAAATTTGTGGTGTTACAACTATGATTGAGTCTCATGCTTTATATCTCTTCAATATTATCTGCATCTATATCTATATCTTCTTTAATTTTCTTATCATGGTATCAGAGCATCAGGCTCGATTTTCTTAAATCTCTTCATTTTAGTTTTTTAGGGTTTTGTTGTGTTTCATCCTTTTATATTAAAAAAAAACAAAAAAAATCTTTAAAAAAATCAAAAAATCTTATCAAATCTTAGATCTGTTTTTCCCTTTCGTATTATCTTCTTTTATTCTCCCTTCTTGGAACCAAATCCTTTCTAGGGTTTCTGGATTCAATTTTTTGGGAGATATATAACTTATCTTCTTGTTTAGGTATTGATTCTTTCTAGAATTTAAGATTAATCTTTCAAGAAGAATAAATGACCCTTATTCAGTATTTGTACCTTACTTGAGTTGCTGTGGAAATACTGTTGGATATACTCTGTAAGCTATTTCTTCCTACCCTCTTTTGTAGCAAATTTTTTGGGTTTGGAGTGCTCTGAACTCAAAGTTTGGCCTATAAATTGGGATCTCTCTTATTTTCTTTGATTGATTGGTTGTGTGCTTGTTATTATCTGTCTGCTTTATCTGTTCTCTGTTTGGTATCTTTTCTATTATGTCCGATATCAATCCTTTTGAAGATGAGAATGTCTTTGGCACTCTCAGCAGTAGACTTGACTTTGATGACCCTCTCTATTTGCATGCCAGTGATACCACTGGTGCTCCTTTAATAAGCTTAAAGTTAAAAGGAACTGGGAATTATAGAGTTTGGGCTTGTGCTATGGAACTTGCTCTTGAAACTAAGAATAAAATGGGTTTTATTGATGGTACTTGTGTAAAATTTGAAGAAAATGACACTTAGCTAAACAATGGGACAGATGTAATTATGTTGTTCTTTCATGGATTCTTGGTTCTATTTCTGAGGAATTATATCTTGGGCAAATTTTTTCTAAAGAAGCTAAAGTTGTTTGGGAAGAATTAAAGGAAGCATATGATAAGGTTGATGGTTCTATAACCTTTAACTTTCATCACAGGATTAACTCACTTTGTCAAAATGGCTCTCTTATTTCTGATTATTATCATAAGTTAAATGCTTTGTGGAGGCAATTTGATGCCTTGATTAAACTGCCTAGCTGCACTTGCAATGCAGCCAAGCAGATTAAAGAACACCAGGAACTTATAAAACTTATGCAATTTCTTATGGGGCTGGATGATGTGTACTTACCTATTAGAAGCAACATTTTGACTAAGGACCCTCTACCCAGTGTTAAATCTGCTTTTGCTATAATCTCTAGGGAAGAGTCACACAGGAATTCTCCTGCTGTGGATACTCCCATGAAACATCAAAACTCTGCTTTTGTGTCCAAAACTTTTGACAATAGAAGAAAACAGTTTGAGTCAAAACCTTTTGAACCAAGAACTAATGAAAACAGGGTGTTTGAACCTAGAAGGGGTCCTAATCTAAATCTAAAGTGTACTAGATGTGATAAATTTGGCCATACCTCTGAAAGATGTTATCAAAATCCTGCAAACTATGGTAACAGACCCAATACCAATTATGATAGAAGGAATAATTACCAATCTTTCACCAAAAATGTCACAAGTAATCATGTCTTACCTTCTGAACCGCATGGTTCTGTTTTATCTCATTCTGGTCATAATTCTGGTGTTGGACCATCTAAACCATCTCTGCAGCTCTCTAATGAGCAAATCTCTCAGATAATTAAAATGCTCAATGAGAATTCTTTGTCCAAATTTGCTCAAGCCAACATGGCAGGTACCTTCTTTAATGCTAGTTCTTTCTTTAACACTCACATTGATAAATTCTTTTGTGCCAATACCTACAATGTGCTTGCTTTCACTATCTTATGTTGGATTATTGACTATGGGGCCACCCAGCATATGACATGTTCTGATAAGAATCTCTTTAATGTTAAAGATGTGTCTAGTCTTGGCCTGACTGTTGGTCACCCCAATGGGACTAAAGCTAAGGTCCTAAAAATAGGAAATCTTAAGCTAACTAATAGAAGTACTCTGTATGGTGTATTATATGTCCCAGAATACTCTGTAAATCTAATATCTGTTCATAATCTGGCTAGAGACAATAAGCTATATGTGGGACTTGATGATAATTGTTGCTACATTCAGGATTTGATAACAAGGAACAATGTAGGGACTGGTAGACAAATTGATGGTCTTTATTTGTTTGATGAATATGAAAGTGGTAAGATGACTGCTAGGTGTCACAATTCTGTTTCTGTTTACAATGTCTCTCAACACTTGTGGCACTGCAGGCTTGGCCACCCTGCAGACCAGGTCATAAACATTTTAAGACCTAAACTGAATCTTGGGAAACACTCTCAACCTTCCTTATGTGAAGTGTGCCACAAGGCCAAACAAACAAGGGAGCCTTTTCCCTTGACTGAACATAAAACCAAGGTCATTGGTGAACTTGTTCACCTTGACCTTTGGGGACCTTACAAAATACCAAGTAAGGAAGGATTCAAATACTTCCTTACCATTGTGGATGATTACACTAGAGCTGTATGGGTCTTTCTTTTGAGATCCAAAACTGAAACCTTTGAAAATATTGTTACTTTTCATAATCTGTTGCAAAGACAATAAGCTATATGTGGGACTTGATGATAATTGTTGCTACATTCAGGATTTGATAACAAGGAACAATGTAGGGACTGGTAGACAAATTGATGGTCTTTATTTGTTTGATGAATATGAAAGTGGTAAGATAACTGCTAGGTGTCATAATTCTGTTTCTGTTTACATCTAAACCATCTCTGCAGCTCTCTAATGAGCAAATCTCTCAGATAATTAAAATGCTCAATGAGAATTCTTTGTCAAAATGGCTCTCTTATTTCTGATTATTATCATAAGTTAAATGCTTTGTGGAGGCAATTTGATGCCTTGATTAAACTGCCTAGCTGCACTTGCAATGCAGCCAAGCAGATTAAAGAACACCAGGAACTTATAAAACTTATGCAATTTCTTATGGGGCTGGATGATGTGTACTTACCTATTAGAAGCAACATTTTGACTAAGGACCCTCTACCCAGTGTTAAATCTGCTTTTGCTATAATCTCTAGGGAAGAGTCACACAGGAATTCTCCTGCTGTGGATACTCCCATGAAACATCAAAATTCTGCTTTTGCTATAATCTCAAGGGAAGAATCACACAGGAATTCTCCTGTTGTGGATACTCCCATGAAACATCAAAACTCTGCTTTTGTGTCCAAAACTTTTGACAATAGAAGAAAACAGTTTGAGTCAAAACCTTTTGAACCAAGAACTAATGAAAACAGGGTGTTTGAACCTAGAAGGGGTCCTAATCTAAATCTAAAGTGTACTAGATGTGATAAATTTGGCCATACCTCTGAAAGATGTTATCAAAATCCTGCAAACTATGGTAACAGACCCAATACCAATTATGATAGAAGGAATAATTACCAATCTTTCACCAAAAATGTCACAAGTAATCATGTCTTACCTTCTGAACCGCATGGTTCTGTTTTATCTCATTCTGGTCATAATTCTGGTGTTGGACCATCTAAACCATCTCTGCAGCTCTCTAATGAGCAAATCTCTCAGATAATTAAAATGCTCAATGAGAATTCTTTGTCCAAATGGCTCTCTTATTTCTGATTATTATCATAAGTTAAATGCTTTGTGGAGGCAATTTGATGCCTTGATTAAACTGCCTAGCTGCACTTGCAATGCAGCCAAGCAGATTAAAGAACACCAGGAACTTATAAAACTTATGCAATTTCTTATGGGGCTGGATGATGTGTACTTACCTATTAGAAGCAACATTTTGACTAAGGACCCTTTACCCAGTGTTAAAATCTTTAGAAGTGACAATGGAAGTGAATTTGTCAATCATAAAATGATTGAATTTGTCAAAAAAAAGGGTATCATCTATCAAAATTCTTGTGTGCACACACCTCAACAAAATGGTATTGTTGAGAGGAAACATAGGCACTTGCTAAATGTAGCAAGGGCTCACATATTTCAAGGGGGGTTACCTTTGAATATGTGGAATGAATGTGTGCTAACTGCTACCTATCTCATTAACAGGTTACCCAGCTCTGTCTTAAATGGAAAGTCACCTTATGAACTGTTCTTTAATTCACAACCTAATCTCTCCTATCTTAGAGTCTTTGGATGTCTCTGTTTTGCTACTACTTTAAATAATTTTGATAAGTTTAGCAGTAGATCTAAGAAATGTGTCCTAATTAGTTATGCTGATGCTAAAAAGGGATACAAACTCTTTAGTCTTGATAATAAAACCATCCTGTATTCCAGGGATGTAAAATTTCATGAAAACATCTTTCCCTTTATAATGCAATCTCAAAATAAAGTTATCTCTAAAGATGACATCTCTCATTTAAACTTTGTTAGGTCGAAAATCGACCAAGTATAATTTGTCCAGAAATAGCTGAAGTTCAGTGACGAATACTTGTACAGAATTCTGAACCTCTTCAGAATTAGTTCACTAAAGCTTCACTTCAGTTCAGATCAACGTAAACTGAAAGCATTCATTCTGAAGTCAAAGACTGAAGACTGAAGAAAGAGAATCATCTCAGAAGCAGAGCCCAGAGAAGATTCTACCTGATTGAAGACTGAAGCATCTCAGTGTAAAAGTACTTACAACACTTTTACACTGATTACGAGGAAGCCTTTTGACTTTACCAACCTTTACCCGGTTAATAGTTTTATCTATGTAAAAGTACAAGGTTGAGTAAAAGGTTGGGAATAAAGTATGAAATGTCACATCAAGTAACTTTCACACTTAACCTTAAGAGTAGGCATGTTAAGGAATTAGCTTTAATTCCTTAAATGCTCCCAACCATATTTGTACGGCCTGGTCCACATCATCACTGAACCTCGCCTATAAATATAAGGCTTCTCACAAATTGCAAAGTGCTTGAAACTTTAGCATTGCAACTTGTGAGATATACTCTAAGTAATCTTAAGAGTATTTCCAAGTTATTTAGATCACTTGTATTTCAAGGTTGTTTAGATATTACACATTCGTGTCTATCTTTGTTCCGCATCAACCTTTGTATTTTATTTAACATAATTAATAAAATACATTTGAAAAGTACATCGTGTCTCAATGCTACATACTTGATTATATATATTATTTATATAGTTTCAGCACTTTTGTTTCTTGCAATTTACTTTCAGTCATTTACTTTATTGTTTGATCCATATCTGGATCGTCATTCTGAACTGGTCTATTTCCAGTTAGAATTGCTTGTCAGTCGGGTAAACCATCTAATTTGGGACTTACATTTGGTATCACAGGAAGGTTTGAATATTATATTCCTGAACCTAGATTTGTTGTGATGGCTAACCCTGAAAACAATGAAGGACCTAACCCTAACCCTAATGGTACTGCCCCACCCCTGTTATAAACTACAATATACCCTTACGTAATGTACATGTACACTTTCCAAATAATCTTGTTCCCAAGTTTGATGGGAACAGTGAAAACTTTATCACATGGAATGCATGCATGCTTAAGTATATTGCTGGTGTTGAAACACATTTGACCGACATTTTAAAAGAATGACCCTTTGTCCCCATGAATGCCTCTACTGTTGTCAGAACTGCCGATGGGACTCCTAGGATGACACCTAAGGAGAATGATCATTGGTTTGAAGAAGATCATAGGCTGGTAGACCTTGATACCAAGCTGCAAAATATGATCTTGTATGCAGTTCCTAAAACTCTCATGCCCACTCTTGTTTTACTTGAAAATTCTAAATTAATGTGGGAGGAACTTATGACTCAGTTTGAAGGTACTTCTGAAACAATTGTCACAAGAAAAGTAGTTTTGAATAAAAAGTATGAGTCTTTCTTTGCATTCCCTGGTGAAACTTTAACACAAACTTACATCATATTTACAAATCTGGTGATCCAACTGAAAGCCTTAGGTGTAGAGAAGGACAAAGAAATTTTGCTTGAAACATTTTGTGATATTTTACCTTCTAAATGGGAAAATCTGATCTTGGTTTTAAGACAAGGAAAAACCTTGCACAGTCACACTCTTGCATCCTTATATGGAGCCTTCAGATACACTGAAGAAAACAAAGCAGAGAGAGCTGTGGCTGAGCAAGATGCCAAAAATCATGCTTCTACCAGTTCAGTCATGGTTCATTATTCTGAACCACATGAGACTGCACTGCTATCTTCTGAGAGTGATCATTCTGACTCAGTGAAGAAGATAGTTTCAGATTTGTTAAAAACTGGTATTACTGATAATGTTACTCATGGTTGTGATGAGGATGACAATGATGATCTGGTTGCCATGCTGGCTAAAACGTTCAATCGTTTTAAGGCCAAATCTAATCGATCTGGCAAACCATTTGCTTCCAGCGCTTCTATTGATAAGTCTAATCTTGAATGCTTTACGTGTGGCAAGAAAGGACATTTCATGAAGTAATGCAGATCTAGTCAACCTTCTTCATCACAATCTGGTCCTAACCATTCTGTTTTTCAAAAATCTGATGAAAGCTATAAGGCTAAGTACAAGAAGCTGAAAGCCCATATAGCTCTCATGGCTTAAGACAACTCAAGCAATAAGAGTTGTATGATTGCCAAAACAGAAAAATGGGAAGATTCTGATGAATCATCTGATGATGAGGAAGAGGTGAGGGACATGTGTTTCATGGCTCATGAAGATCAAGGTCATTTGGTCAAGTCTGATGTTAAATCTGGTCGTTGGGTGGATATAATCATGAAAAAGGTTAGTGATTTTGGGTTTGAAAGTAATGAAGAACACAAACTGGATCTTTTGGTCCTTTTAGAGGCTGACATCTCATATGTTGAGACTGTGCGTTCAGAAAGCCTGAAAATGTTTGAAAATAATACTTCTGAACTGAATGCCAGTCAGGCCAGACTAAAAGAACTGAAAGATGTTCAGTTGGCCCTTAAAAGTTATCAGTCTATGGTTGCCACCTTAGAATTGGAAAAAGAAGAACTGAAAAACATCCTTGAAAAAGAACAAAAAATAATCAAATCTTGGATGAAATAACCAAATCCAGATGTTGCAATTAAAAACACTTTTGCTAACCAAAGAAAAGCATATGAATCTGGTGATCTTCACTTGGCATCTATTATCACTGATTTAGATGCACTTCCAAAAGAAATGAAACCAGAAATAATTTTTAAAGAAGTTGGCAAACAGAAAACTGTAACTGAAGTGGCCTAGGAACAATCTGAGGGTAAATCTGAAACAGCTTAGACCACTGTTTCAGAAAAGAAGGCTAAATCCAAAAAGCCATCCCCTCAGTCTTCATCTAAGGTTCTTAAAGGCCAAAAGAATAAGAAAAATGTCTCCCCCACTGAGCCTTCTACCTCAAATTCAGTAAAGGCTCACGTGTCTAATGAAGAATCAATTTTGTTAATGTTAGAGAGTCAATTTCAGCTGTTAGCTAGACAAGTGCAGAGTTGTAATGCACATTTAAAAAATGTTGAAAGCACTCCTCTTCAACCTAAACAAAATGCAAAACCTTTTTCCAAGCAAATCAAGCAAAAATCTGAGAAGAAAAAGGTTAAAAGCCCCATCAAACCAACTGTTTTTGTGTCATCTGAGATCATGACTGAGATCCCTTTTGATCCTTCAGTTCCTTCTGAACCAAAGAAATCTGGGACGTCTAAGGGAGAGTCCAGTGAACCCATCAAGAGATGGGTTCCCAAAAAGAACTAATCTTTGTTTATGTGCAGGGAGACCGAAAGAAGTATATATGGTATCTTGACAGCGCAGCTGGCAGAACCATGACTGGTAATAAAACCCTCTCAGAACTTCTCTTCAGCTCATACACCAGAGCATAATGGTGTTGTAGAAAGAAAGAATCGAACGCTGATTGAAGCTGCTAGAAGTATGCTCAATGAATCTGGTCTTCCTAAAAATTTCTGGGCTGAAGCTGTTGCAACTGCTTGCTACACTCAGAACAGATCTGTTTATGTCAAAAGACACAAGAAGACAGCCTATGAAGTACTCAGAAATCAAAAATCTAATATTGGATACTTCCATGTATTTGGATGTCCAGTATACATTCTGAATGACTTCTGTCAGCTAGGAAAGTTTGACGCAAAAGCTGATGAAGGGTACTTCTTGGGATATTCAGTGAATCGCAAAGCCTTCAGAGTCTACAACAAGAGACTTGACAAGGTTGATGAGTCAATTCATGTTACCTTTGATGAATCAAATTTTGCAATCTTCAATAAACCAACTCTTGTACCATCCTCAGAAAGTCCAATCAGTTTTGGTGAATCTGATCCTATTGCTCAATCTGATTAGTCACCTGAACATGCTTCTGATCATCTCAGTTCAGAACCAGCTAAAATACCACCAAGCAACATTCCATTCTATCCTTCAGTCAGTTTAAACTACCTTCTGAACTGACTATTGGATCAGATGTACGTGCTGCTTCAAATCAGATACCAGTTTCCACTGAATTACCCCAATCTGAAGAATTTCATGATGCAAGTCATGATCTGCAGGAGGAAGATGATGAGACTGAAATAGTCTTTTCTAAAGCTCTTCCTAAATTAAATCAGAGGAATTCTTGCACTGATATCATTATTCATCCTGGTCATTACTCTAAGTGGACACGAGCACATCCAATCGAGCAAATCATTGGAGATTCCAGTAGAGGGGTTCAGACCAGAAGAGCCACAAGCGATCAATGCTTAAATGTCAGCTTCTTATCACTGATAGAACCCAAGAAGATTGACGAGGCTATGAAAGACCCAAGCTGGGTTGAAGCCATGCAAAAGGAGCTCAACCAGTTTAAAAGGAACGACGTTTGGGAACTTGTTCCATGTCCCAGTAACCTGAAGAAGGATCCAATTGGGACAAGATGGGTCTTCAGAAACAAGATGGATGAAGATGGTCATGTGATTCGAAACAAGGCCAGACTTGTTGCAAAGGGCTATTCTCAAGAAGAAGGAGTAGACTTTGATGAAACTTTTGCTCCAGTTGCTAGACTAGAAGCTATCAGAATTTTCTTAGCTTTTGCAGCTCATCATGAGTTCAAAGTCTATCAGATGGATGTTAAAAGTGCATTTCTGAATGGTGAATTGGAAGAAGTTGTGTATGTTTATCAGCCACCAGGGTTCATCAATGAAGAAAAACCTCACTGGGTGTACAGACTGAACAAGGCATTATATGGTCTGAGACAAGCACCTAGAGCCTGGTATGATACTCTAACTAAACATCTTTTGGAAAATGATTTTAAAAGAGGTGCAATTGATAACACTTTATTCATTTTACATGATAAAAGTGATATCCTACTTGTACAAATTTATGTTGATGATATTGTGTTTGGGTCCACAAATGACAAAATGTGTAAAAGGTTTTCTGAAATAATTTCTTCTGAGTATGATGGGTGAACTGACATATTTCTTGGGTCTTCAAGTAAAACAAACCAGTGATGGTATTTTTATAAATCAAGAAAAGTATGTCAGAGATTTGTTAAAGAAATATCAATTTGATTCAGTCTCATCAAAAGATACTCCTATTTCATCTCCATTGACTTTGGATTCTGATCCTAATGGAAAATAACTGGATCCCACAAAATATCGTGGTATGGTGGGATCCCTCGTGTACTTAACTGGAAGTAGACCAGATATAATGTTTGCAACATGCCTTTGTGCAAGATTTCAGTCTGATCCCAGAGAAGCACACTTAAATGCTGTGAAAAAGATTTTCAGATACCTTAAAGGTGTCCCCAGACTTGGTCTTTGGTATCCCAAAGGCTCAAGTCTAGATCTAATGGGTTATTCAGATTCTGATCATGCAGGATGTAAGATAGATAGGAAAAGTACCACATGTGGTTGTCATTTCCTAGGTGGAAAATTAGTTAGTTGGACAAGCAAGAAGCAAACTGCAGTGTCACTCTCCACAGCTGAAGCTGAATACATTTCTACAGCAAGTTGCTGCGCTCATATTTTGTGGATGAAGAACCAACTGACTGATTACGGTGTTAAGTATACAAAAACTCCAATCTTTTGTGATAACACCAGTGCCATTGCCATCTCTCACAATCCTGTCATGCACTCCAAAACCAAGCATACCGACTTCAGGTATCATTTCATTTGAGACCACATTATAAAAGGTGATATTGAACTTCATTTCATTCCCACTGATAAACAACTCGCTGATGTTTTTACAAAACCCTTGGATGTCAAAACGTTTAAACATCTCATCAGTGAATTAGGTATGCTAAATCCTGTGTAGCATCACCTCAGGGGGAAGTGTCAGATACTTTTGTGTCTAAAAGAATTTTTCTCTAAGGGGGAACTTTGTTTTCTGAAAAATATTTTGACTGAAATGCTTCAGATTTACTGAACGATTTCAGAACTAATCTTTAAACTGAGATGGTTCAGATTCCTTAAAACTGATCATACTCAGATTTTGTTAAGTCATTTCTGAAATGAATCAGTCCTTTATAATGTCTTTTGGATACTTGGTTGTTTGTGTGGACACGTGACGGTTACTGTGTAACGTTTGAATAATGACTCTGTAAGTCCCAACTCAATAGATGGTACTACTGAAGACACCTCAATGTCGATGGTGGAGTTACTTTGCAATATATGCACTGAACTGGAGACGACCAGTTGCAGTGAGTATATACCAAGTTCTAGATAGATTACTTATTTAAATGATAATAAGTAAAGAACAATGCAATAATACAAAATACTTGTAAGATAAATTGATGAGACAATATGTAATTTTCAATGTGCAATTTATTTATTGATGTTAAATAAATTACAAGGTTGTTGCGGAACCAAGATAATACAAGAATGTAAATATCCTAACAACCTGTGAAATACAATTGATCTACACTCGGAATTTCTCTAGACAATCGAAACACTTAAAGTTGTGAAATGTTCCTTTTAGCGATTGAGAGAATATTACACAAGTTCACCAAGAATGTTGCAGGTTTGCAAAGTGTGAATTCTATCGAAGTGTATTCGAAGAAGTGATATTCTTGGTGTGCAATGACTTGTATTTATAGGCAAAGTTAACATTGGGATGTTAACTTTGGCCGTACAAATGTGGTTGAGATCATTTAAGGAATAGCATTTAATTCCTTAAAAAGCAGTGTAAAGTCGCATGATAAAGCAACTTTACTCAACCACCTTTATGTACCTTTTTGTAATTAAATAATAAGATAAATCTTATTATCCGGGTAAAGGTACATAAAGCATAAAAGTCAATTCCTCGTAATCAGTGTAAAGCTTTGTAAGAGCTTTCCACTGATGGTCTCCAGTTTGTAACTGACTAGAATGTCAACTGGGCTTCGCTGCCATTGCCATTCTCTATCTTCCATTTGTTGTCTTCGACTTCAACTGGAATGATTCTTCAACTTGGTCAGTTCTCAACTGGAGGAAGTCTTCAGTTGCGTTGACTATACGGTGCAACTGGACTTCAATATATTTCTCGACAAATCATCTAGGTCTCCAGTTTCACTGGACAGTTTCACTGGGTCTCCAGGTGCAACTGGAGACTGGCCAGTTTACCAGGTGAACTGGTCCTAACAGACTCTTTTTGCAGACGTGTCACACAAGTTGCGCCGTAACTGAAAAGTAATAATCACTTTTTCATTAAAAGTGTTGAAAAGTTTTCTAAAATGTGGGGCCCTAACGTCTTTGCATTAAATGCGGACATATGCCCAAAATTATTTCGGATTTCAAACCCGATCAAAATTGATTTCAATTAAAATAATATTTTCTTTTGTGGGTTTGAATTTCAAAATTATTTTTCACTTTATTTATTTTGGAAAACTCTTTGTATTCCATCATAAATATAAATACATTTTCCGAAAACAATTCCATCATTTACTTCACTTTTCATTTACTCCCAATCATCATTCTCTCTCATTCCTTCATTCTTCTCAAATCTTCAAAACCCTAAACTCTTCATTCAATTTCAGTTTTCACTTATAGAAATGGCAAAATCATCATCATCATCTGCCAAATCACTTATAGAATTCGAATACATTCCAACAAAGGCAGTTAAACCTAGCCCGGCATGGCCAAAGGGTTTCAACCCTTCAGTCCTTAGATTCAATATGAATAACTTTGTGGCCGCACTGAATATTCACACCGCAACATTAATGGGGATAATAAATAAATTTTATGAAGAATCCCCTCTCCATTATGCTTTAACTGCCAATCCCCAAGTAATGTATCACAGATACTTACTTGAATTCTGGTACACTGCTATCATCAGCAAGGATGAAAAATCCATTGCTTTTACTTTGAATGAGGGCACAAAGCAGTGTGTCATATCTCTTAATAGTTTCAGACAAGCCCTTCGTCTGAAATACCTTCAACCTCCCTCAGTCTATGCCCATAGACTGAAAGGAATAAATTTCAGGGAGGTTTTGCAGGCCATGGGTCATGATGACATGGTCGATGCAAATGACGAACTAAAGACCTCTGGCCACATATTTTTATCTGTATTTGGCAACTGCTGGAGGTACTTTTGGACTCAAATAGTTGAGTGCCTGGGTGGAAACCATGGTGGCTTAGATCAGATTTCCTTACCACAAGTTGAAATGGGCTATTATTTGTGGCATGGGATTGAAGCTGACTTCCCTGAGATTCTCTTCTCTCAGCTTAAAAGGCAAAAGAAGTCTTCATATCTCATTTGCCAGGTTTCTGAGCATCTGCTTCATGGACATTCTGGGAGATATGTATCATTATAAGGAGCTTGAGTCTTCAGCGACAGTGTTCAGCAGGGACTTCACAAATGTGTCCACTTCAGAAGATGAACCTGCACTTTCTGCTGCAATGACTCAGGTAATATCTAAAACTGTCTCAGCACGACCGGCTGGTTCAGATTGATCACTGAGCGGGCCACAAAAGAATATGGGACCCATCGGTGCATCTGGTGGTAATGAAGCTCTTTAAAACCCCAAAGGCTTCTTCCACCCAACCACCATCCTCCTCATCCACTGACCAACCTGAGGACCTCCCAAAAGGTCCCTCAAGATCTCCAAAGGGCTTGTTAAAACAGCATAAATTTACGAGATCATCCTCACAGCCCAAGGATGTTAGTACCGAATCTAACCCTCCTGGTTCTTCCCAACAAGAACCAGAAGAATCCAGTCTAAAGGAAAACCCACAAGTAGCCATCTCCAAAACTTCTATAGGAGGAGATGGTGAAGATAATACTAGTGTGTCAGCCCATCACACAATAGAGTCCGTGTCTGCACGTGCACCCCCTGAAACTTCACAAATCTTACACTCTACTGCAGCACGAATTGATGAAGTCTTTGATGTGACACCATTAGAGACTGAGATTCCAGACTCTACGGCCGATGAAGTGACTCCTGACGATGGTACGAGAGTCATTAAAGCAACCCCTGTGTCTACTGTCACTGGCGATGAAACTTTGGCTGAGCCAACCCATAATCAATCTGGTGACGATGCATCTGTAGCAGCAGTTGTTGAACCAGATGCTGGTTCAAGTACCAGTGATCTGAACAAGGGCATATCTGATCAGACTGCAGTCTTGACTGCTTTCTGGGATGACGATGATCCACCTCAGGGGAATCTTGATTCCCTTGCTGATTTTGAGTTTGACGAGGGTTTATTGGAGGAGAATCAGTCTTCTGATTCTGAGCTACCCTTCAACCTCGCAAACGCCCCTCCTCCCCCAGAAATCCAAATTCTTGAACAACCATATCGCCCACCACCTACAAGCCATAAACATCCTTATTTTCCACCTGGCTCAACACCTGCCTATGTCACTTCACCAACTTTTCAACCACAACTCCAACACATTCACCCACAAATTCACCAAGTTCCAAGGCCCATCAATTATGATGATCCATCTGAAAAGGAGTTGGACTCTGCAACTGAATCTGAGAGCCTAACTGAAATGCAAATCGAAAAGGCATTGGATGGGATTGGAAACATTCCCTTTGTTGCTTCTGCTTCTGCACAACCACCTCCTCCTTTGAGTGTGGAAGCACAGTTAGAGATCCATAATGCCGAAGTCCAAAGCCTGCTTCTCAAGGTAGAGGACTTTACCAAATCTCTAACTGCCAACACTACATCCCTGGCTGAAATGAAAGGTGCTCAGATGTTTATTGGGACTTAGTTGACCAAGGTTGCTGGAAATGAGGGATTAGTGAATGGGAAGCTAAATGAGCTGGTACATGCATGTAATAAGATAAGTTCAGCCATCAGGGAAGCCTTCAGACTGACCAAAAGAGATGTGCAAACTTCAGTTGTTGCAAACTTGACATCTAGTGTTGAATTGATCAAGCAAGAGGTTATGGCAGTCGGGAAGGAGGTGAATGAGCTGGTCAGAAGCCAAGTGTTGATGAGAAGGAACTTGGATCTTCAATAAGTGGTAATGTGTTTGAGAGGCTGAAGTCTGAGCTATCTCAAGAACTTGTTGCTCAGATTTCCACTTCTATGGCTGAAAAGGTTGAAGTAAGGGTCAGAAAGATGGTCGTTGAACTCACCAAAGATACTTCAACAAGAGTGGATAAAGCTGTTGAAAATGTTCAAAAATCCATTTCCACTCTTGATGAAACAGTTAAGGGCCAGTCCAAACAACTTGAATAAATTCTGACCCTTCTCAAGAAAGAACAAGTTGTTGCTCCTCCTCCTCCTCCTTCATTTACTGAAGCAGATAGAAAGCAGCTTGCAGAAATCATGAATAAAGAAGCACTGAACCTGAACTCTAATTTCAGATTAAGGTCTCAGTTTGCTTAATTGTCAAAAGGTCTTTCTGAATGTCTGCATCAACAAAGTTGGGAACCTATAAAGAATATGCAGATGGCAATTGAAGAGTTCACAAAGTTGCCTTTAGAGGTCCCCAAAGTGGGGAAGAGATATTGTGCCTATTAGTTTGCTGGAAAGTACTCAAGAATTAATTGAAGCAACCAAGAAGCAAACTGGGGTACCATCTGGCAGTGCCTCAGTTTAGGGGGAACAACGCAAATCTGCAGTGCAAGTTTCTGACCCTGCAAAGAAAGATAAGGGCAAGGCTCCAGTTGAAGATGAACCCAAGTCCAAGAAAGTTAAGGGTTTGAGCCTTGTTGTTGGTGAAAATGTTGATGAGCATGGGTATCCTCTGCATGACCTGAATGCAGATGAGGCTAAACTGAAAGAATTGCAGAGGAAAGTCTCCAATCAGTTCATTGCCTACAGAGAAAACAAGATTATTTGGGAAGAAGGATCATTCTCCTCTGAAGAGAACAGCTACTGAAGCACCCTCTGGCTCAAGGCCTGCAAAGAAGTAGTGTTCTCCTTCAGATTATCATTTACTTGTAATTTTATTTGCATTTGTAACAAACATTTCAGTTTATATATATATGTTACAAATTGTAGCCAATAAGTAGATGATAAGTTTAAGTTAGAAAAACAACAAGAAAAATTCTGAGACATCAATGATCTATAAGATGTCCTTAGAAAATTTTTACAACTTAAACAAAACTTGCATTTCAGACTTACAAACATGTATAGATAGAAGTCTGAGATGCATGCACTCTTTCAGAACAAATAGGGGGAATTTGTTAGGTCGAAAATCGACCAAGTATAATTTGTCCAGAAATAGTTGAAGTTCAGTGAAGAATACTTGTACAGAATTCTGAACCTCTTCAGAATTAGTTCACTGAAGCTTCACTTCAGTTCAGATCAACGTAAACTGGAAGCATTCATTCTGAAGTCAAAGACTGAAGACTGAAGAAAGAGAATCATCTCAGAAGCAGAGCCCAGAGAAGATTCTATCTGATCGAAGACTGAAGCATCTCAGTGTAAAAGTACTTACAACACTTTTACACTGATTACGAGGAAGCCTTTTGACTTTAACAACCTTTACCCGGTTAATAGTTTTATCTATGTAAAAGTACAAGGTTGAGTAAAAGGTTGGGAATAAAGTATGAAATGTCACATCAAGTAACTTTCACACTTAACCTTAAGAGTACGCATGTTAAGGAATTAGCTTTAATTCCTTAAATGCTCCCAACCATATTTGTACGGCCTGGTCCACATCATCACTGAACCTCACCTATAAATACAAGGCTTCTCACAAATTGCAAAGTGCTTGAAACTTTAGCATTGCAACTTGTGAGATATACTCTAAGTAATCTTAAGAGTATTTCCAAGTTATTTAGATCACTTGTATTTCAAGGTTGTTTAGATATTACACATTAGTGTCTATCTTTGTTCCGCATCAACCTTTGTATTTTATTTAACATAATTAATAAAATACATTTGAAAAGTACATCGTGTCTCAATGCTACATACTTGATTATATATATTATTTATATAGTTTCAGCACTTTTGTTTCTTGCAATTTACTTTCAGTCATTTACTTTATTGTTTAATCCATATCTGGATCGTCATTCTGAACTGGTCTATTTCCAGTTAGAATTGATTGCCAGTCGGGTAAACCATCTAATTTGGGACTTACAAACTTTTTTGACTTGTTTGAAGATAATAATGTTCCAAAGACTCTAAACCCACTCCCAATGATGAAAGGAGAGAAACCAGTGAAGGAGATGGTGGTGAACATGATCATCCTGGCAGTCCAATTAGGATTACTGATGATCATGAAGAAACTGCAACTCTTCATGATGGAACTGTCAACTCTGAGGGAAATACTGGTTCTAATCTCAAGTTCATAATGGTGATAATCCTGTACCTCTTAGAAGGTCAAACAGAATTAGTAGACTTCCCAAGAATCTTAATGACTTTATCTTAGGAATCAAAACCAAGCATAGTATTGCTAACTTTGTGAATTATTCTAAGCTTAATTCTGAATATATGTGTTTTGTGTCCAACTTGAATAAGCATCATGAACCTAGTTCTTATCTTGAAGCATCCAAAGATCCTCTATGGGTGGAAGCCATGAACTGTGAAATGACTGCTTTATATAAAAACAATACTTGGGATCTAACTGAACTTCCACCCAATAGAGAACCAATTGGGTGCAAATGGGTTTACAAGGTTAAGTATAAATCTAATGGTGATGTTGATAGATACAAGGCTAGGTTAGTTGCCAAAGGGTATAGTCAAAGAGAAGGTGTAGACTTTGAAGAGACCTTCTCTCCAGTTGTAAAAATGGTCACCATAAGGTGTCTTTTGGCCATTGCTGTTAACGAAAAATGGCCTATCTATCAAATGGATATTAACAATGCCTTTCTATATGGTGAACTTGATGAGGTGGTTTATATGAGACCACCTCATGGATATCATTCCCACTGATAACAGAGTGTGTAAACTGAATAAGTCTCTGGCCTGAAACAGGCACCCAGAAAGTGGAATGAGAAACTTACTTCTGCCCTTGTTGAAAATGGCTTTACTCAAAGCAAAAGTGACTACTATTTGTTTGTTAAAACTGTTGATTATGTCTTTATTGCTCTCTTAGTCTATGTTGATGACATTGTTATAACTGGTAATTATGTTGATGAAATTGATAAAGTTAATGTTGGGGATATACAGTATAACGAACAAAACAGGATATATAATTCAATCTCTGAAGGCGTGTAACACTATCAGATTGAATCAATTCGGTGGTTCACCCCAAATTACTCAATCGGATACAATCAGAGATTAGAGAATGTTTTGTATGTTTGTGTTTGAGAGAATGTAGGAACCAGAGAATTATGAAAGAATTCGTAGAAGACCGAATAATGGATCCAGGGCCTAATAACTGTATTTGTAGACAGTTATCTTAAGGTTTTCGAATTGCCACTTTTGGTCCCTCAAGTTCCGAAAATAAATTTTCGGAGGGATTTTTACTATAGCAATTTAATGGATTTTCGACCCCAGCCAGGGGCTCTGCCCCTTGGACCCCGCCAGGGGCTGCCGCCCCTTGGACCCCGCTCCCGGGGGCGCTGCCCCCGGACCCCCGTTCCTTAGGGGCTTCGCCCCTAAGATCATAATAAATTCATATAAGCGTGCACTCCGCACCACCATACTTATACGATGTATTATTATGATTAAATTAGCAATTAACCCAATTATACTAAAATAACCAACAGTTAAGAGCTTTCTGAGTTCTAAGTTCTCCATTAAGGACCTTGGAAAACTTAAATACTTTCTAGGATTTGAAGTTATTAATGTTGGGAAGGATATCTGTCTTACCCAGAGAAAATATTGTCTTGATTTGGTTTCTGAGTTTGGGTTATTAGGGTGTAAACCCTCAAAAACCCCTATTGATTACAATCTTGTTCTTACAAAAGATCCTGTCAAGGATCAACCTTTGGAAAACATCACTGGTTATCAAAAATTGGTTGGAAAGCTTATTTATCTAACTTTGACAGGCCAGACATTGCATATGATGTCCAAGTGCTAAGTCAGTTCATGCATGACCCTTATGATTCCCATCTTAAACTTGCCATGAGAGTGTTAAGATACTTAAAGGGGTCACCAGGTAAAGGAATTCTCTTTAAAGAGTATTCTAGGGATGAGCAAAATTACCGAAATCCCGAAACCGAACCGGTACCGGTACCGAAAATCGGTACCGATAGGGATTCGGTTTCGGTATCGGTTCTAGAAATTTAGTGAAATCGGTTTCGGTACCAATCGGTTCGGTAATGGTTCGGTACGGGGAAACCGATTATTAGTACCGATTTCTAGTATTTCAATGTTTTCTGCAACTATTTCACGTTTAGCTGCAAGTTTTATGCTATTCTGCTAGTGCATATGTCCCTTTGTTTGATCCTTTGTAGCTTTACATGCTTAGTTGTATTAAGTCAGATTTTTTAATGGCATTAAAAGTGGTATTATCTATGATTTAATTCCTTTCGTTCAATTAACAGAAAACTCATTTGTTCATCCCTTCATGATTAATCAAGTTCCATCTCTTGTTAGTGTTTAAATTAATTATGCAGGAATCTTTAAATTTTGTAATGGGTCGGTGGTCTTCTACTTTTCAAATTTCAACATATTGGCCAGTTGAAATTACAATCTAAAGAGTTCTTGGCTACTCGTTCAGAGGTGGATAAATGGAGTTTTGAGTCTTAGCCACTTGGTCCGGCAGTGCCTATCAATATTTGATGGTTTTCAACATTTTCTTATTTAGCAAACTTTTGTTTGAGTGTATGCTTGTTACGTGAGTTTATCGTCGAATTATGACACCAACTTGTTTTGCAAAGAAAACAGGAGAGAGTCTTTATGTCAAATTCGGTACATATAGGTATGGAACCGAAAATCTCGGTACCGAACCGGTACCGGTACCGGAAATTCGGTAAAGGGTTTGTGAGTTTTTCGGTTTCGGTATTTTTCGGTATCGGTACGGTTCGGGACGGTATTGGTACCGATACCATCCCTAGAGTATTCTGATCTCTCCCTCACTGCCTTTGTAGACTTTGATTGGGCCAAGAGTGTTACTGCCAGAAAGAGTGTTACAGGTTTCAATCTCTTTCTAGGTGGCTCACCAATTTCTTGGAAGAGTAAAAAACAGTCCACTATCTCTAGGTCTTCTGCAGAGGCAGAATTTAGAGCTCTAGCTTCTGTTACATGTGAAGTAATTTGGGTCTTAAAAATCCTAAAAGAACTTGGATTATAGGACCAAGTTCCTGTTAAGGTCTTTTGTGACAGCAAAGCAGCATTGCAAATTGCTGCAAACCCTGTCTTTCATGAGAAAATAAAGCATTTCGAAATTGATCTCTTCTTTGTTAAAGAAAAATCATTTATGGAATCATTGAAACTATTAAAGTAAAATCTGAAGACAATATTGCTGATATATTCATAAAAGGCCTTGGCATTATTGCTGATATATTCACAAAAGGCCTTGGCATTACTGATCACAACCTCTTATGTAAGAAGCTTAATTGCCTAATCAAAATCAAAAGATGTGAAACCACTGGGTTAAACCCCAGTGGACAGGGGTGTTTCACTAAACCTGCTATGCGGGGCCCCGGGGGAGTTTACTCCAAGGTCTTGAGTTCGAACCTTGGTAGGTTCTCCTCGACGGTATTTTCCAATTAAGGAGGTGATATGGTGAGAAAGACTATTTAAGATCCGCTTAGTGCGGGACCCTTTCGTTGTACGATTAGCACACATCATACGCATCTGAGGTAAAATTCACTTGTCAAAAAAAAAAATCAGAAGATGTGAACTTTGAAACAAACATTTTTAACCATCGATAGCATCACCATCGGCATATAAACAACAATCACAAGACATATAAAGTATATCAATAAATGTTCTTGCATTGCATATGAGCATTTTTATGACCTAATAATAACATCAGTTAGCAAACAAAATCTTGCAACTCATCAATCAATCTGTCTAATATCTCAAATATAACATTAGAACAAAGAAACTAGATCACATTAAAAACTTCCTTGTTGTGAAGAATTAGTCGTGCAAAGTTCGCAGAATATCTTCATCCCGGGCACAAAACAAGACAATCGCTTCCCTCAACATGCAGATATTCAAAAATTACTCCGTATTATAAAGAAAACGATTGAATAAATATTATTTGCTATTGAGCATTTTTACGGTGATAATAAGTCCAGAAGCAAACAACAAAAACTTTGATTGAATAAAAATGTAATGGCGTTTGGAGGCGGGAATGAGAAAGGTATTTAAAACTGAATTTGAATAAGAAGCACAACAAAAGAGTTGCAAGTTCTTAACGAATCCGTATTCAAAAAAGCACAAAACCCGTACTATGATACCATTGTTTACGTTCATTACACAGGAAAAAACTGTGGAATGAAAAAATAAAATAGATGTAAAGGGCAAATGAATGAAAGAGCACCCTACAGAAGTATTTCAGGGCCATTGATTAAGGCCCTCCCCTGTTTTTAACATCCATGCCCAATACATATAACAAATCATTGTATTCAAGTAAACATCTTTTCAAACCTCAATACACTTGTTTATACAATTTTTGAAAGATAAAGAATAAAATGACAACAAAAATGGACTTCATCAACCGAGCTCAACACATTGAAAGGTTTCACAGTTTCTGCTCAAAAAGTCCTGAATACAAAAGATTGCAATACATCCTGGCTCAACTAATCTAGAACATCAATTGAATCGCTAGTCATCAACATTATCTATGTACCACAAACACTAGTTGTAATCTACCAAAAACAATGCCACAATTTTTGAAAAACCCGAATCAAAATGAAGTATAACAGTTTTAAGCTTAATTGCCTAATCAAAATCAAAAGATGTAAAGTTTGAAATTTTTAACCATCGATAGCATCACCATCAGCAAAACAACGATCACAAGACATAATAAGTGAAGTATTTCAATAAATGTTCTTGCACAGCATATGAGCATTTTTATGACCTAATAATAACATCATTTAGCAAACAAAATCTTGCAACTCATCAATCAATCAGTCTAATATCTCAAATATAACATTAGAACAAAGAAACTAGATCACATCAAAGACTTGTTGTGAAGAATTAGTCATGCAAAGTTCCCAAAATATCTTCATCCCTGAATAGATGATACCTGCACAAAACAAGACAATTGATTCAATCAATATGTTTTCAAGTTGCAGACATTGGAACAATATCTAACCGATCTGATTTATGAGAAAATGACTAATCAGCAACCAACAATGCAAACAACGAAACTTCGATTGAATAAAAATGTAATGGCGTTTGGAGGCGGGAATGAGAAAGGTATTTGAAACTGAATTTGAATAAGAATCACAACAAAAGAGTTGCAAGTTCTCAACGAATCCGTATTCAAAAAAAGCACAAAACCCGTACTATGATGCCATCGTTTACGTTCATTCCACAGTATAAAAAAACTGTGGAATGAAACAATAAAATTGATGTAAAGGGCAAATGAATGAAAGAGCACCCTACAGAAAACCTGTAAGTATTTCAGGGCCATTGATTAAGACCCTCCCCTGTTTTTAACATTCATGCCCAAGCCCAAGTCATATAACAAATCTTTGTATTCAAGTAAAATCTTTTTAAACCAATTTATGATCAATGGATATCTTAAAGCAATAGTTCATTAAAAAAAATGTAAATTAGTAACTCAGATTGTAGTAACAATGCTATACAAAAATAAACACAATATCACATATAATGTATTCAACAATTATTTAACAGTTTGTGTGTGTGTGTGTGTCTGTAAACATATTTTAGAGCATACAAGCCAGACATGTAATATAAAAGAGGTTTCAGAAAATGTATTAAAATGAACATTACCAAAAAAAGGTTTTGTTTAGCCAAAAAACCAACAAATTGTACAATTTACAGCCCTACTAAACACAGTAAATATTATTGACACAATCAAAAAGCACCAACAAAAAGCAGCAAAACATAATTTTAAAAAAAATAATTTTAAAAAAAAAGGAATAAAAAGAGAAAAAAAAAACTTACTGTTTATCACCAAGCTTAACTTCAGTACCACCATATTCAGGCAACAAAACAGTATCACCTTCTTTGACACCAACAGGAACTGTATTTCCAGATTTATCTCGTGTTCCTGGCCCCACGGCAACTACTTTACCAGAGTTCAACTGTAAAAAAAAATAAAAAAATAATTACATTACACACCTATCAAATCAGAATAAACACAAACCCCAGATCCAAAAAAGTTACAAAAAAAAAAAGTTTACCTTGGAAGATGTCTCAGGGAGAAGGATACCGGCGGTGGTTTTGGAAGGAGGAACGATCTTCTCAATCAATACTCTGTTCAGACATGGGATTAGCCGCCTTGCCATTGATATATAGATATATTGATATAGATATAGATATACAAGAAGATTTGATTTTGATGAAAATGAGAGAGGGGTTTTCTGGGATTTAAGGAGAGTGAAAATATGGTGGTGGAAGGTTCTAGGTTCTTTTTCTTTTCTTGAGTAAAGGGTTTAGGGTTTTTCGATGGCCCATACTTTTTTATCATTGTAAGGCCCATTATAAATTACTCGACCCAATTATTATGTTTTGAGATGGAAAAAGAAGTTAATAACAAAAAAATCGTTTTTATTTTTGAAAATTAACAAAAATATAGATATAGATACAATATGGTTTTCAACCAGCTAACTGAAAAAAATAGCAACAGTATACGGTTGTTATATGGTTAGATTGCTATGATTGTTATTTTGTTAATATGTAATGTGTTTTGTTATACCATATCTTCTCATTTTTAGAAAGAGTTACAACAAAATTAGTTACGAATTGACCAAAATCTTTACTCCTCGTACTAAATTGCAAATTTTCCACCTCCCCATCTTTAGAAAAAGTTACAAAAATATTACTTACAAATTGATCAAAATACCCTTTAATGAACCCCCTGTGTAAAAAGTTGGTTGCAAAGATTCAACTCGTTATGAATTAATTTACACCATCTGTTTCTTATTTTTTAAAATATGTCCACTGACCATTTAGGACGATTACATTTATATCAATTACTTACACTACTCGTTGTCGTAGCCGCTACCATCACCAGTCGTCGCCACCACCACACCATTGTACCCGCATTGCGCAGTAATGTGTTAATATGCATGGATGTACTTGTAAAAGAATTTGTAGACATATTTGTAGTAGAAACTTGTAATGTTGATCAAGTTTCATTGCAAAATGACGACATATTTTTTTTAGAAGAGAAAATCCAGAACTCCCACTCCGATTTGTGCTAATTGACACTACAAATAATATTGTATTTGTCTACACTTTTAGTTAGCGTAAACAAATTAAAAAATTTGCCACACTTTTATATGTATAAAAATATGGAGAACTAAAAGTGTATAGAAATTAATCCACACTTAAAATTGTGGTATTCTAAAAGTTCACACTTTTTAGTGTGAACTTTCATATTTAATTTGTAACACCACATTTGTCCACGCCACATATTTAGTTAGTGTGGACAAATGTGGTGTGACGAATTAAATATGAAAGTTCACACTAAAAAGTGTGAACTTTTAGAATACCACAATTTTAAGTGTGGATTAATTTCTACACACTTTTAGTTCTCCATATTTTTACACACATAAAAGCGTGACAAATTTTTTAATTTGTTCACACTAACTAAAAGTGTGAACAAATGCAACATTATTAATTTGTAGTGTGACAAGTGTATATTTAGACAAGAAGATTCATATATATTAGGGAAATGCTAAGACAAATAAAAAAAATGTAAAAAAAATGAGTAATACTCGTTTTTTTTACGAATATTAGGTTTTAATATTTAGGTGTATGAGAGAGGTTAAGATGTAGATAACATTACCTCTACCTTTAGACAAAACTGCTTTCAAGTTCTATCTAAATAATTTTTACGAGTTATTTATTTATTTATTTATTGAAAAGTATATATACGAGTTATTTATATTTAATGTTTAATCATCTTACGTATATTCTATTCTAATAATAAATAAATATTGGATTATGTTTATCTTTTCTTTAGAGTATTTTATTAGGTTTCAAAGCCTTTAATGCTAACGACTTTTGGTTGGTAACAATGATACAATACTTTTTTTTGTTGACTTATATTTCTTTCATAATTTCAATATTTGTACATATATATATGGTATTTCTGGTAGACTTTTTAGATTAAAAATAAGAAAAAGATCATGGGATAATGAAGATATATAGCAACTATGTACTACAAAATCAGTCACTGGTATGGTAATATTAGCCTTAAACGTGCGTATTAATATAATTCAACTTTAACAAAGCATGTACAATTATATTGCACTCTACTAAAACTAGATTTTCTCTATAACAATAAGATTTTTTATAATATATATATAAATATATAAAATATATATTGTAGATATATTTATATTTATTTTATTTAATTTATATATGGAATTTATCATCAAAAACTCAACAATTTAAATCATGTACGATTGTATAGTTATATTACTTGGAGGTGAGGCGCAATATGATACAAATCCTATTTGAGTGTAACTAAAAGGCCATCATATATGAATTATTTAATGAAGGATTTACCCCTATTTGTAATTTGTATGCGTTACAAAATTTCGATTTAGCCAATGATCCAATCAGAGGCATAATTGGAACAAGAGTATCAAACTTCTTAATAGCATTATCGATTAGAAACGCATTTTCTAACTGCGAGATGCGTGAATCGCAATGCTAGTCGTAAGAGATCATTTATAGTTTAGCAAGGAGAAGGAAGCAACCGGAGAGAGCTTCGTTTAAGGACGCTAATGATATACGAAAGCATGCACATGACTAAACAAAACCCTCATAAATAAACTCGTAAAGATAAACCATTAAACCCGGCCTGGCTCACGAGTCAATCGTCAACATAAGAATGCAGAATTATCCACGTTCGTTCGTATATAATCCATCAATAATGGCTATGATTATGAGTCTTTCGAACAAGAATAAGAAGATCAAGTTCCACTACAGTTATGGAGGCAAAATCATCTTCGATGCCCCCAAAGTGCGATACGCTGGTGGCACTCATGGGATTATGTCGGTTGATCAAAGTATCACGTACACCGAGTTGATCATGAAGCTATGGGACACAAGTGCGCCATCTATGAGATTGTGGTGTAAGTTGCCTAGGGATGATGTTTTCCATATAGTTCCCATAAGTTGCGATAAGGATCTTGCTTGTGTGATTCAAGTCTATGATCGATGCGGTAAAGATTTGAAGATAAGAGTGATTCTTGACGACGTCATCAAATTGATAGCCGACGCACCCGGTGATGGTTTCTTGGGAAGGAAGGCTACACAATGTGTGTATTAACGTACGGTGGTTCAAAGAATTTATCATCGATCTAATTAATTGTAATTAAAGTTTCACGTACAATAATATTTGAATCTAATTACTATTAGTTGTTTCTAGCTTAGGTTGAAGAATTGAGCATGTGATGTCTTCGTTTATCGATGTTATGACTTACGAGTTATTATTCACTTATGTTTAATTAATATTCATATATATTGTCTCTTTAGTTTATTCAAGAATTGAGGCTTAATTGAATTGGTTACAAATTAAGAATCGATAGATCTTAGCATAGTAAGTGATATTGGATGGGGACGTTTTTATTCTGCTTTAGCCTTTATTTATTTATGTATATAAACTAGTAATGATGATAAATTTCTTTCGCAAAAATTATTGGTTGGTCATCGATCATTATATTTAGTTAAGTAATGTGCTTGTTGCATATGTATATATGTTCATTCAATGAGCACAACATGATTTCGCCTCTATGATAGGCTGGATCAGGGCAATAAAGTAGAAGAAAAGTGACGAATGTTATGTTGTTTGAGGTCCGAACCTCATTAGTGGGACTAAAACCTGAATTACATAGAACATCGTTAACTTTATCAAGAAAAAACGGGATCCTAGATTACTCATATGAGCGTTAATCATTTGTTATTTGAAGTATTAATAGTTACCAAGATAATGTATTTGTAAGACGTACTGATGTCCTCCACAGTTTGAAACTTTCTAGGTAAAACATTTTGAAGATTTATTACATCTATGTAAAAAATTCGTCTTTTTTCTTATAATCTAAATAGAAAAGACTTTATATCTTATATATATATTGCACAACCTCGATTTAATCTTTCAAAGTCGAAAACATAAGTGTTTTCGATCTTAACAACCTTTTTAAACTAGGCCGACATGTATGATTGCGATAGCCTGAAATTTTACTCCAATGCACAAAAACAAATTGATACATTTTTAACAAACAAGGCTTGGAACAAGTAGAAAAGCTCGGGAGACTAAGATCAATGAGTAAGGAAGATTCGATCCTTATTCCTTGTAGATCAAAAGTCTTTTTTTCCAAAATCTTACGTTGTCTATATCTCACTTTCCGCATATATCATTAAAGACGTTATTGAGTTCCATAAGTCATTAAAAACGATATTGAGTCTAACAATTGTAATTTACATATCTTCTATAGTGTTTTACATTTGTAAAACAGAATACACACTATATATACTAGGTCACCAAATAAAACAATCAAAACTTATGTGGTAATTTCCTGAAATTCATAAAACTAGTTAAACACCTAGCAAGGGGGGAAACCAGTAACAAAACGTAGCAGCCGATCTCAGGCCTTGCCGGAGAATCTGTGCTGTCGTTCTCTTTCCGTCAGCCGCCGCCGCCCACTGCTCGAAAATTGCAAAACAGCCTCTCACAAGTAAATCTTTTATCCCTAAATTGGGTTTCGGGTTTCATTTGCAAATAATTCAACTTTAGTTTAATTGGATATAAACCCTAATCATAATCCATAAATTAATAATTGTCTAAAAAGATATATAACCAATTTTTTTATTTTTATTGTCAGCTGTATACTTTTTTAAATTGCATGAGAAGTGTTTGTCGAAATGCCTCGGTGAGATTTTTATAAATATACAGGAAATTTTGATCTTATGATATGCTAAGCAAGATGAGTAGACTCTATGAGGGGTGGAATGAAATTTTAAAGATTCAGAAGTTCCGGAGAGCAGTTGGAAAAACCATTTTCTTTTCCTTTTCGGCACTCATTAGCTACGCATACAACTCTAATACGTATGTATACTGTTTATAGTTTATGCATTCATATAAGTATATAACCTTAAGCTTGTTTCAAATGTGTGAGCTTTTTACATTGACTAGTTATAAAATTATGAAAAACTAACGACGAACAATTGTTCATAGTTTGGATCAAGTTGATTGCTTTTTAAAGGCTGAATCATTTAAGCTCTATTGAGTTTTTGGGTTTTAGAACTAAGAAGTTATATGAAAAATTTAGAATAATGTCATTGATCTGACACACACTCTTGCCCGAAGGGAGGTCTTTCTAGAAGCAATCTCCCGGCCTTCGGGATAGGGGTACATCCCACCTCCCCATGTCTCGCCCTTTCCAAGATCGGGTATCATTGTTGTTGAAGTGGGTAGATTTAGTCTCATGAGCTAGGATTTTATGTGATATAGAACTTGATGTGTTAGTATGCAACCACATAATCGTTGGCTTGATGCTTACTTAATTCCTCTTGTTATTTAATTTTTGTCTGAATAGTACAGTCTTAGATATAAGGATATACTAATAAGGTTCTGCTTTGATTTAAGGTTTATACTGATGTTCAGTATTGATCGTGTTTTTTTTTTTTCCTGGAAAAACGAGGATCAAACCATATTGATTGTCACTTCAAAATTTATGATGTGAAGTAGGGCAGGACTAATGGACATTTAGGCATGGTTATAAAGAGTTTTTTGTTTTAAAATTTAATTGTCTGCGATCATGAAAGTAGTAGTAATAGTAAGTGATTTTTAGCATAGGATAATCAATTTTGTTGCAGATAGTGCATCTGTATCGATTACAATAATGTATTATGGAGTATGAAAATTGTCAGTAATAGTCAATTGCATTCCGTTAAAGTCACAACTATATAAAAAAATTGATTCATCATCTGTAACATCTATTCATACCGTGTTTGCAAACCGACCCTAGCAATTTGAGCTTAAAAGATAATCTCCGAAGTTACTATAATTGGTAAAAACAGGTATATTGTGATAAGCAGTTCAAAACGCGAATTCAAACACCTAGTCAAATAGTTAACTTGGGGTTTTAGGACTAAAAAGTTATATGAAAATTTTAAATTTTTGTAGGACAAGAGCAGGGTACTCAAGAGGTGATCAGTTTTATGCATCTTATCCTGCAGGCAGTGAGCTTTTGACTGATACTACTAAGGTGAGATTGTGCTAATTTTGGAAAGTGGTTAATTGTTTGTATGCTGGATTCTTTTATAAAGATTGAGCTTTTGGTTTTTGTGGTTAGTTGTATAAATCTGCACTTGGGAATTGCTTTGAAGTGGAAGATTGGGGGCCGATCGAATGGTCCATAATGGCAAAGCATTTTGAGCGTCAAGGGAAATCACCGTACGCATATCATGCCGTAAGTTACCTAAATCACTATAACCCAATGGGTTCGTCAAGAATGTGTTATACATCACCTGCTGCAGCATTATTTGGAATTTAGTTAAACTCCTTTATGAGTTTATGATGGAGACATAATATATTAAGACTTTTTTTCTTTTTTGAACAGCAAACTTGTTACTACTCTATTACACCAAATATTCTAAACTGCCCCAAGCTTAGGATTGAACATAAGACCTCTACTCTAAGAGGCATAAGCCTCTACCAAGTGGGTTAATCCCACAATCTTAAGCTCATAGTAATAGTCATGAAAAATCAAAAAACTAGTGTTTACTGAAGATGCCAAAATGCCTACATACACTCATAGAAGGGAAGGGGTGCTCGACTGCTCCTATTATGAAAGAATGACCATATAATAAACAGGGAAGGGAAGAACCTAATTGTGTTAACCATTTGTTTTATAGAAATCTTGGATCCAGTATCTTTTATAATCTATAACATTGGATCAATTTTTTTTTATAATATATAACACGTTCCATATCCAACGATAAGTTCATACAAGGTTGCATAAAAGTCTGTTTGAGCAGCTTTCTACAGTTGATTGATATGTTTATTCTCCAAGGCATTAGCTGTGTTGCCTTTTGTTGTTGCAGCAATATCAGGCTCACCTCTCCTCCAATGGAAATCTTGATGGAAGTGGCTAGCGAAAGGATACAAATCCACAATCCATCATGATTAGGGGATACATGTATTAATAGCCATTTGCAATTTGATACCATTATCTAGAAGTCCATAAGTTTATAAGCCATCACTGGTGTTATCTGATGATCTAGGCGAATGGGTTCATTGTTTTTGTTCAATTTTTTTTAAAATTACCTATGGTCTATGTCTGTTTAAATTATTTCCCATGAAAAGGGGTCTGATAAAATATTGAGCTGTGGAGTAGCTATACGGTATTTAGATATATCTTCACTAATATTATTGTTTTGGTAACCTCAAAATGTGACTACTTTGGTGGTTATTTTGGAAACACATATATTGGACTATACTGTGTTCAACATTTCATCACGATTATTATCAGATGACCTTTTGGAATTCGGTATTATCTAAATTATAATCCTTTAAATTTTTATTATATGGATATATGTTATTATTTCGGGGGTAAAATACACATTTGGTACCTGGCGAATACACCAAATTTCACAATTCATACCTAATTGCAAAAAATAACCCGAGTCATACCCATGGTTTGCAATTTTGCACAATTGACATACCTCCCTCTAACGGAGCATGACGGATCGTTAAATATGGTCATGTGCCGCTCACATGACGAGGTAGATTACTATTTTACCCCTTATCTACCCCTTCCTTTCTCTTTCCCATTTATATCTGCATCTAAATATCAATCTCATATTTTGATTTTTCTCTTATTTCTTTTTTGTAGAATGGAGTAAATTGAATATTAATAACAAAACATAATAATTATTGAAAGATGAAAGTTGGATGGATATTTAAAAATTTTGATCCTTTGATTGATTGATAACCATTCAGCCAGCAGCCGTCCAAACGCAAATAATCCAAAACCCAAATCATACACAAACACCTTCCTTCCCTCCTTCCCACACAAAAAACAATAGTCAATCGCTTTGCCGTCACTTTTTTCCGATGGAATTCCCGTCGTTCAACCACCACAATAACAATAACAATCAAAGGTACGTTCTTCTTCCGTTACCACCTGTCAACAATATCTCCGATGACCGTCCAAATCTATACACTCACCGCCATCAACTTTCGAAGAAATGGCTCCATCCATCACTATGTTGTCACAGCTTTGGAGGGCGAGCCCTAGTTTTTACCGTCGAAAATATATAACACTCCGGTAAGAAAACTCTTAAAATAAGAACGGTGAGAATACTTAAAAACATACATATTCACGATCGGCTGTGGCAACGAAGTATATTCATTGTGTGCGTGTTTTATATATATGTATGTTTTGTATATATGATTGTTTTTTTACGGTATGAATTGTATTTGGTTTTGGATTTATATTGATTTTATATTGAAAGCGGCCGGTTGAATTTCATAGGTATAAGATTCAGGTTTTTTTTTTTACTTTTCTTAGATGATCCTTGATATAGATATAGAATTGTTGTTATATGAAAGTGAAAATATAATGAGAGGCTGTAATTGTTGTTTTTGGATCTGGGTTTTTGGATCTTGTTGCTTGAAGATCTGGAATGTTGATGATGAAAATGATGATTGATAGAGTGTAAAGAAGAGATTAGCTTGAAAGGACTAAAATACCCTTCCACGTGAGAGCCACGTGACTTGACTTAACGATCCGTCCACGTCCGTTAGAGGGAGGTATGTCAATTGTGCAAAATTGCAAACCGTGGGTATGACTCGGGTAATTTTTTGCAATTAGGTATGAATTGTGAAATTTGGTGTATTCGCCAGGTACCAAATTTGTAATTTACCCTTATTTCGGGGATGGTAATATAAGGCTGTTAGGTACCTAAGTTTAGGTGTGGAACACTCACATATTGTATTTTTTAATCCATAAAATTCATGGGGGGTCAAACATTTATTTATTAATAAAAAAATATTAAAAAAATTGTATGTGAGGGGTTCACACCTAAGCTTAGTTGCCGGACAACCTTATATTCAAGTTTCCCTATTATTTCCTCATTGATCTCCCGTACCTTCTTAAAGCTATATGCATATTCCTGGACTTGTTAAATTTAGGTATGGATTTCAATTTTTTGGTCTAACTATAATATATGACACATGCTTATGGGTGTAAACGAGACGATACAGTTCTCGAGCTACTCGAAATCAACTCGCAAGTTATTCGAAATCTACTCGTTTTGAGTCCAGCTGAGCTCGAGCTCGAGCTACTCGAGTATTCTTCCGAGTAGATGTGGGCAATGGATTGGAACCGGTGGAACCGGTTACCGGTTCGAGTCAACCAAAAAAGAATCGGTTTTGACCATAAACGGAACCGGTTCTGGGCCTTGAAAACCCGAACCGATGGAACCGAAAATATAGGTTCCAGATCGGTTCGGTTCCGAACCGGTTCCAAAAAAATTTTGTTCCAGAACTTAACGGCCGTTAAAGGTCTTTTTTTCATCGTAAATCGATTTTGGGCCACTTGATTGCTAATACACCGAGCCTTAAGACCTAAAATACCTTCATTATGATAATATCTAGTGAATTAACACAAAAAACTCCAAGTTATTTCACAAAAAACACTTGAAAAAATTGAAAACTCACTAATAATTCATTTAACGGCCGTTTAGGCCAATTTTTTCATCGTAAATCGATTTTGGGCCACTTGATTGCTAATACACCGAGCCTTAAGACCTAAAATACCTTCATTATGATAATATCTAGTGAATTAACACAAAAAACTCCAAGTTATTTCACAAAAAACACTTGAAGAAAATTGAAAACTCACTAATAATTCATTTAACGGCCGTTTAGGCCAATTTTTTCATCGTAAATCGATTTTGGGCCACTTGATTGCTAATACACCGAGCCTTAAGACCTAAAATACCTTCATTATGATAATATCTAGTGAATTAACACAAAAAACTCCAAGTTATTTCACAAAAAACACTTGAAGAAAATTGAAAACTCACTAATAATTCATTTAACGGCCGTTTAGGCCAATTTTTTCATCGTAAATCGATTTTGGGCCACTTGATTGCTAATACACCGAGCCTTAAGACCTAAAATACCTTCATTATGATAATATCTAGTGAATTAACACAAAAAACTCCAAGTTATTTCACAAAAAACACTTGAAAAAATTGAAAACTCACTAATAATTCATTTAACGGCCGTTTAGGCCAATTTTATACTACGTAAATCGATTTTGGGCCACTTGATTGCTAATACACCGAGCCTTAATACCTAAAATACCTTCATAATGATAAGATCTAGTTAATTGACACAAAAAACTCCAGGTTATTTCACAAAAAACACTTGAACTAATTAAAAACTCACTAATAATTCACTATAATTCATTCTTTTTCGTCGAAAATGCATACTTTTATTATAGACCATCTTAATCTTCAACAAAGTTCAAAGTCTTCAATCAAATACAATGTCTTCAACCAAATAACAAAGTCTTAAACCAAATAACAAGTCTTCAAACAAATACAACTTCTTAAACAAATTAAATAGTCTTCAAATTCAAAGTCTTCGATCTTCATGGTCTTCAAATTTGTCTTCAAATTGTCTTCATTTGTCTTGATTGGTCTTCAAATGGTCTTCTTGAAACAAATACAAATTCTAGAAACAAATACAAACTTTTCAATCAAACAAAAGTCTTCATCTTCAATCTTCATCTTCAATCGGAGTCTAGTTGGGTTACTTGTTTTTGAGCTTGAGCTTGAACTTCATCAAGTTGAATCTCTTCATCAGAAAGTGATAAGGATGTGTCTTCCTCAACTTCTTCATTGTGAATATGTTCTTCAAGGTCCAAAGTATCTTCAAGGCTTGATACGTTTTGTCTACGCTCCATGGCGTCCAAGTGGTCTTTGTAGCAAATACACATCTCCAATGATGCCGGTGTAAGTTTTGTTCTTCTTATGGACAAAACTCTTCCACTAGTTGAAAATGCGGATTCACTAGCTACCGTTGAAGCTTGAGCGCTTAGTAAATCACGTGCCATGATAGATAGAATGGGAAATTGACTTTCCCTTTCCCTCCACCACTTCAATACATCCACATTCATGAAAGCATTAACTCCAAGGCTTGTCAAAAAGTTGGTTCCGATATACCTATGATAATCGGTGTTCTTGTTTGAACTTGTAGCCTCATTTCTTTGACGTTTGGTGGTTGCTTGGACAACGATGATGTATAGGTTTATTTTTGAATCCTTGCTTTTTTTGGTGGTAACAAAAGGACTAGGAGTAGTAGAAGAACTTGAGCCATATTTATCTTCATAAACCTTATACAATCTTTCTAAATGCTTATTAAACTCACTTCTTGCATTCATGGAAAAGTTTATATCCTTTTGCCAACACTCCAAATTATCAATTATTTTTTCAATAAGTGCCTCAACGCCGCTAACATTTAAAGTGGGGTTTCATTGCGGCAGCACAAGCAAAAATTGGGGGCATTTCCATAAAATATTTTTTCATTTTATCTTTCATGGCTTTCACCATGTTTTCATATATACCATCATCCATACACTCATATTCTACCAATTTTTCACAAATCTCATAAATTTGATGAAGCACCAATTGACTAGTAGAATAATAAACCCCCGAAACCAAAACCGTGACGATTTTCTACTAAAGATTCAATAATTTCCAATGGTCAAACTTAGAAGATGCCAAATGGTAGTCAACTAGGTCATCATGAAAATGTTTTAAAGTAGTTTTTTGACGTAAAGCACATTCAAACATTGTAAGAGTGGAATTCCATCTAGTAGGACAATCCCAATGAGGTGTCAAATATATCGAATCGGTATCTTTACACAATTTGATATACTTCTTATGTCTAGTCTTACCCCCCAAAAATACATCCTTTAACATCTTTATAAAGTCTTTCTTAACAACTTCAATGACCTCTTCACCCAAACCGCTTTGCACAACCAAGTTAAGAATATGTGCAACACATCGACCATGATAAAAAACACCATCACAAATAGGAGTATATTTTAGTTTCAAGTGGTCAACCGCTTTTGTATTATTATTTGCAATATCAAATGATATTGAAAAAATCTTTTGTTCAATTTTATAGTATGCAAACACATCCCTTAACTTATAGTATAGATTTTCACCCGTATGAGGTTCCTCAAAATTTTCAAAAGCAATCGTGCGCTTCATCATTTGCCAAGTACTAGGATCTATCCAATGCGCCGTAACACATATGTAAGAACCGGGCAAACCATGAGGAGCACTCCAAACATCAGTTGTCAAATTTAAACTACCATTTAAATTTTCAAATTCTGTTATAAGTAGTTTTTTAGCCATTTTTCAATTTTTCATACATGTACGTTTTTAATGTAGAGCGAGTTAGAGTAGTGTACCTTGGTTGGAGGGTGATTTGAATTGCAGAAGTGACTTGTGGATCGTCCCATTGGTTGAATGGCCAAGCTTTTTGAATGATAAGGTTGGAAAAAGTCTCATGAACCGACTCCGTCGAATAATGAAAAATAGTGCCATCATTTGGCAATGTTTGTTGACCTTGTGAGGAGGTACCCACTTCTTGTGCTTTTTTCACCGGACAATGAAATTTAACATGTTTCACCAAAGTCGAGTTTGCATTTTTCACAAAAAGACGGTGACAATAATTACACCGAGCCTTAACATCACCATCCGACAACTTAACTAATTTAAAGTGTTCAAACACGGGCGCTGTTCTTTTAGTTGGTAATATAGCCACCACCGTTGGCTCACTTGTGAACCAACACCGGTAGATTGCGTTTGTGAAGCGGAATTATGCTCCATTTTGTGAGAGATTTGATATATATTATATATATAGTGTATATATAATTATAGTGTATATATATAATATAGTGTATATTTTGTGATATATATATATATATATAGTGTATATATATATATATATATATTTTGTGATATATAAATATAAAATATGTAGAGATATAGTGATTTTGGTAAGAGATTTATGAATATATAGTGTTTTTGTAAGAGATATAAAGTGTTTGTAAGTGATGGAATGTGTAAAAACAATCCAAAATGATGCTACATATATATACTAGTTGTATAATGACAAAATGGTAATTATTGGGTCAAAAAAAGGTAACTAACGGCTCCTAATGGTCAAAAAGGACCAAAAACGGCTAGTTTCAACGGTCACTAACGGCTAATTCAATCAGGTCAAAAAATCGGTTCCAAACCGGTTTCTCAGACCGGTTTCTGGAACCGGTTCCTGAAGAACCGGTTTGGGACCGATATTTTGAAAAAAATACCCGAATCGGTTAGGAACCAAAATCGGTTCTTGAAGAACCGATTTTTTTCGGTTCCGGTTCTCGGTTCTTGTGGATCGGTTTTTTTGGAACCGGATAATATGCCTACGTCTACTTCCGAGTCGAGCTTGAGCCTCAAAATATCTTAATCGTAAAGCTCACGAGCTTAATCGAGGTTGTGCTATTTTACAATTTTACCTTTAAATGGTATATATGTTTTACATCATTTTTATCCTACCGAGCCGGGGTCAAAAGTATCTAGTCGAGCTTTATTTTATTGAGTTTATTGGACTAATTTGTTTCAAAATTTAGTATAATACTTAACCGAGTTAAGCCGAGTTGAGCTCGAAAGTGTTGATTAGTAAAGCGAGCTCGAGCTTGAAAATAAGAGTTGGGCCGAGCTCGAGTCGAGCTTCAAACTTTGTAATCAAGCTGAGCTCGAGTTTTGCACTATGTCGGCCTGGTTACAATGCTCAAATGGTTGTAGTGTTTATTTCGGTTTTCTTTTAATTTTTTTTTTTTATGTATGTATGTAGTATATATAGTGACTAGAAATAATAAGAACCACTTGATGGGCTGATGATTGGCTGGCTGGAACTATATATGAGCTTAAAGTTTACATGGGCTTAAGTATACTTGTATGGTATCTAATGGGTTATGGCCCCGGCCGGCTTAATTTTGCAAAATTGCATAGTACTTCGAAAGCTTAATTAATGTGTTAATGTCTTGATGATGAATAATTATACTTCTTTCAAAGTTAATGGCAATGTCATTGAAAATGATATTCACTCCCGTTATGAAAATGGTAGCTGAGAAGTGAATTGTGTATTGTATTACTTATTAGTCTCACGCATAGAAAGATTATTTATTGGCTGTAATATATTTTTTATGTCTCATTTTATATGTTGTCTTTCAAAAAAAAAATGAAAAATGAAAAAATATATTTTCTATTCACAGATAAAACTTGTTTATTCAACTTACAGTGGAGAAAATTTCATTTAATTAATAGATTTTCTTTTTGATCTTGATTGCGAGATAAAAAGTTAAAAAGTAACTCCGAGTGCCGTCTTCCACGAGTTTTGGGTCTCAATACCGTCTTCGACGGTGTATGAGAGAGGTTGATATGTAAACAACCTTACCCCTACCAAAGGTAGAGAGACTACTTCCAGGTTCTACCAAAGGTAGAAAAGGACCTCCAGCCTTGGTGGGCATGAGGATCGAACCCATGACCTCTGTTTCCAGAGGCAAATGCTCCAACTACTAATCCAACCCAGCTAGTTTTTTGATCGCGAGATCTTAAATTTAATTTACTTGAAAGATTAATTATGGTTATTATTTATATCTTTATATACTTGATTAATTATAAAAATAAATACTCGTACTCATAAACATGAACAAACAGTACCTAATTACTAAGATTAGATAGGTTTGATCACTTAATTTCTCTTTAATAAAAATAATAATAGGAGTGACAATTTTGTAGTTACACTTTTATAGGAGTGGCATAGCTTTTTTATCCAGGTAAATGTATATCATGTATATGCGGTGGCTTTAGGTTAAGTGCGCCGGAATGTAACTAACTAATACTGAAAAGTTATAGTGTGCATGAATTCAAGTCGACTTTTATTGTATGCACGAACTTTGTAAAAATGTTCAAATAATGTAACTTTTTGTGACCGACCAATCAAAAACTTGCACGTGACAGCTCATATGGGTTGCCACGTATGCCATGTTACATTATTTAAACATTTTTACTAAGTTCGTGCATACAATAAAGGTCAACTTGAATTCGTGCACACTATAACTTTTCAGTATTAGTTGTTACATTCTAGTGCACTTAACCCGGTGGCTTTTAATAAATTCGGACTTGCATTGATGATGTCTAACTGTAGTTAAAGGATAGTTTGTGTAGTACAACTCATATCACATCCATTTTTGTAATGTCAATTAAACAATATTACATCCGGTAGATAACTTGTATCTGTTATTGGGGTCCAAAGTTACTTTACATAATAGTACAACACATCAATTACATTTATGTGAAACAATGGATTTTATTTTTTTTTAACATTGAATGATTTTATTAATGAACTTCTAGCAAGATGCTAGAAAATAGAGAACATTACATAAGTTGTAGGAACATTACATAACAGAGAAAAACAGAAACTAAAGACTTAAAAATTGAAACTACACCATTGGGACCATTTGATATTGGAATTAGTAGCTCGGTTTGATAGCCAAAGGAAGCTAGAGCTTTTGATTTCCTTGATAGCGAATCGGATGGATGGGGTTTTGCCTGAGAATATGCAATCATTTCGGGTTTTCCAAATTATCCAACAATAGGTCAAGAGAACAAGGTTAATGAGGTTTTTTCTTTCTGGGCTTCCTGTAGCAGTTTTATGTACCTCGAAAAGAGCTCTGATTGAAGGTGGTTTCATGGTTGGAATGCGCGCGACACCAAATAGATATCATGGTCCATAGGGAGTCGGCGAACGGCGCAAAGCAAAAAAAGGTGTCCTGCTGTTTCATTTTGGCTGTTGCATAAGGGAAAATATAATCCAGGCAACAACAATTAAAACACACACAACCATGGTTATACTAAAGAAACATCTTAACGTTTAATGATCAGTAGCACATCCATAACTTTCATCGGAAACCTAAAATTGCTATTGGTTTTCATTTTTAATGTTGATCAAGATGTTAAGGTTAATTTTTGTTTAGAAGGGTCAGTCGGTATTCGACATCAGGAGATGTCTCACTAGGGATAAGCATGGGACCGAGATCAACTGTGAAAACTCAAAATTAAAAATTGAAAAATGGAAAGCAAAGAATTGGTGTATTAAATGCATGCAACAAAACACAACTACAATGAATTTGAGTTAAATGCATATGTAAAAAACTTCAACTACCCATTCATATTCATCCATAACTTCATTTTTTTCCCCCTTGGATATCGTAACTCCATCTATTTTATACTCGTATATCAAATTCTGGTATAGTCATAATCACAAACTTCACTTTTTATGGGTTAAGAGACAACATTTGAAAAAATTAAAACCTTTTTATTTTTTAACGTTGGAAGTAGCTTCTATTAATGTAAAAAACCAACAAGATGCTAGTAATACAAAGAAGAAATGAAAATACACGAGAATTTTAACTAAACTAGATAAAAAAAATGTCAAAAACTCAAAATTAATAGTCTAATAGTGATATTTATGCCTTTTGTGGATGACTACGAGTAGTTACTTTCCATTTATATATGGTGGCTTAGGTGAATTTTGTCATCTAAAATTTCTACGTAATATCGAGAGACTTACATGGATAATCTATTCGGCGAGACGGTTTTTTAGTGCGGATCCAATTAAAACAACGTTATACTTCCTGATATTCAGTTTTTAACCCTTTTCAGGAATTTTTTTTTTTGAATATAAAACATATAGTAAATGATACGTACTAGTTACTTTTTTTTTATATAAATGGCAATACGTACTAGTTAGTAGTTACCTACACAACGTTTAATTTCCAGCTCAGTTACTATTGGCCACAACCACCAATTTTAACCTTAGTCCACATTTAATTTAACCTTGGTCAACATTCAATTCAGCCAACCATATACTGTTAAACTCTCATGAGTGATTCACTCTCACACCAACTTGGTTTCAACTCACTCTTTCATTCCAAAACACTCACTTGGTAATGTGCGTGGTAATACCGTTGGTGGTGATATCCAGCTGATGATTTTCAAAACTGAAAAATGGTCCATTATCACTACCCTCCGGTATATAACAAGGTCCGTAGCGTGACAAGATCCGTCTTGATCAGTTTGTGAACCCCTAGTAAATTATTTTCCCATCTCTATATCTTTGTTTTAATGTTAAAAAATTGCATAATAAGGAACTGTTTATTTTTCTAGGAGTTCATGATATGTTGGTGTTATAATCTCAACTATTTATTGTTATTAAAAAGCTTAACTTTCTCAGAATCTCAGATTGAGTTGTTTATATGGAGTGTATTCAGCTGTCCTAGATCTTGTAGATTTAGAGCTACTGTCTGGGTCTTTATTGTTGGTGATTTGCGTATACGGCTTTCAAAAGGGTAAATTATTCATATGTACAAGAATTTAATATACTTAATTGGTTGCTTTGTGGTGCTGAGTGACCAATGTTTTAAAAATCGGTAGCGTAGTCGTACCGGAGTGGTACCCGGTACCGGTAGGTTATTTTAATATACTAGAACGGTTACTTGTGTGATGCGGCGGTATAATGACGGCAACGGTGGTGGAGGTGGTGGTGATGGCGCGCGACGGTGGCAGTGGTGGTGGTGGTGGCGGTAACGGGTGGTGGTGATGACGAGTAGTTTAGGTTATCGATTTAAGGTGGTTTTGATGAATTTTTGAAAGTTGAAACTTAAAATTAAACAAAAACCCTATTTGCTTTATAATATAGTATAATATAAATATTAAAATTTTTATTTATAACAAATATATCTATATTCTTATAAATCCTCACTATGAATGCGCAATGAATATTCAATAGGTAATATAGTGACCCGAAAGCTCAGTGTGCATAATATAGTGACCCGAAAGCTCAGTGTGCATAATATACTCTTTTGTTTTTCCAAGAATAATAGCTTCAAATTCTGACAAAAACAACTACAGATTTTACCACCGTATGGGATCGTGTTTGCTAAAAAACAGATTTTACCACCGTATAAAAGGTATGTATCCATTAGCTATCTTTTACAAAAAAGGTTTAGTTTAACTAAAAACTCATGTTAATTACTATTTCTCGATCTCTTTTTTGATACTAGCTTCTTTGTTTTTTTTTTTTTTGGTTTCATTAATTAGGTAACAAACCCAAAAATTGTCTTTTATTTTATTAAAAGATCTAAACCCAAAAAAAGAAAAAGAAAAAGGAAAAATAAAATTGGAGATAAAATCATAAAATGGAAAGTTAAGGCTTGACCGAATACAAGATGAGTATATGGCAAATATGCTCACGTGTCGACAATGGAGGTAATCTATGAATTGGAATTTGTGAGAGTTGAAATGATTTTGTTGAAGAAAATATGAGAATTTAATTTGTGTTTATTAATTCAGATCTGTTTAAAATAGTACCAAAGAAAGATGATACAAAAAGTATATATACTAGCTAGCTAGCTTCCACTAGCAGCTTCCTGTGTATGTTTAGATAATGTACGTGTTTGGGTGTGGTTTTTATGCATAATCTTTGACGTTTCCATGTTTATATTTTGTGGGTGTTGTGTATAAATTTGGAGAGTTGATTCTATATATATATATATATATATATATATTATATATATATATATATATATATGTAATTCAAAAGAACCCATGTGTGTTAGAGATGAAAGAATTTGGGTTTGTTTTGTTTATAAAATAGTGATGCTAGCTAAGTAAACAAGAAAGATGTGTGATGTTGATCTAGTTTTACTGATATATAGAAAATGGAAAACAGAATCAAGGAAAATTTAATTATACCAGCTTCTAGTACTAGCTAGCTTCAAATTCCTGCATGTTTGATTAGATATTAGAAGATGAGGTGTATGGGTTTGGGTGTGGGTTTGGCCAGGTTTGTATATATATCGATCTAGATAACACGTTTCTATGTATATATGTTGTGGGGGGTTGTGTATTGATTTTTAAGTGAGTTAAAAGAACCTGATCGAGCACGTGTTAAGCTGAAAATGAAAAAAATTGTGTTTATTTTGCTTGAAATACTTCGGTAGCTAGTACTAGCTAAAGAAAGAAAGCTGATGTATAAAACAGGCCTGATATATGTTCTTTGATTGAAATTTTTGAGATATATATATATATATATCTGTGTGTGTGTGTGTGTGTACAAGCTTTAATTTCCTTATGTATAGTTTGCTTTCTAAGATGGTACGTGTTTGGCCAGGTAGTTAAATGGCTTACAGATGAAATTTCTGAGATTTTAGTTTCCTTACTTGCTTGGACTTGTTTTTCCCAGATTCGTAATTAGTAACAAATCTAATCTTAAGTTATCTTTATCTTTAATAAACTTGAAGTCCCTTTAGGAAAAAGATCCATTACTATGTAGCCTATACATATATGCTTTTCATTTTAAAAATGTCTAGTTAGCTGTCACACGTACACCACCTAGCTAACCGTTTCGTTAGACTAATTCTCGTTGAAATTGTTTTGATATGGCGAACAGACACGTTACTGCTCCGCCCGGCTATCATGTGGGGAAAAGGAGCGGTAGACATGGTTAAATTTGACCTGGATATGAAAAAGGGGCAAATTGTGTGGTGCCTGAACGTCGAGAAGTATCTGTGGTTCACCAACTACCTGGAAACACCAAAGGGCAGGGTTGACAAGCGGGATGGGAAACATACTTTTGTAATGCCACTGAATGGGGTGGATATTGAGGCTGAAGATGCAATCAACAAGTTTGTCAACGGTTCAAATCTCTATGTGTTTGCCCAAGTCCCTAAGACGTCACTCGAGGGACATCGACTTTATCACTACTGCGTGGATGTCTCAGGAGGCTCACTTTGATGGATCTGAAGTTCTGGTATGTCAATTGCGACTTGTTTGTGTGTGTACCCGCCAAGGCACATGTGGATGTCGCTAAAGCTACACTAGTTGTGGAGGACCATGGTCATCAGAAGGAGATGGAGATGATCAGGAGGAGGTTTGAATGAGATAAATTATGGATGATGATGACTACTTCAATAATTCATCTCAGTCAAACCTCCTCCTGCATCCATGCATCTCCTTCTGATCACCATGGTCTTCTACAACTAGTGTATCTCTCTGCCTTCGGGTAGGGGTACATCCTACCTCCCCATGTCCCGACCTTTCCCATATTGGGTATCATTGTAGTTGAAGTGAGTAAATTTAGTCTCATGAGCTAGGATTTTATGTGATATAGAACTTCTTGATGTGTTAGTATGCAACCACATAATCGTTGGCTTGATGCTTGTTGGATATTTTAGTGTAATTGGGTTAATTGGTAATTTAATCATAATAATACATCGTATAAGTATGGTGGTGCGGAGTGCACGCTTATATGGAACGGGGTCCGGGGAAAGCGCCCCCTGGAGCGGGATCCAAGGGGCGGCAGCCCTGGCGGGGTCCAAGGGGCAGAGCCCCTGGCTGGGGTCGACCTTTCCCAGATTGGGTATCATTGTAGTTGAAGTGAGTAAATTTAGTCTCATGAGCTAGGATTTTATGTGATATAGAACTTCTTGATGTGTTAGTATGCAACCACATAATCGTTGGCTTGATGCTTGTTGGATATTTTAGTGTAATTGGGTTAATTGGTAATTTAATCATAATAATACATCGTATAAGTATGGTGGTGCGGAGTGCACGCTTATATGGAACGGGGTCCGGGGAAAGCGCCCCCGGGAGCGGGATCCAAGGGGCGGCAGCCCCTGGCGGGGTCCAAGGGGCAGAGCCCCTGGCTGGGGTCGACCTTTCCCAGATTGGGTATCATTGTAGTTGAAGTGAGTAAATTTAGTCTCATGAGCTAGGATTTTATGTGATATAGAACTTCTTGATGTGTTAGTATGCAACCACATAATCGTTGGCTTGATGCTTACTTAATTCCTTTTGTTATTTGATTTTTGTCTAAATAGTAAAGTCTTAGATATAATGATATACTAATAAGATTCTGCTTTGACTTAAGGTTTATATTGATGTTCAGTATTGATCGTCTTCCTTTATTTATGGTGTGAAGTAGGGCAGGACCCAGTGTTGGCTTAAGGTTTTTGGAGGCCTTAAGCGAGAACTAATTTTGGGGGCCTAGTTCATTAGCATATAAATCAAAGTAAACAAAAAAAGCAAAAAAAGGTAGCTCGACTCATGTTATCGAACTACTAGTAATAAGAAGATGCAGATGTTGATGCAAAAACCAATAAGGATATTACCACAATGCAAATTATATAATGGTATTTATCTCAAAGTCCAAACATGAAGTCGAGTATACAAAATATTGAGGTCTTAAATTTTTTAGGGGCCTAAAGCGATCGCCTAGTCCTATAATACTGTTGAGCCACCTATGGCAGGACCAATGGACATTTAGGATTGTTTAAAAAAAACTTTTTGTTTAAAGTTTTATTTGTCTGCGATCATGAAAGTAGTAGTTGACAGTAAGTTATTTTGAGCATAGGATAATCAATTTCGTTGCAGATAGTGCACTTGTTTAATCGATTACAATAATGTACCATGGAGTATGAAAATTATCAATAATAGTCACTTGCATTCGGTTACCAACCGTAGCAATTTAAACTTAAAAGATAATCTTATAAGTAAGTTACTATAATTAATGGGTAAAAACAAGTATATTGTGAGAAGCAGTTAAAAACGTGAATTCAAGCATCTGGTCATCAAGTAGTCAACTTGGGGTTTTAGAACTAAGAAATTGTATGAAAAATTTGAATTTTTGTAGGACAAGAGCAGGGTACTCGAGAGGTGATCAGTTTTATGCATCTTATCCTGCAGGCAGTGAACTTTTGACTGATACTACTAAGGTGAGGCTGTGTTAATTTTGGAAAGCGGTTAATTGTTTGTATATTGGATTATATAAAAAAGATTAAGCTTTCGGTTTTTGTGGTTAGTTGTATAAATCTGCACTTGGGAATTGCTTTGAAGTAGAAGATTGGGGGCCGATTGAATGGTCCATAATGGCAAAGCATTTGGAGTGTCAAGGGAAATCACCATACGCATATCATGCCGTAAGTTAACTAAATCACTATAACCCAATGAATTCGTCATGAATGCCTTATACATCACCTGCTGCCGCAT
>CM067167.1:83955869-83996028 GCA_034093135.1 Erigeron breviscapus
CCATGCCCAATACATATAACAAATCATTGTATTCAAGTAAACATCTTTTCAAACCTCAATACACTTGTTTATACAATTTTTGAAAGATAAAGAATAAAATGACAACAAAAATGGACTTCATCAACCGAGCTCAACACATTGAAAGGTTTCACAGTTTCTGCTCAAAAAGTCCTGAATACAAAAGATTGCAATACATCCTGGCTCAACTAATCTAGAACATCAATTGAATCGCTAGTCATCAACATTATCTATGTACCACAAACACTAGTTGTAATCTACCAAAAACAATGCCACAATTTTTGAAAAACCCGAATCAAAATGAAGTATAACAGTTTTAAGCTTAATTGCCTAATCAAAATCAAAAGATGTAAAGTTTGAAATTTTTAACCATCGATAGCATCACCATCAGCAAAACAACGATCACAAGACATAATAAGTGAAGTATTTCAATAAATGTTCTTGCACAGCATATGAGCATTTTTATGACCTAATAATAACATCATTTAGCAAACAAAATCTTGCAACTCATCAATCAATCAGTCTAATATCTCAAATATAACATTAGAACAAAGAAACTAGATCACATCAAAGACTTGTTGTGAAGAATTAGTCATGCAAAGTTCCCAAAATATCTTCATCCCTGAATAGATGATACCTGCACAAAACAAGACAATTGATTCAATCAATATGTTTTCAAGTTGCAGACATTGGAACAATATCTAACCGATCTGATTTATGAGAAAATGACTAATCAGCAACCAACAATGCAAACAACGAAACTTCGATTGAATAAAAATGTAATGGCGTTTGGAGGCGGGAATGAGAAAGGTATTTGAAACTGAATTTGAATAAGAATCACAACAAAAGAGTTGCAAGTTCTCAACGAATCCGTATTCAAAAAAAGCACAAAACCCGTACTATGATGCCATCGTTTACGTTCATTCCACAGTATAAAAAAACTGTGGAATGAAACAATAAAATTGATGTAAAGGGCAAATGAATGAAAGAGCACCCTACAGAAAACCTGTAAGTATTTCAGGGCCATTGATTAAGACCCTCCCCTGTTTTTAACATTCATGCCCAAGCCCAAGTCATATAACAAATCTTTGTATTCAAGTAAAATCTTTTTAAACCAATTTATGATCAATGGATATCTTAAAGCAATAGTTCATTAAAAAAAATGTAAATTAGTAACTCAGATTGTAGTAACAATGCTATACAAAAATAAACACAATATCACATATAATGTATTCAACAATTATTTAACAGTTTGTGTGTGTGTGTGTGTCTGTAAACATATTTTAGAGCATACAAGCCAGACATGTAATATAAAAGAGGTTTCAGAAAATGTATTAAAATGAACATTACCAAAAAAAGGTTTTGTTTAGCCAAAAAACCAACAAATTGTACAATTTACAGCCCTACTAAACACAGTAAATATTATTGACACAATCAAAAAGCACCAACAAAAAGCAGCAAAACATAATTTAAAAAAAATAATTAAATTAAAAAAAAAGGAATAAAAAGAGAAAAAAAAAACTTACTGTTTATCACCAAGCTTAACTTCAGTACCACCATATTCAGGCAACAAAACAGTATCACCTTCTTTGACACCAACAGGAACTGTATTTCCAGATTTATCTCGTGTTCCTGGCCCCACGGCAACTACTTTACCAGAGTTCAACTGTAAAAAAAAATAAAAAAATAATTACATTACACACCTATCAAATCAGAATAAACACAAACCCCAGATCCAAAAAAGTTACAAAAAAAAAAAGTTTACCTTGGAAGATGTCTCAGGGAGAAGGATACCGGCGGTGGTTTTGGAAGGAGGAACGATCTTCTCAATCAATACTCTGTTCAGACATGGGATTAGCCGCCTTGCCATTGATATATAGATATATTGATATAGATATAGATATACAAGAAGATTTGATTTTGATGAAAATGAGAGAGGGGTTTTCTGGGATTTAAGGAGAGTGAAAATATGGTGGTGGAAGGTTCTAGGTTCTTTTTCTTTTCTTGAGTAAAGGGTTTAGGGTTTTTCGATGGCCCATACTTTTTTATCATTGTAAGGCCCATTATAAATTACTCGACCCAATTATTATGTTTTGAGATGGAAAAAGAAGTTAATAACAAAAAAATCGTTTTTATTTTTGAAAATTAACAAAAATATAGATATAGATACAATATGGTTTTCAACCAGCTAACTGAAAAAAATAGCAACAGTATACGGTTGTTATATGGTTAGATTGCTATGATTGTTATTTTGTTAATATGTAATGTGTTTTGTTATACCATATCTTCTCATTTTTAGAAAGAGTTACAACAAAATTAGTTACGAATTGACCAAAATCTTTACTCCTCGTACTAAATTGCAAATTTTCCACCTCCCCATCTTTAGAAAAAGTTACAAAAATATTACTTACAAATTGATCAAAATACCCTTTAATGAACCCCCTGTGTAAAAAGTTGGTTGCAAAGATTCAACTCGTTATGAATTAATTTACACCATCTGTTTCTTATTTTTTAAAATATGTCCACTGACCATTTAGGACGATTACATTTATATCAATTACTTACACTACTCGTTGTCGTAGCCGCTACCATCACCAGTCGTCGCCACCACCACACCATTGTACCCGCATTGCGCAGTAATGTGTTAATATGCATGGATGTACTTGTAAAAGAATTTGTAGACATATTTGTAGTAGAAACTTGTAATGTTGATCAAGTTTCATTGCAAAATGACGACATATTTTTTTTAGAAGAGAAAATCCAGAACTCCCACTCCGATTTGTGCTAATTGACACTACAAATAATATTGTATTTGTCTACACTTTTAGTTAGCGTAAACAAATTAAAAAATTTGTCACGCTTTTATGTGTGTAAAAATATGGAGAACTAAAAGTGTGTAGAAATTAATCCACACTTAAAATTGTGGTATTCTAAAAGTTCACACTTTTTAGTGTGAACTTTCATATTTAATTTGTAACACCACATTTGTCCACGCCACATATTTAGTTAGTGTGGACAAATGTGGTGTGACGAATTAAATATGAAAGTTCACACTAAAAAGTGTGAACTTTTAGAATACCACAATTTTAAGTGTGGATTAATTTCTACACACTTTTAGTTCTCCATATTTTTACACACATAAAAGCGTGACAAATTTTTTAATTTGTTCACACTAACTAAAAGTGTGAACAAATGCAACATTATTAATTTGTAGTGTGACAAGTGTATATTTAGACAAGAAGATTCATATATATTAGGGAAATGCTAAGACAAATAAAAAAAATGTAAAAAAAATGAGTAATACTCGTTTTTTTTACGAATATTAGGTTTTAATATTTAGGTGTATGAGAGAGGTTAAGATGTAGATAACATTACCTCTACCTTTAGACAAAACTGCTTTCAAGTTCTATCTAAATAATTTTTACGAGTTATTTATTTATTTATTTATTGAAAAGTATATATACGAGTTATTTATATTTAATGTTTAATCATCTTACGTATATTCTATTCTAATAATAAATAAATATTGGATTATGTTTATCTTTTCTTTAGAGTATTTTATTAGGTTTCAAAGCCTTTAATGCTAACGACTTTTGGTTGGTAACAATGATACAATACTTTTTTTTGTTGACTTATATTTCTTTCATAATTTCAATATTTGTACATATATATATGGTATTTCTGGTAGACTTTTTAGATTAAAAATAAGAAAAAGATCATGGGATAATGAAGATATATAGCAACTATGTACTACAAAATCAGTCACTGGTATGGTAATATTAGCCTTAAACGTGCGTATTAATATAATTCAACTTTAACAAAGCATGTACAATTATATTGCACTCTACTAAAACTAGATTTTCTCTATAACAATAAGATTTTTTATAATATATATATAAATATATAAAATATATATTGTAGATATATTTATATTTATTTTATTTAATTTATATATGGAATTTATCATCAAAAACTCAACAATTTAAATCATGTACGATTGTATAGTTATATTACTTGGAGGTGAGGCGCAATATGATACAAATCCTATTTGAGTGTAACTAAAAGGCCATCATATATGAATTATTTAATGAAAGATTCCCTATTTGTAATTTGTAATGCGTTACAAAATTTCGATTTAGCCAATGATCCAATCAGAGGCATAATTGGAACAAGAGTATCAAACTTCTTAATAGCATTATCGATTAGAAACGCATTTTCTAACTGCGAGATGCGTGAATCGCAATGCTAGTCGTAAGAGATCATTTATAGTTTAGCAAGGAGAAGGAAGCAACCGGAGAGAGCTTCGTTTAAGGACGCTAATGATATACGAAAGCATGCACATGACTAAACAAAACCCTCATAAATAAACTCGTAAAGATAAACCATTAAACCCGGCCTGGCTCACGAGTCAATCGTCAACATAAGAATGCAGAATTATCCACGTTCGTTCGTATATAATCCATCAATAATGGCTATGATTATGAGTCTTTCGAACAAGAATAAGAAGATCAAGTTCCACTACAGTTATGGAGGCAAAATCATCTTCGATGCCCCCAAAGTGCGATACGCTGGTGGCACTCATGGGATTATGTCGGTTGATCAAAGTATCACGTACACCGAGTTGATCATGAAGCTATGGGACACAAGTGCGCCATCTATGAGATTGTGGTGTAAGTTGCCTAGGGATGATGTTTTCCATATAGTTCCCATAAGTTGCGATAAGGATCTTGCTTGTGTGATTCAAGTCTATGATCGATGCGGTAAAGATTTGAAGATAAGAGTGATTCTTGACGACGTCATCAAATTGATAGCCGACGCACCCGGTGATGGTTTCTTGGGAAGGAAGGCTACACAATGTGTGTATTAACGTACGGTGGTTCAAAGAATTTATCATCGATCTAATTAATTGTAATTAAAGTTTCACGTACAATAATATTTGAATCTAATTACTATTAGTTGTTTCTAGCTTAGGTTGAAGAATTGAGCATGTGATGTCTTCGTTTATCGATGTTATGACTTACGAGTTATTATTCACTTATGTTTAATTAATATTCATATATATTGTCTCTTTAGTTTATTCAAGAATTGAGGCTTAATTGAATTGGTTACAAATTAAGAATCGATAGATCTTAGCATAGTAAGTGATATTGGATGGGGACGTTTTTATTCTGCTTTAGCCTTTATTTATTTATGTATATAAACTAGTAATGATGATAAATTTCTTTCGCAAAAATTATTGGTTGGTCATCGATCATTATATTTAGTTAAGTAATGTGCTTGTTGCATATGTATATATGTTCATTCAATGAGCACAACATGATTTCGCCTCTATGATAGGCTGGATCAGGGCAATAAAGTAGAAGAAAAGTGACGAATGTTATGTTGTTTGAGGTCCGAACCTCATTAGTGGGACTAAAACCTGAATTACATAGAACATCGTTAACTTTATCAAGAAAAAACGGGATCCTAGATTACTCATATGAGCGTTAATCATTTGTTATTTGAAGTATTAATAGTTACCAAGATAATGTATTTGTAAGACGTACTGATGTCCTCCACAGTTTGAAACTTTCTAGGTAAAACATTTTGAAGATTTATTACATCTATGTAAAAAATTCGTCTTTTTTCTTATAATCTAAATAGAAAAGACTTTATATCTTATATATATATATTGCACAACCTCGATTTAATCTTTCAAAGTCGAAAACATAAGTGTTTTCGATCTTAACAACCTTTTTAAACTAGGCCGACATGTATGATTGCGATAGCCTGAAATTTTACTCCAATGCACAAAAACAAATTGATACATTTTTAACAAACAAGGCTTGGAACAAGTAGAAAAGCTCGGGAGACTAAGATCAATGAGTAAGGAAGATTCGATCCTTATTCCTTGTAGATCAAAAGTCTTTTTTTCCAAAATCTTACGTTGTCTATATCTCACTTTCCGCATATATCATTAAAGACGTTATTGAGTTCCATAAGTCATTAAAAACGATATTGAGTCTAACAATTGTAATTTACATATCTTCTATAGTGTTTTACATTTGTAAAACAGAATACACACTATATATACTAGGTCACCAAATAAAACAATCAAAACTTATGTGGTAATTTCCTGAAATTCATAAAACTAGTTAAACACCTAGCAAGGGGGGAAACCAGTAACAAAACGTAGCAGCCGATCTCAGGCCTTGCCGGAGAATCTGTGCTGTCGTTCTCTTTCCGTCAGCCGCCGCCGCCCACTGCTCGAAAATTGCAAAACAGCCTCTCACAAGTAAATCTTTTATCCCTAAATTGGGTTTCGGGTTTCATTTGCAAATAATTCAACTTTAGTTTAATTGGATATAAACCCTAATCATAATCCATAAATTAATAATTGTCTAAAAAGATATATAACCAATTTTTTTATTTTTATTGTCAGCTGTATACTTTTTTAAATTGCATGAGAAGTGTTTGTCGAAATGCCTCGGTGAGATTTTTATAAATATACAGGAAATTTTGATCTTATGATATGCTAAGCAAGATGAGTAGACTCTATGAGGGGTGGAATGAAATTTTAAAGATTCAGAAGTTCCGGAGAGCAGTTGGAAAAACCATTTTCTTTTCCTTTTCGGCACTCATTAGCTACGCATACAACTCTAATACGTATGTATACTGTTTATAGTTTATGCATTCATATAAGTATATAACCTTAAGCTTGTTTCAAATGTGTGAGCTTTTTACATTGACTAGTTATAAAATTATGAAAAACTAACGACGAACAATTGTTCATAGTTTGGATCAAGTTGATTGCTTTTTAAAGGCTGAATCATTTAAGCTCTATTGAGTTTTTGGGTTTTAGAACTAAGAAGTTATATGAAAAATTTAGAATAATGTCATTGATCTGACACACACTCTTGCCCGAAGGGAGGTCTTTCTAGAAGCAATCTCCCGGCCTTCGGGATAGGGGTACATCCCACCTCCCCATGTCTCGCCCTTTCCAAGATCGGGTATCATTGTTGTTGAAGTGGGTAGATTTAGTCTCATGAGCTAGGATTTTATGTGATATAGAACTTGATGTGTTAGTATGCAACCACATAATCGTTGGCTTGATGCTTACTTAATTCCTCTTGTTATTTAATTTTTGTCTGAATAGTACAGTCTTAGATATAAGGATATACTAATAAGGTTCTGCTTTGATTTAAGGTTTATACTGATGTTCAGTATTGATCGTGTTTTTTTTTTTCCTGGAAAAACGAGGATCAAACCATATTGATTGTCACTTCAAAATTTATGATGTGAAGTAGGGCAGGACTAATGGACATTTAGGCATGGTTATAAAGAGTTTTTTGTTTTAAAATTTAATTGTCTGCGATCATGAAAGTAGTAGTAATAGTAAGTGATTTTTAGCATAGGATAATCAATTTTGTTGCAGATAGTGCATCTGTATCGATTACAATAATGTATTATGGAGTATGAAAATTGTCAGTAATAGTCAATTGCATTCCGTTAAAGTCACAACTATATAAAAAAATTGATTCATCATCTGTAACATCTATTCATACCGTGTTTGCAAACCGACCCTAGCAATTTGAGCTTAAAAGATAATCTCCGAAGTTACTATAATTGGTAAAAACAGGTATATTGTGATAAGCAGTTCAAAACGTGAATTCAAGCATCTGGTCATCAAGTAGTCAACTTGGGGTTTTAGAACTAAGAAGTTATATGAAAATTTTAAATTTTTGTAGGACAAGAGCAGGGTACTCAAGAGGTGATCAGTTTTATGCATCTTATCCTGCAGGCAGTGAGCTTTTGACTGATACTACTAAGGTGAGATTGTGCTAATTTTGGAAAGTGGTTAATTGTTTGTATGCTGGATTCTTTTATAAAGATTGAGCTTTTGGTTTTTGTGGTTAGTTGTATAAATCTGCACTTGGGAATTGCTTTGAAGTGGAAGATTGGGGGCCGATCGAATGGTCCATAATGGCAAAGCATTTTGAGCGTCAAGGGAAATCACCGTACGCATATCATGCCGTAAGTTACCTAAATCACTATAACCCAATGGGTTCGTCAAGAATGTGTTATACATCACCTGCTGCAGCATTATTTGGAATTTAGTTAAACTCCTTTATGAGTTTATGATGGAGACATAATATATTAAGACTTTTTTTCTTTTTTGAACAGCAAACTTGTTACTACTCTATTACACCAAATATTCTAAACTGCCCCAAGCTTAGGATTGAACATAAGACCTCTACTCTAAGAGGCATAAGCCTCTACCAAGTGGGTTAATCCCACAATCTTAAGCTCATAGTAATAGTCATGAAAAATCAAAAAACTAGTGTTTACTGAAGATGCCAAAATGCCTACATACACTCATAGAAGGGAAGGGGTGCTCGACTGCTCCTATTATGAAAGAATGACCATATAATAAACAGGGAAGGGAAGAACCTAATTGTGTTAACCATTTGTTTTATAGAAATCTTGGATCCAGTATCTTTTATAATCTATAACATTGGATCAATTTTTTTTTATAATATATAACACGTTCCATATCCAACGATAAGTTCATACAAGGTTGCATAAAAGTCTGTTTGAGCAGCTTTCTACAGTTGATTGATATGTTTATTCTCCAAGGCATTAGCTGTGTTGCCTTTTGTTGTTGCAGCAATATCAGGCTCACCTCTCCTCCAATGGAAATCTTGATGGAAGTGGCTAGCGAAAGGATACAAATCCACAATCCATCATGATTAGGGGATACATGTATTAATAGCCATTTGCAATTTGATACCATTATCTAGAAGTCCATAAGTTTATAAGCCATCACTGGTGTTATCTGATGATCTAGGCGAATGGGTTCATTGTTTTTGTTCAATTTTTTTTAAAATTACCTATGGTCTATGTCTGTTTAAATTATTTCCCATGAAAAGGGGTCTGATAAAATATTGAGCTGTGGAGTAGCTATACGGTATTTAGATATATCTTCACTAATATTATTGTTTTGGTAACCTCAAAATGTGACTACTTTGGTGGTTATTTTGGAAACACATATATTGGACTATACTGTGTTCAACATTTCATCACGATTATTATCAGATGACCTTTTGGAATTCGGTATTATCTAAATTATAATCCTTTAAATTTTTATTATATGGATATATGTTATTATTTCGGGGGTAAATTACAAATTTGGTACCTGGCGAATACACCAAATTTCACAATTCATACCTAATTGCAAAAAATTACCCGAGTCATACCCACGGTTTGCAATTTTGCACAATTGACATACCTCCCTCTAACGGAGCATGACGGATCGTTAAATATGGTCATGTGCCGCTCACATGGCGAGGTAGATTACTATTTTACCCCTTATCTACCCCTTCCTTTCTCTTTCCCATTTATATCTGCATCTAAATATCAACATCTCATATTTTGATTTTTCTCTTATTTCTTTTTTGTAGAATGGAGTAAATTGAATATTAATAACAAAACATAATAATTATTGAAAGATGAAAGTTGGATGGATATTTAAAAATTTTGATCCTTTGATTGATTGATAACCATTCAGCCAGCAGCCGTCCAAACGCAAATAATCCAAAACCCAAATCATACACAAACACCTTCCTTCCCTCCTTCCCACACAAAAAACAATAGTCAATCGCTTTGCCGTCACTTTTTTCCGATGGAATTCCCGTCGTTCAACCACCACAATAACAATAACAATCAAAGGTACGTTCTTCTTCCGTTACCACCTGTCAACAATATCTCCGATGACCGTCCAAATCTATACACTCACCGCCATCAACTTTCGAAGAAATGGCTCCATCCATCACTATGTTGTCACAGCTTTGGAGGGCGAGCCCTAGTTTTTACCGTCGAAAATATATAACACTATTAGATATACATATTCACGATCGGCTGTGGCAACGAAGTATATTCATTGTGTGCGTGTTTTATATATATGTATGTTTTGTATATATGATTGTTTTTTAACGGTATGAATTGTATTTGGTTTTGGATTTATATTGATTTTATATTGAAAGCGGCCGGTTGAATTTCATAGGTATAAGATTCAGGTTTTTTTTTTTACTTTTCTTAGATGATCCTTGATATAGATATAGAATTGTTGTTATATGAAAGTGAAAATATAATGAGAGGCTGTAATTGTTGTTTTTGGATCTGGGTTTTTGGATCTTGTTGCTTGAAGATCTGGAATGTTGATGATGAAAATGATGATTGATAGAGTGTAAAGAAGAGATTAGCTTGAAAGGACTAAAATACCCTTCCACGTGAGAGCCACGTGACTTGACTTAACGATCCGTCCACGTCCGTTAGAGGGAGGTATGTCAATTGTGCAAAATTGCAAACCGTGGGTATGACTCGGGTAATTTTTTGCAATTAGGTATGAATTGTGAAATTTGGTGTATTCGCCAGGTACCAAATTTGTAATTTACCCTTATTTCGGGGATGGTAATATAAGGCTGTTAGGTACCTAAGTTTAGGTGTGGAACACTCACATATTGTTTTTTTAATCCATAAAATTCATGGGGGCAAACATTTATTCATTAATAAAAAAATATTAAAAAAATTGTATGTGAGGGGTTTCACACCTAAGCTTAGTTGCCGGACAACCTTATATTCAAGTTTCCCTATTATTTCCTCATTGATCTCCCGTACCTTCTTAAAGCTATATGCATATTCCTGGACTTGTTAAATTTAGGTATGGATTTCAATTTTTTGGTCTAACTATAATATATGACACATGCTTATGGGTGTAAACGAGACGATACAGTTCTCGAGCTACTCGAAATCAACTCGCAAGTTATTCGAAATCTACTCGTTTTGAGTCCAGCTGAGCTCGAGCTCGAGCTACTCGAGTATTCTTCCGAGTAGATGTGGGCAATGGATTGGAACCGGTGGAACCGGTTACCGGTTCGAGTCAACCAAAAAAGAATCGGTTTTGACTAGAACCGGAACCGGTTCTAGGCCTTGAAAACCCGAACCGATGGAACCGAAAAATAGGTTCCGAATCGGTTCAGTTCCGAAACGGTTCCAAAAAAATTTTTTTCCAGAACTTAACGGCCGTTAAAGGTCTTTTTTTCATCGTAAATCGATTTTGGGCCACTTGATTGCTAATACACCGAGCCTTAAGACCTAAAATACCTTCATTATGATAATATCTAGTGAATTAACACAAAAAACTCCAAGTTATTTCACAAAAAACACTTGAAGAAAATTGAAAACTCACTAATAATTCATTTAACGGCCGTTTAGGCCAATTTTTTCATCGTAAATCGATTTTGGGCCACTTGATTGCTAATACACCGAGCCTTAAGACCTAAAATACCTTCATTATGATAATATCTAGTGAATTAACACAAAAAACTCCAAGTTATTTCACAAAAAACACTTGAAGAAAATTGAAAACTCACTAATAATTCATTTAACGGCCGTTTAGGCCAATTTTTTCATCGTAAATCGATTTTGGGCCACTTGATTGCTAATACACCGAGCCTTAAGACCTAAAATACCTTCATTATGATAATATCTAGTGAATTAACACAAAAAACTCCAAGTTATTTCACAAAAAACACTTGAAAAAAATTGAAAACTCACTAATAATTCATTTAACGGCCGTTTAGGCCAATTTTTTCATCGTAAATCGATTTTGGGCCACTTGATTGCTAATACACCGAGCCTTAATACCTAAAATACCTTTCAAATGATAAGATCTAGTTAATTGACACAAAAAACTCCAAGTTATTTCACAAAAAAACACTTGAAAAAAATTGAAAACTCGCTAATAATTCATTTAACGGCCGTTTAGGCCAATTTTTTCATCGTAAATCGATTTTGGGCACTTGATTGCTAATGGCTCGAGCCTAAGACCCAAGATACCTTCCAAAATGATAAGATCTAGTTAATTGACAAAAAAAACTCCAGGTTATTTCACAAAAAACACTTGAACTAATTAAAAACTCACTAATAATTCACTATAATTCATTCTTTTTCGTCGAAAATGCATACTTTTATTATAGACCATCTTAATCTTCAACAAAGTTCAAAGTCTTCAATCAAATACAATGTCTTCAACCAAATAACAATGTCTTAAACCAAATAACAAGTCTTCAAACAAATACAACTTCTTAAACAAATTAAATAGTCTTCAAATTCAAAGTCTTCGATCTTCATGGTCTTCAAATTTGTCTTCAAATTGTCTTCATTTGTCTTGATTGGTCTTCAAATGGTCTTCTTGAAACAAATACAAATTCTAGAAACAAATACAAACTTTTCAATCAAACAAAAGTCTTCATCTTCAATCTTCATCTTCAATCGGAGTCTAGTTGGGTTACTTGTTTTTGAGCTTGAGCTTGAACTTCATCAAGTTGAATCTCTTCATCAGAAAGTGATAAGGATGTGTCTTCCTCAACTTCTTCATTGTGAATATGTTCTTCAAGGTCCAAAGTATCTTCAAGGCTTGATACGTTTTGTCTACGCTCCATGGCGTCCAAGTGGTCTTTGTAGCAAATACACATCTCCAATGATGCCGGTGTAAGTTTTGTTCTTCTTATGGACAAAACTCTTCCACTAGTTGAAAATGCGGATTCACTAGCTACCGTTGAAGCTTGAGCGCTTAGTAAATCACGTGCCATGATAGATAGAATGGGAAATTGACTTTCCCTTTCCCTCCACCACTTCAATACATCCACATTCATGAAAGCATTAACTCCAAGGCTTGTCAAAAAGTTGGTTCCGATATACCTATGATAATCGGTGTTCTTGTTTGAACTTGTAGCCTCATTTCTTTGACGTTTGGTGGTTGCTTGGACAACGATGATGTATAGGTTTATTTTTGAATCCTTGCTTTTTTTGGTGGTAACAAAAGGACTAGGAGTAGTAGAAGAACTTGAGCCATATTTATCTTCATAAACCTTATACAATCTTTCTAAATGCTTATTAAACTCACTTCTTGCATTCATGGAAAAGTTTATATCCTTTTGCCAACACTCCAAATTATCAATTATTTTTTCAATAAGTGCCTCAACGCCGCTAACATTTAAAGTGGGGTTTCATTGCGGCAGCACAAGCAAAAATTGGGGGCATTTCCATAAAATATTTTTTCATTTTATCTTTCATGGCTTTCACCATGTTTTCATATATACCATCATCCATACACTCATATTCTACCAATTTTTCACAAATCTCATAAATTTGATGAAGCACCAATTGACTAGTAGAATAATAAACCCCCGAAACCAAAACCGTGACGATTTTCTACTAAAGATTCAATAATTTCCAATGGTCAAACTTAGAAGATGCCAAATGGTAGTCAACTAGGTCATCATGAAAATGTTTTAAAGTAGTTTTTTGACGTAAAGCACATTCAAACATTGTAAGAGTGGAATTCCATCTAGTAGGACAATCCCAATGAGGTGTCAAATATATCGAATCGGTATCTTTACACAATTTGATATACTTCTTATGTCTAGTCTTACCCCCCAAAAATACATCCTTTAACATCTTTATAAAGTCTTTCTTAACAACTTCAATGACCTCTTCACCCAAACCGCTTTGCACAACCAAGTTAAGAATATGTGCAACACATCGACCATGATAAAAAACACCATCACAAATAGGAGTATATTTTAGTTTCAAGTGGTCAACCGCTTTTGTATTATTACTTGCATTATCAAATGATATTGAAAAAATCTTTTGTTCAATTTTATAGTATGCAAACACATCCCTTAACTTATAGTATAGATTTTCACCCGTATGAGGTTCCTCAAAATTTTCAAAAGCAATCGTGCGCTTCATCATTTGCCAAGTACTAGGATCTATCCAATGCGCCGTAACACATATGTAAGAACCGGGCAAACCATGAGGAGCACTCCAAACATCAGTTGTCAAATTTAAACTACCATTTAAATTTTCAAATTCTGTTATAAGTAGTTTTTTAGCCATTTTTCAATTTTTCATACATGTACGTTTTTAATGTAGAGCGAGTTAGAGTAGTGTACCTTGGTTGGAGGGTGATTTGAATTGCAGAAGTGACTTGTGGATCGTCCCATTGGTTGAATGGCCAAGCTTTTTGAATGATAAGGTTGGAAAAAGTCTCATGAACCGACTCCGTCGAATAATGAAAAATAGTGCCATCATTTGGCAATGTTTGTTGACCTTGTGAGGAGGTACCCACTTCTTGTGCTTTTTTCACCGGACAATGAAATTTAACATGTTTCACCAAAGTCGAGTTTGCATTTTTCACAAAAAGACGGTGACAATAATTACACCGAGCCTTAACATCACCATCCGACAACTTAACTAATTTAAAGTGTTGAAACACGGGCGCTGTTCTTTTAGTTGGTAATATAGCCACCACCGTTGGCTCACTTGTGAACCAACACCGGTAGATTGCGTTTGTGAAGCGGAATTATGCTCCATTTTGTGAGAGATTTGATATATATTATATATATAGTGTATATATTAATATAGTGTATATATAATATAGTGTATATTATTGAGAGATTGATATATATTATATTTTGTGTATATATATAATATAGTGTATATTTTGTGATATATATATATATGTAGAATATAGTGATTTTGTAAGAGATTTATGAATATATAGTGTATTTTATGAGAGATTTGATATATATTATATATATAGTGTATATATATAATATAGTGATATATTTTGTGATATATATATATATATACTAGTTGTATAATGACAAAATGGTAATTATTGGGTCAAAAAAAGGTAACTAACGGCTCCTAATGGTCAAAAAGGACCAAAAACGGCTAGTTTCAACGGTCACTAACGGCTAATTCAATCAGGTCAAAAAATCGGTTCCAAACCGGTTTCTCAGACCGGTTTCTGGAACCGGTTCCTGAAGAACCGGTTTGGGACCGATATTTTTGAAAAAAAATACCCGAATCGGTTAGGAACCAAAATCGGTTCTTGAAGAACCGATTTTTTTCGGTTCCGGTTCTCGGTTCTTGTGGATCGGTTTTTTTGGAACCGGATAATATGCCTACGTCTACTTCCGAGTCGAGCTTGAGCCTCAAAATATCTTAATCGTAAAGCTCACGAGCTTAATCGAGGTTGTGCTATTTTACAATTTTACCTTTAAATGGTATATATGTTTTACATCATTTTTATCCTACCGAGCCGGGGTCAAAAGTATCTAGTCGAGCTTTATTTTATTGAGTTTATTGGACTAATTTGTTTCAAAATTTAGTATAATACTTAACCGAGTTAAGCCGAGTTGAGCTCGAAAGTGTTGATTAGTAAAGCGAGCTCGAGCTTGAAAATAAGAGTTGGGCCGAGCTCGAGTCGAGCTTCAAACTTTGTAATCAAGCTGAGCTCGAGTTTTGCACTATGTCGGCCTGGTTACAATGCTCAAATGGTTGTAGTGTTTATTTCGGTTTTCTTTTAATTTTTTTTTTTTATGTATGTATGTAGTATATATAGTGACTAGAAATAATAAGAACCACTTGATGGGCTGATGATTGGCTGGCTGGAACTATATATGAGCTTAAAGTTTACATGGGCTTAAGTATACTTGTATGGTATCTAATGGGTTATGGCCCCGGCCGGCTTAATTTTGCAAAATTGCATAGTACTTCGAAAGCTTAATTAATGTGTTAATGTCTTGATGATGAATAATTATACTTCTTTCAAAGTTAATGGCAATGTCATTGAAAATGATATTCACTCCCGTTATGAAAATGGTAGCTGAGAAGTGAATTGTGTATTGTATTACTTATTAGTCTCACGCATAGAAAGATTATTTATTGGCTGTAATATATTTTTTATGTCTCATTTTATATGTTGTCTTTCAAAAAAAAATGAAAAATGAAAAAATATATTTTCTATTCACAGATAAAACTTGTTTATTCAACTTACAGTGGAGAAAATTTCATTTAATTAATAGATTTTCTTTTTGATCTTGATTGCGAGATAAAAAGTTAAAAAGTAACTCCGAGTGCCGTCTTCCACGAGTTTTGGGTCTCAATACCGTCTTCGACGGTGTATGAGAGAGGTTGATATGTAAACAACCTTACCCCTACCAAAGGTAGAGAGACTACTTCCAGGTTCTACCAAAGGTAGAAAAGGACCTCCAGCCTTGGTGGGCATGAGGATCGAACCCATGACCTCTGTTTCCAGAGGCAAATGCTCCAACTACTAATCCAACCCAGCTAGTTTTTTGATCGCGAGATCTTAAATTTAATTTACTTGAAAGATTAATTATGGTTATTATTTATATCTTTATATACTTGATTAATTATAAAAATAAATACTCGTACTCATAAACATGAACAAACAGTACCTAATTACTAAGATTAGATAGGTTTGATCACTTAATTTCTCTTTAATAAAAATAATAATAGGAGTGACAATTTTGTAGTTACACTTTTATAGGAGTGGCATAGCTTTTTTATCCAGGTAAATGTATATCATGTATATGCGGTGGCTTTAGGTTAAGTGCGCCGGAATGTAACTAACTAATACTGAAAAGTTATAGTGTGCATGAATTCAAGTCGACTTTTATTGTATGCACGAACTTTGTAAAAATGTTCAAATAATGTAACTTTTTGTGACCGACCAATCAAAAACTTGCACGTGACAGCTCATATGGGTTGCCACGTATGCCATGTTACATTATTTAAACATTTTTACTAAGTTCGTGCATACAATAAAGGTCAACTTGAATTCGTGCACACTATAACTTTTCAGTATTAGTTGTTACATTCTAGTGCACTTAACCCGGTGGCTTTTAATAAATTCGGACTTGCATTGATGATGTCTAACTGTAGTTAAAGGATAGTTTGTGTAGTACAACTCATATCACATCCATTTTTGTAATGTCAATTAAACAATATTACATCCGGTAGATAACTTGTATCTGTTATTGGGGTCCAAAGTTACTTTACATAATAGTACAACACATCAATTACATTTATGTGAAACAATGGATTTTATTTTTTTTTAACATTGAATGATTTTATTAATGAACTTCTAGCAAGATGCTAGAAAATAGAGAACATTACATAAGTTGTAGGAACATTACATAACAGAGAAAAACAGAAACTAAAGACTTAAAAATTGAAACTACACCATTGGGACCATTTGATATTGGAATTAGTAGCTCGGTTTGATAGCCAAAGGAAGCTAGAGCTTTTGATTTCCTTGATAGCGAATCGGATGGATGGGGTTTTGCCTGAGAATATGCAATCATTTCGGGTTTTCCAAATTATCCAACAATAGGTCAAGAGAACAAGGTTAATGAGGTTTTTTCTTTCTGGGCTTCCTGTAGCAGTTTTATGTACCTCGAAAAGAGCTCTGATTGAAGGTGGTTTCATGGTTGGAATGCGCGCGACACCAAATAGATATCATGGTCCATAGGGAGTCGGCGAACGGCGCAAAGCAAAAAAAGGTGTCCTGCTGTTTCATTTTGGCTGTTGCATAAGGGAAAATATAATCCAGGCAACAACAATTAAAACACACACAACCATGGTTATACTAAAGAAACATCTTAACGTTTAATGATCAGTAGCACATCCATAACTTTCATCGGAAACCTAAAATTGCTATTGGTTTTCATTTTTAATGTTGATCAAGATGTTAAGGTTAATTTTTGTTTAGAAGGGTCAGTCGGTATTCGACATCAGGAGATGTCTCACTAGGGATAAGCATGGGACCGAGATCAACTGTGAAAACTCAAAATTAAAAATTGAAAAATGGAAAGCAAAGAATTGGTGTATTAAATGCATGCAACAAAACACAACTACAATGAATTTGAGTTAAATGCATATGTAAAAAACTTCAACTACCCATTCATATTCATCCATAACTTCATTTTTTTCCCCCTTGGATATCGTAACTCCATCTATTTTATACTCGTATATCAAATTCTGGTATAGTCATAATCACAAACTTCACTTTTTATGGGTTAAGAGACAACATTTGAAAAAATTAAAACCTTTTTATTTTTTAACGTTGGAAGTAGCTTCTATTAATGTAAAAAACCAACAAGATGCTAGTAATACAAAGAAGAAATGAAAATACACGAGAATTTTAACTAAACTAGATAAAAAAAATGTCAAAAACTCAAAATTAATAGTCTAATAGTGATATTTATGCCTTTTGTGGATGACTACGAGTAGTTACTTTCCATTTATATATGGTGGCTTAGGTGAATTTTGTCATCTAAAATTTCTACGTAATATCGAGAGACTTACATGGATAATCTATTCGGCGAGACGGTTTTTTAGTGCGGATCCAATTAAAACAACGTTATACTTCCTGATATTCAGTTTTTAACCCTTTTCAGGAATTTTTTTTTTTGAATATAAAACATATAGTAAATGATACGTACTAGTTACTTTTTTTTATATAAATGGCAATACGTACTAGTTAGTAGTAACCTACACAACGTTTAATTTCCAGCTCAGTTACTATTGGCCACAACCACCAATTTTAACCTTAGTCCACATTTAATTTAACCTTGGTCAACATTCAATTCAGCCAACCATATACTGTTAAACTCTCATGAGTGATTCACTCTCACACCAACTTGGTTTCAACTCACTCTTTCATTCCAAAACACTCACTTGGTAATGTGCGTGGTAATACCGTTGGTGGTGATATCCAGCTGATGATTTTCAAAACTGAAAAATGGTCCATTATCACTACCCTCCGGTATATAACAAGGTCCGTAGCGTGACAAGATCCGTCTTGATCAGTTTGTGAACCCCTAGTAAATTATTTTCCCATCTCTATATCTTTGTTTTAATGTTAAAAAATTGCATAATAAGGAACTGTTTATTTTTCTAGGAGTTCATGATATGTTGGTGTTATAATCTCAACTATTTATTGTTATTAAAAAGCTTAACTTTCTCAGAATCTCAGATTGAGTTGTTTATATGGAGTGTATTCAGCTGTCCTAGATCTTGTAGATTTAGAGCTACTGTCTGGGTCTTTATTGTTGGTGATTTGCGTATACGGCTTTCAAAAGGGTAAATTATTCATATGTACAAGAATTTAATATACTTAATTGGTTGCTTTGTGGTGCTGAGTGACCAATGTTTTAAAAATCGGTAGCGTAGTCGTACCGGAGTGGTACCCGGTACCGGTAGGTTATTTTAATATACTAGAACGGTTACTTGTGTGATGCGGCGGTATAATGACGGCAACGGTGGTGGAGGTGGTGGTGATGGCGCGCGACGGTGGCAGTGGTGGTGGTGGTGGCGGTAACGGGTGGTGGTGATGACGAGTAGTTTAGGTTATCGATTTAAGGTGGTTTTGATGAATTTTTGAAAGTTGAAACTTAAAATTAAACAAAAACCCTATTTGCTTTATAATATAGTATAAAAGTATAATATATAAATATTTCCAGTTATAACAAAATATATCTATATTCTTATAAATCCTCACTATGAATGCGCAATGAATATTCAATAGGTAATATAGTGACCCGAAAGCTCAGTGTGCATAATATAGTGACCCGAAAGCTCAGTGTGCATAATATAGTGACCCGAAAGCTCAGTGTGCATAATATACTCTTTTGTTTTTCCAAGAATAATAGCTTCAAATTCTGACAAAAACAACTACAGATTTTACCACCGTATGGGATCGTGTTTGCTAAAAAACAGATTTTACCACCGTATAAAAGGTATGTATCCATTAGCTATCTTTTACAAAAAAGGTTTAGTTTAACTAAAAACTCATGTTAATTACTATTTCTCGATCTCTTTTTTGATACTAGCTTCTTTGTTTTTTTTTTTTTTGGTTTCATTAATTAGGTAACAAACCCAAAAATTGTCTTTTATTTTATTAAAAGATCTAAACCCAAAAAAAGAAAAAGAAAAAGGAAAAATAAAATTGGAGATAAAATCATAAAATGGAAAGTTAAGGCTTGACCGAATACAAGATGAGTATATGGCAAATATGCTCACGTGTCGACAATGGAGGTAATCTATGAATTGGAATTTGTGAGAGTTGAAATGATTTTGTTGAAGAAAATATGAGAATTTAATTTGTGTTTATTAATTCAGATCTGTTTAAAATAGTACCAAAGAAAGATGATACAAAAAGTATATATACTAGCTAGCTAGCTTCCACTAGCAGCTTCCTGTGTATGTTTAGATAATGTACGTGTTTGGGTGTGGTTTTTATGCATAATCTTTGACGTTTCCATGTTTATATTTTGTGGGTGTTGTGTATAAATTTGGAGAGTTGATTCTATATATATATATATAATATATATATATATATATATAATATATAATATATATATAATATATATATATATGTAATTCAAAAGAACCCATGTGTGTTAGAGATGAAAGAATTTGGGTTTGTTTTGTTTATAAAATAGTGATGCTAGCTAAGTAAACAAGAAAGATGTGTGATGTTGATCTAGTTTTACTGATATATAGAAAATGGAAAACAGAATCAAGGAAAATTTAATTATACCAGCTTCTAGTACTAGCTAGCTTCAAATTCCTGCATGTTTGATTAGATATTAGAAGATGAGGTGTATGGGTTTGGGTGTGGGTTTGGCCAGGTTTGTATATATATCGATCTAGATAACACGTTTCTATGTATATATGTTGTGGGGGGTTGTGTATTGATTTTTAAGTGAGTTAAAAGAACCTGATCGAGCACGTGTTAAGCTGAAAATGAAAAAAATTGTGTTTATTTTGCTTGAAATACTTCGGTAGCTAGTACTAGCTAAAGAAAGAAAGCTGATGTATAAAACAGGCCTGATATATGTTCTTTGATTGAAATTTTTGAGATATATATATATATATATCTGTGTGTGTGTGTGTGTGTACAAGCTTTAATTTCCTTATGTATAGTTTGCTTTCTAAGATGGTACGTGTTTGGCCAGGTAGTTAAATGGCTTACAGATGAAATTTCTGAGATTTTAGTTTCCTTACTTGCTTGGACTTGTTTTTCCCAGATTCGTAATTAGTAACAAATCTAATCTTAAGTTATCTTTATCTTTAATAAACTTGAAGTCCCTTTAGGAAAAAGATCCATTACTATGTAGCCTATACATATATGCTTTTCATTTTAAAAATGTCTAGTTAGCTGTCACACGTACACCACCTAGCTAACCGTTTCGTTAGACTAATTCTCGTTGAAATTGTTTTGATATGGCGAACAGACACGTTACTGCTCCGCCCGGCTATCATGTGGGGAAAAGGAGCGGTAGACATGGTTAAATTTGACCTGGATATGAAAAAGGGGCAAACTGTGTGGTGCCTGAACGTCGAGAAGTATCTGTGGTTCACCAACTACCTGGAAACACCAAAGGGCAGGGTTGACAAGCGGGATGGGAAACATACTTTTGTAATGCCACTGAATGGGGTGGATATTGAGGCTGAAGATGCAATCAACAAGTTTGTCAACGGTTCAAATCTCTATGTGTTTGCCCAAGTCCCTAAGACGTCACTCGAGGGACATCGACTTTATCACTACTGCGTGGATGTCTCAGGAGGCTCACTTTGATGGATCTGAAGTTCTGGTATGTCAATTGCGACTTGTTTGTGTGTGTACCCGCCAAGGCACATGTGGATGTCGCTAAAGCTACACTAGTTGTGGAGGACCATGGTCATCAGAAGGAGATGGAGATGATCAGGAGGAGGTTTGAATGAGATAAATTATGGATGATGATGACTACTTCAATAATTCATCTCAGTCAAACCTCCTCCTGCATCCATGCATCTCCTTCTGATCACCATGGTCTTCTACAACTAGTGTATCTTCAACGACATTCGCAGGTGCCTTGGCGGGTACACACACAAGCAAGTCGCCATGGCATACGAGAACTTCAGATCCTTCAGAGTGTGTAGCCTTCTGAGAAATCCACGCAGTAGTGATAAAGCTGCTGTCCCCCGAGTGATGTCTTAAGGACTTGGGCAAACACATGGAGATTTGAATCGTTGACAACTTTTCCGATTGCATCTTCAGCCTCAATATCCACCCCATTCAGTGGCATTACAAAAGTATGTTTCCCATCCCGCTTGTCAACCCTGCCCTTTGGTGTTTTCCAGCTACTTGGTCAGCCACATATATTTCTCGGTCAGGCGCCACGCAATCTGCCCCTTTTCCATATCCTGGTCAAATTTGTCCATGTCTACCGCTGCTTTTCCCTACTTACCATATCTTATAGTAGCCTGGCAATCCAAACCCGTAACAAGATAAGCGGGTCTAATTGGGTAAATTTTATCACTTGTTGGGTTGATTTGTGTACTAGGAAGGAAAAGAAAACGGGTTTGATACACCCCGTTGAAATTCCGATCTGTCATTTGCGGGTCGCGGGTCAAGGCTACAAGCTCAAACGGGTATGCATATAAAGCAGAATCCATTAGAGTAACCACCGATGTATGAATAAACTTAACATGGTGAAATGATTAGATGTAACCACCGTTGTTGGCACGACAAGGCGGCGCAACCACCTCCTGAAGATCTCGCCGGCTGCTATCCCATTGCTGGTCATACCCCGTCGTCATGTTTACCCCATGGTTGTCGGAGAGCAAAGTCTAACTGTTTTAGGTTTCATAGCCATGGTTGTCGGAGAGCAATATGTGTGTGTGTGTTGGAGATGGTGAACAAGCAGTCAAGCGATGTCTTCTTAGCAATGATGAAGTAATGAAGAATTAACATAGTCGTACAACATACATATACTACATATTATATGTATCGTGTATAGTGAAGTGATCAAGTGAGAACCAAAACAATGGTGAGAACCACTAAAAACCATCTCTAAGGGCTTAGCCCTTGGAGTTAAGGGCTACGCCCGTACCGTATCCAACCGTCGCCATCTCTTGGATCGCCGCCCATCAAATCCATATCATTCTCATATGCGTCCGGTGACAACCCCTTTAGAACGGATAAGGGCAACGCCCGTACCTCGTATCCATACATTTTGAACACGTAACCCATATGATTTTTTACAAAAAAAAAAATTTATTATTTTTTTTTGGAATGAGTTTTTGTTAAAAGAAAATAAAAAAAAAAAAAATTTCAAAAAATAAAATTAAAAAATTAAAACCACACCAAAAAAGAGAAAGAGGGAGAGAAACTAGTGGTTCTCACGGTTCTCTCCTATGTTTTGGTTCTCAATTAACTCTACACTATATAAATAATAAATATATTATGTTTATATTTATATGTTTTTGTTTTTATTTTATATAATATATGAAAGGTCAGAAGTGTGGCAAAAGAAAAGGCATACGTGTACACAATTTACTTGATGTAAATTTATCTTGAACTTCACATTATCGCGTCCAAAAAAGAGGCCCCTGTGAACTTCCTTACGGACCCCGCGGATGGGAGGTCTACTCTACGACCAGCAGATCTGCTCGTCTTTGGTTGGGTAGGGGGAAACATGCATGCGTTGACCTCACGGGGGTATCCCCTCTAGCTGGTTTGAGAGAAAATGGTTTTGTAGTTGAACAAGCATTGAGAAGGGCTCAACGGGTTTGTCCCTCTGGCTTTTTATACCTTTGGCTCCCTTGCACCAGAAGCAATTCGTTTCCTGTCTAGGGTTCAACGGGTTATGCATAGCAACATCTCGACTCCAAGGGGGCATGAGTTTGTTTTTAGTAGATTAGGTTTTGCAATTCAGAAAGGGGTGGCGGCGCAGCTTGTTGCCCGCTTACCTGCTATTATGATGTAAGATCGTTATTTGAATGAAAATTTTTTTAAAAAAAAAATATTGAAATTGAAAAAAATTTTTTTTTTTTTTTACTTGTTACATAAAATAGTGTTTAATGGTTTTGTTAAAAGTAATTAAACAATTCAATTTAATAATTATTATTACATGTATTTATGTCCATTGGACATGGGTGGTTTTGAAAACAAAAGGGGTTAACCCGCACCCAATCCGTTTTGACCCGCATCCGTTTGACCCACATTCCTGAAATTACCTGCTTGGACCCGTACCCGTTTCAACCCGTTACTCAAACCCGCCCGACCCGTCAACTGTATACCTTTTTAAAGTGTATGGTAAGTGTTCGTTAAAATGCCTTTATGAGAATTTTATGAATATACAGGAAATTTTGAAGGATATGCCCATCTTATGAAAAACTAACGACGAACAATTGTTCATAGTTTGGATCAAGTTGATTGCTTTTTAAAGGCGAATCATTTAAGCTCTATTGAGTTTTTGGGTTTTAGAACTAAGAAGTTATGAAAAATTTAGAATATGTTATTGATCGGACACACACTCTTGCCCGGAGGGAGGTCTTTCTAGAAGCTATCTCTCTGCCTTCGGGTAGGGGTACATCCTACCTCCCCATGTCCCGACCTTTCCCATATTGGGTATCATTGTAGTTGAAGTGAGTAAATTTAGTCTCATGAGCTAGGATTTTATGTGATATAGAACTTCTTGATGTGTTAGTATGCAACCACATAATCGTTGGCTTGATGCTTGTTGGATATTTTAGTGTAATTGGGTTAATTGGTAATTTAATCATAATAATACATCGTATAAGTATGGTGGTGCGGAGTGCACGCTTATATAAATTTATTATGATCGGGGCCGGGAAGCCCCGGGAGCGGGATCCAAGGGGCGGCAGCCCCTGGCGGGGTCCAAGGGGCAGAGCCCCTGGCTGGGGTCGACCTTTCCCAGATTGGGTATCATTGTAGTTGAAGTGAGTAAATTTAGTCTCATGAGCTAGGATTTTATGTGATATAGAACTTCTTGATGTGTTAGTATGCAACCACATAATCGTTGGCTTGATGCTTACTTAATTCCTTTTGTTATTTGATTTTTGTCTAAATAGTAAAGTCTTAGATATAATGATATACTAATAAGATTCTGCTTTGACTTAAGGTTTATATTGATGTTCAGTATTGATCGTCTTCCTTTATTTATGGTGTGAAGTAGGGCAGGACCCAGTGTCGGCTTAAGGTTTTTGGAGGCCTTAAGCGAGAACTAATTTTGGGGGCCTAGTTCATTAGCATATAAATCAAAGTAAACAAAAAAAGCAAAAAAAGGTAGCTCGACTCATGTTATCGAACTACTAGTAATAAGAAGATGCAGATGTTGATGCAAAAACCAATAAGTATATTACCACAATGCAAATTATATAATGGTATTTATCTCAAAGTCCAAACATGAAGTCGAGTATACAAAATATTGAGGTCTTAAATTTTTTAGGGGCCTAAAGGGATCGCCTAGTCCTATAATACTGTTGAGCCACCTATGGCAGGACCAATGGACATTTAGGATTGTTTAAAAAAAACTTTTTGTTTAAAGTTTTATTTGTCTGCGATCATGAAAGTAGTAGTTGACAGTAAGTTATTTTGAGCATAGGATAATCAATTTCGTTGCAGATAGTGCACTTGTTTAATCGATTACAATAATGTACCATGGAGTATGAAAATTATCAATAATAGTCACTTGCATTCGGTTACCAACCGTAGCAATTTAAACTTAAAAGATAATCTTATAAGTAAGTTACTATAATTAATGGGTAAAAACAAGTATATTGTGAGAAGCAGTTAAAAACGTGAATTCAAGCATCTGGTCATCAAGTAGTCAACTTGGGGTTTTAGAACTAAGAAATTGTATGAAAAATTTGAATTTTTGTAGGACAAGAGCAGGGTACTCGAGAGGTGATCAGTTTTATGCATCTTATCCTGCAGGCAGTGAACTTTTGACTGATACTACTAAGGTGAGGCTGTGTTAATTTTGGAAAGCGGTTAATTGTTTGTATATTGGATTATATAAAAAAGATTAAGCTTTCGGTTTTTGTGGTTAGTTGTATAAATCTGCACTTGGGAATTGCTTTGAAGTAGAAGATTGGGGGCCGATTGAATGGTCCATAATGGCAAAGCATTTGGAGTGTCAAGGGAAATCACCATACGCATATCATGCCGTAAGTTAACTAAATCACTATAACCCAATGAATTCGTCATGAATGCCTTATACATCACCTGCTGCCGCATTTTTTTGGAAATTAGTTAAACTCTTTATGAATTTATGATTGAGGCATGATATATTAAGGCTAGTAATCTTAAGCTCAGAGTAATAGTCATGAAAAATCAGAAAATTAGTGTGTACTGAAAATGTGAAAATGCCTACATACACTCATAGAAGGGAAGGGGTGCTCGACTGCTTCTATTATGAAAGATGACTATATAATAAACAGGTAAGGGAAGAACTAATTGTGTTAACCATTTTTTTAACTAAAAATCTTGGATCCAGTATCTTTTATAAATTATAACATTGGATGGTCATTTTTATAGGGGAATTGATATTAGTACCACACAGCTTGATTAATTTACCACAACTATGCATTAACTGTTTGTACAGTGTGTTTTAATATTTGTACTGTGTGGTAAATTAATCAAGTTGTATGGTACGAATATCACTACCCTTTTATATATAGTAATATATAAAACGTTCGATATCCAATGATGAGTTCACACAAGGTTGCATAAAAGTCTGTTTGGGCAGCTTTCTATAGTTGATTAATATGTTTATTCTACAAGGCCTTAACTGTGTGTGGCCTTTTGTTGTTGCAGCAATACCAGGCTCACCTCTCCTCCAATGGAAATCTTGATGGAAGTGGCTAGAGAAAAGATATAACCATAATCCAGCATGATTAGGAGATACATGTATTAATAGCCAATCGCAATTTGATAGCATTATCTAGAAGTTCGTAAGTTATAAGCCGTCACTGGTGTTATCTGATGATCTAGGCGAATGGGTTCATTGTTTTGTTCCTTGTTTCTGCCCAATTTTTCTTATAAGTTACCTACGGTTTGTCTGTTTGAAATATTACCTGTGAAAAGGGTCTGAAATGGTTATAAATTAATGTTTGATCGAACTTTATATGATGGTAATTAAGGTTCTCTTTTGTTGAGTTTTTTCCCAAACTAGTATATTGAAAAAACTTATTTACCAAATTCGTATAGTTTCAAAAATATTTACCATTTTAGTTAAACCTAATTAACCATTAAATATACGAGTAAAAGTTAAAAAGAATCTGTAGCACATGTTCCAGTTACACGGTCACACCCATTTTCTTTGAATCTACATCTCATTCGTGCTCTTCACAGGATAGTAGAGAGATGCTCTTCACTGTGATGTAAACAAGGACACGTCTTTCGATGTAAATCTTCTCGCGCTATGAAATCATCACAGCGTCAACAATATATTATACATTGGTAAGATCTAACGACGCCTGGCTTTGATTAACTCTGAGAGCATAATCCTCCATAGTGGAGGAGTTAATCTATAACTATATGACTATTAAGCTATCCCTATAGTTATGATAGTTAAAAAAACTCTCACAAAACATATACACGTACTTCCGGATCGAGATAGAGACGCACAATTTGAAAGGCGCGTAGACTATGGAATTTGAGTAGAAATCCGGTATAGTATCTCATCCACACCGGTCTAGTAAATGAGAAGTGTAATGAAACGGTGGCAGATAACACTTCACATATTGATAAGATTTGAGCGTGATCGTGAGCGAGACATTCTCAATCTGCACACGGTGCAGCAGTACGTGTAGTTAGCTTGTGTACTTTCAATTTCTACTTACTGTCATATGAGGATCATAATCGACACGACATATCTTGATAAAGATCTAAAACTAATCGATGTAATCTTCTTGTGGCGAGGGCTTCTTGTTCGCGTTTCAGTTATCGCAGACCTCCAGATCATTAGGGTGGAAAATCAATGTTTTGCGGATTCACTGATACATAGGATCTTACATTCTCGAAACATGTCAGTACAGTGAAACTATGAGACTTGCGCGAACTAGTGATCCAGCTGAAACAAGGGCCTTCTTATCGTAGCTCACAAACATACCTGTATCCTTTTGAGAATTCTTTCCCATATATTAACACTTCTACATATCGGAGGTTTTACGCTAAATGCGTAATGAGATGCTCTTGACAACGCTAGTGATCTCGAAAATGTAAAGTAAGTGAGAGCTTGTTCACACACTCACTATCATGACAAGTGAGATGAGAAGAGAGAAAGCCTCACGCTATGGGTAAGAACTTGTATCACAGTTGGCTTAAAAGTATCACATCATGACGACTTAATGCGGATCGACAAAGAGCAGTGCAGCGGCACTTGGTCAATCGCTATCATGAGATACAGGTGAGTGCAAGTCTATGGATGGGTGGTCATATTTAGAGAGGGGGTGGGGAGAGTTTAGGCGCAGTGGGGGATGGGTAAGTGGAGAGAGGATGATTTGGAACATTGCCGCTGGCGAGTAGTGATGGTGTGAATGTAAAGAGAGTATGTAGTATCTTGCATGAAAAGGTGGCTAATATTCTGTCAAAATTTGTATGATGTGTAGTTTTGGTTAAGTCAATGTTCGCCTGAGAAAGGATATATATCTGTATAATATTACTATGGCATAAGGCACTATACAGTGGGATGTGATGATCTAGATGGTAATTTGATCAATAGAATCTCTCACAACTGACTGTACTGATCTTTCTATTCAGTGCACCAATCAAGAGCAGTGTGAAGGGCTAATTCCTTGAGAAAGTGCTTACCAACTTTGACACTTTTGTTCTCTTCTATGGGAGGATGGGATGCTCCGGAACACACAAAACACTAACAGTTAATTGATATGAAGAAGATTTCACGAATCCGGATCCAGGTGATCTAGATAGATCTTCCTGTTCGGAGTGAGCACATCGAGGCTAGAGCAAGCCATTCAATGTTGCCCTTTGAACTGCACTCTAGAGTAGGCGGCTGACTGAGATATCTACTGCCATCCTACACGCAGGCATTAAGCCAAGTAACGCTGAGCACAATCTCATCTGTCTTATTCAATTGGACTAGTATTCTGCGACGAAGATCATTTTGCGCCACTCTGCTCTAGTAGTGTTAAGTATCATGTTAGGATGTAATTCAACTGTGCACTCTCTTTCCACATCAGATGATAGGTGTTGTTGCATACCCAAAGATAATACCTTAGGGAGATTAAGGAGCCTAGCATCAACCTCTCTCCACTTGATAGACATACACAACTGAAGTGACTTATTCGACACGACCTGTATGTCATGTGACACTACATAAGACCTCGATAATGTACATAAAGTATAGATGTACGATGCTGCACTATTCCAGCTTGGGGAGGCAGAGCACGTGTCTGCGCACACCAGAAAATGCATTCGATACTTGCTTAGGCCTCGGTAGGCGGAGATCATCACTCAGGAATATGATCTGGCTTGCACATTGACTGAACTGACTGTCCGACTTTTGCCAATCGTGAGAGCTATCGTGTCTCGCTACCCGAGTGGATTCGAAGACCTGGCAGAGGTTTGCTAAGTTGTCCCACAATTAATGTAATCAGTATTATCACATCACGCTAAGAACAATTACCGCTTATATTCGGGGTAATAAGAGGATTTATAAGTGTTCACGAGATGATGTGCGAGGTCGCCGCTTATAGTGGTACGACAGTATAACCTTGGGGAGGATTCTGTTTTCAAGTACGGAAGATATGTGACTAACACATCGTGATTCTGGTTAAGGTGGTTGAGTAGACGAAACTACAGTGGCTCTCTTGAACGCCGATGTCGAGTCTCTACATCTTTTGGGAGAATGTGCGGAGATGTTGGCAGTGCGATTTGAGTCGCGACTTGTAGATCTGAAGGTATTGGGTATGCACGATGGAAAACTTACTAGGACAAGCATTAGTTCCTTTAAGTCAGAATTTCCCCAGATCGCGCAACGCGTCGTAGGAAGAGATTCATCTTCATAAGCAAGAGAATTCCAGCATTAGGTCAACCGGCCAAAAAGATGAAGCAGGAGACTAGGTTTTCTTTTTCGAGTAGAAAGGCGTCTGTTCTTTATGAGGCCTTGTAGTTTATGTGGTGAGGCTCACAGTTGCGTCATCTAAGTGGGTTCTTGAGTATATCAAGAGATTTTGAACAGAGATGGACTGATAGTCGAGTGTATTTCTAGTGGTCGAGTGCTGCTTTTAGTGGCCAATTGCTCTCTAACTTTTAGCACACTGTAATCTGTTTAGAGTAGAGTACGATAATTCATGTTTTGACATATCTAAGAGTCAGTAGAGTTTGTATGTGGAGTTCAGTAAGCTTATGACATGTAGTACTTGCTTGTACCATAGCACTTGTGTTGAGTGAGATATAGTTGCTCAGACACCCAGAAAAATCACAGTGCGAGAAGAATCATGACTGGACATTATACTATCCGTAAAAGTCAATATATGTGCTTCTTGTTCCTCTTCTCTTTTCCTGCAAAAATCAAGGTAGATCTGCATTTCTCGGGTCAGACCCTGCACAGATACCTTTGGACTATTGAAGATGTTGTTATTGATAGATTTGCATTCAGCTATCGATGTACTGAAACAAAGTATATGCAACAGAACGTAATACATTGTCGAATGAATATTACGCAATGCACTAATGAGCCATAGAATACCTATCACCGGTTTTAGCACTAATAAGCATATGAGTAAGAAGTACATTCTGTATAGAACAATAGAGCGATCAACAGGTCCTTAAAAGAATGAAACAAACTAGTAGCAAAGTTTATCCAAAAGCTGGTGAAATTCCAACAAATTACTCTAGTTCCATTGCATTGTCTTTTGACTCTCCAGGCCCTTCAATAGTCATTGCCAACTTCCTTTTGAGAATCCTCTCACTTGGGTTCCTCTGTGGCAGCATAGTGGGAGTTGACTTCTTGGGTGTTGCCTGCTTGGGAGTTGACTTGTTGGCTGTTGACTTTTTGGCTGTTGACTAACTAATCTGAGAGCCACTAGAGGACTTCTTATTCCAGCTGATTATTCGCATACTTCCATGTAAAATCACACATTATTGTGCTTTCATATGCACGATGCACACACAAACACTAACTATTTACACGTCTTTTGCAATCATTTCTGCTTGTTTTCTGATTAAGCATCTCAGATGACACTTATATGTGATACTTATCCAAGCTCAAAAGGCACACAATTTTTGGCCTAATAGGCAGACCTAAGCCTCTCATAAGAAATATATACCTTTTCTTCTTTTGAGGATTGAGCCATAGATTGCAGCATCTCCTTTCTTGCTCTGTTTCACAACACAGCTTGCCCAAAATTCACAAAGAAGATCTTGAAACACCCACTCTGGCTTCTTGCACGCTTACTCAATCATCACTTGTACTGAATGGATGATGCCATAAGACAGTCTTGTGTGCATATATTTGAAAAGAAAGCACAATCCTCCATGAGTCACTCTTAATAAGCCATGAATGTGAGGATGAATTATTAAGATGCATAAATCACATGATCTTGACAATAATAAGAAAGCATTTTAATCTCACGTATGACCCAACCGATCAAGTTTGCGGAACTACTACTACCGTTATTCCCACACAACACTATACTAAAAAGGAAAGCTTGTCTCTCTGCGCGTACTAGTGCGGTGAATGTAGCGCGTATGGCCCAAAGACGTCAACACAGTTTGGTGTAGAAATACGAATTGAGAATCATTAGAAATGAAGTATGCCATAACAACTAAGAAGTTACTCCAATTGAGATTTTATTCTTTGGACTGTAGCAACCATTATCCACTAAAATTTAGACATATACTATAAGATCGTCTAGAAGACACATACCTAGTAATGATTTAATACAATACAGATCATCAACACGTATTGAGAGTTTAGAAGACATATATGGGGAATATCTTTAACCAAAATAGATGCATAGACAAAGCTGATTGGGATTCAGGACTAAACCATTGAGAGAGCTCCATATACCCAAAAACTCAATTAACACCTGCATTATTCTAAGTTATGTAAATGTGCTTCGCCGAATGAGAGAAAGTTTTTGCGAATGTGGTTGAGCGAGAGACACTACAATTACACAAGTAAGTTCTGTTGATCGATGGACTTATTTACAGTACACCACAGTAGTAGAGATTGAAGTCTAACTGAGTTATTCTGGTACATCATAAGCTCCTCTACACAATAGGATCAACAAATAAACTAAATAAAATAATGAAAGTAATAAAACGCACTGATATATTTAATAACAAAAATAACCACGAAGCTGGGTCAGACTCACTCAGCTTACCCAATGTCGTGTTCATACCTAGAGGAGGCCTACGTTCACTTGTCACCAAGACCGCACAAAGCGATGTCGCAGAGGTGAGTACTGCATGCAGAATCATAGAGAACACAGTTGCCATCTACGCCTCTAAATTTAAGTAATAGCTCATACACGGGTGTAACAGATATATGCTAATTGAACAATAATATAGCTCTCTACTGAGTCTATTTAAAAATAAATTAGAATAATATCTTTCAATAAGTGTCTATAAGGCTAGCATATCACTAGAAAGTCACTGAAGTAACCATTGATTCATGCAAATCGCTCTAATGAGAGACCTGACACAATAAGATTCAGCGCAGAGCTATCTCTCCGTACCTAAGTTTGAGAGGAGAGTAGTGATGTTATGTCAAATATCATCTTATCTCCATGACAACATGTTAACTACAACCTAAGTATGAACATAGATAGATCGATATGCTAAATCGGCTATTGGTTCATGTAGAACTCATGCAGGATCTTGGAGAAGGGTATTATTACTCTGACCTAAGGCACTGAGGTACTGAGTGTACGCAGCAGAGAATATGAAGATTTTGGTTGTATAGAGAGAGGTGAGCACCATAGTCTGATATGCTTTGATTTGGTGTTTATGTGATCTCGAAAATTTCCGAAGCAAGCAAACACAGGAGCTATCCATGCATTAAAAGAGCTAGACATTATACAGGTGAATGCACAGGTGAGATATACGCGTAAGACTAAAGATGGCTATGCTTCATAGCTGGAAGTCTGACAGCTTACGAAGTGCCTATTGACGGTGTAAATACAGTCTAATCACTGATACGAAGAGTAGACCTGGCGCTAGAAAAAATGAGTACTTCATTTCTAGATGCAATTTACACATATTACATGTCCGTTCAGACAAAGTCAGAGCAATCGTGCATATGAACGCCAATAAAAGGCATTTATAGCGTGGCCATATCAGATCAAATCCCAGTAGATACCTTTATATCTTGTATTGGAGAGATTCTTTTGCATCACATTAAGATGAGATTCCTTAGGACTGGCTTGATATCTTGCACAAAGACATGTAGCAAACATAATATCTGGTCTACTAGCAGTCAAGTAACGTAATGATCCTATCATACCCCTATAAGCTGTGATGTCAACAGATTTCCCATTTTTATCTTAATCCAGCTTATCACCAGTTCCCATAGGAGTTTTCATAGGTAAGCAATCAGTAAAACCAAATTTGTTTAAGAGATCTTTAACATACTTTCCTTGGTTTATGAAAATTCCATTTTTAGTCTGTTTAACTTGTAAACCCAGAAAATAGTTTAGTTCTCATCGCTATTCTATGTCTCTTCTTACTATCCATAAGTGCAATACTTTTAGACATTAAGAATTCTAGAAAAAGCGTTATTATGCAAAAGAATGGCGTGGTTTGTCTCATAATTAGCTATAAGATGTAATCACTCAACCTAGAACAAATAGTTATACATCTATGAAGCATCACCATACAAATGTCTTGATAAGTGCGAGAGACAGTACTATATCTACCATTGAGCAATATAGCTCTACTCCGACAATGAGGAAGATCTTAGACTCACATTATTCACCAAGGAGTAATTTTGAATTATATTAGCCAATAAGTAATTATAGACCAAAGCACTCATTATAGACCTCTAATGACCCTTACTTGAGGTATACACGCTGACTACATACAGCCATAGAGTAAAGACCGTATATCGTCAAGTGCTATTGAGATACACATGAGCATAAATGACTTGTAAAGTAAATTGGTGAAGCTTTGGAACAATTATATCAAGACCTAGGGATGGCTCTTACGTATATGCTAATATGATCCTATTCTTATCACTTTGAATCTCAAATTACTATCCCAGTTGAGTATGAAAGCGAACTTCTCTCACTAATACACACCATTATGTATGTAAATTTGAATAGACCTACACAACCTATGAAAACTCAACACTATTGATGACAAGAGAAGGCCTAATAACATTCATCGTATTAGCCTCTAATCTCTAATAGCAACTCGACTAACACCTTGATAGCATTAATGATATCATCGTATCACTTATATCAATATCTCATTCCTCTTGAGTCTAGATAATCACATAGGAGCTACACAATGCTTGCTTCATATTGTCTCCACGGCTCTACGACAAATCTCACCTCCTTGCAATGGTCTATTGCTTAATAGTGTTGTGCATGTTGCAAACCAGTCGAGCTAATGGTTTCACATATCTAGGATGTTGTGTCGAATGAGGTCTTGTAGTGTATATAAGTTCCCAAACGGTTGTTCTATATACAAGAGTGTAGATCAATGTCGCGATGCGTTGGCATTTGCAATTATACACCATAGTACGGGCCAGTCTACACAATGAAGTCGTTGTTCTATCGAGCTTCAATCATTTGTATCGGATATCCTCATTCATCTTACTTACAAAATTGACAAACATGCAGAAATTGCCTGTTGCCTTTCTTCTTGTTTTCACACCAGAGAGTGGATCACCAATGATTTGGTTAATTGAATGACTCTTTGTCCATCTAGTAACTGGGACAATGGACTGATTCAGATTAGATGGTTCAGCATGATCAGCTTGAGGAAGAGGCTAATCAGCTTGGACAGGAATGGAGGAGTCTGAACCAGTTGGAGAGTCATTTAATGGATTCTGAACAATAACTTCAGTAGGAGTAGGATCAGCTTGTGCATCTTCAAAGATTGGAACATCTTCTTCTTCTTCAATGAGTTGCCCCCCCTGAGTTTGAGTATTATTAGCTCCAACTGGAGGATTTGTTGGAGGCTCATTCTCAGGTACAGCCAGTTCTTCAAAATTGAAGTCTTCATCTTCTGGAGGAGAACAGTCTGGCTTAGAACAACCTTCATCAATGCTTACATTTACAGAGTTCTCAATTGTTTTAGTTCTCTTGTTGTACACTCTGTAGGCCTTCATCATTGTTGCATATCCAAGTAGGATACCTTCATCTGATTTCTCATCAAACTTTCCAAGATGGTCTTCTGATTCAGAATATAGCAAGGACTTCCAAACATTCTTAGGAAACCAATCTTCAGGTTTTCTCCCCCTAAGAAGTTCATATGCAGTCTTCTGGTGTCTTTTTACAATGAGGATCTGTTCTGGGTAAAGCAAGCTGTGTGTACTGCTTCAGCCCAGAAATGAGACTTGACATTATTTTGAGCCATCATGGATCTGACAGCTTCAATAAGAGTTCTGTTTCTTCTTTCTGCAACACCATTTTGTTGAGGAGTTCTGGCAGCTGAGTAGACTTGTGAAATTCCCTTTTCACTGCAGAATGAATTAAGAGTGATATTTTTGAATTCAGTACCATTGTCACTCCTTAATTGCCTAACAGGCCTTTTGTAGAGAATTTTAGCTTGCTTGATGAAATGAATAATGCTGTCAGCAGCTTCACTCTTGTGTCTTAGAAAGAAGACCCAGGTGTATCTTGAATACTCATCAACAATTACCAAGGAGTACCTCATTCCAGTGAATGATGGAGTACTGATTGGTCCAAATAAGTCCATATGAAGTAGATCCAAACAATTATCAATGGTTGAGCATGTTTTAAACTTAAAAGTAGCTTTATGTTGCTTGCCTTTCTCACAAGCACCACACAGCTTGTCCTTCTCATACTTGATCACTGGAAGACCAGACACCAACTCTTTCTTACACAGCTTGTTGATTTCTTTGAAATTCATATGAGACAACCTTTTATGCCACAACCAATTCAGCTCATCTTGAGACTTTGACATGAAACAGACTTCTCTTGTGACAGTTGGATTTCTCATATCAAAAGAATACAAAGACTCATCCCTCTTTGCAATCAGAACCACATTGCCTTCTAAATCAAGAACAATACCCTTATCAGACCTGAATCTCACTTCATAACCAGCATCACACAACTGACTCACACTGATCAGACTCTTCTGAAAGTAGAGGACCATTTGAAAGAACACCAAAACCTTCAGTCTTTCCTTGAGAATCATCTCCAAAAGTAACATTAGGACCAGCGCGAATCCTAAAGCTACATAGCAGGGACTTACATCCGGTCATATGCTTGGAACATCCACTGTCCAAGTGCCAGGTATTATCGTCATGACCGCCCTGCAATTATGATAAGAGATTAGTTCATTTTGGGAACCCATCCAAGGATGGGTTCACCAGAGCTGACCTTCTGGTCTGACTCAGATTGGGTGACTAAACACAGACTCTTATCACATTTTGAAACCCATTGTTGCTTGGTCTGTCCTTTACCAGATTCAAAGTTCTTTCTAGCAACATTCAAAGTTTCCTTTTAACAAAACCTTTGCCTATTCCAGCTTTCTTACATTCAGCTCTCAATTTTCTTTGATCAACAATTTTTGGATCAGACACCTTCTCAAGAAAATTGGTTTTCATTGACACCTTCTCAGTTTTGGACTCAACATATTTTAAAATCAACTTGTCAGAGTCAGACTTGGTGTTACTTGAAATAGACTCAGATTTTGCTTGTGACTCATTTCCTAGAGAACCAGACTTCTTACTCTTTAAAAGCTTAATTTTCTCTTTAGGAACACTGTGATCTCTATCCTTTCTTTTATTTCTCTTTGAACTATTCTTGTTTGTTTTATTCTTTGAATCTGACACAGATTGGGTGATGGTCAGCTTGGACAAGTCAAGACTTTCTTCAGGTTTTAACTCAACAACCTGATCAGCTTCAGACACAGCTTCAGCAATGGTCTGACCCATAGTTTCAGGATCTTTAAACCCAATACCAGATTTCTGAACCAACTTAATTGGTTTAGAAATTGTGAGGTCCCAAATACGATGGTTAAACCCAGAAGTGTATAATACAACAAGTCTAATAATCACTAGAATGGACTAGTATTACTTAAATATAAATGCAAGTATATAAATAAAGTAATACACGACTTAAAGCAATAAACAAGTAAAGTGGAACATTATGTATTTTTCAAAGGTGTATTTTATTTATGATGTTAAATAAAATACAAGGTTGTGCGGAATCAAGATAATACAAATAAGTATATCCTAACAACCTATGAATTACAAATGATCTATATTTGTCAAATAACTCTTTTGGATCGAGATACTTAAAGTTGTGAAGTATCCCTGTTTAAGATCGAGAGTATTTAGACAAATTCACTCTAATGCTAAATGTATGCTTTTAAAGTAATTTTCTCAAAGAAATGACTTTGTATTTATAGGCAACAAAATTCACCAGTGAATTTTGTGCCGTACAAATATGGTTGCATGCATTTAATGACCGACAAGAACATTAAATGCATTGGTTAATGGTACAAGGATAAAAGTCACATCAATATGACTTTATTCTTTTAACCAACCACCTTTACACACGTATAAACTTTGGTAAAGAACAAGTGGATTGTCCTTTGGAAAGTGTGTAAAGGCAAAAGTCAATTCCTCGATATCAGTGTTCAGACTTGTAAGGTCTAGAACACTGACAATCCTCCAGTGTACAGATCTGGTAAGACTTCCAGTGGACTCCGCCATTTGTCAGTCTTCTTTATTCTGACTTCAGTCTTTGACTTCAGTGAGAACGTCTTCAGTAGAGTAGGTCTGGACTGGGGTGAAGTCCAGTGAGCTAATCTGGAGAATACTCCAGATTTCCTATACAAGTATTTGCTCACTGGTCTTCCATTATTTCTGAACAAATCTTCAGAGGGACTCCAGATTCCAAGTCTGGAGTAAGTCCAGTAATATACCATTTCTGGACAGATCTTCAGTAAGGCTCCAGTAGTCGAGTCTGGAGCGAGTCCAGTAAATCTGGACCTAACAAATTCCCCCTATTTGTTTAGAAATAATGCAAGTGTTTTCAAGCTTATATCTATACAATTTTGTATGCTTGAAAAACACAAGTTTTGATTTTAGTCTAAAAAATCTAAGTTACTGGAAAACACTTTATAGATCATGAGTGTTTTCAGTTTCATCTTTTAAGTTCTAACTTAGACTAAATCTTGATCATTTACTTTTATGAATTAAAATTGCAACTAATATTACATACATCAACTGATAAATAGTTACAATTTTTATCAAACAATAAATTACAATAAGTAAATGATAAGAGTCAGGCCCTTCTCTTCGATGTCTGTCCTGGAGCATCTTCAGAAGCCTTTCTCTTTGGTGATGGAGAAGATGGTACTGATTCTGGTGATTTCATGCCTATTGCAACTTCCATCTGTTGCTTTCTTCTCCATACCTTCTCAACCCTCTTCAGAAATGCTTTAACATCAGTCGACACATTTGTCTTCCCCCTGAACGTTAAGGAAATCTCCTTCAGTTCACTCCATCCAAATGCTTGGACTGAAGTACTCTTTCTTTCATCAGTAAAGTTACCTTCCCTGGTCAACTTTATTTCAAACTTTGACATACCTTCATGATTATCAGCAAGCTTAATCTCTGCACCAGTGATCCTTCTAGCATCAGCCCTGAAATTCAACATTTCATTATACTTTTCTTTCAATTTGGTTGTCTGGATCATTGCTTCAGTTTCCTTTGACACTCTCTTTTGTTCTACAGCAGACTGGAGTTGTTGACGATTGATTTTTAGAGAAGTATCTAGGGGAATGAATGTGCTTACATCAGTATCTTTAATTGCTTTGATCTGTTTGGCAGTCAGTTTTGGTAAGCCAGTCAATTTCTTTCTGTACTCTAACTCCAGAGCACCAGCATTTTTCCTTATCTTCTTCTGGAGGTTCACCAGTTCCTCCTTCCTCTGCCTGATAAGTTCTGGTACACTAATACCATAAATTATTGAATCATAAATGTTCTTCTTCAGCGTAAAAGGAGCGTACATGAACATAATTCAATGCATTCAGACATTGATGAACTCTGGGGTCTTCCTTCATCTTTTTGTACACATCAATTTATGCCTAACCTGCCAGCATTATAAGAGTCCAGAGTCCCCATAGTTGCCATCTCCCTTTGATGGGCCAGTAGTTCATCTTTTTGATTTCTCTTAAAGACTTCTATCATTATGCATTCTTGTTCCAGCTTCTTAGAGGTTTCATCATCAGTAGTTGGAAACTCTGATGATTCTTCAGCAGTTTGTTCTTTCTTCTCCAGATACCATTTGTTCTTTTCCTTTAACAGACTTCAGAATAGTTGGAATATCTGGGAAAGATTCAAACTGGGGCTCACTGGCTTCAGTACCAGCAGCTTCTTTAGTCAGCATAGTGGCTTCAGTGCCAAATGCTCTTTGTGCTAATCGTGCACTGGCATCAGTACCAGTCACTTGTTTTTGTTGCACAATGCTTTCAGTAGCAAAGGCCTTTTCAACAGCACTGGCAACAACTTCCTTCTTTCTAATCAACCCTTCTTGGACACCAGACGACTTTTCCCCCTTGGAATGATCACCAGTTCTGGACTTGAGATCATTCCATAATTGTTCTAGCATATGTCTGTCCAGTGCACCAAAGGTTCTTCCAGCCATTGGAGTTGTATTAGTCACAATTTTCTTAAGTGCTTGCACTTCCTTTTTAATAGTTTCAACTTCTTTAGGCAAGTGCTTTGGCAATTCTTCTTCCATCAACTTCTCCACTTTGGGTAACAGCCCATCTTGAATAGTTCAAAGAACAGACTCAGAAATTTCTTCAGATATTTCTTTCAGCATACTGATTCTGAACTTCTTTGTACATTCATCACTAATCGTGCTAACAACAGCAGCCTGATCAAGTGTGGCCTACTCTCCAGAGAACTTATCTTGGTAACAACTTCTGAACCTCTTCTTTCAGACCTGCCAGTGGTTGAACAAGTTCACCTTTCACTGCAGTCTGAACAGAGTTCACCAGCCTTGTCTTCAATCCCTGGACTGCCACTTTGATGTTTTCAGTGTTGTTATTAGTGGCCAGTACCAGTTCATCAAGCTTCTCAAAAACAAGCTTCTCATTTCCAGAAAATATATTCATCTCAGATGCAAGGTTATTTGATAATAAAGATTTAAAGTCTGAAATAACCTGCGATGAAGTCTAGAGTGATCTCTCCAGGTCCGCCACCTTACTTAAAAGGCCTTGGACCTCGGCAGAAGATGAAGTGGACTA
>CM067167.1:83997028-84038013 GCA_034093135.1 Erigeron breviscapus
CTCAAATAATAACAATATAGAACAGAACTTTAACTCAAGAAATTAAGTCATAGCTAAGCATGACTTAAAAGTTGTGTTGGCAACCAAGAATCCTTATAATTACAATTCAAACACCAATCCAATCAAAGTGCATTTGAGCATAAAATATGATGAACATCTCAAAAGGATAATTACAAGCTATATTATATATAAAAGTGTTTGAACAATAATAAGTATATATATATGTCTACTATAAACACAAATTTATATACAATGAGTTACGTAACAAAGTAAAACACAAAATATACACACCCATATGTATACACGACATAATTAACTTACACTTAGATAAAATAAACCTAGACTAAATATGTACAAGAAAATAGAAAACATTATGAACAATTGTCAAAAAAAAATTTGAGCTACTCTTTCCTTTTCTTCTTTGGAATCCACGGCCACACACACACTCTTGGACCAAATTCTCATAGCCAATCAAATGATAACTAGCATGTGTGTTATTGAGGCCTTCCATGAGAAGCTTTAGGATCCTACAACACTCAATCTCCCCACATGCACTCTCATTTTTCACATATACTCCAAAATATTCCTCACCAAACCCTCTCAACTCCTCCCTCTTTCTCTCTTCCATTTCGGCAGCCACAAAAAGGAGGAGAAAAACTCCCATAAATTTAGATACATCACCTAAACAACTAGTAATAATAATGATCTAAGTATAGGCAACTAAAGGAAGATCAAATTTGGGTTTCTTGGAGCTACATGGCACGAAATCAATCTTCAAAACCGAGTTCAAGAAGGGTATAAATCTCCATCTCTTTGTTTAATCTATCTTGTTTTTGTATATATAAAAGATCTTTATCAAAAATCATGTTTTTCTTTGATTTTCTTCTTGAAAATACACTTAATGAGGGCATGTTGATAGAATCTTTCCTTTCATGCCATTGCATGTCAAGATCTAGAGGAAAGATTCAAGGATTCAACTAGTTTAAGACCCAAAAGTGTTGTTATAGATTAAATAGCTTTTAAAGTGATTTTTCTCTTGAAAGATGATTATATTTTTATATATTTTGATGAATATATTTCTGAGATTTTTCATAAAAATATGTTTTCATGTTGATGGATTAAAGATGGATAAAGATTTGTTAAGAGATTTGTTCATGAAATGGCTAGATGATTGCATGCATGTAAAAGTAGCACTAGAATATTTAAAGATCTTAATGAAAATCATATAATCTTGGATAATATCAAAAGAGAACTGATATAATGATGAATTTGTGTTAAAGGAAGTTAAAAGAATAAAATATAAAAATGAGAGCATGTGAGATAGTGTAAATATTAAGCAATCTAATGCATTGGTTGATTTTTAGGTTGGTCAGATTCTGGTCAGAATCTGACTTCGGATTTCATATGGATAAAACACACTTATTTTGGACGATTCAGTAGTTTATGTCAAAACAAAAGTTGTAGATAAATGAGTCAGGGTTTAGTACCAACTGGAATCACTTAAAAATACTGAACGAAACGAAAGATATGATTTTTCTACTGAAACTGGTCAAAACTGTAATTTTGTATGAATATTTTATAAACTTTAACAATTTTTATCTCCTAAACCAAAAGGTTCCAGGAGGCCATACTTGGTGGAAAGTAAGTCAATGTGTCCTAAACTTAAAATAAAATCATGGAATTTTTATTAGGAGCAAAACCCAAAGAACTTTTATAAAACTTTCGAGTATGCAAAACAGTGACTGTTTTGACCACTTCATTATAAAAATATTTAGAGGTAGTAAACATTCTTTATAAATTAAGCCAAAAATTACAAAATAAGTGGACATATATAGTTCATTGTATAAAAATCAGAAGGTCCCAAATAATTAGACTTAACCCCGAATTAGTGGCCAACAATTTATAAATCTGATGTATAAAAATAGAAAAGTCGAAAGGAAACTAACCATTTGTATAATGGGCTAAAAGATGCACTAAAGACCATAATGGGCTAACTTGGCCCAAATAATGAACCCAAATGAAATATAACTCAGTGGGCCCAGGTGGCCCAATAACCCACTTGGCCCAATAAACTATATAGCCCAATAACCAATAAAACCCATCACATAACCCAAATAAGGTTAAGCCCAATAACTAAATTAAGCCCAAGTCACTTAAAAGCCCATAACACTTAGGCCCAATTGGTGATGGCCATAACACCTAAACGAATTTCATAAACCTGGATAATCATAAGACATATCAAGAATTATGTGAGTTTAAAAGATTAGCGAAATCAAAGTAACACAAAAGATAATTAAGTGGTATGGACATAAGTAATCACGTTAACCAAACTATAAATTTATATCACAAATGCTAATTCGTGCTAAAATCGGTTACACATCAAATGATGAATAAGGATAATATAACTTAATATGGCATTCTCATATGATAACCTAAGATGCCAAACGAAACCACAAATGAAGGCAAGTTACCGAAATTCTAACAACTTATAACTACGTGTATAATGAAAGTAACCTTTTACACCACCAATCTTTACAACCAAAAAGATGCGAATATTAGCAATACACTTGGATCCCATAATTGATAACAACATAATAAAAGTGGCATTTCTAAGTGATGGCTTAAGATAGGAACTTACGTATATTAGTTCTATCGTAGGGATAGTCTTGGCTCGAAATGTGATTGAGGAATATGACGGATATATGATCAAGGAAGCGATAGATGGGAAGTACCCATTTTGGATAAGTGAATATAATATGCGGCATATCAAGGTGAGTCATAGCCCCCTTTCAAACTCTTTTATGTGTTTTACTTTCGGGGTGAAAAGCATGATAAATAAAATGGCTTTATATATATGAATGATTCTTGAAAGAATGATTATGAAATGGGATATTGTATGTTCAATGTGTTATAAGTTATAGCGATGAGCTTGAGTTCTGTCAAACTGAGATACTTCAGTACACTACTATTAACTCCGATAGTGGAGGCCTGTAGTTAGAGGGTTGCGCAACTAGAGTCGTCCACTCACCCACTAAATAGGTAACGGTGGAATGTTTGGTCTGCCTTGGTGGCCACCTTCATTGTCAGTCCGACCCGAGCGGTGCTCTAACTATCTTTATATATTATTGGTCGTCTCCATGGCACGACCCAATTGTGATTAAAGCACTTGATTGACAGCTTGTGCTCTGAAATGAAATATTATGTTGTTGGGACATGTAAAATGGTCGTAGTAGTGGCTCAAGCATATACTCATCGAATTATGCCTTTGGGCGGAATGGAAATTATTATTACTGTGGTTGGATATTATGGATTGAACATACGGTTTGGGTATTGGACCTTATATGGAATGTTGAAGGCTGTTGAAATTGGAAATATTAAAGTATTGATGACCAAATGGTTTTGGTATGATGAATGATTAATCGATTGACTTATGTTTCTCTCACGATAAATGTGACAAATGAGGACTTTATAATTTACCATGATTTTCTCAACTATTTTGAAATGGATATGTAACGAGATTTACTTGCAAACCTATGCACTCACCAACTACGTTTTCGTAGTTGACACTTTTTCTTCATGCTTTTCAGGATTTAGCGTAAGCTTTGAGGATTATATGCATCATGATTGTTTGCATTTGCACTTTGGAGTCAAAGATCAAACCTTGTGACGGGCAATGGAATCCGCCCTGATCATTGTAGTATACCATCTCATGTATTTGTTATTTGTTTCGTGGACTCAATATCCAAGTATGGTAGACGTATTGTACTTGGGAATTGGTTCACATGCTTGTGCATTGTAAAATTATTTTTATCCAATAAATCTATGGTGAATGTTATCTATTATCCTCTGTTTTGAATACTCGACTTTCTGTACATCTCAACGTTCCGCCTTAGTTGGGGTGTTACAGTTGCGACCCTGTTCGCTTAATTCTTATTTTATTAAAGACTTGCTCCAAAATGATTAATACATATTTTCGGAGCTCTGTCTTACTTAGTGGTAAAACCGTCGGAGATTGGTTGCATTCCATGGTCTTCCGACTGACTTGTCTTCCATGTCGACTAGGTCATAGGATCCATTTCCGTAGGCCTGGGCTACCTTATACGGTCCTTCCCATGTTTGGCTGAGCTTGCCTTTTTCCTCTTCTTTGCTCTGACGGTTAAGCCTGCTCGCTATTGAGCCTCGAGCACATAATCTCCTGGTTTGAAGGTTGACTTCCGCACCCTTTTGTTGTAGTAGCTTTCCACTTTTTGTCTGTAGGATGTTGCCCTTATTGCTGCTATTTCCCTTCGTTCGTCCAGGATGTCAAGATTTATTCGGAGATTTTCGTCATTGTTCTCCGTCTCTAGGTTGGATACCCTGCAGGTGGAGACTTGGAGCTCCGTTGGCAAGACTGCTTCGGACCCGTATACTAAGCTAAAGGGGGTTTCTTTTGTTCCCCTTTTTGGTGTGGTCCTCAGTCCCCAAAGTACCAGGGGTATTTCATCTACCCATCCTTTCCGGGTGGGTCCCAACCTTTTTTCAATGCCTTTTACTAAGTCTCGGTTTGTTACTTCAACCATTCCGTTTCCTTGGGGGTGGTTGATGAGCGAGATTCGTTAACTTAAATTCCTAACAAGTTTTAAATTTATTTATTACAAGGTTAACTTCTCTACTACACTCACTCACGGGCAGTGGACCCGATCGTTTATAGTATAGCAAATAGGTAAGACCAGGATCGTTCTCAGGGACTATGTCTAAGAATGCAGCTAGGTGTAATTCTAAGATTGTTGGGGGTTTGTGACCGAGTTGTCACGATGCTTAAACTAATAATAATAAAAGACAAATGAATCCGGTATTACCGGGGCAGGCTGTGTCGGAAAACACAACGAAAAGATATTTGAAAAGTAAATTCAAGACAATAATATTAAAAACGATACATCTACTTGGAACTAGTTCACATGCCACCTAGATCATCTACCATGTTACTTATACTGTTGAACGACTAATCACGACCAAGCTTCTTGTTAAGTCCCCTGGTCTAAATGGTCAAGATTCCTGTTAAGTTACCTAACCCTTTAATTAAGCTTCATGTTAAGTCCCCTAATTAAGATTATGAACTAAGTCTGTTTTTATGACCTAACCTTTATAGTTTAACGGGATTCCTGTTAAGTCACCCAAGCAGTTTGGCTTCCTGTTAAGTCCCCAACCTACTTTAACTATAATATCATATTCATTCAAGTAATTATCACATAAATAGGCATGATCACATTATCCAAGAAGATGCATAACTATCTAGCTACTCATAGCAAAACTAATAACACTAACAATCATCAATAGAAAAGAATCCATAATAATAATTGTACGGTAAAAATAAGTCTTGCAACTAACCCTAATAACAATAATAATAAAAGTACTGGACAATAAAAGAGAGAGATCAAACTAAAGAGGTGAAGAACTGTTGATGCCGGATTACTGCTGGTCACTTTAGCCGCTGTGACTTACGCATGCGCCACCAACGAACACACTCCTCGTGATTGATGAACCCTCCGAATTATTGAGTGCGGCTGTGTTGAATTAATTGTTGTTGATAGCTTGATCTTCCGGATGATATGGAGGTGTTAAGACTGGTTTAGATCTGATGAGAATGGTTGATGGTTATGATGGTGATGATGTTAAGGATTGATGGTTGATTATATGTGTGATATGGAGGTGTAGGAAGGTTTAGATCTGGTGAAAATACCCTAGAAACGACCTACAAGTCGTCTGGAGGAAGTATGTTCCGGCCCTAGGGTTTTAGAGGGGTATTTATAGGTTTTTGGATAAACACTAGCTGAGCCGACCTTGGGAGCGGCGCTGGCAGAAGTCCCAGCGGTCAAGGTGTCCCAGCGGCGCTGGGGAACTCCCAGAGGCTCTGGTGTCCCAGCGGCGCTCATGATGTCCCCGCGGCGCTGGTGAGCTTCAGGATGACTTCCAGTGGCGCTAGAGTGAAATGAGCGGCGCAGGAGGCTTCAGGTTCAACACGAAAGTTTTAGATCTTTCTCTCGCCTTTCCGTGGATAGCTTACTCGTCAGAAACGGAAGTCTGTATGAAGAAGTTATGCCCAAAATACTAACACATGGTCATTTGCTTCATGTTGCCCTCAAATTCTTCATGTTCCGCTTGCTAGTCTTCGTCCAAGAGTCTTGTGGCTTCGTGTTAAGTTGAGTAGAGACGTTTGCCTTCACTTGCATGCCTTGTGAACCTATCATAACATGTCATCCCATTAAGTACCAAAAGTTCACATTTCTTAACTCATTTAAGCATCAAAACACGACCTAATGATATAGGGAAATAATCACAAAATGGACGCTCATCATATACCCCCACACTTAAGTCTTTGCTTGTCCTCAAGCAAATAGTCCAAGAAAATAAAACAATGATGAGCGGACAACTTAAGTGTTCAAGTTATTCTACTTATTAAAAACATTTGAAAGATTAATCATGCAAAATGATTTGAGAAAGCTTTAGACAAAATCAGTAAGCTATAGCTAGAGGCAAGATAATTGGTCAATCAAAACTAAAAGCTAACTTTTTATTTGTGTTAATACCTCTAAAACAGTTCTATACTTCCACATGTCTTACAGCTCAATCTTACTTCTTTCTACTGACTAGTTAAGCACTTAATTAAGGTTTGTATAGCAATCAGAACTACTAGCTACTAGCAAGGCATTTATATTCATCGTTTGTGTACTTGTGAGTCACTACTTAGACATACTCTCACACTACAGTCATGCTCGCTAGCTAAACACTAAAGCAGTTATACGATATTATCATCTTTAATAGTTGAGACAGCGGTGACAGGTCGGTGGTTCCCCACGCGCAGAGCGACATAACTCAACTAATGGTTAGAGTTTATACCTTACATCAAGACAGCGGTGACAGGTCGGTGGTTCCCCACGCGCAAAGCGACATAACTTGATGCGTTTAGATTTTACTCGTTAATAGTTCTTTGAACTCTTTTTAATCTACTGATTGCCTTTCTTAAGATACTACATTATTCGTGCAATAGACATTATCAGAGACCCCCAATGACTCATACACTTACTCCGCATGCAACTAGTTCACATTAAATAGTGTAAGAATTAAGGCGAACCATACATCTAAACTAGTTCCTACACAAGCACGTATAATTAAGTCCAATTAATACACCTATACTAATGACTAGAAAGCTCTAATTGCTAGGAATATTAAAGTCCGGTTAAATGTGCTATGGCAAACATAATCGCATACAGTTTCAGTCTAAGCTCTAATCCAGTTGGAATGAACAGCCACAAATCTATAGTTAAACTAACAGTCCTAACTAACCGTTTATCTCAAAATGATTTTCAGACACAAGAAAAATTTTAAATTTGCATGAATTAAGTAGTAGAAAACTTATGATTATTCAAGCAATTAAACCACGGGTTTTTCCTATTCCATCCCCCCACACTTAAATTATACAACGTCCTCGTTGTACATAACATAACAGAAAGGGTAATAGGAAAAACACGAAAAGATAAAGGATTAACGAAACTTCCCGGGCTTATGTTGCATGATTGTTGTTGAAGATGGCATTTGCGGAGCGACTTGAATGATATTGAACTTCAAAAACTTGAGTCGTCTCCATTTGATGGCGATCCATTGATGCGTCTCCACCTTCTTTTCTTTTTGGTATTTTCTGATTTTTTGATTTTTTTTGGATTTTTCGCGATCTGGTGTGCAGACTGGAGCTGGGAGCGCGCTGGCAAGCTGGTAGCGGTGCTGGGAGCAGCGCTGGCGGCTAGTCTGGATCTTCGCTACAGAAACGAATTACTCCTGCACACTTCAATCAAAATATCAAAATGGAAATAACAAGCTAAAACCTAAAAATGAAATGAAAAAAAATACGAAATCAAACTAGAAAAAGAAAATAAGAGCTAAACAAAACAAAACTTGGGTTGCCTCCCAAGAAGCGCTTAATTTATTTAGGAGTCTTAAGCTAGACTCCTTCACTACTCATTCATCAACGACATAAGGGCCAGATTCTATGCCCTCGTCCTTATTGTTATCCTCCTCATAGTAGTGTTTCACTCTCTGCCCATTGACTATAAAACTACCCCTACTATTGCCACGTAACTCTACTGTCCCGACGGGTTAACTTTTATGACTTCAAATGGTCCTACCCATTTTGACTTGAGTTTCGGCACTTTGAGCTTAAAGCGGAATTAAACAAAAGCACCTTATCACCTTCCTTGAATTCTTTCATCCTAATTCTCTTATCATGCCATGCTTTTGTTCTCTCCTTATGGATACTAGAGTTTTCATAGGCTTGTTGTCTAAGTTCTTCTAATTCATCTAGTTGCAAGTACCTTTCCTTCCCAGCTTCATCTATAATCCATTTTCCCGAAAGCTGTACTTACCCTGCACATACAAACGTCGCAACTGAAATGAGAATCCTACAATACGCACACAGGAATACTACTCCAGATTCGAAAAAAAAAAAACCACGAATAGTAATAACATTAAAGTTTAACCGAGTCTCAAAGGCGAAGCATGGATTTGGGAAACTAACAAAACGCGATAAGGAAATAGATGTCGGCGAATGGACAAGCAGAAAGAAAGGCACGGGGAAAGGAATAAAGGAACCAAGAAAAACGGAAGAACAGAATAAGTCGAGACCAGATAGCAAACTAGAGAAACCGAGAGGGAGCTCAACGAAAGAAGACAAATCAACCGTACTTAAGCTAATAGGTATTAGAAGAAGAACAAACAAAAATTTAAAAGAAATAGAAAAGAACCAAGAAGGGTAAACCCAAACCGAATGATGCGGAACCTGCTGAAATATAGAAGAAACACAAAACCTGGGGGGATACAGAGCATGAGAATAAAGATAGTGAGAAAGTGGGATAAGCAGAAGAACAAATAAATAATTGTAGAGGAGGAACAACCAATAAAGTGAAGTCAAGAGAGGCGAGAGGGCGAGAGAATAACAAACGGTGAGAAGCTGTTAAGGTGTTAAGTACAGGAGAAAAATAAAAGAGCTGCAATATAGGAATAACGCCTAACCCGAAAAAAAAAGAGACCACAAACCACAAAAATCGCAAATGAATTGGGTGGATAAGTGAGGTAAACGCAAAAGAACTACAACAAGGAGAGCCGAAACCAAAAAAGGGTCCAAGCTACCCTCAAATAATCGCCGTGCTAAAAAGAAAGGAAATGAAAACTCTCTATAAGGATTGTTAACAGAACGGCGCGAACCAAGGTACAGAGGAAAAAACAGAAACCGTGATTTAGATGGGTTAATTCCTAGGAAGCTGATAAAAAAGATTATTCATGCAATTAGCATTGGAATGGAACTGAGAACTCAAGACAGAGAAAAAAAAACATCTCACAAAGAGAAGGAGAAGTGGCAACGCTATGACCTAAAGAACGCAGCACGAAAGAAGAAAGGAAGGAGGGATGCGAGAGCCCCAAAGGAAGCGGAAAAACAAGAACCAAAAACTGAGATAAGGAAATCGAAAAGCCTTAAACAACAAGGACACAATACAAATCCGCGCATTCAAAACTCCGAACAAAACAAAAAAATTGCAACACAGGAGACTGATACCCGCGGGGAAATCAGACACCAGGGGACACAAGAAAACAGAACAAAGAAGAGAAAAACGGCAACAAAAAGAGCTAGAAGAACGAAACCTTAAGGGGGTGGACGACGATCGCGCAGGAAAGGAAAGAGGGACAGCAGGACAGGGGCAAAGTTCCAGCAAACACCAAAAAAAACACGAGAGGAATGGAGAGAACATGGAAGACACAAGGGGGGAGGGAGGGAGCACGAAGCACACAAACCAGTGGAGAATAAAAAATCTACGGAACGCGGCAGCAGAAGGAAAGAAAGAAAGAGTGACAGTATGCAGGAAAAACAAGGGATAAAGAGAAAAAAAGACAATATTGCGAACACAGGAAAAAAGAAAAGACGTAACCGAAAGGGATAAAGGAAGAAATAAACCCGAAAAGGTATACAGAAAAAGGGGCAGCAGGGGAGAGCACGAAGAAATGAACGAATCTTGGGACACGCCAAGAAGGCAAAACCCCACAGTCAGTGAGAAAAGATCTGTTGAAAACATGTCTATTAAAGGGCAAAGACCGGGACGAAAACCATCATTAAAACAAAACATGAGCTCAAGATGAAGAGAGCGCCCGGGAGGAAAGGGGCCATAATCCGAGTGTAAGATTAAGTCATTCCAACCAAGTTCGAAAAAAAAGAAAGAGCAACAGTCAAGGGTACGACCCGCAGGAAAGACGGACGGCAATAATCCCAACGTCAGATAAACGGGCCAAAGAAAAAGAGCGAGACAAAAAGACGTGAGAGACGGATCGAGAGTAGAAAACGGAAGAAGAAACGAACGAAGAAAATCGTCCTATAAGTCACGGTGCAGAGAACAGACCACATTTGGTGTTTTCTACTTGACCACTAGTCTGAGGGTGATAAGCTGTTGAAAACCTATGGCTGACTCCATATCTCTTAAGTACCTTTTCTAACTGAGCATTTGCGAAATGACCACCCCAATCGCTAATCAAAGCCTTAGGCATTCCAAACCTACTAAACAGGTTCTTAAAGAAATCTACAACTGCCTTAGCATCATTAGTGGGTAAAGCCTTAGCTTCTGTCCACTTTGACACATAATCTACTGCTACTAGAATATACTTAAACTTATGAGAAGGTGGAAATGGTCCCATGAAATCTATTCCCCAAATATCAAATACTTCGCAAACCTGTATGCTCCTCTGTGGCATCTCATCTCTCTTGGTGATCGATCCTTGGCGCTGGCATGCATCACATAACTTAACCAAAGTCTTGGCCTCCTGAAAAATTCCAGGCCAGTAAAATCCTGCTTCAAAATCCTAGCTGTTGTTGACGGTCCATAATGTCCTCCTGTGGGTCCTGAATGACAGTCATCTAATATCTTCCTACTTCACTCTCTGACACACATCTCCTAATCATACCGTCTGCACACATCCTAAACAAGTATGGTTCCTCCCAGTAATAATACTTAAGGTCTGAAAAGAACTTCTTCCTATGGTAATAGTCTAAATGCAACGGCAAAACTCCTGCAGCTAGGTAATTAGCTATGTCAGCGAACCAAGGTGCATCCTCCTTATCATCTACTTCTATCCTCATCAAATTCTCTTCTGGGAAGGCTTCATCTATCTCTTCACAATCAGGTTCCTCCTCATCTAGGTTATCTAATCTACTAAGGTGATCTGCAGCTACATTTTCTGCTCCTTTCTTATCCTTAATCTCCAAATCAAACTCTTGAAGCAGTAACACCCACCTAATTAACCTAGGCTTAGCATCTTTCTTATTAATGAGGTATCTAATGGCTGAATGGTCTGTAAATATGGTGACTTTCTGCAACACTATGTAATTCCTAAACTTATCTAAGGCAAAGACTACTGCTAGCAATTCCTTCTCTGTAGTTGTGTAATTCCTTTGGGCTTCATTAAGGGTTTTGCTAGCATAATATATCGGCCTAAAATGCTTATCTATCCTCTGTCCTAACACAGCTCCTACGGCGAAATCACTAGCATCGCACATTATCTCAAAAGGTAATGCATAATCAGGTGATACTACTATAGGGGAATCTACAAGGTGTTTCTTAAGTTTCTCAAATGCCTTAATACAATCCCTATCAAAGTCAAACCTAACGTCTTTCTCTAAAAGTCTGGTCATTGGCCTAGCTATCTTGGAAAAATCCTTAATAAATCTCCTATAAAATCCTGCATGACCTAGAAAACTCCTAACTCCTTTGACATTAACCGGAACCGGTAACCTAGCCATCACATCTATCTTAGCCTTATCTACTTCTATTCCTGCTTTAGACACCTTATGTCCTAATACTATTCCTTCCTTAACCATGAAATGACACTTTTCCCAGTTCAACACTAAATTAGTTTATTCATACCTAGCTAACATCTTATCTAAATGACCTAAACATGAATTAAATGAATTCCCGTAAACCGAGAAATCATCCATAAACACTTCTACCGACTTTTCTAACATATCCTGAAAAATAGCAGTCATACACCTCTGAAAAGTAGCTGGGGCATTACAAAGTCCAAATGGCATCTTCCTATAGGCATAAGTTCCATAGGGGCAAGTAAATGTTGTCTTCTCTTGGTCTTCCGTATGAATGGGAATCTGAAGATACCCTGAAAATCCATCGAGAAAACAAAAGTACTCGTTCCCTGCTAAGCGTTCTAACATCTGGTCCATAAAGGGTAAGGGGTAATGGTCTTTCCTAGTAGCCTCATTAAGCTTCCTATAATCTATGCAAACTCTCCATCCCGTCACAGTCCTAGTTGCTATCATCTCATTGTCCTCGTTAGCAACTACTGTCATTCCTCCTTTCTTCGGTACGCAGTGAATAGGGCTTACCCACTCGCTATCCGAGATGGGAAAGATAATTCCTGCATCTAATAACTTAATCACCTCCTTCTTCACTACTTCCTTCATATTAGGGTTTAGACGTCTCTGTCTCTGAACTACTGGCTTCGAGTAAGCCTCTAGGTGAATCCTATGGTTACAATACGACGAATCTATACCTCTAATATCCGCTATCTTCCAAGCGAACACCTTCTTATGTGACCTAAGGACCCTCATCAACGCTGCCTTCTCCTTCTGACTCAGCTTCGACGAAATGATAACCGGGAGTTGTGACTTTCCTTGGAGGTAAGCATACTCCAATCCTTGCGGCAACGGTTTCATCTCAAGATCGGTTGGCGGTTCTTCTAATGAGGTGATGAGGTTATTTGGTGTCTGCACTAAGGTCCCGTCGAATTCATCTTCTTCTAGCTCTCCTAAATCCCATGGACGTTCTGGAGATCCTATTCCTAGTACCTCCTCATTTCCTGATTCGCTCTATTGCCTACATCTACTATTTCAACTTCTTCGGCACAAATTCCTATATCACCCTTCCTTAGGTCTGGGTCTCCTTCCATGGTCAAACTAAACTTCCTCCTACCATTTCCTATTGTGATTCTTCGTTCAGCTACTTCTATTACGGCTTTGGCTGTGTTCAGTAAAGGTCTTCCTAAGATTATTGGTACCTTCTTATCTTCCGGTATGTTCATAACTACGAATTCTGCCTGAAAATGTAGGTCTCCTACGGTTACTATCACTACATGGGTCTTTCCTAAAGGACGTTGAAAGGTCTGGTCTGCTAACTTAATAGTCATCATGGTGGTATCTAGTGCTGCGTCACTTAACTTAGTGTACATGGACCAAGGCATCAGGTTAATACTAGCTCCTAAGTCGGCTAGACAATCACAACTAATCTTATCTCCTATCTTACATGGTATAACGAAACTACCTGGATCCTCTAGCTTCGGGGTGATGAACTCATCTCCTTTCTCCAGAATTCCCTTGACTTCCTCGATTCCATGCACATCCTTCGGGATCTGTCTTCCTTGATCATGTCCTTGATATACCTAGCATACCCCGGTGTCAGCCTAACCAACTCAGTAAACGGTATCATCACCTTCGTCCCGTACATCGTGTCCTTGAAAATCTCTCCTCTCTGCTCTACTCGACTTCTTCTCAGCTTCTGCGGATACGGAACTGTCCGGCTGTATGGTTTCGATCGCGGTCTGGAATCTGTCTTCAGAGGTGCCAGCGGCGCTGGTGGTCTGATCCCAAGCGCTGGGAAGTCGTCCAGCGGCGCTGGAACCTGCTGGAGGCCATCCCTAGCAGCGCTGAACTGTTTCCACGAGGCGGCGCTAGAGTTTTCCTGGACTCACTCAGCGGCGCTGGGTTCTTTTCTGGACTCACCAGCGGCGCTAGGAGTGCCCCAGCGGCGCTGGACTTCCCGTCCAGATTCTCTTTCCTTATCGTTTCGACTCACGGCTTCGGTTTCCTCTTCCGCTTCTGCTGGTTCTTCCTCTTCATCATTTTCCTAATCTTCTAGTGTGATTCGGGGGTGATTTTGTCGCCTTCCCCGATCGGGTTGTGATTCCTTTCACTTCTTCGTCCCGCTTATCTCTATCTTCCCTTACTAGGGCTACCACCGTTTCACACAAGCTGCTGGACATTTTTGCTAGCATATTTTTCATGTCATTCGCGTTCTTCTCAAACCTCTCTTCCATCTCTTCTCTTAGAACATACTCCTTTGGTTTTGGTGGCTCTTCATCCTCCAAGCTCCTCTCTTGCTCTCTTCTATCCAAATCATTCAACACTCCACAAAGCATCCTTTGCCTTCATATACTCAAACATGCCACCTCCCATGATATCCAACTCTTTCCTAGTTTCACTCGTTGCTCCAATATAAAAATGCTCCAAAATATTCTCCTTGGTTTTATTGTGACCGTGGCATTCCTTGACCATCTTCTTCATCCTTCGCCATGCTTCTTCAATACTTTCATTTTCTGCTTGCTTCAAAGTATTTATCCTTCCTAAGAGTTTCATTTTGAGATCCCTCGGAAAGAATCTGTTGCAAAACTTTTGTCTCAACTCTTCCCAAGTGGTGATACTATCCGAATCTAGGTCCTCGTACCAATCTTTAGCGGCTCCCGTCAAGGATAATGTAAACGTCATCAACTTCACCGCCTCTTCAGTTCCCTTTCCGTAGTTAAACAGCCTAGACATATTCAAAACTAGAGAGATGGCGGTAAGGGTCCTTCAGTCTCTCTCCATCAAATGCAAGTCCCTCCACACGCTCAAAGTGGTGCTTCTTGATGTTAATAGGGATCTTTGTCTTGGGTACTCGGATTGCAGGTCTAGGCATCGCAACCACCCTTCTTGCCTTCTCCATCATCGGTCGGTCGAATCCTAAATAATCAGCCATCTAATTCAAGATCGACCTAAAGTAATACCTAACTAATAACAGAAAAAAAAGACTACCTAAAACTAATCAAGAAAACAAAATCTTTTTGTATTTTTAAATTTTTTCAATTTTTATGGTTTTTCAAATTTTAAGGAAAAAGTAAAAACAACCTAAACTAAACTTAACAAAGACTAAACTAATCCTAAAAAACTAAAACTAACTCTTCTGTAAACACGAAAAAGCTCGAATTACCCTAACCTAACTATATTCCTAAGGAATAGTCCCCGGAGCGGCGCCAAAAACTTTGATGAGCGAGATTTGTTAACTTAAATTCCTAACAAGTTTTAAATTTATTTATTACAAGTTAACTTCTCTACTACACTCACTCACGGGCAGTGGACCCGTTCATTTATAGTATAGTAAATAGGTAAGACCAGGATCGTTCGCAGGAACTATGTCTAAGAAAGTAGCTAGGTGTAATTCTAGGATTGTTGGGGGTTTGTCACCGAGTTGTCACGATGCTAAACTAATAATAATAAAAGACAAATAAATCCGGTATTACCGGGGCAGGCTGTGTCGGAAGACACAACGATAAAGATTTTTGAAAAGTAAAATAGAACAATAATATTAAAAAGGTACATCTACTTGGAACTAGTTCACATGCCATCTAGATCATCTACCAAATTACTTATAACTGTTGAACGACTAATCACGACCAAGCTTCCTGTTAAGTCCCCCGGTCTAAATGGTCAAGATTCCTGTTAAGTCACCTAACCCTTTAATTAAGCTTCCTGTTAAGTCCCCTAATTAAGATTATAAACTAAGTCTGTTTTTATGACCTAACCTTTATAGTCTAACGGGATTCCTGTTAAGTCACCCAAGCAGTTTGGCTTCCTGTTAAGTCCCCAACCTACTTTAACTAGGTCAAACATAAAAACGGTTCAACAACTATAAGCAAATAATATCACTAAATAGACATGATCACATTATCCAAGCAGATGCATAACTATCTAGCTACTCATAGCAAAACTAATAACACTAACAATCATCAATAGAAAAGAATCCATAATAATAATTGTACGGTATGTACCCCTTCGAATAACTAATACGAAGCTCCTCACGAAGGACATAAGCACGAAGGTGCTTAACATCGGACGAAGACAAAAAGGATATATAAATCCTTTCCAAATAACAAATACAATCCTTACCTAATTCGATCTCTCTAAAGGATAAACTCCCGAAGGAAACAAGATCGGATAAAGATGGTAAGAAGAGTTTGACATCAAGAAGGAATAAGGGAAAACCCTAACCTTTTCTCCAAGAAAACTCCTCCTATAAAAGGAGGGGAACTCCTTCACATTCGATTATCATATAGATTCGGAACAAACACCGAATAAACCCCTACGATCATTAAACAAAACCCTAAGTCAAATACCATTCGACAACCACTCACATACACCTTTGTTGGCGTAAAGGAACACTGTTCCTACCTTCGGGGAATCGCCAAAATCCTTAAGGACTCTTAGGAGTCCCTTACACTATTTTCTCTCTATTTACCCACTACCTCATTCACTAGGCTTACGCGAATCAGTGCACAATCAATTTGGCGCCATCCGTGGGAGCATAAAACAAAATAAAACCCACCAAATCACCACGACGTTGATTTCCGAAACGCAAGCATAGCCATGACAGATGAATCACATCACAGATCTGGGTGTTCGAATGAAGAAACATCCAACAAGAGAAAGGAACCCTCACAATGGACACCACTGGCTTTCCACTTCCCGGTGTTGAAGATACCTCCATCAGAAAACCCAATCGTGATACAAATATCGATATTTAACACGAGAGTTTACAGAGTTTATGTAGACGGAGGAAGCGAATGTGATATCATTTATGAACACTGCTTCTTACAGCTCCCGAAGGGAATAAAAGCTCGTTTAAGTCCTCCACGAACCCCGTTAATAGGGTTCTCTGGAGAGAGGGTCAGCCCGTTAGGGGAGATAGATCTGGATATAACCATTGGTGAACCACCCTATGTCAGAACAAAAACACTAGATTTTATAGTGGTCAGATCTACTCTCCATACAACATACTGCTTGCGACCAATGCGCCGGCTGGAGATGATCGCCTCCACCATTCACTCCATGGTGAAACACCTGACACCGACAGGAGTAGGGACCGTCTACTCAGAATCTGGCCAAGCAAAGGTACACAAGGTTAAGAAGGCTCTTGAGGTTCCAAAGATCCCGGAGGACCTTACGAAGGTACCAGACCATCAAGATAAGGTTATTGTCAACCCAGGATACCCAGATCAACCCATATCGATAGGGAAGCAACTTCCCGAAGGCTTAAAGAAGAAATTACTTAAGCTGCTTCAACGAAATCTGGATGTATTCGCTTGGGAATACTCAGATATGACAGGAATACCTCGGATAATCGAGATCGAAGGAGAGAAGTTCGTAACAGAACACAGGCTCAATGAAAGGAAGGACGCAATTCCCTTTCACCAAAAGAAACGAAGCTTGGCCGCTGAAAGAGACGAAGCAGCCAATAAGGAAGTAGAAGAGCTTGCCAAAGCTGGAATCGTCCGAAAGTCTACATATCCCATCTGGGTTGCGAATCCAGTCATGGTTAGAAAAAGTGACGGAGGGTGGAGGATATGCATGGACTTCACAAACATCAACAAATCTTGCCCGAAAGATTGCTATCCGTTACCAGAAATCGATTGGAAAGTGGAATCACTAACGGAGTATAAGTTGAAATGCTTTTTGGATGCTTACAAGGGATATCATCAAATTCAGATGGCTAAGGGGGATGAGGAGAAGACAGCATTCTACACCAGTAAAGGGACATACTGTTATCAGAAAATGCCCTTCGGATTAAAGAACGCCGGGGCCACGTACCAGCGGGTGGTAGGCAAGGTCTTTAAAAATCAAATTGGCAGAAACCTGGAAGCATACGTTGATGATATGGTGATCAAGAGTAAAACAGAAGAAGACTTGCTAGAAGACATCCAAGAAACCTTCAACACTCTACGCTCCATTAATATGAAGTTAAACCCGAAGAAGTGTTCCTTCGGGGTTGAAGAAGGGAAATTCTTAGGGTACTATATATCGGGCAAAGGGATCCAAGCTAACCCTTCGAAATAGACAAACTTCGTCAATTGCTGCCCCCGAAGACGATAAAGGAGGTACAGAGCCTAAACGGAAAGCTTGCAGCCCTTAGCCGTTTCTTATCCAGAGGAGCAGACAAGCAGCTCCCATTCTTTAAAACTCTCAAAGGATGTTTGGACAAGAAGGATTTCGTCTGGACAAAGGAGGCGGACGAGGCCTTCGAGCAAATGAAGAAGTACATAGCACAGTTACCAACTCTCACCTCACCTATCCCAGGAGAAACTCTATTCATGTATTTAGCTGCATCATCCGAATGTGTAAGCGCGGTTCTCCTAGCAGAAAGAGAGCGAAAGCAAGTTCCAATTTACTTCGTCAGCCGAATTCTGCAAGGGTCCGAAGCTAATTATCCTGAGCTGGAAAAATCCTCGCCTGGTACATGCGGCCAGAATACTGCGAAGGTACTTCAAAGCTCACCCGATCGCAGTATTAACCGATAAACCCATAAGGCAAATATTGCTCAAACCAGAAAAATCCGGAAGAGTTGCTAAATGGGCAATAGAGCTAGGAGAACATGACATTGAGTTTCGGAAAGTGAATGCAGTTAAGGGGCAAATACTAGCTGACTTTATAGCAGAAACACAAGGAAGTGATGAATCAGGAAAGTATGCCTCGTTAGATGTCATGGAAAACGAAGGATGGGGTTGGAGGCTATATACACACGGAGCATCAAGCTCCGATGGATCAGGAGCAGGGATTATCCTCGTTAGCCTGGAAGAAAATGAATATACCTACGCCCTGAGATTCGAGTTCGACACAACAAACAATGAGGCAGAATATGAAGCTCTCTTAGCAGGACTCCGTTTGGCAAAAGAAATGAAAATCAAGCGAATTCATACCTTCGTTGACTCCCAATTAGTAGCATGTCAAATCACTGGGGAATTTGAAGCTAAGCAAGAAACTATTAAGAAATACTTGGCAAAGACTAAGGAGCTAATTGACTGCTTTAGTAGCTTCAAGATAGAGCACGTTCATGGTAACCAAAACAAGAAAGCAGATGCATTAAGCAAGTTATCAAGCCTCACCTTCGAACACTTTGGCAAAAAGGTGCTCATTGAAGTATTAAAGGAAAAATCAATAAATGAGAAGTATGTTGCTGATCTCATAAAAGAGGAAGGGAAAAATTGGATGACACCAATATGTGAATACTTAATCAGCGGGATATTACCAGAAGATCCTAACGAAGCCCGGAAGATTAGAGTTAAAGCACCTCAGTATAAAATCACAGACGGGCAACTATATAGGAAGTCCTTCGTGACGCCTTGGCTAAGGTGCGTAGGCCCGAACCAAGCTTCGGTCATCCTCGAAGAGATACACGAAGGAATATGTGGGACACATTCGGGAGCACGATCTGTGGCAACCAAAGCTATGCGCTTCGGGTATTTCTGGCCAACTATGCACCAAGATGCCACGACGTATATCCAAAAATGTGAATCCTGCCAAATTCATTCGAATGTACCAAAGGCTCCGAAGCAAGATATGATCTCGGTAACCTCAGCCTGGCCCTTCGTGCAATGGGCTATCGACATAGTGGGACCACTACCACAAGCCCGGAAAGGTTAAATTCTTGGTAGTAGCAGTTGATTACTTTACCAAATGGGTCGAAGCCAAACCCCTCGCCTCAATAAAGGGAAAAGCAATAGAGAAATTTGTTTGGGAACACATAGTGTGTAGATTCGGGATGCCACAAACTATCGTATCTGATAATGGGAAGCAATTTGCACAAGGGACATTTCCGAAGTTCTGTGAAAGGCTAAAAATAAAGCAAAAATTCACTTCCGTGTATCACCCACAGGCAAACGGGCAAGTTGAATCAATAAACAGAGAAATAGTTAAAGGAATGGAAAAAAGGCTAGGGAACAAACACACTGGATGGGTAGATGAGCTACCATTCGTCCTATGGGCACAACGAACAACACCCAAAACAAGCAATGGTGAAACTCCCTTTAGCCTTGCCTTTGGGACCGAAGCGGTCTTGCCAGCAGAAATCCAGGTGTCAACTTGTCGAACATCCAAGGTCGATGCAAAAGAAAACGAAGAAGAGCTAAGGGTGAACTTAGACTTGCTGGAAGAACGGAGGGACATAGCTGCAATAAGGGAAGCCACATATAAAAAGAGGCTTGAGAAATACTATAACAAGCGCACCAACCCGACTTCGTTCAAAGTTGGTGATTATGTCCTTCGCCTAAATAGTGCAAGCCAAGTAAAATACACAGGGAAGATGGGACCAACATGGGAAGGTCCGTATCAAGTTCAAGTGGCCTTCGGAAATGGAGCATACAAGCTAACAACATTGGATGGCGAACCGGTGGACCGCACATGGAACAGCTCAAATCTCCGAAGATTTTATCAGTAATGCTGATTAGTTTTTTGTATCAAAGTGTTAAGGCACATAATAAGTAGATAGAATGCACAATATGGCAACTATCTTTGTTAGAATAAAATTGCAAAAACAGCAATACATTTTTATTTATTCGAAGGGTCGCTCCCTTACGTATTTTCTTTTACTTCGATCGATTATCCAATAAATTGCAAAGACGTGTTTTTCTGAAAGTAAAACGCATGTTCAAGGGGACGCCCACATAGCGTAAAATCAGAAGCCTAAGGACACAGTCCTAGGATAATAATACGCACCAAGTACAAAGACGTGGAATAACGAAGGGGGACCCTTCGTAACCACGCATTTAGAATAATAAGACATGGAACACCGTAGGGGGACCCTTCGGAACCATGCATATTTCCAAAAAACAAAAAAACAAAAATTAATTACAATACAATTTATTTTACAGGGCACACATCGGAAACATTCTCCGAAGCAACCGCCGTTTCTACCAAGCGTTTTGCAGCCTCCGGGTCAGCAAGTGTGGTTTGATAAATATGAGGAATAACTTCCTTCCTCCACCGCTTCAATTGCCCCTCCAAAAATTGAATCTTTGAGTGAGCAGTTTGCAGTTCCTCGCACTTGTCACCCCACACCTTCCTGACCCCATCAACATAAATGTTATTCTCCGAAAGGCGCTTCTCGGAATCATCAAGTTTCTTGGCCAAATCATCAAATACCCCCTGCCTCCTTCAACTTCTCTTGATAACGTTTGTTGGAGCATCGAAGGGCAACAAAAGGAATGGATTTCTCCACATCATGAGACAAACGGCGGATCTCATCACCAGCATATTGAACGTCGCTCTTTAGGCGAGCCTCCCTACGCTTCACTTCAACGATTTCCTGGCGGAGACGGGCCCATTCTCCTCAATCTCTATAAGACGCTTTATCGACATCTGAATCAGAATCGGAATCAGTAAAAACAACTGGGTGTCTACTCTTCAGCAGACCTCTTCCGACGACCCTGAAAATAGGTCGGTGCCGGAGTCCCACCGGAAGATACACCGGCATTAGAAGATGAAGGTTGATTGCCACCAACAGTTCTCCTCATTTTAGCACGCGCCATCAGATATTAAGATATATTAGAGCGGAATTACAAAGTTTTTCTGAACAGATTGATCGAAACAAAGAAATGGTAATCTTGGAAAATGGAGGACAACGCTTTAATAAAGCTCACCTACTACTTCGGTTTCCGCGCAGGAAAACGAAAGGATCCCACTATCTTTTGGATTTATTCAAGAATGGCCCCTCCGCTATAAGTCACCGCTCTTTAGTCCTGGTGAAGTTGTAAAAACCTGGTATGCGATAGAAGATACAAGAAGAGTCTAAAATCATAGCCCTGGCAAGCCTCTAATATTAGACTGGGGGCCCATTGATAATGTACCCCTCCGGATAACTAATACGAAGCTCCCTCACGAAGGACATAAGCACGAAGGTGCTTAACCACGGACGAAAGACAAAAGGAGTAATATATAAATCCTTTCCAAATAACAAATACAATCCTTACCTAATTCGATCTCTCTAAAGGATAAACTCCCGAAGGAAACAAGATCGGATAAAGATGGTAAGAAGAGTTTGACATCAAGAAGGAATAGGGGAAAACCCTAAACTTCTCTTCCAAGAAAACTCCTCCTATAAAAGGAGGAGAACTCCTTCACATTATCATCATATACATTCGGAACAAACACCGAATAAACCCCTACGATCATTAACAACAAAACCCTAAGTCGAATACATTCGACAACCACTCACATACACCTTTGTTGGCGTAAAGGAACACTGTTCCTACCTTCGGGGAATCGCCAATAAATCCTTAAGGACTCTTAGGAGTCCCTTACACTATTTTCTCTCTATTTACCCACTACCTCATTCACTAGGCTTACGCGAATCAGTGCACAATCAAGGTAATTAAATAAGTCTTGCAATAGTAACCCTAATAACAATAATAATAAAAGTACTGGACAATAAAAGAGAGAGATCAAACTAAAGAGGTGAAGAACTGTTGATGCCGGATTACTGCTGGTCACTTTAGCCGTTGTGACTTACGCATGCGCCACCAACGAACACACTCCTCGTGATTGATGAACCTTCCAAATTATTGAGTGCGGCTGCGTTGAATTGTTGTTGAGAATTGATGCTTGATCTTCCGGATGATATGGAGGTGTTAAGAAGGTTTAGATCTGATGAAATGGTTGATGGTATGATGTTAAGGATTGATGTTGATTATATGTGTGATATGGAGGTGTAGGAAGGTTAGATCTGGTGAAAATACCCTATAGAAACGACCTACAAGTCTCGAGGAAGTGAGCTGCGGCCCTAGGGTTTTAGAGGGGTATTTTTAGGTTTTCGGATAAACCCTAGCTGAACCGACCTTGGGAGCGGCGCTGGCAGAAGTCCCAGCGGCGCTCAAGGTGTCCCAGCGGTGCTGGTGAAGTCCCAGAGGCGCTGGTGGACTCCCAGCGGCGCTGGTTGAGTCCCAGCGGCGGGTGAGCTTCAAGATGACTTCCAGCGGTGCTAGAGTGAAATTAGCAGCGCTGGAGGCTTCAGGTTCAACAGGAAAGTTGTAGATCTTTCTCTCGCCTTTCCGTGGATAGCTTACTCGTCAGAAACAGAGTCCGTATGAAGAAGTTATGCCCAAAATACTAACATGGTCGTATGCTTCATGTTGGCCTCAAATTCTTCATGTTCCGCTTGCTAGTCTTCGTCCAAAAGTCTTGTGGCTTCATGTTAAGTTGAGTAGAGACGTTTGCCTTCACTTGCACGCCTTGTGAACCTATCATAACATGTCATCCAATTAAGTACCAAAAGTTCACATTTCTAAACTCATTAAAGCATCAAAACACGGCCTAATGATATGGGAAATAATCACAAAATGGACGCTCATCAGTGGTATACGGATGTGAAGTTCTATTGATTTTTAACCAACTGCAGAAATCTGGGAAAGTGCCTTCCGAGAATTGCTTCCCGTTGTCAGAGATGATTATGTGTGGTACCCCAAACCGACATATGATATGTTCGAAGACAAATTTTTCTATATTTTTCCCTGTTATTTCTGTCAGCGGCTTTGCTTCTACCCATTTGGTGAAGTAGTCAATTGCAACAACCAAGAATTTGTGCCCCGATGCTGCTAATGGCAGTGGTCCGACTATATCAATCCCCCATTGTGCAAATGGCCATGCAGAGATGACGGAGGTCATATCTTGCTTCGGCATTCTACTAACATTTGCGTGTAGTTGGCAATTTACACATACCTGTAGTATTGCCGATGCGTCCTGATGCATGGTTGGCCAATAGTAGCCGAGCCTTAGTATTTTTGCTACTATTGACCTTGGGCCGGCGTGATGTCCGCAGACTCCTCCGTGCGTGTCTGTGATTATCAGGCTAGCCTCATTTGGCCCTACACATCTTAGCCATGGGGTTAGAAAGGCCTTTTTATATAATATTCCATCCATGATCTTGAACTGTGGTGCTTTAATTCTTATTTTCCTGGCTTCGTTTTTATCCTCCGGAAGGAGTCCACTATCAAGTATTCTCTTATAGGCTTCATCCAATTATAGGGTCTTCCGTAATTGGTTGTTAAAGTTGGTAGCTCCGCGATATACTTCTTCATTTGCTCAAAGGCCTCGTCAGCTTCGACTGTCCATTTAAAGGTCTTTTTGTCGATACACCCTTTGAGTGTTTTGAAGAATGGGAGCTGTTTTCCCGCTCCTCTAGATAGGAACCTGCTCAACGCTGCCAACTTCGCGTTCAGGCTTTGGACTTCCTTTATGGAAGTTGGTGGGAGCAATTGCGAAAGCTTGTTTATTTTCGACGGATTAGCTTGTATCCCTTTCTTCGTTATGTAATACCCCAGGAATTTTCCCTCTTCTACCACGAATGAGCACTTCTTTGGGTTGAGTTTCATGTTGATGCTCCTTAAGGTGTTGAAGGTTTCCTGTATGTCTTTCAGCAAGTCTTCTTCACTTTTGCTTTTGATGACCATATCGTCGACATAGGCTTCCAAATTTCTGCCTAACTGATGCTGGAAGACTTTATCGACCAATCTCTGGTAGGTGGCTCCTGCGTTTTTTAGGCCGAACGGCATTTTCGTGTAGCAAAATATTCCTTTACTGGTGTAAAATGATGTCTTCCCTTCGTCGTCTTTGGCCATTTGTATCTTATGTTACCCTTTGTATGTGTCTAAAAAGCATTTTAGTCTGAAGTCTGCTACGGATTCGACCTTCCAATCAATCTCCGGTAGGGGGTAGCAGTCTTTTGGTGTAGCTTTGTTTATGTTTGTAAAGTCTACACACATTCGCCACCCCCCATCACTTTTCTTTACCATGACCGGGTTGGCTACCCATGTCGGGTACACTGATTCTTTTATTATTCCGGCTTTTAAAAGTTCTTCTACTTCTTTCAATGCGGCCTGATCTCTTTCTGCCGCTAAAGATCTCTTCTTCTAGTGAACAAGGGGTCAGGTGGCTATGTTCATTCAGTCTGTGCTCCGTTATGAATTCTTTGCCCCGTACTGATATTTTCCGGGGGACTCCTGTCATGTCGGAGTATTCCCATGCGAAGACATCCATGTTATCTTCTAATAACTTCCGAAGCTTTGTCTTGAATTCTGTTGGCAGTTGCTTTCCTATTGAGATTAGCTGCTCCGTGAATGTTGGGTTTATCGCGATCCCTTCTTCTTTATCCTGCTCTACTACTGCTGGGATTGTGACCTTCGTCTCTTCTCTGGCGCGTTTTACACCATGGACGTGTCTTCCAGTGTCGCTGAGGAATTTAACCATTGAATGGATTGTCGACGCGACGATTTCCAGCTTCCTCATGGCGGGCCTGCCCAATAACATGTTGTAGGGGGAGGGCGACCTTACTATAACGAAGTCGAGGTCCTCCGTCCCACCCATGACGGTGGGACTGGCCGATCTGAATGGATAGATTGATTTCCCCGACCGGTCAGGTCCGCTCCCCTGCGAACCCTATCAAGGGTGTTTTAGCAGAGGTCATCAGGCTCCGCACTTGATCAGGGAACTGCAAAAAACAATGTTCGTAAAGAACATCACATTCGCTACCTCCGTCTATGTATACCCTATGGACTAGGATATCACAGACGGTGACCTGTATCACCAGCGGGTCTTCTGAAAACATGTCGGCTTCCTTGGAATCAAAGACTATGTCCTCGATAATGGCGTTACCTCCCATGCCCTTCCTTTTGGTTCCTATTTCAGGGAAGGATCGGGACAGTCCGTAACTGCCACCACGAACTTCCCTTACTCTAGGGTTAAGGTCGGCCTTTTTTTTTTGATCGATGGGTTCGTTTTTGAGGGTTTGGTCCCACGGATGGCGCCAATTTGTTTGATCAAATAATCGCACTATGGCTCCGACCTAGGGTTTGAGGGTTGTATTTTAGAGAGGCGATTCCCTTACGGTAAGAGGGCTGAGAGGCCGCTTTACGCCTAGTAGTTTAGGGTTTTTCTTTCAAGAGGTGAATGAATCTCTTGGACGTGAATTCATCCCTATATATAGGGGTTAGGAAGCTTGAAGAGGAGGAAAAGGAGTTAGAGTAAATCTTTCCCTCTTTTGAGAATATCTTCTATCTTTTAAGAAGATTTGTGATGATCTCGTGTCCGAGGTATGCGGACCCTAATATATACTTTCCATACGAATTAAGAGCTCCGGGAGTGTTTCTGTTTTACGGAGGCGGTGCTTCGTATAGATGTCTCAGTTTTACCCGTAGGTACTGATACGGAGGTAGAGCTCCGGGTAGGGTACATCAATACCCAGTACCTTGGCATCTCCGTATACAAGTCAAGGAAAATTCCGGACCACCAGAAGACAATCAATGAAAGCTAAGCAGTTTGGGACCTTACTATGTCAAGGCCTTCTGCCGATTATTTTTTCGAAAATAAAAACGCTTTCAAAAGATCAGTCCAAATACGAAATGCGCGCAAAATATACATGTATAAAAAGACTTTATGAGAAGCTCAGGGGACGCCCGATAACACTTCCATAGAGCAATTACGTCATAAGACGACTGCCATAAGACAATTACGTCATAAGGCGACTGTCATAAGACAATATATGAACCTCAACCAAACTGTGGATAATTCTTAACTAAGAAAGAAGCCCGGTTTAAATCACGGACAGAGCCTTTGCGACAAAAAGATCAAAAAGGCAAGTCTGGTGAAAAATTTTAGCCTAATGGAATAAGTCTTGAAAAGGCAAAAGCCAGTAGATAGCCTGATCAGCATCTTGAAAAGGCACACGCCATTAGATAATCCAAATAAAGGCTAAATTCATAAAAAAAAAGAGATAAGAAGAGACTGCTATCACAGGAGAACGATCCAAGCAAGAAACAAATAAAGCAGCAAATATATCCGGTAAATAGAGACAGAAATCAGATAAATTGTCCAAGAAATAAAAGCAGTTCACGCATTGGGAATCTGTAACAGCTGAGAAGGGGAGGCATCAGGATCTGCGGAAAGGGCACACAAGTACTGGGAGTGGATATCCTCCAGGTCACTCATTGCTTTGTTTAGAGGACTTACGGTATCCCTCACAAGCTCGGAACCACCAAGAGCAATGCGACCCTCTACAGCAAGAACACTGATGAGATCCGACTCGGCGTCCATCCTATTCGCATTACACAAACTGGATATCCTCGCACCAACCTCATGGCCATTCAAAAAAGATTTGCAGACATACGGGATCACCTCAGTAACAAGTCGCCTATACTTTCCTCTCAGATCCACAAGGGCCGAACGGTCACTATCCAACATAACATCCTTGGCGGATAAATCCTCCTTCAGCAAACTAATCTCCTCCCCCTTCGAACGAACGCTTCCGCGAACAGCCTCAAGCTCTGCAGTCAACGCAGTCAATCTCACTTCCAGATCAGACACCTTAAACTCCAAAGATAACTTCTCTGCCTTCAGCTTCTCAATTTGCTCAGTCGATGGACCTGCATCATCCGAAAGCTCCCGCAACCTTGAGTCCAGCACATTACCAATTATGGAAGCACAAAAGGAGGACTGATTGAACAATTCAGAAAGCTTTGCCGAATCCAGGGCCAGTAACTTCGCATTCCACTCAGGGGGAGCAACAGACCCAATGCTATGATGACAAGATCGCCCGTCAGGAGCCTGGAATAAAGGATTGAACCTGCAAAAAGCAAAAAACATAAGTATACGTTACATAAACAAAGTCAGATGACAGGGTGACATCTTCAAGGAGAATAAGACCACATACCAGAATTCTCCCCTGTTTCGTCAGACCTTTTAGTCTTCTTTCTGGAAGAAGAAACATTGGATCTTTTTGCAGAAGTCTTCTTCCTACTCCTAAGACGACCAGCAACAGTACCTTGGTCGTCCCCAGGCTGATCACAATTTTCCCCGCTGGTAGGGTAGTCTGAAACTTCAATAACGGGAGGACCAACCGAGCCAGCTTCATGAGAAATGGCCTCACCCGCTTGGCATATGGCCTCCAACCCCGCACGGTCGTTGGCTTCAGGGTCAACACCCCCGGCAGAAGTCTCTGACCCTGAAGCAGAAGGAGCAGCCTTCATAACAAGCTGGGCAAGGAATGGCTGCCTATTGATCATTTGTTTAAACGCCATCCTATAGGAAATACAAAATGCGGGCGTAAACAAACACCTTGCAAAACCGACAGTTGTTGAGCCTGTTGTGAAGGCTTACAAGCCAAAGATTCCTTTCCCTCAACGATTAAGAAAGGAGAAGCTTCAAGAGCAATATGGTAAGTTCTTAGATATGATTAAATCCGTTCATATTAATGTTCCTTTGGTTGATCTCATTTCAGGTATGCCGAATTATGCAAAGTTCATCAAGGAGCTCGTGACGGATAAGAAGAAGCTAGAGGAAGCCAAGGCTACTTTCCTCAATGCAGAGTGTTCAGCAGTAGTGAAGAATCAGCTTCCTCCTAAGCTTGAAGACCCAGGGAGTTTTCTAATTAAATGTTCTTTTGATAAGTCTTTTAGTTGTGATGCATTAGCCGATCTAGGGGCTAGCATCAATTTAATGCCTTATTCTGTTTATCGTAAGTTATCTTTAGAGGCATTGAAACCAACTCAGATGAGCATTAGGCTCGCCGACCATTCATTTCAATATCCCATGGGGATTGCTGAAAATATGTGTGTTAAAGTAGGTCATATAGTTTTTCCGGCGATTTTGTGATCTTGGAAATGGAAGAGGACACCAAGGTGCCTCTAATTTTAGGCCGACCATTCTTGTACACGGCCGATGCTATCATCCGTGTTAAGGATAAGATCATTTCGTTAGGAATAGGAGATGATAGAGTTACTTTTGCCATTGATAAAGCATTAAAACACCCTTACTCGTATGATGATTCTTGTTTCAGGATTGATGTGATTGAAGATGCTTTGGAGATGGAAATTCTGGAAATTTTAGGCATGGAAATGAATGAAGCTTTAGTGGCAAGTAGTGAAGAAGTTCATGAAATGGAAGCAAAAGAAATGCAAGAGATTATGGCACTGAGCATGGATGAAACACCACCGGAAGATGAGACTTTTGAGGAGATCGATAGGGATGGCTTGAAGATGGAGACCTCGGTGGAAAATCCACCAACTGATTTGGAGCTTAAGCCACTTCCCGCGCACTTGGAATATGCATTCCTCGAAGGTAAGTGTTTTCTTCCAGTTGTCATTTCGTCATTTTTTTTTTTTTTTTTAATTTCTTTTTTTGGTTTATTTGTTTTTCTTAAGATTTTGTTTTTTTTTTTTTTTCGAAGGTAAGTGTTTTCTTCGTTGTCATATCAGTCATCACTTTCGGATGATGAAAAATTTAGGTTAATGAATGTCCTTAGGTCTCATAAAAAGGCCTTTGCTTGGCGTACAACTGACATACCCGGAATAAGCCCCGAATTTTGCAAGCATAAAATCAATTTAAATGAAAATTTTAAACCGGTTCAAAGACAAAGGAGGCTTAATCCGAATATGAAAGATGTAGTCAAGAAAGAGATAATTAAGCTTTTAGATGCAGGAATAATTTACCCTATCTCTGACAGTCCATGGGTTAGTCCGGTACATTGTGTACCAAAGAAAGGGGGGATGACGGTAGTGACCAATGACCGAAATGAATTTGTTCCAACTAGGACGGTTACCGGGTGGAGAGTTTGTATTGACTATAGGAAGTTAAATGATGCAACCCGTAAGGACCATTTCCCTTTACCTTTCATTGACCAAATGCTCGAACGGTTAGCCGGTAATGAGTATTTTTGCTTTCTTGACGGTTTCTCCGGGTACTTTCAAATACCCATTGACGCCAATGATCAAGAAAAGACCACTTTTACATGTCCTTTTGGTACCTATGCCTATAGTAGAATGCCTTTTGGATTATGTAATGCACCCGCCACCTTTCAAAGGTGTATGATAGCCATCTTTCAAGACATGTTAGAGACTTCCATGGAGGTTTTTATGGACGATTTTTCTGTTTTTGGTAATTCTTTTGATACATGTCTAACTAATTTAGATAAGATGTTAGAAAGATGCGAGCGGGCTCACCTAGTGCTTAATTGGGAGAAATGTCATTTCATGGTAAGAGAAGGAATTGTTTTAGGACATAAAGTGTCTAGTTTAGGTATAGAGGTAGATAGAGCTAAGATAGATGTCATTGCTAAGTTACCTCCTCCCACCAATGTTAAGGCCGTTAGAAGTTTTCTTGGACATGTCGGTTTCTACCGTAGGTTTATTAAGGACTTTTCTAAGATTACTAGACCCATGACCCGTTTGCTTGAGAAAGATGTGCCGTTCGAGTTCAACTCGGATTGTCTTAAGGCATTTGAACTTCTCAAAGACCGTTTGACTCACTCACCCATTATGGTTTCACCCGATTGGTCTCAACCTTTTGAATTAATGTGTGATGCTAGTGATTATGCCGTAGGGGCTGTTTTAGGACAAAGAGAAGGTAACCATTTCCGACCTATTTACTTTGCTAGTAGGACTCTTAATAGTGCTCAACAGAACTATACCACCACCGAGAAAGAGTTACTAGCGGTTGTTTTTGCTTTTGATAAGTTTAGGTCGTATTTAGTGCTTAGTAAGACCATAGTTTTCACCGACCATTCAGCCCTTAAGTACTTGTTTTCTAAACAAGATGCTAAACCTCGTCTCATTCGTTGGATTTTGCTCTTGCAAGAGTTTGACATTGAGATAAAGGATAAGAAAGGGGCTGAAAATTTAGCGGCCGACCATTTAAGTAGACTTGAAGATCCCCACCGTGAGGAACTTCGGAAGGAGATATAGATGATGCCTTTCCCGATGAGTATTTGATGAGTATTAATGATGATAATCTTCCATGGTATGCAGATTTTGCTAATTATCTTGTTGCAGGTATCATTCCTAAGGGATGGACACATCAACAAAAGAAGAAATTCTTTTCTGATGTGAAGAACTATTTTTGGGATGACCCGTTTTTGTTTAGAGTGTGTGCAGATGGAATGATTAGGAGATGTGTTTCCGGAGCTGAAATGTTGATGCATGTTGATGTGACAACAGCAACTTAGATTTAATTAGACTTTTAGGTTAAGACATTATGTTACTTTATGTCTTATTTATATATGTGTAATTGATAGATTATGGACTTCATGTTTTGGTAATGATCGATTACATGTTTTGGTGTTATATATATGTGTTTATATATGATGTTTGTTATGTGTGTTATACAAGTACAAACATAATATACGTTAGGTTCCTTGTACGTGAAATACTTGGAAAATAACTAGACATAGATGCTGATGGAAATTAGTACTAACGAAGATAATCTTCGTTAGGAACAAACGAAGATAATCTTCGTTATATGGGCTGGACTGCTAAGTTCGTAAGAACAAAGCCCAGCAGGCCCAATATCGATTGAAACATATATATATGAATGGAAACCCTAAATTGAGTAGTTCGTTCAACTCACACACACCTTCAGCTGACTAAGTTTGTTTCTACCATTTAGAAAACGAAGATAGGATACATACGGCTGATTATATACTTATAATTAGCAATATATTCGATAACTAATCAAACTAGTTATCTCGTGAGGATTCCGCACTCACGACATAACAATAGACGATCTCGAGAGCGATCTGTAGCTATCGAGGGACTCACAAGTGGTATCAGAGCCATTCGATATCTTATCGAAGGTTCGAGATCGTTTGTTTGATTGTTTTTCTCCCAAAAACCTCCCGAAAACCCTAACTGTCGTTATAGAAAACGAATTTATCTAATTTTCATTTTGAATCTTCATCAAACGAATATAGCTTACGAACTTAAGCTATCTTCGTTCAGAACCTCACCTTACGAACTTAAGCTATCTTCGTTCCAACACTCATTTTCGTTTAAACATTAACTTTCGAAAATCTTTGTTCACTTATGGCTTCCTCATCTTCAACCAACAATGCTGTTGCCCAATACCTCAATTCTCTCGTTTATCATGATCATCTTGTAGGACGTACTAATTCTCCACCAAAGTTAGTTTCATTGGCTGACTTCTGGGCGTGGAGAGGTCGATTTGAAGATTTTATTCAACGAGAAGACTTAAACATGTGGCTCATGATCACCGAAGGTTATGAGTGGCCCACTCTTACTGTGAACGGAGTTACTTCTACATACAAGGTGGGAGAATTAACAGGTGAAGAAAAGGCCAACTATGCTATTGAAGTAAAGGCTCTTTCTACTCTTCGTATGTGCATTCCTCAAGAGTTAGTGCACCTGTTTCCTAAACAGGAATACAAGACTTCAAAGCAACTGTTTGATGCTATTGAAGCTCACTGTGAAGGTGATCCACTATTGAAGCAAAATAGAATTAAAATGCTCAAGAAACAATTTGACTGCTTCAATGCTACAAAGAATGAACAAGTTGAGGATCTTATACTGAGATATCAACATCTTCTTGCTGAATTAGCTTACTTTGATCTTAAATACACTCCTACTGAGATAGTGATAAAATTCCTGGATGGTTTGCCGAAAGCTTACAAAGAGTTTCGTCATGGATTGCAAGAAAGAGCTGATTATGCATCTCTTCGTATAGACGGAGTAATATCCACTCTAAGAAACAGAGAAATGAAGGATAAGGCAAAGGATCTTCAAGACAACTTCACACAAGATCCATCTCTCTATCATGCCACTATGAAAAATCCAACAGCTGACGTTAATGCCTTCTTTTCTGGAGTTGGTAATACTGGTGAGACAGACAATCTTGGTCCACTGATGGATGGAGATGATTTTGCCGGATTCATGGCTACTGATGCTGGTAACAAGGGTAAAAAGGCTAATGAAGGAGCAAAGACTGGAAATATGAAGTTCGGTAACATTACATCCTCTTCTGCTGGTTACAAGTCCATGCCAATGGATATGAAATCAGCTGAGGGTAGGATGAATGTATTGCTGCCATGTGTGCTGCACATGAAGCTTTTGTTGCGGGGAGAATCACAGATCCAGCACTCATTGATGAAGATTACGACCAGATAGATCCAGATGATGTTGAAGAAATGGATCTGAAATGGCAACTGGCCATGATCACCAGGAGAGTGCAAAAGTTTATGCAAAGAACAGGCAGACAGCTTACTGGAGGTACTCAGGGCTTTGACAAGTCAAAGGTGAAGTGCTATAACTGCGAAGGTTTTGGACATTTTGCCAGAGAGTGTCAACGGCCTAAGAGAGAGGCCAATGTTACCCTACACGTCAAGATAGAGGTGGTAATCGTCTGTTCAATCAAAATTCAACTAGAGCTCTTTTGTTGACTGATGATCCTACTGCAAATGTCAACGGCAATGACAAGGCTATAGTAGCTGTTCAACCTGATGGTTCTTATGTTTGGAATCTTCCACATGATGAGACCAATAACGCTTATTTGGCTGAAATCCTTGATGATATGGCTCAAATAGTTGATTCTCCTGATGACTTCTTGGACACCACAGTTTACCACAGTGAAGAGCAATTGTATGAGAATAATAAAAGTTCGAAATTGGAATCTGTTGCTGCTGGTGTATATGATACTGATTCCAAATCTGACAATGAGTTAGAAGATGTCAAGAACCTTGATGAAGTGAAAGCTACTGAAGAGGTGAAAGCTGCTGAGGTTAAAGAAGATTCTGCTACAGAAAAGGTTGAAAAGACAATTGAAGAGCAGATGCAAGAGTTTGAGATTCCGGCTGGCATGACTGTGGATGACTTTGTTGCTTACATGGCAGATTGCAAAGAGGCAGACCAACATGTATCTTATTCTTTACATACTATTGTTCATGTTTGCAAAATTGTTAATCGAATGTTTGATGAAATTGAACAAAAGAATGAACAAATTAAGAAATTAGAATCTGCTGTCAATGCTGCTCATGATGAAAGAGATAAGTTAATTAAAAAGGGTCTAACTGTAAATGATAAAGAAAAATTCTCAAGGAAAAGATTAGATCTTTAGAGTCTGACATTAGAGCTATGAAAGATAAAGTCAATCAGTCTGTGGCCGTAGAAAGAGTAGGTAGTGAAGCTTACTCCTTGTTAGCTAAAAAGTGTGCTACCATTGAAAAGGAACTTGCTGATGCTAGGATAGAAATCTTGGAATTAAATGCTAAATCTGATTCTGCTAGACATGCTGAGCTTTTAATGCATATGACAAAGTTTGAGGATTCTTCTTCTAAGAGTCTTGACACTGCTAAGATCTCCTATAAAGACGTGCCTCCTCCTTTCAATAATAACTATACTCTGTTGAACCTAATATTCCTGAAATCCTAATTCAACCTAGTGTTGTAGATGGTAAACCAAAAGACTCAATTCCTGAGGCAAAGATGCCTGAGGGAACAAAAAAGTCTAAAGGAGTTTCTTCTCAACCTAACAAGGAAGAGAAATTGAAAGGTGTTGTCCTAAATCAGTCTACTCCTAATGGTCATAAAGACAGTATTGTACACTTTACACTTCATAAGAGTAATAGGGTCTATACTGAGTTAGAATTCCCATTAGAATCTATTGACCCTAAGAGGATTGATAAAGTCTGGGATGTGGCTATTGAGGATATGAAGAAATTAAGTCAGCAGTCTCACTCCGTTACCTAAGCAGTCTAGGATTAGAAAATCTGAAGACGAATTAGTCGTTAATGAAGAAGCAACTAAGGCTTTAAAGCACATCTTAATGCCTGCACTTAAGAAATCTCCAAGTAAAGGTAAGACATGAGAAAGATGGTGCTAGGAAGTCTAGGATTTCACCAACTAAACAAGACCCTGAAAAGGAAAGATCAAAGAAAAACAAGTAAGTCAGTGGACACTAGTGCTAACAATGAATCTGTAGGTATCAATAAAAAGGTAGATACAAACAAAAAGTTCAAGGTCCTCTCCTGCTTTGCTTGTCATGAAAAGGGTCATGTTTATAGTGTATGTCCAAATAGACCTCGAAGATCAGGTTCTCCTTCAAAGGGTTCCACCTCGGAAGGAAAAAGGGGGTTGGGTAATGATAAACAGGTTGATGAGGCTAAAGTTCAATCTTCTCCAAAACCGTTTACTATATCTCAACGACGTGAATCTCCACTGAAAGGTTCATCAGGAAATGTTCATGGAATTCAAATCGTTTTCAAACACCTCCACGACCTGCTCATTCTGCTCCTAGAAATCATAGTCGTAATTCATATTATGACCGAATTCATTCAAGTGTTCGACCTTCATATGGCCCTCATTAGTGTTAGAAATCCAAAAATGTTGTTAAAATGTAATTATTTTAACAATGGAAGGAGTATTAGTGAAAGTTAGTCAAGTGTATAAATACTCCTTTCCATACCCAAAATTGTAAGCTTTTCCCCATTTCCTTAATTAATCAATAATTCCACCATTATTCTCTCTGGTCTTCATCTTCAACCTCCAAAACACATACTTCACCTTTTCACACACTAACTCCATTTTTGCACAAATCAAGCTCAAATTTCTACTTAACAATTGGTATCAGAGCAAAATCAGTTAATCTGAACGATCCATAGCTCGATTTGTTGCAATTCTCATCCAATTTTCGAATTTTTTTTCAAAATCGTTTTCACTGTTCATCAAAAATTCACACTCTCAAATCACATAAAATCACAGTTATTTGTTCACCAATAGATTCGTGATAGTTGTAAACATAATCCTGTCAAGTTTCAAGTTCCAATTCGATCTAAATCTCGAGATTGAATTTTTGGATTTTGGCGTGATTTTTGGGTTTTGAATCTGTTGTGTTTTGTGTTGAATTTTGTTAATCGGTGTGTTGCTAAGGTGAAAACAAACAGTTTGCAAGTGATTTCAAGTTCTAACTCCTAGTAATTCGAAAGTTATTGAAGCTTTAAGAAGTCGTTAATGGAGTTTTTTCAAAACTGATGAGATGAAGAAGATGACACCTAACGATCTTCACTAGGACGATCTTACCAAGATCGTCTTAGTCTTTGATCTTTTTTCATTTCAGTGCTTGTGGCTTGTAGGACGATCTCCTCAAGATCGTCTTGACAAGTGGTTGTGGTGTGAAGTATTTGATTTGGCTAACTAATCCAGAAGGATTGGTTTGGTCAATTCAAATTCTTGAAAAGAAAACAAGACGATCTTCACCAAGATCGTCTCATTATTCTGAAGCCAAGACGATCTTCACCAAGATCGTCTCATCATTCTGAAGTTAAGACGATCTTCACCAAGATCGTCCCATTTCTACTGAACTTAAGACGATCTTGAACAAGATCGTCCCATTTCTTTGAACCGTTTCATTTCAAAACCGTTTCATTTCAAGACCGTCTCATTTCCAGATCGTTTCATTTTTCATACTTAGCCAAATTTCACCAAAAATCCTAGAACGATCTCACCTAGGACGATCTTGCCTAAGACGATCTTGTCCAGGACGATCTCACCCAGGACGATCTCACCCAGGACGATCTACGAGTCTTTTGGCGGGAAAAATAATTTTTGCCCAAGGTCTTAAAAAGGGATAATTCATGAAGATTTAAAATTTGATAGCGTTAAAAAAATTTTAGGCCAATTTTCATCCGTTATCGACGCGGTTTTGGCGAAAATTTTTAGAAATTATCAAATTTTTTCCTATGATCATGATATCCAAAGTTTACATGAAATTCAAAGTTTCGTGAGAACATATTTCGGCGGAAAAAATTTGGAGGGAAACCTGAAGTACAAAATCTCCAAATTTCAATTTTAATTCTTTCACTTCAATTTCAATCACAACTACCTTTTCATTTCATTTCACCCTTTGCTTAACAAAATGTCAATTGAAATATCCAAAGATTTTATTCATTCCTTAACAGAAGATTTAACGGGCTTAGAACCAAGTTGGAAAGAGATACATTATCATGGTACTCAAACTTGTTCATGTGGTGACAAGTATCGTTCAACGAATTGTATTGTGGCTGAATATGAACGAAAAGAAGCTAATTTGAAAAAGCTTCTTAATATTTTGGAACAACACCACTATTTCCAACTTGAAGTTCAACATCTCAAAGAAGAAAACAAAGAGCTCAAACATGCAAATGATCTAAAGTTGTCCAACATGGAAAGTGTTCAAAAAGAACATGATCTTTTGCAGTCCAAGATTTCAAAAATGTCAAAAGAATTGGAAACTTCCAACAAGAAGCTGAATGATAGTATCTTGGAGAGCAAATCAAGAGAACTTATTTTGCACGAGAAGATTTCAAGTCTTCAAATTCAGTTGCAAAATGAGACATCCATTTTCTTAACCATGGAGAGAAAATTCGTTGATGAGATGAACAAAGTTGAGAAGGAGAGACAAGATGTTTGCAACAAAATCAAGACTCTTGAAGAGAATTGTTTGCAATTTCAATCAAATGAAACATCTCTACAAAAGAGAATCTCTGAACTTGAGATGGAATTGCAAACAATCAACATCTTGTGACACTCAAAGTGATGATGGATCAGTTTATCATGATGCAAGTCCAATACTTCCAACTGAACTTGATGCTCCAAAGAAAGTTTGCACTGAGTCCATCCCAAAGAGCTCAAAGATCAAAGTTTCATCTCCTGCTGAACATAAAGCTTCTCAATTTACTAACTATGCCTTATTCAAGGATAGAAAGTACTCCTTTCCATACCCAAAATTGTAAGCTTTCCCCATTTCCTTAATTAATCACAATAATTCAACCTCAATTCTCTCTGATCTTCATCTTCAACCTCCAAAACACACACTACACATTTTCACACACTAACTCCATTTTTGCACAAATCAAGCTCAAATTCTACTTAACCTCATTCTCCTAGATCTTCTCCGACGAGAGGTCAGAAGTCTCCTCCAGTGAGAAGACAAGACGAGAATCATGTCCTACCCACAGCTTCGAGCAATGGATATTGGACTGAACTGATTCTCAGGGATGAGAAGGGTCGACCCAAACCTAAGAAGGTTTGGGTCCCCAATGAAAACTAATTTTTCTCATTTTATGTGCAGGGAGTTCCTAGGAAACTAATTCATTTATGGTACCTTGACAGTGGATGCTCCAGGCACATGACAGGGGACAGGAAGCTCTTGTCCAATTATACTGGTATAAATGGGTCGTACGTTAGTTTTGCTGGATCCAAGGGCGGCAACATCACCGGTCAAGGAGATGTCGTCAATGGACAACTTACTCTTGAAAGAGTAAACTATGTGGAACAAATTACTCATAATCTAATGAGTGTCTCACAGATCTGTGACAAGGGCAACAATGTTCATTTCACAGAAAAGGAGGCATTCATCTTGAAGCCGGGTTTCGTTATTCCAGCAGAATGGATAATGCTCAGAGCTCCTAGGAAGAGAGACATCTATGGCTTAGTTTTAGGTGTTGATAATCCAACGGAGCCCCTCTGTTTGTTGAGCAAGGCAAATGAGTCTGAATCTCTCATCTGGCATCGTAGAATGGGACATATCAACTTTCGGAAGATGAATGAACTTGTTAGTCTTGGATTAGTTGATGGTGTTCCAGTTAAGAAGTTTGGGATGGAAGATAAATGTGTACCATGTTTGAAAGGAAAGCAATACAAGAATCCTCATAAACAAAGGTGCACAACACTATATCCAAACCATTCGAACTACTTCATATGGATCTCTTTGGTCCTGTGAACGTAAGAAGCATTGGAGGGATGTACTACTGTTTGGTGATCACTGATGATTACTCAAGGTACTCATGGGTATTTTTCTTGAAGACAAAGGACGAGACCGCAAACCGGTTTATGGATTTTGTTAGACAAGTTGAGAATGCCCATGAAGTTAAAGTTAAGAGAATCAGGAGTGACAATGGCACTGAGTTCAAGAATAATACTCTTACGGTTTTTTGCTTGACCAAGGGTATTCAACATCAATTCAGTGCACCGCATGAGCCACAGCAGAATGGAGTAGCTGAAAGGAAGAACAGGACATTGATAGAAACAGCCAGGACGATGCTTGTTGATTCAGGGCTTCCTATTACTTTCTGGGGAGAGGCGGTGAATACAGCTTGCACATTTTAAATCGGGTTTTAACAGTTAAACGGTTTAAGAAAACCTGTTATGAACTTTTGCACAACACAAAGGCCAATTTGCAAAATGTTGAGCCTTTTGGTGTTCCTTGTACTTTTCTTAAAGTTCTTCCTCAGGGAAAATTTGATCCTAAATCTGAGGAGGGTTTCTTTTTAGGCTATATACCTAGTACACCAATTTGGCGTGTGTACAATCAGAAAACTGGCAAAGTTAATTTTTGGTACAAATGTGGTAATTGTCAGTCATAAACCTGCTGTACACATTGGTCCTGCTAATGACTTCGATTATGATGGTGTCTTCACCTCTTTTTGTGGTCCTGTTTCTTTTACAGGTGTTCCGACTGTGGAGGATGTAGTTACTCTTCATGATCCACTTGATGGTGGGCCGGTTCCTGTTTCTTCTCCTGTTTCCTCACCATTCATTGAGCCTGCTTCTAAATCTGGAGAATCAAGTGGGACCAAAGAAGCAGATTATACCTTAGAGACTGCTCCTAAAGATCCTACTGATCCTTTACATATACCTCTACCTGATACTCCCTTCTATGATACTGACGACACGGAAGGTGAAAATCAGGAGGAGCCTAAAACTCCAGAGCAACATGTGCAGACAAACTTGGGAAATGATCTTACAGTCGATACGGTTCCTCAAACAAGAGTCAACAAGGATCATCCAGTAGAGCAAATCATTGGTGATGCTTCTGCCTCTGTTCGCACGAGAAATCAGAATAGGAAAAATATGTCAAGTATGTTTGCTGAAATTAAGGATACTGGGGCAATTACTTGGTACTTGTACTTTTGCTTCATCTCTCAGGTTGAGCCTAAAAATGTTGGAATGGCTCTTAAAGATTCGTCATGGGTTGAGGCGATGCAAGAAGAATTGGCTCAGTTTAGGAAGCTTGATGTATGGAAGTTAGTTGACTTACCTCAGGGTGAATCTCCTTTATCAACGCGATGGGTTTTTCGTTGTAAAAAGGATGACAAAGGTGTAGTCACTCGCAATAAGGCTCGGTTGGTGGTTAGAGGATTTGAGCAACAAGAAGGCTTTGATTACGATGAGACATTTGCACCTGTAGCTAGACTTGAAGCTATTCGATTATTTCTGGCATATGCTAGTTATAAAGGTATAAAGGTGTATCAACTTGACGTAAAGAGTGCCTTTTTGTATGGGGAAATAAGAGAAGAAGTGTATGTAGAACAACCTGCCGGGTTTGAGGATCCAGACTTTCCTAATAGAGTATATCGTCTTGATAAGGCTCTATATGGTTTACATCAGGCTCCTCGATCATGGTATGAAAAACTGTCTACTCATCTGAATGAAAATGGTTTTTCTAGAGGTTCTATTGACAGCACATTGTTTATCAAATGGAAAGGGAAGGACTACTTGCTTGTACAGGTTTACGTCGATGATATTATCTTCGGTTCATCTGATGAGAATATGTGCAAGGAATTTGAGCAGAGCATGAAGGCTAAGTTTGAAATGAGTGCTATGGGGGAATTAACTTTCTTCCTTGGACTACAGGTGGATCAACTGAAGGATGGGTTCTTTATTCATCAGACCAAGTATGTTCAAGATCTTCTTACTAGGTTTCGAATGACCGATGCTAAAGATGCAATTACTCCCATTCAGACTAATCATGGGCTGTGTCCTGATAAGACTAATGATCTAGAAGTCGATGCACATAAAGTGCACAATTGTTGTCCGATGCAATAATTCTAAAAGGCTGAGAAATTCGTACATATATGCTTTACGAACTTTAAGTTCGTAAGAACTAATAAGTTCGTACATATATGCCTTACGAACTTTAAGTTCGTAAGAACTAATAAGTTCGTAAGGCCCAGCCCATTTTGTACGAATTTGACAGCCCAGCCCATTTTGTACCTATAAATATAGGACTTAGGTTTCAGATTTTGATGATGATTTAGTCTAGACAGATTCATTCACACGGCTGACTTGAGGAACGCGCAAACCTCAAGTTTGTAAGTCCACCATATTCATTGTTATCAGAGTCATCTTGATAGGTTGCAATTCGTTCCTATTCTGATGTAATCAATACGAATTTGTAATCATTTGACTGAAATAACAAAGGAATCATTCGTTTTTATCTCCTATTCATCAGTAAATTCGTAGCTATTGTTGTTGTTATCTTCGTGTTCATTATATAAACCCTAATGACAATTATAG
>CM067167.1:84041513-84071502 GCA_034093135.1 Erigeron breviscapus
TTTTCGGTGCCTCTTCGAGCGATCCAAAAGGCAAAAGGCCAATGACTCAAGAGGATCTTGAAGATCTTGAAACAAATAAGGTCAAAAGGATTAAGCAGGAGGCCGTGATGTTAGGTATTTCCTTTGAAGATTACAAGGCGATGGTAGATGAAGATGTCCACCTTTTTGAGAAACAAACTTCTGAAGATGAAAAACTAGCAAGAATTTTATCTCAATTTTTAACAGGGAGGAATTTATCCTTGTGAATCGTCAAATAAAAGAAGATGAAAAGTTTGCAAGAGCCCTAGTTCAACAAGAAGAAGATAATATCTCTCAAAGAGAGAAGTCCATTTTCGCCATGTCATCTGAAGAAGAAGAAGAAGAAAATCCCAATATTCCACCTCTTAAGAGAAGAAAAAGAAATGCTGCTGGGGGAACAACATGTCAGGGTCGAGCTCTGACAGAACTCCTAATTCTTGAAATCAAGAGGGATTTTATAGAAATATTTGGAATCTGTTATAAATTTTTATAAATCAAATCTTAAGTTGTCCAGAATGTGTTTTTAAATCAGAATAATATTGTTGATAATGTTTCTTATGTATTTGTTATGTCAATTGTCTGACCAAAACTTATTGTAGATAAGAAGAATTCAATATAATCATGGACGCATGGCAAAACCCGATGATTGGTACTAGTGAATGGGGAACATCAATCGATGATTTTTGCCAAAACTGGCTTCTTCAAAATACAGTACCAACATCACAGTTAGAACTCCCAACAGAAAATGTCAGTGCATCGTTCCCAACTTTTGTTGATGCAGTACATCATGGAGTTTCATCTCCAATCCCAATGAACCCTTTATATCAAAACTTCTCTCTCGATACACCAGAAGCAACATTCCAGTTGAAATCAACTGTTAGAAATATAAAATAGTGCTTAGTTGTATTTCCAAACATTGTATTTTATGTATATAATGTAAGGTTGAGGGGGAGCTTTTGTAATATACTTAGAGTATAAATACCCCTCAAGCCTTCATATTTTAAAAAGCCTGGGAAGCCTTTTTACACACATATGATAATCAATTAATCCTACTTCTCCTACACACACCTTTCTCTCTCAAGAACACACACTAACACACACACTTTCCACCATTGTTGATTATCTTACTTCCGCACTATAACACGAATTTTAATAGTTCTAACAAGTGGTATCAGAGAAAAACAACAATCTGTTGACGATCCAGAACAAATTTCAAGCAGATTGGTGCAAATTTTGTTCAAAATTGAGAATTCGTGTTCATCACCATAACCGTTTTAACTGTCACTGATCTTCACCAATTCAACCTCAATTTTCACTCAATTTTCCTGTTTTTGTTCACAGATACATTCTAAATCACCTCTAAATAAATCCTGTCAAATTTCAGAATCCAATACACAGTATTGATCAAAATCCAAAATTTTTAGAAAGTTGATGAGATTTTGAATTTTCAGTTTGAGTTGATTTGATCTATGGAATTGTTTCTAGGGTTGTGCGCAATCGTATTCTGAGCATTTCTGGGCTTGAATCAAGTTGTAACTCTCAAAATTGAGTGAAATACAAGCAAAATTGTTAAATTTTTCGACTATTTTGTCTTTTTCTGATGTTCTTGCAGATTTCCTTAAGACGATCTTCATAAGGATTCTAAGACGATCTCCTTCAAGATCGTCCTAGTGTTTACCTTGTTTTGGTATTAAGATGATCTTCCCAAGATCGTCCTAATATTTTTGGTTCTGTGTGAACTGTGTTTTGTGGAATTATAATTTGAAGTTGTTGTGATTGGGAATCACACACTTCCTTGGGTAACTAATCTCTTTGAGATTGGTTTTGCTCAACAATTCTAAAATCATAACATCATTCTGGCCAAATTTCCAGAATTTTCTATACTTAGAAAATTTTTCAACCAACCAATTTTTTAAGACGATCTTCAACCAAGAACGTCTTACCTTTTCTTAACCAAGTCCTAAGACGATCTACATTCAAGACCGTCTTACCTTTCTACATAAAATTTTCCTAAGACGATCTTCTATCAAGATCGTTCTACCAACCCTTAAGACGATCTTCAATCAAGATCGTCCTAATCAAATCTTAAGACGATCTTCTTCAAGATCGTTTTAATTCCAAAATTTTTTTAACAAAAATAATTACAAATCTTTGTTCGTTCGTTTCAGGGACAACAATGATGATTTCAGAGCTTGAAATCAGAAAGAATTTCTTAGCCAAACAACAAAAGATGAAACCATGGCTATTTGGAGATATTGATGCTGATTCTGAAGATCTCACATGCTTGATGACATCTGTCACTTCAACAACCAATCATTCACAAACTACTTCACAAACAACAACAAGTGAGGTACAATTCATTTCCAAAGATGATTACTTGACTGTCCAAACAACTGCTGATACTTTGACAAAGCAAAATCTTACTTTAAAAACCAATTTGAAAATGGCTAAACAAGATTTTGATAAAATTAATGAAGATTTTTCAGAACTCTCAATAGCTCATGAAGCTCTCAAAGTGAACTATGATTCCTTAAAAGAAATGCATTTGTCAAGTAACAGTTCTCAAGTTGTTTCACCCAATGCTCATTTGACAAACAAATGTCAAGACCTTGAAAAGACTGTCCATTCACTCAAGCAAATCATTGAGACTTTAAAGCTTGAGAAAACCAATGAATGGTTAAGAGCAAATGCAAGACAAGCTGATGTTGAGTTTCTCACAAATAAAATGAAAGATTTTAGACCTAACTGTGAAAAGCATGAAAGACAGATTTCTGATCTAAACAGTACTTGTTTTCTCAAAGGAGTTGAAATTGAGACTCTCCAAAAACAAGTTGAGGATTTGAAAGCAAACATCTTGTTCTATCAAGAAAAAATCTATAAAATTGAACAAAATCCTTTTCTGAATTTCACTGCTTATTACAATAAATCAAAGATTGATAGATCAGAACTTCTTCTTGGGTTGGGTTATGAGAATCCAACACATTTAGAAAAAATCCAAAAAGAAGACCTTGGTCCACTTTATAATGAAAAATATCTTAGACTTGGCATGATTCAAGAATTCATCAGACCATCTGAGGATGACTTTGAGTCAGATGATGTTGAAAGACAAAAACCAAACAGATTTCAGATTGATTATGTTGCTATTAATGACACATACAAGAAAACTCATAAAAGATCCATCTATGAGTTAGAAGAAATAGACAGCATTTCAATTCCTGAAAATGAGTCTCAAAAAGATTGTTCAAAACAAATTTCAGAAAGATTTTACATTCCAACTAACATATTGGAAAAGGAAATTGAAGGTTTAAAACAAAAAATTGAGTCTCAACAACAAGTCATTCAACATCTGAAAACTCAAAATTATTCACCAAAGGTAAGTGAGACCACCAAGACCCAAATATTACATGATCTAACTTCTGTTGACTGCTCCACTTCATCCAATGGGAGTGAGAATTTTAACAAAGACATGCAGGGTGATAGCATCTCTCCTCTAGAGATACATGATATGTCCACCTCAATGCTGTCATCATTCTTTCACATTGAAGAGAAAGTTCAAGCTTTGAAAGCTAGACATCTTGCTTCTGTCAAGAAAATACTTTCTTTTGATACTCTTTCAATCACCCTTGTTGACCAAAATAAATTGAACTTAGAGCAAAAGATTAAGATTCCTACTGATCTGAAGGCTAAAGCAAAAGCATTGATTGAAAAGTTGACTAACAAAACTGTTTTAAATCAGAAGTTCAACCAAAAGAATTACAGTTTACTTATCCATATCTTTCTGTTGAAGAATTAGATAAGTTTTTGGAAACTGATCATGTTTTTGCACCAGAAGTTGAAAAAGAGCTTGAAAAACTCTCACCCAAAAAATCTAAACCAAAGAAGGAATCTAAATCTAAGTTTGCTCCAACTTCATTTTATTCACCCAAAGGTCAGCATATCCCAGCTGTCAAAGGTAAGAATTCCATTTCTGATAAATCAAAGCTTAAAGTTGATAATTCATCTGTTTCTAGAACCTCTGATTCTAAAGCAATCTCTCAATCTAGTTCTTTACCTAAGATGTCTAAAACTAACCAAGTTTTGCTAATTAAGGATACATCTAATGGTATAACTAGTTATAGAGATCAGTATGGTTGGTTCACTGTTGCAACTCAAAAGAAACAGAATATTAAATCTTCAACCAAGCAAAGCAAAAATCAGAATGTGTTTTTAACTCCTCGGACTAAATCTAAGAAAGGAGAGAAGAGCTTAGCTAGTAACCATAAGTGGATTTCTAAATCATCATTGATAAAATCTACTAGTTATGCTAAAACACAAGTGTCTGATAAATCAACAGTTAGAAGAAGTTGGATAGCTAATGATTACAAGAAGAAAGTTCCTGATAGGAAATTTGATTCAAATTTGAGTAATTTAGCTAAACCATGGTTTGTAAGAAATTCTAAATCTTCTACTGTGATTTCCAAACCTTGGATTGTTGATTCCAATGGAATTGTGATGAATCTTAAGAATAAACCTCTGGTTCGAAAACCTCATTTGTATACTTTGAATGTTTACACTAATCCAAAAAGGACCCATTCAAAGGTGGGTACCTAGAAAACCTTAATTGTGTTTTGCAGGTAATAAAGGTCTGTGTTTAGTATTCAAATCTCGGATACTGTTCAACACATGATCCTGGAATGAGTTTCTTTTCAAGAAACAATTTCAAATAAGTGCTCATTACCAATGCACTTACTTGCCTCTGCATGTTTTGTACAAATCCTTCATCTCTTTCTCTTTCATTCATTATCGGACAAACATTGATGCTATGCTTATGTGCAATGTGCTTAAATATCATGCAATGTTTGAGGGGGAGAAAAAAGGATAATTCATGAATCTAAGGGGAGTTTGTGTATTTGCACTATTTGAAAATAAACTCATTGTTTATAATAGAAAAACCAAATATAAAATTAAAAAAAAAAAATCATAAAAATAAAAATTGTTTTTATCAATTGTTTTGTTTTGTTTAGTTTAAATAAAAGTTTTTTTTTGTATAATAAAACAAAAACCATAAGCCCATCTCATTTCCTTTTACCATAAGCCCATTTTGTTACAAGCCCAAAACTCAAAACCCACCCGACCCAACCAAATCGGTTTTCTCTTCCTTAAGGAGGAGGGAAACTGATCATTTTTTCTTTTACAATTTTTTCTTTCCCAGTTCCCCATATACTCTCATAAACACTCTCAATCACTTCGAAAACAACTTTTGGCTGATCATTGAAACAAGATAAGGGTTTTGTTGGTAATCTCATACTGATCATTTCATTCCATTACATCATTGTCATCTAATCACATCTTCAAGTAATATTTCGGCTTAGAATGTAAGATTTTTTCCATTTTTACTTGAAAATTTCTGCTTCTGTTGATGATTATGTGATGATTGAATGATTTAGAAGCATGTTTAGGTTACATGTGTATGTTTATTACATGTTTAAATGATTAGTATTGTGATTTTGAAAATTCAAAAACCTGCAACTTATTGTGCTTTATGAAGAAGATGACCTAAGACGATCTTCGATTTGTTTTAGGTTATTTGTCTTGATTTTAGTGATTGAGTTGTGATTGTTTACTTGCTGTGATTCATATAAATGTTTTGTTATGCTTAGTTGTTAAAATGAATCATATTTGTGTTAAGCAAAACCTGGTTGGAAATAAAACGATTTTGGCAAAGTCGTATTATTTTCAAGTAATTTTGTTCCTAAGACGATCTTGCCCAAGACCGTCTTGGTTCCAGAACGACTTGGAAATAAGACGATCTTTCCAAGACCGTCTTAGTTCCACTTTCTCATTTATTTGCCTTGTAACCCTTGAGACCAAGACCAGGACGATCTTGTCAAGATCGTTCTAGGGTCTGTACGCTGTGTGGTAGAAGAATTGATTTGAAAAACAAATGAATGGGTAACTGAACTCGTAAGAGATCGGTTTGCTCAAAAACTAATACTTTTAAATTTAAAGGGAAATCATTGAGATGATTTCACTTTATATTTTAAAGTGTTAGAATTTTTCTTTAAATGAAAATTGAAGTGAAGTATTTTTAACACTTGTTTTTAAAACGATCTTCTACAAGATCGTCCCTTTTTCCTTCACTTCAAAATTTTTTTTGGAAATAAAACCTTAAGACGATCTTGTACAAGATCGTCTCATTTTCCTTTACTTAAAACCTTTTTGTCAACATATTGAATGTTGAGACGATCTTGAACAAGATCGTCCCATGTTCAGTTTTTCCATACTTAACAATTTTTTTTTCCAATAATCATAGATAAGACGATCTTGAACAAGATTGTTTCTTTTTCCTTTCTTAACCTTTTTCAATAACAAATGATTGAGACGATCTTCTTTAAGATCGTGTTGTTTTTCCAAAACCTGAGTTCAACCTCAGGACGATCTTGTCAAGATCGTCCTAGTTTCCATACTTAGAAAAATTTTCAAATTTTTTAATTTTTTTAATTTTTTTAAATTTTGTGTGGTGTGACAAAATGCTTTGTATTATCATATAATCACAATATATTTGAAATACGGGGAATCGAACGCCTTTGTGTACTTTCTTGCTATTTTTAAATATATCGTACTTATATGATTATACTTAACTTTCTGAGTTTATCTTCTCATTTCAAATTATTTATAAAGAATACACTGAGTTGATCGCCTTTGTGAACCTCTTTGTATTTTATATAAATCATTTGAGTGAAACTTGTTATTTGCTATTCAAACTTTATTTTATGTGTGCGTTAAATTGTTTTATGTCTTAAATCAGAAAATTAAAAATGGATCATCAAGAAGTTATTGAATATGATGAAGAGGTTGCTCTAAATGAATCAATTGAAGAAATTCTCATTGCCGGAAACACAAGTAGCATGAGAAATAACAGAGCATTGTTTGGATCCTTTCATAGCTCCTGGTTTTCAAATAGTTCCAAGAATTCTTCACAATCATCCTCTCACATATGTACTTACTGTTGAACAAGACTTAGCTGAAGTCTACCTTTTTGATATGTGGAGATCATTTATCTTTGTTCAACCTTATGATCCAACAAATCCAAGAGCCAAAGCTAAATCAAAATCTCCTGAACTTCGTCGTCAAGGATACTTTCAATATCAGTTGACTTCAGGAGATAGAAAATATGAGTTTGAGTTCAATCTTGATGACTTCAGAAGGATTTTAAGACTACCTGAAGCAAACTTCAATGGACATGCTGATTATGATGACTTTGAGTCCAATGAAGAAATGTTTGCTGCTTTAATTTCTGTTGGTTATGAAGGTCCTTTATCCAGGACAAGAGATTTCAAGTTGAAAAATCTACCAAAGATTTGGTATTATGTGTATTCCATCCTAAGCAACTGCTTAACCCCATACACAAGAGGGATGGACAATCTGACACAACCAATGCTGCACATTTTCTATGGTGTTGTTTTCAACAGACACTATGACATTGCTCAACTTCTGTGGGATCAACTGATTGTATTAGTAAATGGCAAAGTGTCTGCTCCCAAGAAGTATATTCCATTCATAAGATTTCTCACAGCAATCGTCTACAGTGCAGTAAGACATGAAAGAAGCATTCCAAGGCTTCAAGACAGTAGCCAAGTGACTATACATTTTTACAAGTATGTTAGAGACTCAGGAGCTGCTAACTATACTTTCCTGATCCCATCATTTCTACTAGATATGGTGTCAGATAATGATGAAGATAAAGTTGCTTATCTGGACTGGATTAGAACAGCACTGGGACCGGAAAGCCTCCCGGTTCCTACCCAAGCTGTACATAGGACACCTGGTGAGGGGTCAAGTAGAAAAAGAAAAGAGCGTGAGGGTGAATCCAGTTCCAGTAAGCTCAAAAGAAAGAAACAAAAAGGAGAAATGTTTGTGTTGAAATTGAGTAAACAAGTGCATCAAAAGAAGAAGAAGAAGAGTTCATCAAAGAACCTCAAAAGCAAAGCTATAGCTGAAACTTCTTCTCCAATATCTTCTGAGGAGACAATATCTGTTACTGGGTCTCAAAGACAAATCCGATCACCACTTCCCAAAACAATCAATTTAATCCGATCACCATCACCCAGAACACCATCACCTCAAAAACAATCCTCTCCATCTTCACCCAAATTACCTCCATCACCAATTCATCAATCTTCACCACTTCCGGATATTAAAACACCTGAACAACCAATCATACCTCAGTCTACCTCAACCATACCTTCATCATCCTTTGTTCGATCTCCTCCACCAACATATACTCAAGGCAGAAAGAAATCAATTCCGGTTAATATTCGAAAAACTTTTAAAAGATCTCGTTTTGAGTATGACCGATTTCAAGAACCCGAACCAGAAGATACGATTACTTCTGATAATGATGCATCTGATGATGATGCAAATCAGTTTGCTGATGATGTCATAGACATCCCGGAGGAACAAGGAAGGAATGAGGGAAGGGTTGAAAATACCAGAGAGGTTGAGAGGTCCGGGATAGGTGAAAGGCAAAAAGAAAACGTTGGCCTCCAATTAGTCTTAAACCAATATCAACGTCGGGTTTACCCTAGAGTAGAAGTCGGGAACTGCCCATTCTCGCTTGCACCAAACTCTCCCAGCCATTCTGACTCCTCACAACAGGAGTTAGTCTCAGAAACACACGGGGAACAGCCACGCTCACCACACTCTCCTCATTTGGGGGATGAGAGTGTTAAAAATAGAGAGGACCAGCCCCACCTCTCGCCTTCAGTTCATGCACAAGAGTCTAGATCTCCTAGGCACACAGAATCACAAGCCTAGTTGAGTACTGGTGCCGGAACAAGCAGAGAGGGACCCACTTTGTGTGACCCTCAAGGACAGCTTGGAAATCCTGCCTTAGCTAACATCATGCCAGCTTTAGCCGCAGGTAACAGTCCTCAGACAGAGACTGGGAGCAGTATGAACGCCGTTGTGACACTGCTGTTCCTCAGGATCAACCTGAGACTGTATTAACGGGCATTCTCAGTGACCCCAGTATTGTTAGTGGTGTTGCCCAACAACAACCCGATTCTGGTTGCAAAGCCGAATCATCAACTGTCGCTCATACTTTTGAACCAACAGGAAATCCTGAGACAGTCATGATGTCTTCGGGTCACTCAGTAGAATCACTTGAGACTACTGATGTGCCAATTTCTGATATTCCATTACCACCTGAGGCTCAAAGAATAATTTCTCAATTTGTTGAAGGGATTGAAGAGGGACAAAGAAGTGAGTTACTTATATCGAGGAACACTATCACTGGTAAACTTCCTGCATCTCAAACCACATCTCCACCACCTAGATTGCGTACTGGAGGTGCTTTACGAATTCATTCTCCAGAAGAGACTCCAACACCAACACAAACAACACCAACACCCCCACATATCCAAACAACAACAACAACAACAACAACCATACCACCAACACCACCACCACAATCATTTCCTGATCTAAATTCACCACATCATTCTTCCAGCTCTTCTTCTGATTCATCTGATTCATCCGAATACTTAAGCGATTGCTCGCCAAACAGAATTGCCACCAGCGGGTTATCTACCGATACTCTAATTGTTGCCCTCATGAATCGGTTGAGATCAGAAGAACCCCATCTTTCTTCACATAAAAGATCTATTTTTCAATCACTTCTTGCATATTTATCTTTCCAAAGCACACAACAGGAACAACAGGCTCAAATTGAAGCTCTTCAAAAGCGAGTCACTGAACTTGATCAACAATGTCGACTGGCTAATATCTCAAGTCGTCGGGATGATCAAGATCCTAATGATCAACCCGAGGGGGAGAATATGAGAGATATTAGAGAGGGTCATGAGACACAAGCTCAAGATGGTCAAGAAACTGTTCAAGAAGTTGTTACAGAGACTCAAGGAGGAACTCAAATTCAAGAAGAGTCGGATGATTTACCTCCACTCATCAGAAATATTTCTCATTATTATTCTTCCACATCAAGTTCTGATGAGTCAAGTGATCCTGATCTATTTCAACCAGAAAATGGAAATAATGATGAGTCTGATTCTGATAAACCTGATGATGCTCCAGCAAGTGTAGTTCAAGAAGAATATGGAGAAGATATCTTTGAAGAGATAGTTTATCATCTCAGAAACACAGAAAATCTTGAGACTCCCAATGAACTTGGACAAGGAGTTAGACATCCAAGGATCTCAAGAAATAAGATATGGCGGATCAATGAGGGTTATTTTGCTGAGAATTATGAACAAATCTTGGATTTAAACACAAGACCTGAAGAAATTGTGTGCAGAGCTAGATATCTTGAAGAAAGAGCCTTTCAAATCTATTGCTCACCAAGTGAAAGACTCAACATGACCTTGAACCGATTAAGAGCATTCTTTCTGTTCAGACATCAAGGTCAAAGAGATGCATATATGGAGCTAATTAATGCTGAAAGTTCTGTAAGAGCTGAATGGTGGTATCAGCAATTTCAAATCCCAATCACTAAAATTCTTCAATTGTTTACTCCTCTCAAAAACCACAATATTAGACTTGTTCGATTCAGAGTTCGTCGAGCAGATGGCAATATCTATGTTGTTCAAGAAGAATCTTTTCAACATATGACGATCTCAGACATCTTACTTCTCTACAACCAATATGCCTATCTGATCATCAAGACTCCAGATCAACTTCTAGCCTACGAAGCATTGAAAAGTCATATTCAAGCATTGATCAGATTCTATGAGTTCAATGACTTTCAGATTGGATTAGAAAGAAGAACTAGCAAGATTAATCTTACAAAACCAAACCAAAGAGCCAGAGGTTATGAGCTAGATTCATATCAGATTGGAGATCCAATTGAAAATTTGGATGGATTTGTCTTCATTAATCGACTGAAGAAAAAGATCTTCATTCGTGCCTCTGAGTTTCCCAAATATTCAGATGGTACCTTGAAATATTGTCAATCAATTCTGAATGCAATAGATGAAGATTCTAACAATGAAGAAGATGAACAAATCAAGTCTCAAAGAGAAGATCATATAAGACGGATCAAAGATACTCTTGATATGCGTCAGAAGATTAGAGATCTAATTGTCACAAGAACTCCCAAGTCCCAAGAAGGAATTATTCATACCAAGACAGGTTCATGGGTTCATTGGAATCCTAGTCATGAACGTCGTCCCCATAACATTCCTCCTGTAAACTTCCAAGATAATATCAAATTGCCAGATGAACGTCCTGTAGGTGATAACTGGCACTTCATCCCTAAGAAGTTTTGGAATGATTCATGGAACAGTTATAAGAAGAGAGCCTACTGGAGTTCAAAGATTGACAAGCCATCAACCTCAAATGCTGCACGACGATATAAGAAAAGGAAGAACAAGCAAAGACGTGCAAACAAGAGGAGGAGACAACATAGAAAGTAATGATGGACAACCAAGCACTAAGGGGGAGAATGTTAGAAATATAAAATAGTGCTTAGTTGTATTTCCAAACATTGTATTTTATGTATATAATGTAAGGTTGAGGGGAGCTTTTGTAATATACTTAGAGTATAAATACCCCTCAAGCCTTCATATTTTAAAAAGCCTGGGAAGCCTTTTTACACACATATGATAATCAATTAATCCTACTTCTCCTACACACACCTTTCTCTCTCAAGAACACACACTAACACACACACTTTCCACCATTGTTGATTATCTTACTTCCGCACTATAACACGAATTTTAATAGTTCTAACATCAACATTCCAACCGGAACCATCATTCCAACCAGAATCTTCCGAGGAGGGTAACAGGGCACCAGGCAAACGTCCAATGTCAGACTCGCCCACACTACACCCCAATCCAATTAGTGACACATATTATGGGGTCTCAACCTCGAACAGGGTGGAACCGGTTGATACGATAATGAATCATGGACCCGAGTTTGAGAAGCACGTAGAAGACTCATGGGCTTATATTTGCAAGCTTTATAGTCGTAAGAAAAAGTCCGCAAAAGTATCGTCCTCGAAAGCCCAAAGAAATGTAAGGTCGAAAAGGTCTTACCAGTTTGTGAAACCTAATACTACTTTGGTAGTATTTGGAGAAGAAATGAACATATCAGAGATGCCAACACCTATATGCTCATGCACAGGGATACCTAGGGCCTGTCGCGGTTGGACTATAGAGGGATGGACCTCCATTTGTTGTACAGCTTCTCTTTCCATGTATCCGTTGCCAACATATGTCGGGCCAAGTCGTATTGTAAGGTTGCCGGGGAGAAGAATGGGTTGTAGTACATTCTCAAAGGTCATAGAAAAATTATTGTTAGAAGGGTACGATCTCGATTGTCCAATTGACTTGAAAGATCATTGGGTTAATCATGGGACTAACAAGTATGCATTGAATAGATAATCGTGTGATCTTCTTAGATTCAGGAATTTGGCTACTTAAACTATAAAGTAGGATTACATAAACAGTTAGTGCTTTTCGTATGTCTATTTCCCTCTTTTCTTTATTGCAAAATTTATATATAATTTGTTTGTAGTTAACACTTTTATTATTGCTTATATCAAAATAGTCTGATAAAGTCATCCTACTTTATCTTGTTTCATCAAGATCCAGATATCTTATTTGTTGTCAGCCATTTTGAAAAATTATTTTCATTTGACGTCATTGCTTACGTTATATGAGTGAATAGTACCTCTCAGTAAAATCATGTATTCTTATTCTAGGTACAAGGCCAATATAAGGTGAAATCTACGGGATTTGATTCCTGCATATAATCACTTAAGTTCATAATCTTCTACTACTATCCTGTTTGCTCTTTTCCAGCCATTTTCTTGAACACATTCATCAAATTACTAACCTAAGCTCCATGTTCGTAAAAAAATGCCTCTTAACACACTAGATCTATTAATATTTCATAATATCTCACTTTACTTAAACATTATAGTCTCCAAAAATCTTAGCTCATTCTATCAGTCAATCGTAACTATAAGTTTGAACTTAGTCTATAGTTCATAATAAATCATTGGTCTACAATTATAGATTATAAGTATCTAAGACCTTAATAAGCATGTATTCTAGATCTTATTCTCATATTGTTATTCCAACAATGACTAATAATTGTAGACAATAATAAGTAATATAGCTTAGACATGGGCCATCCGGTAATGCTTATAATATAAGACATACCATTGGTCAGCCCATCACATTACCAACTCATCCAAAATCCCCTATACTTGTACTACTATTTCAATTAACATAGATTTCAATTCCACACTAATTTTAACAAGTTCCAACTCATATCGCATCAGTCAAGCTCTTGTTCACAATATATCGTTTCAGTTCGAATTTATGACATACTGTTCAAATTCAAGTTCATAACATATCATTCAAGGTTCAAGTTCTCAATACATTATTCATATCATGATATAGCTATCATGCCATCATGTCAAATTCATAATAACTTATCATTATTCGTATAATTTACAATCACGAAACATTCAACACTATATAAATAAAAGGGGTCAAGTCATAACAAGGTGGGTAAAGCATAGTCCGAAATTTAACTTCAACTTTCGACACATTAAAAGTGTTTGTATACAGGGTGTACCATCGGCTAACCCTCCACACCGTTAATATATAGAATGGATGTCCAAAACTCGGTTCCGATATGTTCTCTAAGTGTTGACCGGGTATGTATACAGGGTGTACCAGCGGCTAACCCTCCACCTAACCAACACTCATTAAACATACCGGTTAGCTACTATACTTTATCCACGAGGCGCAATCCATGAGATCATTAACTTTATATGACATAGGATAACCATAGATTTGTTGATCAGGCGCCTCTAGGGTTATCGAATGTTATACTCCATTAATGTCATCATTTCATTTTGCTAGGGGATAAATAATAAATGCATCCAAGATTTCCACCCACATCGACGTTTATCACAATAATTCCACAATCCACGGTGTATCCCGACACTATCATATACGTCCATCAAGTTGTCACATAACAATCAAGTCATCAAATCATAAGTACCCTACGAACTCCGTTTAAACAATTTTTATGCATCATACAGTTCACGTTGCACACAAAATTTCCTATCATGCATGCTAATATGAAATGTGGGTGCAATGGCTATAGACTAGGTCAATCCACCTAATTCTCTACAACCACGGCTCTGATACCATTCTGTAACACCCCAACATGGCGGAATCATGGGTATCACTTAGAAAAGCACAGCACGACATGGGAATTATGTAGAGTCAAACTATATGAAAACATAGGATTGAAATAATCCTTAAACTTATACAAACGTATACAATCATCAACATTCATCGAAATACATGTTCAATCAATAATAAAAGGCAATTCAATCGATAGTAGTTGATCCTAAAAGTAACCCATAAAAGGGAAGTAAGGATCATATCCAGAAAGTCCAAAGCTAGTCCAATCCTAGCAATTAAGCATGCAATCATCCATTTTGTCTCTGATTAACTTGATTACCTGAAAAGTGTACTAAAGAGCGTCAACATAAAGTTGGTGAGTTTGTAGGGACAAGTAACAAGGAATAACCGTGTCGGATAACAACCGTTAACAATAAGTGTGGATTAGGAGAACTAATCACATCCAAGGAAAACCTATAAGGTTTCACATTATCACAATTCAATACAAGTCAACGTTCAACAACAACGATTCCATATAACGTTCAACAACGTTCCATAACGATCAATAACGTTCAACAACAACGATTCCATATAACGTTCAACAACGTTCCATAACGATCAATAACGTTCAACAACGGTGCGGCTTACATAGTTAATAATTAACAATGCGCTAACGGTGCGACTTATATAATAAGTAATGCGCTAACGGTGCGACTTATATAATGAATAATGCGCTAACGGTGCGACTTATATAATGAATAATGCGCTAACGGCGCGACTTATATAATAAGTAATGCGCTAACATGTCCACATCAACAATTTAATCATACAATCAATCAAATCAACAATCAACAGTTAAACAAACATGTACACTTTTCAGCCCGAATCTCAATTGAGTAGGGAGGGTTTACGAAACTCACCTGAAATGTCTGTCAGACAGTAGAAGGTATGTAACAGTCTGAAATGTATTCGTATAGCTCAAACGTATTAGCCTTCTGTAAAGGAAACTGTATAGAATAACCCATTTTGATAGAATTATCAATTTAGTAAAAAAAACTAACGGATAAAGGACTAAAACTGCAAACAGTTTAATGGTTCAGGACTGAAACTGTCAGAAATCTAACGGTTTAGGACTGAAACTGTCAGAAAATCTAATGGTATTTTAACGGTCGTCAGAAAATGGACCTGTTTTGTAATGGATTTTATGACGGTCGTTAATGGCAGTTAAGTATATACTTGGTTTGTATAAATCTTTTATATATATATAGGGGTTGGGTATTGTAAAACAAGTATTAAAGTAAAACAAATAGGACAAGATCTTGACCTTTAGATCATGGTTAAATTGATGTACGAAGATTCACGAAGCAATTGATGCACGATGATTTTCATGATGCACGGTGATTTTCAGTGAAGAGAAACCTATTGTTTTATTTGTTTTACTTTAATACTTGTTTTATTTTACCTAAAACCTATATATATATATACATACATATTTATATATATATTACACACACATACACATACTCATATATATATATGTATATATATATATATATAATATATATATATATATATATAAGCATATATATATATATATATATATACTTACGGTGGTGGTGTTTGGCCGTGATGGTGATGATGAAGGGTTGCAACGAGCAACCGAACAACAGCAGCAGCAGTAATAGTGATTCGGTGGTGATGTACTAAAAAGAACGGGTAGTAGCAGCAAACAAGTAACAGCAGCAGTTGTAAACAATACGATGGTTAGGGTGGTGATTGCTTTCGATGGTAACCGGAAGTAGTAGTAAAACAACGGTGGTTTGGTGGGGAAGATGATGAACAGTAACAATGGAGGTTCGATGATGGTGTAACCACAAAGTAGCAGCGGCAGTTGCTATTCGGAGATTGTTTTGGTTCCTTGGTAACAAACGAACAGCAGCAACAGTAGGATAATAGCAACAGAAATCATGTCGAGCAGTTCGTGGTATAGCTTGGTCGGCTCAACAACAGTAGCAGTAACATGTAGTAGCTACAACATCAGTTCGAGTAATAGCAGCAGTGGCACGATGGTGGTGTTAAAAGGTGATGATCGTGACATAGTTGGTCGGCAATAGCTAGTAATTCTCGAACAGTAACAGTAATGAGCAGCAACAAAAGACGGCAGCAGCTGTAGCAAGACAGCAGCAGAACGGCAGCAGCAGCAACATTAAGGACAGCAGCAGCACTTGATCGAGTAATGGCAGCAGTAACGAGGAGTAGTAGTAGTTGTAACCAAGAGTCGAGCAGCAGCAAAACACGAGCAGTAGTATAGTATTAGCAGCAGCAGCGATAGTTCAAAAGGTGATCGGTTGTAGTGGTGGTCGTGGGAGGTGGTAATCAAGGGTGGTGATGGCTGATTAAAGAAGAAACCGAGAAGGTGGTGGCTGGATATATAATATATATACATCTCTATTTATATTTGTGATGTTTGATCAGTATATATATATATATGTATTATATTATAATACTAACTTATGATTGAGCCTCCTGTTTATTCACGGAAAAGAAACCATCTTCTTAAAAATGGCTTTCAAAGAGGTGCAATAGATAATACCTTATTTATCTTGAAAGAAAAAGGTAATATCTTATTGGTACAAATTTATGTTGATGACATTATATTTGGTTCAACTGATGATGCAATGTGTAAAAAGTTTTCTAAAATCATGTCATCTGAGTATGAAATGAGTTTAATGGGTGAATTAACATTTTTCTTAGGTCTTCAGATTAAGCAAGCTGAAAATGGAATTTTCATAAACCAAGGAAAATATGTCAGAGATTTGTTAAGAAAATACAAATATGATTCAATCCCATCGAAAAACACACCTATTGCAGCACCATTAAATTTGGACTCTGACCCAACTGGCAAACCAGTGAACATAACTGACTATCGTGGTATGGTTGGTTCACTGATGTAATTAACTACCAGTCGACCAGATATAATGTTTGCAACATGTCTATGTGCCAGGTTTCAGGCTAACCCTAAAGAATCACATTTGCACGCTGTTAAGCGTATCTTTAGATACCTGAAAGGGTGTCCTAATCTTGGTCTTGGTACCCCAAAGGCTCAGGGTTAGATCTAATGGGTTATTCAGATTCAGATCATGCAGGTTGTAAGATAGATAGAAAATCAACAACTGGTGGTTGTCATTTCCTTGGAAGAAAACTGGTAAGTTGGACCAGCAAGAAGCAGACGTCAGTCTCTATGTCCACTGCTGAGGCAGAGTACATTTCTGTGGCCAGTTGCTGTGCCCAGATTCTCTGGATCAAGAACCAGTTACTAGATTATGGTCAGAAGTATACAAGGACCCCAATCTTTTGTGAGAACACCAGTGCAATTTCTATATCTCATAACCCAGTGATGCACTCCAAGACAAAGCATATTGACATCAGGTATCATTTTATTCGTGATCATGCTATGAAAGGAGACATTGAAATTCATTTCATCCCCACTGACAAACAGCTCGCTAATATTTTTACAAAACCTCTTGATGAGAAAACCTTTAAACATCTCATCAGCGAACTGGGAATGTTAAATCCTTAAAACTGGAGATTTTTGTTATGAACGCGTCAGTGACACTGATGAAGTTCTCTAGTTAAGGAGGTCCAGATAATCTTTGCTCGCCAGGCTATCGAACGCCTTTGTCATACTATCCTGGCACTAATCGATTTCTGGATCATCATTTTAGGGGGAAAGACTCAAAATAATTTTCTGACTAAAATTCGTTTTGTTTGAAAATGGCAACTGGAGAACTCTCCAGTTGGAAACTGGCGCTGGACAAATCCTCCAGTGACCAGATTCAGTCTTGTCTTAATTTTTTTTATAACGTTAGAAATACTTGGTCAATATTTGTGACACGTGATGGTACTCGAGTGTTTTAAACCACTTGATATCGTCATCTGACGTGTTTAAAGCCATTTTAGTATATGAAAACTGTTTTTATTGGGAAAATGAAAATTAGTGGGCGCGTGAGTAAGTTAAGCCGTCGTAGCATTTAATGCTGACACAATTAATTATGTTTTTATTTCAAAATTCAAACTTATTTTGTTAAAATATCTACAAAATTGATTTTGTTAAATAAAATATAATTTTTGGTATTTCATTGGGATCTTGAATTCCTTATAAATACCCTTATTTACTCCGATCACATTTACTTCCCTTTACATTCTTTCATTACTTCCCAATCATCTAAAATTGCTTCATTTCTCTCTCTGCTTCATAAATCAAGAACCCTAATTCCTAAATTTCAATTTCAATTTCAAATGGCACCTAAATCATCCCGTTCAAGAGATGTAAATCTCTTAACTGTCCCATATGCTCCTTCACCAAATGTCAAACAGGCACATGGTGCTCCTGGTAACACTTCGCTCATCAAATTAAATCCAAATAATCTGATGGCGAGTTTACAAGGAACCCAAGGGTCCAATACCCTTATTGGCAGAATCCAAAGATTTTTGAAGGATTCTCCAATTGGACCCTCATTCTCTCTAAACCCACGCAAGATGTTTCACGACTACTTGTGTGAGTTTTGGTACACTGCTACTCTTTCTTCCGATTGTTCTTCCATCACTTTCACATTAAAAGGTGGAACAGTCCAGTGTACCTTATCAGCAGATGTGTTGAGGGATGCCTTACACCTCAACTACTGGAGAGAGGGTGAATCTCCAGTTGTCATCACCCCAAACATCAATTTTCGCCAAGTCCTCCTTGAAATGGGACATAAGGGGTGCTAGAGAAAGGGGTTTTGAAGACAAAGGGTGCGATGACCATGAAGGGTCTTACACCTTCATGGAGGTATTTTTTCATCCACCTTGTGGAAAGTATGGGTGGGAGTTCTGGTGGACTTGACCAGATTAACTCCACACAAGCAGAGATGGCATACTGCTTGTGGAATGGATTGAGAGTGGATTTTTCTGATATCCTGTTTAGAAGTCTGGTTCAAAAAACTAAAGGGCACCAGGGGACTATGCATCCCCTTCTCAAGGTTTCTCTCTCTTTGTTTTCTACAAATTCTGGGCAGTGAAGCTTATTCAAGCACATATTCACCTTACACTGTCCCAGATTTGTTGAGGAATCTAGACTCTTTAGTATCTGAAGCTAGAGAGGTCGAGATTCCAGATCGAATGCGGATGGCATTCGCCAAAACCGATGCACCAATCCCAGGTGAGTCGGAAAGACAACTGGGCGGGCCTCAAAATAATGAGGGACCCTCCAGTTCGTCTGATGTTATGGTTGTGGATAGAGCAACTATAACTGAGGCAACTCCACTGACCTCTATCCCTGGTGAAGATACCTCGGTATCTGATCCTCCAACAGATGCACCCAACCAGGAAACTGGGGAAGGTCATCTGGAGACTGACCCATCTGGTCAGCCCTCAGTTACATTCATGGATCTGGACATGAATGTTAATGACGAGGAAATCCTTATAGAGTCTTTGGATTCTGAAGGTACTGCATCAGACTTGGAGATTTTTGATTCTGCTGTACAAGATCAAAACCCTTCATCTCCAGTCTCGCTTCCAGATGCTTCAATTTCAGTTTCACCATCCCAAGAAAATGAGCCTACAAATATTCCTTTTCCCACTTATAACTATATGTCTGGAAACAGACGTATGGCACCATCACCATCTGGACAATTCTCACTCCTTCGAGAAATGCCCCCACTACCGCCGCCGTTTGACACACCTGAGCATTCTCAGCATGTCCAACAAATTGAACTTCCAGTCCTTTCTTCTTCCACCATTCCTATTATTACTTCAACAACTGCTGCGATGTCAACTGGGGAGACTTCTCTAAATTTGCCTCCTCCAGTTGCTCCAGTAGAAACTACTGCTGGTCCAGTGACACCTTCTCCTCCGTCACTGGACAGTCAAGTTGTCTCTGTTCAAGCCGATATCCAAAACCTTCTCACCAGGGTGGAGGGTATTCAAAAGACACTTGACAAAAACACCAAGTCTTTCTCCAGATACCACAAGGATCACTTGACCAATATTAAAGTGGTTGATCTGGGATTAACAAGTTTTCATCAAATGAAGACTTGGTGTTGAAGAAGCTGAATGAGCTGGTCACTGGCTGCAACAATCTGGCAACATCTTTAAAAGAAGCCTTTGACCTCACTCAGTCCAAGGTCACAACCTCAATCTCCAACTTGCTGGGCAACACTGTTAGAACATCTGAAGTGGATTTAAGAGAGATTGAAAAACAGGTAAAAGAATTGGTTGACAAGCCTGGGTTGAATGTGACTGAACTTGGGCAGCAGTTAATGACTTCAGTTGGTCAGAAAATAGATGATACGCTGGGTGCTAGAGAACAACAATTGATAGAAAAGGTGATATCTGAGATCACCAAGCTGGCCACTCCTCAGGTTGATCTGGCCCCACTCACTACTGAGATCAACCAGTTGAGGGGCAACATTGATAACTTGAACACCCAGGTATCACTTCATGCTCAGTCTCTGGATAAACTGACAACTGAAGTAGAAAGTTTGAAGAAAAAGGATGAAGAAGTCAAGGATAAGGTGGTTTCTGGTCTGGATGAAGATTCCAAGATTTTGAATGAACTAAAAACTGGTCAGGAACAAGTTGCAGCAAATGTTCTGACCCAATCAAAAGAAACCAACCACCTATGGAGATCTTTCAGGATGATGTGCACCATATTCAAAGAATGCAAGAACATGCAATCGTGGCAGCCTCTTGACCGGTTTCCAGCTCACCATTCTGAATGGGAAGTTATTAGGGCAGGTCTAGATGCTGCCAAGGGGGAAAGAAGTGCAGTTCTTGCACAAATTCAAACTGAAAGTAATCCATCTGGAACTCAAACAGGTAGGGGAATGATTGTGGCTGCCAGTACTGAAGCTGGTGAGCAAAGAATGGATGAAACTGGTGATGTAAGTGATAGGGGGAATGTTGTTGACAAGGGCAAAGGTTTAGCATGTGATGTATCTGCCCAGCCGGCCACTGATGTACCTATGTTGGAAACTGGCAATCTGGATAGGCTTCCTCCAGTTTCAGAAAGTGATAGCAAAAGATTGGCTAGACTTGGCAATGAAGTTAAAGAAAGAAAGAAGATGAAACAAAGAAACCAAGCTGAAGCAAGAGCACATCTTGCACAGATTAAATTGCTTGATATTAGTGATGCTCATCTTTTGGGAATCACTAAGGAGGAGTATGCTAGAGTAAAAAATGATGACAGGATAGTGGGCATGTTGAAAGAAATGCTTGACATTGAACTGGACAGGCACTATCCTGATGAAGAAGCTGAATTTGATGCCAGAAGTTTGAATATATCAGTGGATAAGGCAAAAGAGAATCGGGCCAGTGGGATCATGAAAAGAATTGAAAATGTTAAGAAGGTTGTAAAAAGGGTACTGAATCCACCAAGAAGGAACCCCCAACCAAGAAAACCACTGACCAGAGATGCTGACCTTAGTACATTCATAGAACCAACTGGCGAGGTATCGAATGATGACATCAAGTCTGCTGTACTGGCTGCTGGAGCTGGGAGTATTAAAATATCAAATGAATCTGAAGCAAGAAGCTATTACTCCCAGATCATGGCAACCAGAAGACATAGTGGGACTATCAATGGTGTGGCAACCAGTAGACATAGTGGGACTATCAATGGTGCTAATGTAACAATTAAGCCAGGCACCAAGTACTTTCACGTTGAGGTCAGTTATACCAGAGGGCCACTGGTTAAAACTGACAATCCTGGTGCAATGCAATATGGGTTTTCTGAATGGGTGGAAATGGTGAACGTTTTGGATGCAAAGGCACAAAAGAATAGGTTTGAGAAAGCATGGGTCAACTTCTTGAAGGGCAAGATTCACTACAAAGAGAATCTGGAGCTAAAGTTGAATATTGATCCTGAAGACTCTCAGCCTATCTCTTCAGTGACCAAGAGAAGACGAACTGGCGAAGGGCCATCTAATTAAGTTCTCTTTTCAGTTTATCTACTTGTAATTTTATTTACATTCTGTAACTTGTGTAAATTTCATTTCCTTGTATAAATGAAGTTACCAGTTTGTAACCACAAGGTAGATAATAGTTTAGATCTAACAAACTTAAAAAGAAAAACCCAAGGCATTTATTGATCTATAAAAATGCCTTGGAAAACTTAGATAGATTTAATCGAACAAGTCTCTCCAATTCACACTTGTACAGATACAAGAACTGAAAAAGACTTGCTAATATTTCAGGACAAATAGGGGGAATTTGTTAGGACCAGTTTCAGTGAAACTGGCCAGTCTCCAGTTGCACTGGAGACCAAGAAGATTTGTCCAGAAATATATTGAAGTCCAGTTGCACGGTACAGTCAACGCAACTGAAGACTTCCTCCAGTTGAGAACTGACCAGTTGAAGAATCCTTCCAGTTGGAGTCAAAGACAACAAGTGGAAGATAGAGAATGACAATGGCAGCGAAGCCCAGTTGACATTCTAGTCAGTTACAAACTGGAGACCATCAGTGGAAAGCTCTTACAAAGCTTTACACTGATTACGAGGAATTGACTTTTATGTTTTATGTGCCTTTACCCGGATAATAAGATTTATCTTATTATTTAAGTACAAAAAGGTACATAAAGCTGGTTGAGTAAAGTTGCTTTATACTGCAACTTTACACTGCATTTTAAGGAATTAAATGCTATTCCTTAAATGCTCTCAACTATATTTGTACGGCCAAAGTTAACATCCCAATGTTAACTTTGCCTATAAATACAAGTCATTGCACAACAAGAATAACAAGTAAGTGAGAACACTTCACACTTTGCATACCTGCAATATTCTTGGTGAACTTGTGCAATCTTCTCTCAATCGTAAAAAGGAACATTTCACAACTTTAAGTGTTTCGATTGTTTAGAGAAATTCCAAGTGTAGATCAATTGTAGTTCATAGGTTGTTAGGATATTTACATACTTGTATTATCTTGGTTCCGCAACAACCTTGTAATTTATTTAAAGTTAATAAATAAATTACACTTGAAAATTACATATTGTCTCACCAAATTACTTTACAAGTATTTTGTATTATTGCATTGTTCTTTACTTATTGTCACTTAAATAAGTAATCTATCTAGAACTTGGTATATACTCCTGTAACTGGTCGTCTCCAGTTCAGTGCTTATATTGCAAAGTAACTCCACCATCGACATAGAGGTGTCTTCAGGGTAGTACCATCTATTGAGTTGGGACTTACATAAAATGTTTATAATTTTATTATATTAAAAGAAGTAGACTTATAATAAAGTGTGTATCAACAAGTTTAAAACACACTGTAATTTTTATTTTATTACATTAGTAAAAAGTTACATTAAATTTATGTATATGAATCAAACTTTTTCAACAATTAAATGAGAAAGCTAGAAATGTGGACAGTAGGTTGTTAATTTGTTATGTATACCCATTAATCCATCCCACTAAACTTCCAAAGCATTACAAAAATACCATCATTAAATTTGTTTTTAGCTATAGGTTAATAGTTAAGTTTTGGTTAAAATATAACAAATATTAAAATAATAAAGTTAAAACAATTTTTTTTCTTAATTAAAACGTTGTGTATCATGAAAATCGTCGGCATAAATGTTACACTTGTACTCTATAAATTATCGTGTATCAATTTTATCAAGTTCATTGAGCTCCATAATCAGTTTTTTATGTTAAAAAACTAAAAATTACATATGTTCGAGTTCCTAACAACTTTCACTTTTATATCTATAAACAGATTTAATTCTAATGATATTTTGAAACTATGGCAACGAATATATTTATAAAAAAATGACAATTTAATTCTAATGATATTTATATGTTTTTTGATTATGTAAGAAGTTTATTAGCTAGATAGTTAAGTCCAAAAATTAAAAATATAATAATCCGTCAATCCGTCGGTATTACCGACGGATTACCGACGGATTATGTTATAACACGATTTAAGCTCTGAATTCGATCTATCAATGGCGGTTTGCAAGTGTGTGTTCTTGGTGCGTGTGTGTGTGTTTTGAGAGAGAATAATCGATATAACTGAAAGCTTGGGATTAATTGTGTGTGAAATGAAATGTTAGTTCTTTTCTAGTTATGATTTCTAAGGTATGAGGGCTATATATAGTCTAACAATACAACTATGCTAATTATCACAATTAGCCCCTCAACCTTAGTAATCATTTATCTATGACTTAACAACAAGAATGTCTTCTAATCTTAATTACAATTTATCACCCCCCCCCCCCCCCCCCCCCCCCCCCCCCCACCCCCCCCCCCCCCCCACTATTTTTGGATTTCTAACTTCTCCCCCTTAGTGATTTATTGTAATGAATGAAGTACGTGTTATCTTGTCTTGAATGAATGAAATTGATGAGCCCGGTGGTGAAGACAATTTGGGATGTTGAAACAAGTCTTCAAAGCTTTCTCTTTTGTCTTTGGAGAACTTGATTCAGTCTTGATCTTGGACTTCTTAAAGTTAAATCATATGAAGATTCTCAATGTTCTTTTTGAACAGAGAATGATGAAAGCATGTTTGGCTTGAATCTTCGAGAATTGATGAATAATGAATCAGAGTTGTCTTTTGAAATGCAGAAGAGATGAATCTTGGTTTTGATTCTTCAATCTTCGATTCTTGAGTGAAATTCAACTTTTTGATTCTTCGGTTGTAATTCTTGAACGAATCTCATCTTCTTAAACTGAAGTTTCATGAATATGAACTCTCCCCCTTGATTTATGCATTGGAGTTTCTTGATTAAATGTTGTTGTATGACTTGAAGATCTTGAATGAAGTGTGTTTGATGAAGACTCGTTTGAAGCTTTACTTCTTTGACTTGAATCTTCTAACAAATCTTTCAACCTTTTTGAAGCATTGATCTTTGTCACATCAACTTGAACACTTTGGAGAGTTAGCAATTGAATGAAGTTTAAGATGAAATTCTTATGAATTAATCATGCTCCCCCTCAATCCATGAGTATACATCTTTTGGAGCATCTTTGAATTGTTGAATTGTCTTGAGTGAAAATCTTTTCATCTTCGGTTTCATTCTTATCTCTAAAGTCAATTCAGATTCCCCTTAAAATCAAAATCTTAATCAACTAAAGTCTAGTGAAAATCTGAAACTATTGACTTATCATGAACAATTTTCTCTCCCTATACACAAACTTTGATAAGCCTTTTCCCATTTGAAACACCAAAAAAAATTTCTCAACATAGACTCTCATTCCATTTCTATCACTAACTATGCCTTGAAAGGGATAGAAAGATGGTATCATTTGAAGACAATACCAAATTCATTTCCGAAGCAAAAGCTCAGATGACAAAGACTATGAATCAATCATAATATTTTCTCCCCCTCATAATGACAAAATTGGGAATCAATGTCATTATGCACAAATGAGATTGATTAAGTGTCACAATGAATAAGAAGACATGGAGAAATGTCAACCATCAAAACATCAACCCAACTAGTAGCCCAACCCAAGAGATCCTATGGGTGACTAAAATGTAAGATTGAAGTTGTTAGGACAAACATTATATCATTGTGTTGGTGGTTTCTGTGTTTGTGTGAAGAGAAATGAAACCGGATAAGAATGATCCGTTTGCATGTTCAAAAATCAAAAGGATTAATGAAATGACCGATTGAAATGTATAACATTTTTCGGATTTCCTATGTATCATTGAGATATGCACAAAACAAGTCTCTAACATAGTTCGGTCTGCGGCTTTTCAACCACTAGATTGCTTCAAAGAATATAAATCACGGTTAACACTACCGAAGCATTTGATAACCACAATTTTATCCTTAAAGACTTTTAGGGAAAACCGAGGTCACTTAGACTTCTCGTTAGCTCAATAATCACATAAATGTAATTATGAGACCTACGTTCAACGTTGGAAAAGATGTTAGCATTGGTAGGATTTCCATTCGATCATCGTGGAATATCTTTGCAGATATCACTACGAATGTTCCGGCTATCTCACAAAGAGAAGCAATTATATCACAAAGATATGACGCTAGTGTGTCCTAAAAGAATGAATGATAATCAAATCAATGATCAATCAAAGTAGCTCTAGACACATCGTGATCAAATGAAGTCGGGGACTGGAGCAGAATGTCGCCCTTTTCAATATCAACATCTTCCAAAAGAAGAGTCAATAGAAGTGTGAAAATCTCCGTGAGAATAAAACAAGTATTTGTAAGAAACACTTGAGTGGTTAGGTAAAGATGTGCATTGCTTCACTGGGTCCATGAAGACTTCTTCAATATCGAGATATCAACAAATGACATCCGATAGAAACGTGTTTTACCCGGCTTTTGAGATTTTTGGGAAGGGTATCATTTCTTTTATCCCTTTTCTCACAACAAATCACCTTAACCTCTCACTTTTCGACTTTACTCCCTCCATTCTAGTTGCACGAAATCAACATCACTCAAAATACCCTCACTATCTAATGAAAGAAGTGATTACTCCGGGGTTAGAACTCATCGGCGATGATGAAATTCATGGAGTAAATTTTGAGAAAAACTTATCGCTCATGTGCAAACTAATCACCGAACTCCATTTGATTAAAAATCATTGGAAAAACATCAAATGTGTGAATGAAAAGGTTTGAAACACATTTGAAGTTTGAGAATTTTTGAACTCACAAACTCCCCCTTAATCTATGCAAGAATATATCAAAAATGGTTTTCATAGAAAGGTGGAGCAAAAATTGTTTTTGCGAAATCAAAAAAGAAACACAAAGTTTTGCTTCAACAACAATGTTGGTAGTAAGATAGCTAGGGAGTACACAAAGGCGTTCAATCCGTCGCATCTTACAACAACATGTTGGAGGCAATTAAAAAAATTTTAAGTAAAGTGAAAAATCCAATCAATTAGTACAATATGAGAGAACAAGGGAGTACACAAAGGCGTTCGATCCTTCGTTTCCCATATCACTAATTGAGATTTTTGAAAAGTTTGTTTGGAAAAACAACTTGATTGCTATTACACATACATATTCATATAAGAATACTTGGAAGTACACAAAGGCGTTCGATTCCTTGTTTTCTTATATCAATTTATATGTATAATAACAATGTGTTCAAAAATAAATATATCATTTAAGAACGGGTTACATACATAGTATATGCAAGCCATTAAAAAATCTTTTTGTTTATTTTTGTAATTTTTCAATTTTGTATTTTGTTTTCTGACATGTGTCAAGAATTCCTTCAAATGAAAAAGATTAAGGTTTAAGATTTAACATACCAAGCTTGGAGATCAGAAAATTAAACCTCTTTTCGTCCAACGGTTTTGTGAACAAATCTGCAAGTTGAAATTCAGTTACCACAAAGTAGAGTTCGATGTCACCTTTCTCAATATGATCTTTGAGAAAATGATATCTAACATCAATATGCTTTGATCGAGAGTGGTTTACTGAGTTGACTGCAATGGCAATGGCACTCTGCGAATCACAATAGATAGGAATATGATCATATGTCAGACCATAATCAGTCAGTTGTGTCTTCATCCATAATACTTGAGCACAACAACTAGCTGCAGCCACATATTCTGCTTCAGCCGTTGATAGTGAAACACAGTTCTGTTTCTTGGAAGACCAACTCACAATTTTATCTCCTAAAAATTGTAAAGTACCGGAAGTGCTCTTGCGATCAAGTTTACAACCTGCATGATCTGCATTTGAATAAGCAGTTAGATTGAATCCAGTATCCCTTGGATACCAGAGACCTAAATCGGGTGTACCCTTCAGATAACGAAAGATTCGTTTCACAGCTTGATAATGTAAATCAGTTGGAGCAGCTTGATATCTAGCACACATACATGTTGCAAACATTATATCTGGGCGAGATGCTGTTAGGTACAACAATGAACCAATCATACTTCTATATCTCTTTTGGTCAAATGGTTTCCCATTTGTATCAGTATTAATGGTTGTTCGAGCAGCCATTGGGGTAGAAATTGAAGAACATGAAGTCATCAAACTTTTTCAACATGTCATTTATGTATTTACCTTGGGATATAAAAATACCAGTTGGTAATTGTTTGATTTGAAGACCCAAAAAGTAATTCATTTCCCCAATCATGCTCATTTCAAAATGATTAACCATTAGAGATGAAAAGTTTCTGCAAAATGTTTGACTGGTCGACCCAAATATAATGTCATCAACATATATTTGAACTAGTAGAACATGCTTACCTTGTTTGCGAATGAACAGGGTAGGGTCAATTATGCCTTTGGTAAATCCACCTTTAAGTAAGAAAGTAGTCAAGGAATCATACCATGCTCGGGGTGCTTGCTTAAGACCGATAGAGAGCCTTGTCTAACCTGTAGACATGGTTTGGTCTTTGAGGATCAACAAAACCTTCAGGTTGATCAACGTAGACTTCTTCTTTGAGGTCACCATTCAGAAAAGCAGTTTTCACATCCATTTGAAACACAGTGAAGTTTCGGAATGTGGCATAAGCTAAGAAAATTCGAATGGCCTCCATTCTTGCTACTGGAGCAAAAGTTTCGTCGAAATCAACACCAGGTTGTTGGCAATAACCCTTTGCAACAAGTCGAGCTTTATTTCTTACTACCACTCCATTCTCATCCTTTTTGTTTTTGAATATCCACTTCGTTCCGATTGGATCATCTTTTCTAGGATTTGGAACTAACCTCCATACCTTCAGTCTTTCAAATTGAGCGAGTTCATCTTGCATTGCCTTAACCCACTCTGGATCTTGAAGAGCTTCAGATACCGTTTTGGGTTCAATATTGCTAAGAGAAAGTGCAACAAGACACTCATTTACTGAGGTACGAGTAGTTACTCCTGCTTGTGGATCTCCAATTATTTGATCAGTAGGATGGTCTTTCTGCATACGTGTCCACTTGTGAGCATGAGGAAGAGGATCTTGTTGTTGAAGATCAACATCACCATCATTAAAACTTGAAGTTTGGTGAGAGATGGAATCATAACTTGGTATAACCCTTTCCTCATATGCTGGATGATCAAAGTCAAGTGGTACATACACATTTGGAGTGTTAAGGGGATTGGTTGTCTGAGTGAATTGAGAAGGTTGTTCTTGAACATTCATTTGAGTAGGATTCTCAGGAGAGGATGAAGGAATAGAATCATTTGAAGATGATATTTGCTCAGAAGAACTTGATGATGATTCATGAGTGTTGTTAGGAACTGGATCATGGTTATGAAGAGGTTCATTGTTTGGAATTGGTTCAACGATGATCTGAGGTTCTTGATCATGAACCGGTTTTGAATTATAGAATTCTTCAAAAAGAATATCTAATTCATCACTGGTTGGAGTTGGAAACTTTCTTGAATTTAGAAGCTAAGGTAGAATTCCTTGTAGAAGGACTTGAAGCACTTGAATCCATACTTGTTGGTAGCAAGCTTTCTTGCTCAAAAATCATGCCTGACATCTCATCAAACCACACATTCATTGTTTCTTGAATTGTGTTTGTTCGGCGATTGTAGATTCGGTAGGCAATTGATGTTTTGGAATAACCAACAAAGTATCCTTCATCACCTTTCTTCTCGAACTTTCCAAGATTCTCCCGATCATTCAACGTGTAACAAACACACCCAAATATGTGAAAGTAGTTGATGTTGGGTTTCCGTTTGTTAACAACCTCATAAGGAGTCTTTTCGAACCGCTGATTGATAATGGACCGATTCTGAGTGTGACAAGCAGTGTCAACAGCTTCAGCCCACATATTGGATGGCAATTTGGAATAAGCAAGCATTGTCCTTGCTGCTTCCACCAGCGATCGATTTCTCCTTTCAACAACACCGTTTTGTTGTGGGGTTTCGA
>CM067167.1:84072502-84123335 GCA_034093135.1 Erigeron breviscapus
CTAATTTATCTTTAAACACTTCTCTCATTATTTGTCACTAATTCATTAAGTTTTTAGATATATTTGTATATTTTTTTTATTCAAGCAATTATTGAGATTTTAAGATATTTAAATAGCATTATTAAAGAAATAATAATACTAATACTAGTTATCATAATGTAGAAGGCCATATTACTCTGTCAAATATTAAAACATGTGTAATTTTATAGCTTAAAGGTTAATAGAATTATAGAAGATTTTTAACTTGTTTCTTTAATTAATAATTTTTAAAGTTGAAGGTAAAATGTGAAACTTTTATTCAATGTCATTAAGTTTTTAGATATATTTGTATATTTTTTTTATTCAAGCAATTATTGAGATTTTAAGATATTTAAATAGCATTATTAAAGAAATAATAATACTAATACTAGTTATCATAATGTAGAAGGCCATATTACTCTGTCAAATATTAAAACATGTGTAATTTTATAGCTTAAAGGTTAATAGAATTATAGAAGATTTTTAACTTGTTTCTTTAATTAATAATTTTTAAAGTTGAAGGTAAAATGTGAAACTTGTAACAATCATAAGGGGTTAAAATAAAAAATACAATGACAGTCTTTTTTTTGGATTCATTCTAGGTAAAATAAAACAAATAGTAAAATGAAACAAATATAACAATAAGTTTCATTTCAATGAAAATCACCGTGCATTATAAAAATTATCGTGCATCAATATATATATTTGTGTTTCGTTAATCTTCGAGCGTCAATTTTATTATGATCTAAGGATCAAAATCATGTCTTATTTATTTTACTTTAATACTTGTTTTACAGTATAACCAACCTAAGGGTGGTCCACTAAATCCCCTAGATATGTAGTAGAACCGCCATTGTTTGATTGTCAACAAGCAAATCATAAATATTTCTTGAAGCATGTATACCTTAAACAATCATAGATATAAAGAAATACAAAATTTGATTTTTCTGAATTCAAGAAGATCATGCCTCGAAAAGAAAAAAGATACAAATCAAGAATATCATACCTCAATAGAAAAACTTTTTTCGTATTCGTGCAAGAGTCAATACAAGCCATGTGTAAACATTCTCTATAATCTCGAAGTAAGATGTCCTCCATTCTTTTATCAAGTACAAGCTACCAACTAGTCCCATAAATCCGACAACAAAACCAGAAACTGTGCCAATTAACAGCCCCAAGTCTTGTATATCCTCTTTACCTTCTTTCTCACTAATATGAGTGTCTGATAAGTTATCTCTATTGCAACTCTTCAATAGTGTGGGCCCACATAGCTCATTGTTTCCTCCATAGATAGCTGATGGATCTCCTAAAGTTTGGAGCTGATGTCCAAACGGTATTTGACCAGATAAGTTATTGAAGGATAAATTCAAGTAGCTTAGAAAGTTCAAGGTAGCCAAACTCGGAGGAATTCGTCCAGACAACAAGTTCATCGAAATATCTAAAGATTCCATTTGCTTTAGATCTCCAATCCTTGATGGAATATGTCCGCTTAACAAGTTTCTAGAAAGATTCAAGTTGTTCAACGCTGTAAGGTTCATCAAAACATCGGGAATTTCACCAATAAATTTGTTGCTTGACAGGTCTAAGGATGTAAGAAACCTAAGTGTTTTGGTGTACTTCAATTGAATACCCTTTATGCAAGTCTCAACATTTTCTTCATATCCATCATTGTAATCAAAGTAATTACTAGTCACGATCATACCGGTTAAGTTATAAAAGCAACGAGGGATCATTCCAGTTATGTTATTATTCGCTAAGTTTAAATTCCGAAGAGCGTTGTTTTGACAGAGTTCGAATGGGATCTTACCCGTGAAATTATTTGATTGGAGATTCAAGATTTTAAGCTTTGATAATTTTTTTCCAATCCAAGAAGGGATATTACCCGTCAACAAGTTCTTCCCTAAATCAAAGGTGACTAAGCTTGTCAATTTCTGTAAAGCCATTGGAAGATTGCCCTCAAACTTGTTGTTGTGCAAGTGTAATGACTCGAGGTAAGATAGGAAGCCTAATGACTTCGGAACATCACCAATTATAGTGTTATTTGCAAGATCCATCACCCGTAACTTAATCAAGTTCCCTAAGCATTTGGGAAGAACTCCAGAGAATTTATTATCGGATAAATCCAGTAATTGTATATGAACCAACTCGCATAAGTGTGTCGGAATGCTTCCGATGAAGCGATTTTTCCCAAGAATTAAATAAGTGAGACCTGAGTTAGAAATTTGAATTTGGTAATTATTAATCTAGTTAAAATACATAAAGACAAGTTGAGTTGGGTTATGTTGGACCAATCGTTAGCCTGTTTATAATCTTTGACCTATGAAAACACTAAATAATTTATTCCTGTCTAATCTAAATTCAAAAAAAAAAGAATGTGTAAATGGATTTACCCATTTTAATTGAAAATTAATGTTTTGGTCAGGAACCAATTACGCAACCACAAAATAACTATACCAAATTTATTTCTTAGTTTTTAAAAAACTAAAATGTATAGTCTAACTTTGTTTACGTAAATTTAACATAACGTATTAGAATTAAGCATTCAAACAATTGTTATTTGTATATGATCAAAACCTATATGTTATTTTGTGATTATTTGTTTTTATTATACCATTTACTTACTTTCTTATCTATTTCCATTCATTCTATAAATATAATATGAAAAACCAAAATATTTTTAACTGTAAAAATAACAATAAAAATAATTAAAATGCTATTAGTACAAATTAAACCAAAATTAGTTTTTTTAAACAAGAATAAGTTTTCGCCAAACCTAGTGTTTTTCCATTAACGAATTGAGTTGTTAATCCAAATTTTTAATTCAGCGTAACATCTTTTTTTATTCTCAAACGACAAGCAATATTAAAAATCATGGAACATTTATTGTAAAAAATATTTAGGGTATGTTTGGCAAGAAGCTTTTAAGAGCTTCAAGCTTCAAGCTTTTGGGAAAAAGCTTATATCCAATAAAAAGTCTTGTCTGGATAGAAGAGCTTCAAGCTTTTAGATTGTTATTAAAAGCTCGTTTCTCAAACGCTAGTATTGCAAGCGTTAACAAAAAGCTAGAAGCTTTTACCTTCCAAATTACTTAAATATCCTTTTATATGCGGCAGCACTATTTGTGAGCATAGCTAAATTGGGAGCATCATTTGAGTTTTTTCTTTTTTATTAATTTTTATATACATGTAAGAATTTATGTTAGAGTTTCTTTTTTCATTTTATGTATTTCATATATATTTGTAAAAAACAAATTAAGGTTACTTTTTATATATTTAACTGAGAAGAGATTTATATGTGCATAAATAAATATAAATTTAATAATATTATATATATATATATGGGGGTGGGATAAAATGAGTCCACCTCCTAAAAAAAGTCCAGGGGTCCAGATCTGAGCCGCCCGTTTTCCAGATGAGATCAAAAACGCGGAAGGGCATGATGGTCATTTTACGTCTACTATTATAAATACCAACAACTTGTTCCATTCTAACCTAAAACCCGACTTCTCCATCACCGTCATCCGACTGCCTCAACACCGTCGTCCTCCATCATCTGCCACCGTCGTCCTCCATCATCTGACACCGCCGTCCTCTCAATTTTCAGAATCCGGTTTTTCTCTGAAATTGTAAATTGTAGATTCCGGCCAGCTAGGTTTTTTCCTCTGAAATTACAAATTGCACATTCCGGCCGCCGGTGTTTTCTTCCTCCATCAATCCGAAACTGACTTCTTCTTCCACATTCCGGCGAATTTTCCAATACAAATGAAAACTTACAATGAAGAAGTTAATTCAAATGAAAAGAAGGCTGAATCTGAATCAAGTAAGTAATTACTTTTTGTAATTTATCTATAATTTACTGTCAATTTAATCTTGAATCAACTGTTTTAACTTTTTAATTTTTTAATATTGTTAGGACCAGTTTGAGTGAAACTGGCCAGTCTCCAGTTGCACCTGGAGACCCAGAAGATTTGTCCAGAAATATATTGAAGTCCAGTTGCATCGTACAGTCAACGCAACCGAAGACTTCCTCCAGTTGAGAACTGACCAGTTGAATAATCATTCCAGTTGAAGTCGAAGACAACAAGTGGAAGATAGAGAATGACAATGGCAGCGAAGCCCAGTTGACATTCTAGTCAGTTACAAACTGGAGACCATCAGTGGAAAGCTCTTACAAAGCTTTACACTGATTACGAGGAATTGACTTTTATGCTTTATGTGCTATTACACGGATAATAAGATTTATCTATGTATAAAGTACAAAGAGGTACATAAAGCTAGTTGAGTAAAGTTGCTTTATACTGCAACTTTACACAGCATTTTAAGGAATTAAATGTTATTCATTAAATGTTCTCAACCATATTTGTACGGCCAAAGTTAACATCCCAATGTTAACTTTGCCTATAAATACAAGTCATTGCACAACAAGATTTGAGATAGAAGATATACTTTGCATATTAGACTTTGCATACAATATTCTTGGTGAACTTGTGCAATATTCTCTCAATCGTAAAAAGGAACATTTCACAACTTTAAGTGTTTCGATTGTTTAGAGAAATTCCAAGTGTAGATCAATTATAGTTCATAGGTTGTTAGGATATTTACATACTTTGTATTATCTTGGTTCCGCAATGTCACACCCCGAAAAATGCGGAAAGGTACGGGGCGCGACCTTCATGAGATCACAACACAAGTTCATAATGAACGGCCATTAAATGGAGTCGTTTGGAAATACATTTATAAAATAGCGTTATTTGATAAGTTGAGACGAAGTATTTGGGAGGAAATTGTACTTGAGAAATAACAACCACTTAACGTGTCATTTTAAAATATATATCGAAAGATAACATTGTTTAGGAATTTAGAAACAACATATGATATGAAATCGTTTGTCAAAAACTTTAAGTTGTCATTAGGATAACATAATTAGAAACATGTCTTTAGCAAATTGACGGAAACATTCCTAAGGCATGATGGGTGGGGCAAGTTCTTCATATAGCATGTAGCGTCAAGCAATCCAAACATAAAGCGAGCATCTAGTACCTGAGAATGCATGCTAAAATGGGTCAACAATAATGTTGGTGAATTCATAGGTGTAATAAAATACTTTTTCCATGGAACCACAAGATTTAAGTGCGACCATTGCCAACCCGCAATGTCGTGTAGCCATTGCTCAAAAACAATGCTAGGAAACATAATGTATACATTGTACTAAGCTCATGAATTGAAACTCGACGGTAATAAGTAACATTGTGCCTCGGCAAGTATTTGATCCATAATACTTGGGAATCCAAATATGCATGCATTCGTTCGACCATCAACGGTCAAGTTGGTGCGACCAACCCGAATGGGGGTGTCAACCCAAATAGTACTATTCATCATATCTCGTTTAAATCCATAACTAACAATTCATGATGGGAGGACTTTAATGGGATCGAGCAACTTAGACAATCATCATATACATAGTTTGGTACTTGTGTTCCACATGTGAAACATAGAGCATGCATCTCACCCAAAATAGTAAGAAAGTGTGGGCTATGAACTCACCTTAGTTTCAAGTAGCAACAATTTGCAAATAGAGAATCTTCTTGAATGTGTTAACCTATAGAAATAAAATATAAACTTGTCTTAACAATCTATGCTATTATGTTCCTAAGGAATTTCCCTCATTCTTCCAAATAATATTGTTATAATACATTTTCTTAAAAAATGTTTTCTTATGTGATAATCGTTAGGGTTGTCCACGTGCTAGTTGGAGTTGGTCTTTCATGGGTTTATATATTATTAATATAATATAATAGTAATAATAATAATAGCGATATTATGACTATTCTCCCACACAACCCATACACGTGAAATGGCAAAGAAGTATGGTTGCGTGTTGAAATAAATCATAACATGGCATTCGCGATCATTCTCCCTCACAACCCATACGAGTGCACCGGTTTCCATAATAGGAGTTGGGCAATTGTCAATTAAGTATGGTTGTGAGTTGGAATAACCACGAATTAAAATATAAAAATATAAATATGTCGCCGCACAACTTTGCACCAACATTCTAAATAGAAGATGGGCATGGTGGGTCTATATATAAATATAATATAATCATATAGGTCATGTTTGCACCGAGCGTGCTAAGTCACCGCACACTTTGCACCGATGTCCTAAATAGGAGGTGGGCATGGTGGGTCAAGTTATATTAATAGATATATATATATACGTATATAACATATATTAATATATATATACATAGTTATTTAGTGGCATTTAACTAGCACGTTTTCCCAACCTTACCAACATAGATTATCACAACAATGATTATACTTAAAGCATGCTTTTATATTTCCAAGAAAAGGCTAATCATTATGCATGTTGGGATTATTGTCATAAAGGTATTTCTTGGAAGAGGGAAATATTCACCTAGGAAATATACATTTATTAAATGCAATACAATCATTATTAATCTAGATAATTAATTAAATTAATTAGTTAGGTAAATTCCAAAATATCAGAATGATATTACCAAAAGAAAATTCTGTTTTCAATGTGTAACAGTAGCTCGTGACTCGACATACATTTGAAATGAGAATTTGAAAAGTCGTTTTCCATTTCGGGGTTACAACTCGGCCGAAGTTCATGGCCAGAAGGAGAAAATGATTTTTTTGTTTTGAGCAGCCTAAAGGTCGACATTTCAGTCACCAAAACAGTGACAAGACAGGGGTGGTCTATGGTGGTGATAGAAGGTTGTAAAAGGTGGTGGCTTATGGTGGTTTCGACCTGAAACCGAAACGAAAAGTGCCGAGACTTTGCATGACCGTATAATAACATCACAAATGACTTAAGGACTAGTAAACAACCTGTTTCGAAGGTTCAAACAGATTTGTAATGGTGGCTGGAGGTGGCTGGTCGCGGTGGTTAGTGGCTGCGAAAAAGAAAGACAAATAAGAAAAACGTTTTTGAGTTTTGTGGCACAACAACTAAGCATGGAGGGATCTGTAGCGACCTGTTATGATGTCTGGCTGCTTCTCCTTCCTTCTGGACGTCTCGGGGTGGTGGTGGTGCGGTGGTGCTCGGCTGCGACGGGAAAGAAAGAAAAACGAAAGAGAAACCGGTTAGGGTTTTTAGAGAGGAAGAAGAAATGGGTTTGTGTTAGGAGGTATATACTTACGTTCCTCACCTTCCTGGATGTTAATGGAGCCGAAAGGGGGTGGCTGGCAGTCGGTCGGCAGCAGCAGCGGCGGCCAGCAGCAGCAGCAGCGACCAGCAGCAGTGGTGGGGGTTTTGGTTGTTTTAGGGTTGCAGAAAAACCTTAGGGTTAATAGGGGTGGCTGCCGGGTCTGTTTTCCGGCGAGATGGGGGTGACAGGCGGCGGTGGTGAGGCTGGAAGAGGGTGGCCGGCGGTGGGGAGAGGGAAAGGTTGAAGAAGATGAATAGTCCTTTTTGGCTTTTGGTTGGCTTTTGTTTGTTGTGAGGGAGAGTTCTCACGTGGATGTGTTTTGATGTGTTTGTCTGCCTATGTACTTTTACACGTTTAGTATATATATATGTATGTTGGTCACGTGGGTGAGGGGAAGAAAAAAAGAAGCAGGGAGTTGGTCTCTTTTGAAGTCTCACTAGTGGGCTTTTGGGTCATGGTTTGGGGCTTGGGCTCATGAGTCCAAAAATGGCATGGGCTAAAGGATGGGTGGGCTTATTTGACTAGTTATTTTATTTAGCCTCTTTTAATTACATTAGTTAGTTGGCCCATAAGTTTTTATAATATCATATATATTATCTGTATAAATTTTTAGTTAGGAAACTAAAAATAACATGTCATGTTTTCTTTATAATTCATATTTTTATAAATTGTGTAAATTATCATTATTGCATAAGAGCGTTCTTTAATTATTTAGTAACTATATAACGGCATATATTTCATATGGCACTTTTACTAACGAAAGAGATCTTAACTAGATACATATTGTCACATAAAAATTTATATATCACCAAAAATGCATATTATGGAGGTCCTCCTTGACCGGTTCATCAACCCGATGAATGTGTGTCGGCATCGTTATTTCATAACGACGTTTGATCATGGTTGACACATAAGGATTTAAATATCACATATTTAAATTTAACTTTCTATAAATAGCACATGAAAAGTAAACTTTCTAAGTTTGGCAAATCGAAATTTTGCGGGTGTCACATTCTCCCCGTGTTAATGGAAGTTTCGTCCCGAAACTTAAGTCGTGTCGTCGGTAATCATGAAGTTTATGAATAGTGGAGGATACGTTTGTTTCATATGGGTTTCATATCCGTTGGAGGTTGGGACTCGTGTCGAATTCAATCGACCTAATGTTAGAACTATGAGTTTATCTAAACCTTTTTGTCGCTTGGCCTATGGTTTCCATTGAATCGGTTGACGAGGTGTAACTTGTAACAATTCGAATTTCGTCGAGCAGAATAATGATGTGTATGCTACCAAGTTCTTGAATGATCGAATGCACCTCGGGTTTATCCTCCACCGTTTCCCCAAAACGAATGGTCTTTTTGCATTTGGTGATTCCTTTACTATCACTTTGGCTATTACTTGGCATGCCTCTTACTCTCACATAACTTCTTTAACGGACTCGGTATGCCGTCAATCGGTTTTGCTAATTGTATAATCTATTTGGTGACTCCATAATTGATTCTGGGGTTGATGATTTGGCTATCTCTGACTTCAATCTAACTGATAGGCGATCTACACTTTCTCGCATAAAGTGCCTAAACGGGGTAGCCTTGTATGAATCTTGTACAATGGTAGATGGTCCACTCAGCTATTGCGTTTGAACTCTTCTCTCACTTTGTCCCTAATAAATCTTATCGTAATAATACTACTTTTATCCAACTACACCATTAATATCTTAAAATGCCATATTCTACCCTTTATTTCCTATAGGTGCAACTTAAGTGCTAATTCGTTTGTGTTTTCTAGATGTTACGTATCCATCATAATACAAAAATTTAATCCCCAAATTAATTCAACCTTTCAAATCTTTCCTTATTGTACGGAAGTCTTATAATCCCTTAAATGGTAACTATGGTTATAACTTATCCGTCCATCGTGTGGAGAGATTAGCTAAGACTTGAAGAAAGTTAGGCATGGATTTACGACTAAGCGGGTGAGGCCTAACGAACACGCTAATGATTAATCAAAACGGGCATAAGATATCTCTCATGGGCTTGGAATTAACGCACGGTTTATGTGTTGGATATGATCGGATGGAAAGAAGGCTTATGAATAAAATACGTGTTTTGTAAACTAGAAATGAGAAGATATAGCAAAATTTTGGTTTGGTAGATGTAAAGGCACCCTTTTTCGGACTTGGTAGTCACTTGACCATATATCTATAGTCAAAGGAAAATCAATCTCGTCGCAAATACGTTTGATGAAATTTACACCATAGATTTAATATTTATACATTTACATAGGTTTAAAGATCTATACCAAAGGTTAAAATTTGTATTTTTCAAAAAGTTTCAACCCATAACAATGCGCTTGTAAATATGTTCAATGAAATCACACACCATAAGCTTACGAGCTACCACTTTTACCCTTCCCCCCCTCCTCTGCACCCCCACCCGCCCCCCTTCCCCACCACATAAACCTCCCTACCCCACTTCCCCCGCCTCCCCCTCCACCCCCAACTTACCCTAACAATGCGCTTGTAAATATGTTCAATGAAATCACACACCATAAGCTTACGAGCTACAAAACTTTTGAAATTTAAACATATATTCTTCCAAAGTGGTTTTTTTTTTTTTTTTTTTTTTCATGTGACGTTCTCTTCAGCTTTTTAACGGTCTTCTATCCTCAAAATATTACGTAAGTATCCACCGAATGTTCTTATGTTAGTGGGGCATGCCATCACGGAGTAGACCTCTTCGGGACTCGCTTCATTTGAGTAACTACCGGTGAAGATTGTGGATAATGCGGTGTTGATGCGTTGTTTCGGCTATGGGTAGAAGGGTCGTCCTTAAAAACTACTCATTACTTGATTTTGAGTTCTTATTATTCATCAATTCCTCAGGGATCTTAGTAAATTCTCATTAATTAAATCATGACTTAAAGTTTCTTCTTAACCTTCTGGGGATAGCCGCACATGGCTCTTTCTAGGTCTACGGTAAATCTTATTTCTAAGACGGGGGCACTGATAGTTGAACATTCTTCAAAGAGACTAATTATGTCAAATCTAGGCATGTGCACGGGGTCTCGACGTAGTAGGTCCTTGAAATAAAGGAAAATAAACTTGATATCTAAGAAGTATTGTGGGAACATGTGAAGCATAATTAAGGTGCATAAAGTGTCAAGCATAAATAAGTATAAAGGGGAAAAGCTACTTTCAAACTCCAAAATAACTATTTTGAGCCTTAAATGATCTATCCCAAATGTATGTAGCCCTATAATACGCAAACTAATATTCTAAAATTCTTGATGACCGTTGGTTGACTCGTTATCCCAAACAAGGTTTCCTTCACTTGTGGGTTTCGTTACACGTAGGTATTTAAATAACTAATTATTTAAATTGATCTTTCTAAGATGGCACGTGTGATAGTGAACTATAACTTCCATTGGAAACTCGGTGTTCAACATGAGCCTATAAGAAACCTTAATCTTTCCCCTTATAGAAGGGTCAATTGAAGTACATTGCAATCAAATAGAAGCATGCATAAAATATCACATAAACGTAGCAAGCATAGAATCTTATCGTGTAAAATGGGAACATGTAATTCAAGTATAAGCATACGTTCATTATACAAGGACGGACATGTAACTCATGTGTAAGTGTATGGGTGATTGGGTAACTAAGGTGGTGCACAAAACTAGGGGTCTTCGTATGGTTATAGTCTAGGTTCATCAATTTGCAACCTAGTTCACTATAACCTTGTCTCTGATACCAATCTGTCACACCCCGAAAAATGCGGAAAGGTACGGGGCGCGACCTTCATGAGATCACAACACAAGTTCATAATGAACGGCCATTAAATGGAGTCGTTTGGAAATACATTTATAAAATAGCGTTATTTGATAAGTTGAGACGAAGTATTTGGGAGGAAATTGTACTTGAGAAATAACAACCACTTAACGTGTCATTTTAAAATATATATCGAAAGATAACATTGTTTAGGAATTTAGAAACAACATATGATATGAAATCGTTTGTCAAAAACTTTAAGTTGTCATTAGGATAACATAATTAGAAACATGTCTTTAGCAAATTGACGGAACATTCCTAAGGCATGATGGGTGGGGCAAGTTCTTCATATAGCATGTAGCGTCAGTCAATCCAAACATAAAGCGATCATCTAGTACCTGAGAATGCATGCTAAAACGGGTCAACAATAATGTTGGTGAATTCATAGGTGTAATAAAATACTTTTTCCATGGAACCACAAGATTTAAGTGCGACCATTGCCAACCCGCAATGTCGTGTAGCCATTGCTCAAAAACAATGCTAGGAAACATAATGTATACATTGTACTAAGCTCATGAATTGAAACTCGACGGTAATAAGTAACATTGTGCCTCGGCAAGTATTTGATCCATAATACTTGGGAATCCAAATATGCATGCATTCGTTCGACCATCACGGTCAAGTTGGTGCGACCAACCCGAATGGGGGATGTCAACCCAAATAGTACTATTCATCATATCTCGTTTAAATCCATAACTAACAATTCATGATGGGAGGACTTTAATGGGATCGAGCAACTTAGACAATCATCATATACATAGTTTGGTACTTGTGTTCCACATGTGAAACATAGAGCATGCATCTCACCCAAAATAGTAAGAAAGTGTGGGCTATGAACTCACCTTAGTTTCAAGTAGCAACAATTTGCAAATAGAGAATCTTCTTGAATGTGTTAACCTATAGAAATAAAATATAAACTTGTCTTAACAATCTATGCTATTATGTTCCTAAGGAATTTCCCTCATTCTTCCAAATAATATTGTTATAATACATTTTCTTAAAAAATGTTTTCTTATGTGATAATCGTTAGGGTTGTCCACGTGCTAGTTGGAGTTGGTCTTTCATGGGTTTATATATATTAATATAATATAATAGATAATAAGAATAATAATATAGCGATATCATGACTATTCTCCCACACAACCCATACACGTGAAATGGCAAAAAAGTATGGTTGCGTGTTGAAATAAATCATAACATGGCATTCGCGATCATTCTCCCTCACAACCCATACGAGTGCACCGGTTTCCATAATAGGAGTTGGGCAATTGTCAATTAAGTATGGTTGTGAGTTGGAATAACCACGAATTAAAATTATAAAAATATAAATATGTCGCCGCACAACTTTGCACCAACATTCTAAATAGAAGCTGGGCATGGTGGGTCTATATATAAATATAATATAATCATATAGGTCATGTTTGCACCTGAGCGTGCTAAGTCACCGCACACTTTGCACCGATGTCCTAAATAGGAGGTGGGCATGGTGGGTCAAGTTATATTAATAGATATATATATATACGTATATAACATATATTAATATATATATACATAGTTATTTAGTGGCATTTAACTAGCACGTTTTCCCAACCTTACCAACATAGATTATCACAACAATGATTATACTTAAAGCATGCTTTTATATTTCCAAGAAAAGGCTAATCATTATGCATGTTGGGATTATTGTCATAAAGGTATTTCTTGGAAGAGGGAAATATTCACCTAGGAAATATACATTTATTAAATGCAATACAATCATTATTAATCTAGATAATTAATTAAATTAATTAGTTAGGTAAATTCCAAAATATCAGAATGATATTACCAAAAGAAAATTCTGTTTTCAATGTGTAACAGTAGCTCGTGACTCGACATACATTTGAAATGCGAATTTGAAAAGTCGTTTTCCATTTCGGGGTTACAACTCGGCCGAAGTTCATGGCCAGAAGGAGAAAATGATTTTTTTGTTTTGAGCAGCCTAAAGGTCGACATTTCAGTCACCAAAACAGTGACAAGACAGGGGTGGTCTATGGTGGTGATAGAAGGTTGTAAAAGGTGGTGGCTTATGGTGGTTTCGACCTGAAACCGAAACGAAAAGTGCCGAGACTTTGCATGACCGTATAATAACATCACAAATGACTTAAGGACTAGTAAACAACCTGTTTCGAAGGTTCAAACAGATTTGTAATGGTGGCTGGAGGTGGCTGGTCGCGGTGGTTAGTGGCTGCGAAAAAGAAAGACAAATAAGAAAAACGTTTTTGAGTTTTGTGGCACAACAACTAAGCATGGAGGGATCTGTAGCGACCTGTTATGATGTCTGGCTGCTTCTCCTTCCTTCTGGACGTCTCGGGGTGGTGGTGGTGCGGTGGTGCTCGGCTGCGACGGGAAAGAAAGAAAAACGAAAGAGAAACCGGTTAGGGTTTTTAGAGAGGAAGAAGAAATGGGTTTGTGTTAGGAGGTATATACTTACGTTCCTCACCTTCCTGGATGTTAATGGAGCCGAAAGGTGGTGGTTGGAGTTCCGGTCAGCAGCAGCAGCGGCGGGGAGCAGCAGCAGGGCGGCCAGCAGCAGCAGCAGCGACCAGCAGCAGTGGTGGGGGTTTTGGTTGTTTTAGGGTTGCAGAAAAACCTTAGGGTTAATAGGGGTGGCTGCCGGGTCTGTTTTCCGGCGAGATGGGGGTGACAGGCGGCGGTGGTGAGGCTGGAAGAGGGTGGCCGGCGGTGGGGAGAGGGAAAGGTTGAAGAAGATGAATAGTCCTTTTTGGCTTTTGGTTGGCTTTTGTTTGTTGTGAGGGAGAGTTCTCACGTGGATGTGTTTTGATGTGTTTGTCTGCCTATGTACTTTTACACGTTTAGTATATATATATGTATGTTGGTCACGTGGGTGAGGGGAAGAAAAAAAGAAGCAGGGAGTTGGTCTCTTTTGAAGTCTCACTAGTGGGCTTTTGGGTCATGGTTTGGGGCTTGGGCTCATGAGTCCAAAAATGGCATGGGCTAAAGGATGGGTGGGCTTATTTGACTAGTTATTTTATTTAGCCTCTTTTAATTACATTAGTTAGTTGGCCCATATGTTTTTATAATATCATATATATTATCTGTATAAATTTTTAGTTAGGAAACTAAAAATAACATGTCATGTTTTCTTTATAATTCATATTTTTATAAATTGTGTAAATTATCATTATTGCATAAGAGCGTTCTTTAATTATTTAGTAACTATATAACGGCATATATTTCATATGGCACTTTTACTAACGAAAGAGATCTTAACTAGATACATATTGTCACATAAAAATTTATATATCACCAAAAATGCATATTATGGAGGTCCTCCTTGACCGGTTCATCAACCCGATGAATGTGTGTCGGCATCGTTATTTCATAACGACGTTTGATCATGGTTGACACATAAGGATTTAAATATCACATATTTAAATTTAACTTTCTATAAATAGCACATGAAAAGTAAACTTTCTAAGTTTGGCAAATCGAAATTTTGCGGGTGTCACACGTAACAACCTTGTAATTTATTTAAAGTTAATAAATAAATTACACTTGAAAATTACATATTGTCTCACCAATTTACTTTACAAGTATTTTATATTATTGCATTGTTCTTTACTTATTGTCACTTAAATAAGTAATCTATCTAGAACTTGGTATATACTGTAACTGGTCGTCTCCAGTTCAGTGCTTATATTGCAAAGTAACTCCACCATCGACATTGAGGTGTCTTCAGGTAGTACCATCTATTGAGTTGGGACTTACAAATATAATATATGTATGTTAACTGATACATTTTTAGCAAAAAATTGAATAAATAGTCTATTAAATCTAAAGTATTAAATGATATTTTGTGTTGTATTTAATACAGTTTAATTGTATACTTTGATTTGTATGAGCTTCAAATATTTAGTACCTGCAAATGCATAATTTCATTTATATGATAATTCTGTGTTTAACTGCAAAGTCTATTAAGTAATTACACATTCTGTTTTTTTTTCTTTAACAAAAATTAGATGTGATGCTTTTTTTTATTAATTGTTTGTAAAAAAGAAACAAAACAGTGTTGAGTTTTTGTGTATAGAGAACAATTATAATCAAAAAAAGTATTCTGTAAGTTATGTAGCTTACACATGGGTAATTTAATATAAAATACAAGAAAGTGATCTGTAACTTGTAGGTTACACATGTGTAAGTTATGTAGCTTACACATGGGTAAGTTAATATAATTACACATGGGTAAGTTACTTTTTTGTTTTTTTGACTGCTGTTGTGTTAGCATTGTGGCATACTATTTAGAATATACAATTTCGTACATTCTGATATAATAACTCAAACAATGCTTGTTTGATTGTTTTTCGGTGTGGCAGGGGTAATTGATTTGTTTGGTTGTTCGAATGTTTTTGGTTTGGGATTGTGAAATAAGTTGAACCTGGTTTTAGTTTATGCATTGTATATAAAACAAACTTGATACATATTTTTTTATTATGTATGCATCATCCTTTCTTTGTCTCCCATGTTTAAGATCCACTTCTAATTGGAACCACATCCTTGTTCCATAATGATGAGTTTATTTATAACGTATGATTGGTACTAGTTGCAAACAAGTATGTTTTGATTCTTCATTACGGGATTTATTTGATTAGAAAAAGATGATAAATAAGAGTATTGATGCTAATGGGTTTCTCTGTTTGGTACAATGTTTTAACTGTTAACAAGGTTTTGATCAGGATTCAATATAATTGTCAGGTTTTTTTCATTGCTCGAACCGAAAGTGTTGTAATTTATAGTTTATACTTGAAGTTTGTGAACTCTGGACGCAGTCACGTCGTCTTAGAACGGAGACCAAAATGTATTTGTCACCTGCATGATAGGGACAGAATAAAGACGAATCGATAGTTGCCTTACCTATTGATGAGTTGATTGAAAAGGCTGATGGATTTGCTGGTGTCTTCCCTGGTACATAGCATATAGGCATCGACTGTTATCAATTAAAGATGAGTTACATAGCCGAACTTGAAAGGAAAGTCCAAACACTGCAAACATAAACAACAGCATTGCCTGCTCAGTTGACCCTTTTGCAGGTTTGTCTACATTCATATAATGTTGATCATTTGGGTCAGGCTTTTCACAAGTTAAACTTGGTCAATTTGTTAGCTTTTCACAAGTTTACCAAAAGTACAAAGTGTAAGTGCACGTTTTGGTGCACAATTTGTGTCCGATGCATCTCAATTAAAGGGCTGTTACTTTACAGAGATTATCCAGACAACAGGACAAACTCGTGTGAACAGTAACACGAGTTTGGACAAACTCGTGTGAACAGTAAAACGAGTTTGGACAAACTCGTGTGAACAGTAACACGAGTTTGGACAAACTCGTGTGAACAGTAACACGAGTTTGGACAAACTCGTGTGAACAGTAAAACGAGTTTGGACAAACTCGTGTGAACAGTAACACGAGTTTGGACAAACTCGTGTGAACAGTAACACGAGTTTGGACAAACTCGTGTGAACAGTAACACGAGTTTGGACAAACTCGTGTGAACAGTAACACGAGTTTGGACAAACTCGTGTGAACAGTAACACGAGTTTGGACAAACTCGTGTGAACAGTAACACGAGTTTGGACAAACTCGTGTGAACAGTAACACGAGTTTGGACAAACTCGTGTGAACAGTAACACGAGTTTGGACAAACTCGTGTGAACAGTAACACGAGTTTGGACAAACTCGTGTGAACAGTAACACGAGTTTGGACAAACTCGTGTGAACAGTAACACGAGTTTGGACAAACTCGTGTGAACAGTAACACGAGTTTGGACAAACTCGTGTGAACAGTAACACGAGTTTGGACAAACTCGTGTGAACAGTAACACGAGTTTGGACAAACTCGTGTGAACAGTAACACGAGTTTGGACAAACTCGTGTGAACAGTAACACGAGTTTGGACAAACTCGTGTGAACAGTAACACGAGTTTGGACAAACTCGTGTGAACAGTAAAACGAGTTTGGACAAACTCGTGTGAACAGTAACACGAGTTTGGACAAACTCGTGTGAACAGTAACACGAGTTTGGACAAACTCGTGTGAACAGTAAAACGAGTTTGGACAAACTCGTGTGAACAGTAACACGAGTTTGGACAAACTCGTGTGAACAGTAAAACGAGTTTGGTCCACGCGTTTGGAAGCCCACGAGTTTGAAGCCCAGCCCATTTCTAGCCTATATATTGTGTTCTTAGGTTTCGGTTTTAGGTGATGATTTGAGTTGCAACAGATTTCATTCACGGCAGGCTGAGGTATGCGCAAACCTCAGTCCGTAAGTCCACCATATTATTCGATTATCAAGAGTCGTCTCGTTGATTGTAATCCGTAATCATCGTAGATGTATTGTAAACGGATTTATTCATTGTAATCATTCGACTAATGATAAAGGAATCAGATTTATATCTCCTGTTCATATTGATTTCGTGTTTGTTTCATTCAATTACCTCAATAACGATTATGTTTGGATTCCGCACTTACATAGTCGTAGGAATCGCGAATCGATCGATTCCCCGGCACTTTCAAGTGGTATCAGAGCAGGAGAGGCTTTATGTCTCTGATTCGTGGTTCGTTTTTAGGGTTTTTGGATGAAGAATTTCGATCAGATCTGTTTTGTGCAGATGAGATTACACGCGTTTGGGAAAACACGCGTTTACAAACCCTACTTTCACGTGTTTACTTATAACGCGTTTGCAAATTCCTAAGTGTCACGCGTTTGTACCACGCGTTTACATTGTTGCACGTGTTTACCTTTGATCACACGCGTTTACCATAGTCTCACGCGTTTGAAGATTGGTCCACGTGTTTAGGTAGCGTGTTTAGTTAAACTTGTGTGAACAGTACCACGAGTTTGGACAAACTCGTGTGAACAGTACCACGAGTTTGGACAAACTCGTGTGAACAGTACCACGAGTTTGGACAAACTCGTGTGAACAGTACCACGAGTTTGGACAAACTCGTGTGAACAGTACCACGAGTTTGGACAAACTCGTGTGAACAGTACCACGAGTTTGGACAAACTCGTGTGAACAGTACCACGAGTTTGGACAAACTCGTGTGAACAGTACCACGAGTTTGGACAAACTCGTGTGAACAGTACCACGAGTTTGGACAAACTCGTGTGAACAGTACCACGAGTTTGGACAAACTCGTGTGAACAGTACCACGAGTTTGGACAAACTCGTGTGAACAGTACCACGAGTTTGGACAAACTCGTGTGAACAGTACCACGAGTTTGGACAAACTCGTGTGAACAGTACCACGAGTTTGGACAAACTCGTGTGAACAGTACCACGAGTTTGGACAAACTCGTGTGAACAGTACCACGAGTTTGGACAAACTCGTGTGAACAGTACCACGAGTTTGGACAAACTCGTGTGAACAGTACCACGAGTTTGGACAAACTCGTGTGAACAGTACCACGAGTTTGGACAAACTCGTGTGAACAGTACCACGAGTTTGGACAAACTCGTGTGAACAGTACCACGAGTTTGGACAAACTCGTGTGAACAGTACCACGAGTTTGGACAAACTCGTGTGAACAGTACCACGAGTTTGGACAAACTCGTGTGAACAGTACCACGAGTTTGGACAAACTCGTGTGAACAGTACCACGAGTTTGGACAAACTCGTGTGAACAGTACCACGAGTTTGGACAAACTCGTGTGAACAGTACCACGAGTTTGGACAAACTCGTGTGAACAGTACCACGAGTTTGGACAAACTCGTGTGAACAGTACCACGAGTTTGGACAAACTCGTGTGAACAGTACCACGAGTTTGGACAAACTCGTGTGAACAGTACCACGAGTTTGGACAAACTCGTGTGAACAGTACCACGAGTTTGGACAAACTCGTGTGAACAGTACCACGAGTTTGGACAAACTCGTGTGAACAGTACCACGAGTTTGGACAAACTCGTGTGAACAGTACCACGAGTTTGGACAAACTCGTGTGAACAGTACCACGAGTTTGGACAAACTCGTGTGAACAGTACCACGAGTTTGGACAAACTCGTGTGAACAGTACCACGAGTTTGGACAAACTCGTGTGAACAGTACCACGAGTTTGGACAAACTCGTGTGAACAGTACCACGAGTTTGGACAAACTCGTGTGAACAGTACCACGAGTTTGGACAAACTCGTGTGAACAGTACCACGAGTTTGGACAAACTCGTGTGAACAGTACCACGAGTTTGGACAAACTCGTGTGAACAGTACCACGAGTTTGGACAAACTCGTGTGAACAGTACCACGAGTTTGGACAAACTCGTGTGAACAGTACCACGAGTTTGGACAAACTCGTGTGAACAGTACCACGAGTTTGGACAAACTCGTGTGAACAGTACCACGAGTTTGGACAAACTCGTGTGAACAGTACCACGAGTTTGGACAAACTCGTGTGAACAGTACCACGAGTTTGGACAAACTCGTGTGAACAGTACCACGAGTTTGGACAAACTCGTGTGAACAGTACCACGAGTTTGGACAAACTCGTGTGAACAGTACCACGAGTTTGGACAAACTCGTGTGAACAGTACCACGAGTTTGGACAAACTCGTGTGAACAGTACCACGAGTTTGGACAAACTCGTGTGAACAGTACCACGAGTTTGGACAAACTCGTGTGAACAGTACCACGAGTTTGGACAAACTCGTGTGAACAGTACCACGAGTTTGGACAAACTCGTGTGAACAGTACCACGAGTTTGGACAAACTCGTGTGAACAGTACCACGAGTTTGGACAAACTCGTGTGAACAGTACCACGAGTTTGGACAAACTCGTGTGAACAGTACCACGAGTTTGGACAAACTCGTGTGAACAGTACCACGAGTTTGGACAAACTCGTGTGAACAGTACCACGAGTTTGGACAAACTCGTGTGAACAGTACCACGAGTTTGGACAAACTCGTGTGAACAGTACCACGAGTTTGGACAAACTCGTGTGAACAGTACCACGAGTTTGGACAAACTCGTGTGAACAGTACCACGAGTTTGGACAAACTCGTGTGAACAGTACCACGAGTTTGGACAAACTCGTGTGAACAGTACCACGAGTTTGGACAAACTCGTGTGAACAGTACCACGAGTTTGGACAAACTCGTGTGAACAGTACCACGAGTTTGGACAAACTCGTGTGAACAGTACCACGAGTTTGGACAAACTCGTGTGAACAGTACCACGAGTTTGGACAAACTCGTGTGAACAGTACCACGAGTTTGGACAAACTCGTGTGAACAGTACCACGAGTTTGGACAAACTCGTGTGAACAGTACCACGAGTTTGGACAAACTCGTGTGAACAGTACCACGAGTTTGGACAAACTCGTGTGAACAGTACCACGAGTTTGGACAAACTCGTGTGAACAGTACCACGAGTTTGGACAAACTCGTGTGAACAGTACCACGAGTTTGGACAAACTCGTGTGAACAGTACCACGAGTTTGGACAAACTCGTGTGAACAGTACCACGAGTTTGGACAAACTCGTGTGAACAGTACCACGAGTTTGGACAAACTCGTGTGAACAGTACCACGAGTTTGGACAAACTCGTGTGAACAGTACCACGAGTTTGGACAAACTCGTGTGAACAGTACCACGAGTTTGGACAAACTCGTGTGAACAGTACCACGAGTTTGGACAAACTCGTGTGAACAGTACCACGAGTTTGGACAAACTCGTGTGAACAGTACCACGAGTTTGGACAAACTCGTGTGAACAGTACCACGAGTTTGGACAAACTCGTGTGAACAGTACCACGAGTTTGGACAAACTCGTGTGAACAGTACCACGAGTTTGGACAAACTCGTGTGAACAGTACCACGAGTTTGGACAAACTCGTGTGAACAGTACCACGAGTTTGGACAAACTCGTGTGAACAGTACCACGAGTTTGGACAAACTCGTGTGAACAGTACCACGAGTTTGGACAAACTCGTGTGAACAGTACCACGAGTTTGGACAAACTCGTGTGAACAGTACCACGAGTTTGGACAAACTCGTGTGAACAGTACCACGAGTTTGGACAAACTCGTGTGAACAGTACCACGAGTTTGGACAAACTCGTGTGAACAGTACCACGAGTTTGGACAAACTCGTGTGAACAGTACACGAGTTTGGAGGCCCACGAGTTTGAAGCCCAGCCCATTTGTAGCCTATATATATTGTTCTTAGGTTTCGGTTTTAGTTAATGATTTGAGTTGCAACAGATTTCATTCAAGGCAGGCTGAGGTATGCGCAAACCTCAGTCCGTAAGTCCACCATATTATTCGATTATCAAGAGTCGTCTCGTTGATTGTAATCCGTAATCATCGTAGATGTATTGTAAACGGATTTATTTATTGTAATCATTCGACTAATGATAAAGGAATCAGATTTATATCTCCTGTTCATATTGATTTCGTGTTTGTTTCATTCAATTACCTCAATAACGATTATGTTTGGATTCCGCACTTACATAGTCGTAGGAATCGCGAATCGATCGGTCCCCGGCACTTTCACAAAGGACATCAACTGTTAACTTGTTTACATACACGATGGTGATTTTGTGATTTCTGAGATAAGTAGGATGAATTTCTCTACTATTAAAGTAGGTTAGTTACATTCAAAAGTCTTTATGCTTATGGTTGTAGACTTTTAGCCTGTACGAATCGATGTTGCGATATGCTAGCTAGTGAATGTTTGCTTGTTGATTGTATTATAACAATTGGGCTATATTACAATGAAGGATCTGTACAAAGGTGCATGGTTTTGAGACGTTAATATGATACATTTGATACGTGCACTATAGGAATACTTGTTTTCTTTAGCACCCATTAGCCATAATACCTCAGCGTGTGGTACATACTTAACCGCTTATGCAGAATTGCGTCAAGAGAATCCTTGGTGCCATGAGACTTTTCTAGTTGGGCAGCTTTAAGCCACAAACTTTTTTTTGTTAAAAATGTTGCAAGTGCATGGCTATAAACAGCTCTAGATGTTTCAACCGAACCCCTTTTCAAGCATTCCTCCGCATCAGCAACCCAAGTTACCTTACCGTCGTCTTGTTCAAGTCCAATCCCAATAGTACTACTTATAATCGCATTACAGGTTGCGACTGCAGTGGCCCGTTCAGCAGCTTCAGCCTCAGCCTCCTTCAACCAAGCTTCCCTGCAAATTTGGATCGTTGCTCCATTTATAGTAGCCGGGGTCTTGTGTCATCATTGGGGCTTGGTAGTTTGCGCGAAGTTGGTGGTTTGCAACAACCTGAATACATACATACATAATTCACCCAAAAATATATGATCAAAACTTTGTTAATTTACAGTTGATATTTAGAGTATAGATATAGTATCATTTGCACATTGTTCTTTCAGTCATTTTTGAAAGAATCAAATTGATTTGCACTCACTTTCGCCTACTTGGCTTTTATTGAGCTACAATAAAAAACGACTGTCTTCTTCTATAAAAGGTGAATATAATAGCAAGACTAATAATGTATCAGACTTTCATAAAATTGTATCAAAATTTCATTAAAATCTGAACATAATACAAAAAAAAGCCAGTAAATATACGACTTTCAAACTGGTTGAACTGTTCCTTTATGTCATACATTATGTTACATTAACCTAGAATAGATGCATCTTTAAAAAAATGGCAAGACGGGCATAGACAGGATACATAACAGATTTGGATAAATACCATACCGTTTGTTACTGTTTCTTAGTAACAGAAGTAACAGAAACCCAATGATCGTTCAGCACATCACAAAGTTTTGTTCTTTGACTTACTGAAGGAATTGGATACTGTGTCAAGAACATCCAATTGCCAATCATTAGTTAGATAAGGTAAGAAATACTGGTTAAATGCAGAGAGCATAAGAATAGATTACATTTTTTTGGTAGAAGCCTATAGCTTGGAGTGCAGCTTTTGCAGTCACAGAGGTCAAGTTCATGAATTGGCTTCACTTGATATTCATTCTTGCTTGGAAGTAAGGATGACTTAGATCTAGATAAACTTCTACTGCCATTGGTGGACCGATCTCGGTCTTTGGTTTCATGGCATCTGTCGATTTCATCGCTACCATTATCTTGATCTTGATCCTCTGACTTCATAGCGCCCAGTAAACTGCCACTCCACAGAGAACCTGCCAGAAGATCTAGTTCAGATAGTTTCACTTTTACAATAACCAGTCCTGCTAGAGATGGTTGAAACAAACTCCCAAAAGTAAAAAAACTTCTATATGACATTAAAAGGAAATAATTTGACGTATTTACTCTAGCAGTATTCGCTAAAAATCCGGTAAAACTGAAAGGTTAATAGATTCTTAGCAGATAGATCAAAATACAATTTTAATGATGCTTACCGTTTCTGTCACTACAATCAATGAACCCATTGACTTCATCCATAAGATCTGGATAAGATCCAAGTAAATTGTTCACCTAATGAAAAGGTATGTTCTTTGGTCAAGTTGATATAAAAATACGAGCATTCAAAATGCAAGACATGTTCTTTAAAGGCTACGTAAGACTTGTGGACACAGATGCAAGCACTTTTCTTTTTTCAAATGCAACTTTGGAATGGTTGGTTATGAGAATAGAAGCATTTTCAAATGGCTGTAGGAGATAATGTTCAAATGGAAGAAATTGCTTCTATTTTCAATGAAAGTAATAAGATGAGCGCTTGCCAAAACGTGAGTATTTTTTGTACAAGTTTTTAAAAGTAAGTAACAAATGGAAACTACTCAATTTTTATCTACCTCAAATAATCAGTTATAATTCTTCTTAAACTAAATATCGGACCATTAATATATTGTCAAAATAAGAGTATGTTAATCCAAGCATTGAACAATGATTTGTGCAACTTCAAGTGACAATAATCAGATACTCAATTTTTATCTACCTCAAATAATCAGTTATAATTCTTCTTAAACTAAATATCGGACCATTAATATATTGTCAAAATAAGAGTATGTTAATCCAAGCATTGAACAATGATTTGTGCAACTTCAAGTGACAATAATCAGATACTCAATTTGTTGGAGTACCTGATACATTTTTATGAAAATTTGATACATTATAACATTGTACCAAATGAATCAACCAAGTTATAACTGGCTCTGGACATTTTGAGGCGAGATTCTAGTGTCTACGTAAGCGGTTGCCTTACATTATATATCTATATTTCGTTGAAGCATTTCGCCAAACAGTTGGTATGCATCACCTTACTAAAAACCAGGAACACTTAAAAGCACATACAAACATCGATAATGAATTCAGATAACACCATATCCAACTTCCACCAAAATACGAATCATACTCGTAGTAAAAATCATTACAAGTTGATACCTCATGTAAAAATAGAAAATTTGGTCGCCGGAGCTCCCCTGCTCACACCACCAACTTCTGATATTATTATTATTGTTATTATTATTAAAATAAACCTCACCGGAGTTTCTATGTACCGCCACCGATGGTATATCTGTTTCCGACCACCGCCACTTTGTTCTGTCACCGACAATTCCTCACCGCCGGCGTCACCTAATCGGGCAACAAAGCTACCAAATTTGAGCCCCAAATTGTCATTGCTCTTAATAGAAGAAATGGCCAAATTTGATTTAAACTACAAAGAAGAAGGATTTAGAGTTAAGAATGAGTGTATGTGTGTGAATTTTTTTTTTTTTTTTTTTTTTTTTTTTTTTTTTTTTTTTTTTTTTTTTTTTTTTTTTTTTTTTTTTTTTTTTTTTTTTTTTTTTTTTTTTTTTTTTTTTTTTTTTTTTTTTTTTTTTTTTTTTTTTTTTTTTTTTTTTTTTTTTTTTTTTTTTTTTTTTTTTTTTTTTTTTTTTTTTTTTTTTTTTTTTTTTTTTTTTTTTTTTTTTTTTTTTTTTTTTTTTTTTTTTTTTTTTTTTTTTTTTTTTTTTTTTTTTTTTTTTTTTTTTTTTTTTTTTTTTTTTTTTTTTTTTTTTTTTTTTTTTTTTTTTTTTTTTTTTTTTTTTTTTTTTTTTTTTTTTTTTTTTTTTTTTTTTTTTTTTTTTTTTTTTTTTTTTTTTTTTTTTTTTTTTTTTTTTTTTTTTTTTTTTTTTTTTTTTTTTTTTTTTTTTTTTTTTTTTTTTTTTTTTTTTTTTTTTTTTTTTTTTTTTTTTTTTTTTTTTTTTTTTTTTTTTTTTTTTTTTTTTTTTTTTTTTTTTTTTTTTTTTTTTTTTTTTTTTTTTTTTTTTTTTTTTTTTTTTTTTTTTTTTTTTTTTTTTTTTTTTTTTTTTTTTTTTTTTTTTTTTTTTTTTTTTTTTTTTTTTTTTTTTTTTTTTTTTTTTTTTTTTTTTTTTTTTTTTTTTTTTTTTTTTTTTTTTTTTTTTTTTTTTTTTTTTTTTTTTTTTTTTTTTTTTTTTTTTTTTTTTTTTTTTTTTTTTTTTTTTTTTTTTTTTTTTTTTTTTTTTTTTTTTTTTTTTTTTTTTTTTTTTTTTTTTTTTTTTTTTTTTTTTTTTTTTTTTTTTTTTTTTTTTTTTTTTTTTTTTTTTTTTTTTTTTTTTTTTTTTTTTTTTTTTTTTTTTTTTTTTTTTTTTTTTTTTTTTTTTTTTTTTTTTTTTTTTTTTTTTTTTTTTTTTTTTTTTTTTTTTTTTTTTTTTTTTTTTTTTTTTTTTTTTTTTTTTTTTTTTTTTTTTTTTTTTTTTTTTTTTTTTTTTTTTTTTTTTTTTTTTTTTTTTTTTTTTTTTTTTTTTTTTTTTTTTTTTTTTTTTTTTTTTTTTTTTTTTTTTTTTTTTTTTTTTTTTTTTTTTTTTTTTTTTTTTTTTTTTTTTTTTTTTTTTTTTTTTTTTTTTTTTTTTTTTTTTTTTTTTTTTTTTTTTTTTTTTTTTTTTTTTTTTTTTTTTTTTTTTTTTTTTTTTTTTTTTTTTTTTTTTTTTTTTTTTTTTTTTTTTTTTTTTTTTTTTTTTTTTTTTTTTTTTTTTTTTTTTTTTTTTTTTTTTTTTTTTTTTTTTTTTTTTTTTTTTTTTTTTTTTTTTTTTTTTTTTTTTTTTTTTTTTTTTTTTTTTTTTTTTTTTTTTTTTTTTTTTTTTTTTTTTTTTTTTTTTTTTTTTTAACTTTTTTTTATTGGCTGGACTCATTTTATCTTTTTTTATATGTATATATGTTTAAAGTTAAGTTTTTTATGTCCATGTATATTATTGTCATTTTATGCAATTTATAAAATGTTACAGTTACTCTGCCAAACACTTAAAAAATATTTAGAAAGCTCTAGCTAACAGCTTTCACCTACAGCTTCTAGCTACCAGCTTTCAGCTACAGCTACCAGCCACTAGCTATCAGCTTGTTTTGCCAAACACACCCTTAATACCATCTCTAAATATATATAGATAAATCTTAATTTTTAATTAGAAACATTATATCAAAATACTGATGTCATATACTTTTTATAAACTTTTATAGTTTTAGTTCTAATTTAATAAGTCATTAGTTATGGAAACTAATTCCTATATGTGGTAATTATAAAAAATAGTTATTTTAATGATATAAATATGAAAAATGATTCCTAAATTTAGTAATATTATTTTTAAATTACTTTTTTGATTTTTATTTCTTTATAACATTTCCTTCTGTTTTATGTCGTATGTTGTTATCAAATTATGACTTTATATAGAATTCTTATCATTAATCATAATAAATATAAAAAAATAAAAAAAAGAAGAAAGAAAGAATAAAATGAGACGATAAACAAAAAAAAAAAAAAAAAAAAAAAAAAAAAAAAAAAAAAAAAAAAAAAAAAAAAAAAAAAAAAAAAAAAAAAAAAAAAAAAAAAAAAAAAAAAAAAAAAAAAAAAAAAAAAAAAAAAAAAAAAAAAAAAAAAAAAAAAAAAAAAAAAAAAAAAAAAAAAAAAAAAAAAAAAAAAAAAAAAAAAAAAAAAAAAAAAAAAAAAAAAAAAAAAAAAAAAAAAAAAAAAAAAAAAAAAAAAAAAAAAAAAAAAAAAAAAAAAAAAAAAAAAAAAAAAAAAAAAAAAAAAAAAAAAAAAAAAAAAAAAAAAAAAAAAAAAAAAAAAAAAAAAAAAAAAAAAAAAAAAAAAAAAAAAAAAAAAAAAAAAAAAAAAAAAAAAAAAAAAAAAAAAAAAAAAAAAAAAAAAAAAAAAAAAAAAAAAAAAAAAAAAAAAAAAAAAAAAAAAAAAAAAAAAAAAAAAAAAAAAAAAAAAAAAAAAAAAAAAAAAAAAAAAAAAAAAAAAAAAAAAAAAAAAAAAAAAAAAAAAAAAAAAAAAAAAAAAAAAAAAAAAAAAAAAAAAAAAAAAAAAAAAAAAAAAAAAAAAAAAAAAAAAAAAAAAAAAAAAAAAAAAAAAAAAAAAAAAAAAAAAAAAAAAAAAAAAAAAAAAAAAAAAAAAAAAAAAAAAAAAAAAAAAAAAAAAAAAAAAAAAAAAAAAAAAAAAAAAAAAAAAAAAAAAAAAAAAAAAAAAAAAAAAAAAAAAAAAAAAAAAAAAAAAAAAAAAAAAAAAAAAAAAAAAAAAAAAAAAAAAAAAAAAAAAAAAAAAAAAAAAAAAAAAAAAAAAAAAAAAAAAAAAAAAAAAAAAAAAAAAAAAAAAAAAAAAAAAAAAAAAAAAAAAAAAAAAAAAAAAAAAAAAAAAAAAAAAAAAAAAAAAAAAAAAAAAAAAAAAAAAAAAAAAAAAAAAAAAAAAAAAAAAAAAAAAAAAAAAAAGTTAGTTAGTAAGGGAAAAAAAAAAAAAAAAAAAAAAAAAAAAAAAAAAAAAAAAAAAAAAAAAAAAAAAAAAAAATGCAATTGAACTGAAAAACATTCGTAACCATATCATTATAAGTAAGTATAATTATTATAAAAAAAAACTAACTTGTTAAAAAGCTAAAACAAATTATCGGTAACAACGATCAGTTTACCTCTTTAAAATCCTAAAAGTCATGATTTTCGAATTTTATGGATAAATCATACCTCTTGAAAGTATATATAGGTATTGTAGAGAATTAGTGTATATGGGCATTTATTTATCAAATTAAGGAAATTTAAGAGAAGAGTTGTAGAGTGATATTGATAAGGAAACAAAGTTTAGGGAATTTTAATTAATTAATTAATTAATTAATTAATTAATTAATTAATTAATTAATTAATTAATTAATTAATTAATTAATTAATTAATTAATTAATTAATTAATTAATTAATTAATTAATTAATTAATTAATTAATTAATTAATTAATTAATTAATTAATTAATTAATTAATTAATTAATTAATTAATTAATTAATTAATTAATTAATTAATTAATTAATTAATTAATTAATTAATTAATTAATTAATTAATTAATTAATTAATTAATTAATTAATTAATTAATTAATTAATTAATTAATTAATTAATTAATTAATTAATTAATTAATTAATTAATTAATTAATTAATTAATTAATTAATTAATTAATTAATTAATTAATTAATTAATTAATTAATTAATTAATTAATTAATTAATTAATTAATTAATTAATTAATTAATTAATTAATTAATTAATTAATTAATTAATTAATTAATTAATTAATTAATTAATTAATTAATTAATTAATTAATTAATTAATTAATTAATTAATTAATTAATTAATTAATTAATTAATTAATTAATTAATTAATTAATTAATTAATTAATTAATTAATTAATTAATTAATTAATTAATTAATTAATTAATTAATTAATTAATTAATTAATTAATTAATTAATTAATTAATTAATTAATTAATTAATTAATTAATTAATTAATTAATTAATTAATTAATTAATTAATTAATTAATTAATTAATTAATTAATTAATTAATTAATTAATTAATTAATTAATTAATTAATTAATTAATTAATTAATTAATTAATTAATTAATTAATTAATTAATTAATTAATTAATTAATTAATTAATTAATTAATTAATTAATTAATTAATTAATTAATTAATTAATTAATTAATTAATTAATTAATTAATTAATTAATTAATTAATTAATTAATTAATTAATTAATTAATTAATTAATTAATTAATTAATTAATTAATTAATTAATTAATTAATTAATTAATTAATTAATTAATTAATTAATTAATTAATTAATTAATTAATTAATTAATTAATTAATTAATTAATTAATTAATTAATTAATTAATTAATTAATTAATTAATTAATTAATTAATTAATTAATTAATTAATTAATTAATTAATTAATTAATTAATTAATTAATTAATTAATTAATTAATTAATTAATTAATTAATTAATTAATTAATTAATTAATTAATTAATTAATTAATTAATTAATTAATTAATTAATTAATTAATTAATTAATTAATTAATTAATTAATTAATTAATTAATTAATTAATTAATTAATTAATTAATTAATTAATTAATTAATTAATTAATTAATTAATTAATTAATTAATTAATTAATTAATTAATTAATTAATTAATTAATTAATTAATTAATTAATTAATTAATTAATTAATTAATTAATTAATTAATTAATTAATTAATTAATTAATTAATTAATTAATTAATTAATTAATTAATTAATTAATTAATTAATTAATTAATTAATTAATTAATTAATTAATTAATTAATTAATTAATTAATTAATTAATTAATTAATTAATTAATTAATTAATTAATTAATTAATTAATTAATTAATTAATTAATTAATTAATTAATTAATTAATTAATTAATTAATTAATTAATTAATTAATTAATTAATTAATTAATTAATTAATTAATTAATTAATTAATTAATTAATTAATTAATTAATTAGTTACCTAATTAATTAATTAATTAATTAATTAATTTTAATAATTATAATACATTGATTAGTATAATATAATAGTAAAGTAATGGTAATATATGTTTATTAATTAATTAATTAATTATTATTTAAAAGGTTTTTTAATATATATGACTAAAAAGACACTTGTCGTTTTAAAATAGTGCCACGTGTTATTCAATGGAGGCTACAATCCTGTTTTAGTTTATTGGTAGATAGATCCATGTTAACCCAAACACCCCTAAATAAATTCTTATGGAAAACAGATACCTGGGTTCGTAATTCTTCGTGACAGGTTTCCATCAATCTGGTTGCGGGACAAATCCAGTCCTGTGAGATGAGAGGAGATGTTCTCAAACCACTCTGGTATTGTATCTCTAATACTCGAATTTGAAAGAATTAAATATTCAAGATCTGTTTGCGTTTGAAGCCAATTTGGGAATTGAGGTCCGACGTTGCAGGAGCTTGCATAAAAAGTCTTCAATTGGAAGGGAGGAATCCAATGAGTGCTTACATTCAGCGTTAATGAATTATCAGACAACAACAATCTGGTTAGATTGTGAAGTTTGGTGAAGTGATGTTCTGAAACAACCCCAACCAATGAGTTATTAAAGACATAAAGTTCAAGGAGGCTTGAAAGCTGGCCAAAACTAGTTGGAATGCTCCCACTCAATTGATTATTATGAAGATAAAGGCTTTCAAGCATTGATAATTCACCAATGCTTTCAGGTATGCTCCCACTCAATTGGTTTTCATAGAGATAAAGGTTTTTAAGCATTGATAATTGACCAATGCTTTCAGGTATGCTCCCACTCAATTGATTATTTGCAAGAGAGAGTAGTCTTAGAGAGGGTAGGCTACCAAGTGAGGGAGGTATTGGACCAGACAATTGGTTTGATGAAAGTCTGATGGAAGAAAGAGAGATCAAGGTTGTAACAAAATCAGGTATTTGGCCATGGAAGCTGTTATCTTCGAGGTTTAGATGGATAAGGCTAGTAAGGTTTGATAACCAAACAGGAATGGTGGAGTTGATACCATTGGAAGAGAGATCGAGTGAATTAAGAGATGTGAAATTGATGAACTTTATGGAGGGGATATGTATATCACACCAGGCCAACTTCAGTGTAAGCAATGAAGGTAACATGTTAACCGGATGGATCCAATCAATATGGTTACCGATTGTTATCCCTGAGAGATCCAAGTGCTTTAACGAGGACAACAAAGACACCCACGACAGATCATTCTTGACCATAGAAGAACCTCTATATAGTTGATTAAGATCAAGAGATTGTAGCCTTGAGAGATTTCCTAGATGAGGAGGGACTACACCGCTAAAACCTGAGTTAGAGAGGTTAAGGTATTCCAAATACTTAAAAGACCCAAAAAATTCAGGAATATTTTGTCCCCAGAAATTGTTCATGCTTAGGTCCAAGTAATGCAGATGCTTCAAGTCAAGTAAGGAAAGAGTTACCTTACCTTTGAGACAGTTGCTTGTTTTTAAATTATAGTCGTCAATGACAAAAAAATGGAGATCGAAGATCAAGTTTGACAACATGAGCAATTCTCCTGTCACATCCAACTCCCTCCCACTCACAACATTCTACTCCGGTCCATGTGGACAGCCTATTTGAGTCGTCTGTGAGGCCTCGTCTGAATACAAGCAGTGATTGTCGCTCCCCTTGGATACATGTAACATTCGAGGAAGCCGTGATCATGATGTTGCTGCTGCTTGCGCCATATGTTTGAACGAACATGAATGATGCAAAAAAGAGAAGAAAGGTGTTTTCCATTTTGGAGTAATTAAGATAGAGTACACGTTGTATAATTCATAAGAAGGGGGAATGGGGTGCATATATAATAAGACATGCCTTACAATCTTTTATAAACGTATACTTAGGTTGTGATATCGACTTGAGTCCACAAGACATTCGATAGTAGACCTGGAGTTATGACTTGTTCAAAGTCTCTAAAGAGATAGTGGCCACATGTAGAAAAAGCTTGTTTGGGTCCATAACGTGTTACTCATATTATTTTCATCCAACGACACTTGTTGTTTGTACTGAGTTGCAGGTCTAAGGTCTGATTTACTGAGTTGTCCTAACATATTTTTTCCTTTGTGCAGATGCTTTTACTTAATGATCATCTTTCACGAGAGTTACAATTTGATCAACTCTAATCTTGCTAATTATTAGAACGAATTGCATTTTTGGTCCTTGTGTTATCACACCAATTGCAAGTTTCATACAAACTTGTGCAAAGTGACGTTCGTCGTCCCTGTGGTATCACACCAGTTGCATTCTTGGTCCAAAACTGACGGCCCATTTATTTTTCTCCGTTAGTGTTAGCATGTGCCTATGGCTATCACCCTAGCCTTGTGTATAGCACCCACCACCGTCGCCTATGACTATCACCACCCACAACTATCACTATTTGTTATGTATGTATATATATATGTGTATATATATATATAAGAGAGAGAGGTGAGGAATATTGAGTTCTAGATCTATAAAATCAGAGTATAATATTTGGTAGGTGTTGGATGATGATATGTTGTTGTTAAGATCTTGATAACAAAACTAAGTTTGTTGGGATTTTTTTTTCTTTGATGATAATATATTTATATAGATACAAGAGTTTATGTTTTCGATTTATGTTTGAGAAATAAATTTATTAAATTGAGTGAAAGAGATGATAGATCTAGGTTGTTCTACTACAAATCTGGATTTGATGATCTAGATAATACTATTTGAATGAAAATGACATAATTACCCCTCACATGTGTGGCACATGCCATACTAACGAAGAAAAATTAACGGTCCGTCAGTTTTGAGCCAAGAATGCAACTGGTGTGATATCACAGGGACGACGAACGCCACTTTGCACAAGTTTGTATGAAACTTGCAATTCGTGTGATAACACATGGACCAAAAATGCAATTCGTTCCTAATTATTATTTACTTAATGGTCATATTATGTAGCATGTATTCAAGCCCATCAGGTTTGTTTATCTAGTGACACTGTTGTATTTCGATTAAATACAACTCGAGGGGCAACAACCTAAGTGAGTAATGGGCTTGATCTTGTCCATAGGTGTTATAAGGAAGCGGGATGATCTGATTGGGTTAGTGTCTTAGGATTTTGAGTCTGTCCATGGGAAGGTTTGTTGATGAATGGTATATAGAGGAAACTGTTGTGTTGTTATGGTGGAGATCGGAAATTGTCGGTTTTTTGAATTTGAGTATTCTTTCAAAGTGGAAGTCAATGTCCTTTTATTCCCAAAAATATTACTTTTTCAGTTTTAGTGAGTGGCTGATGCTGTTGGTGAGTGGACAGTTATAAACGAATTTTGGTATATTTCAGCTGCTACCATCATGTCCTAATGACTTCTATTGGTTATACTGTTGACTTTTCTAGTCAACATATGTCAATTACTAACAGATTTGTAAAAAATATGAGACTGATATACCCAACTCTAAGGTCGCGTTTGGTTCACAGAATTTGATGGAATCTGATGGAATTGGAATTGAATTCCATTCCTTAGCGTGTTTGGTTGGTTAAAGATGGAGGAATCACATTCCGTTGGAATGTAAACATTCCCTCATTTGATGGAATCTCCATTCCTTGGGGATGGGGGAAGGAATTTCATTCCGTCCCTCACTTGAATCTTAAAAAAATCAAAAACATTCCGTCAAATTCCATTCCTTCAGATTCCAATTCCTTTGACAGATTCCATTCCTTCCCAAATCATTCTGTGAACCAAACGCGCCCTAATACTTCAATATTATTACCAGAACAAGAACAATTTGTAGTCCTCAAACGAGTGCTACAATTACAAAGGAAAAGAATCGTCTCTATAATAGATGCGATTCACTAATACATCAATCACTCATACAATATAACCTCACTACAAATACTCTCAATCTAAACCTAACACAAAGATCAAGATGATCTTGTTATACAGAAAATACATAATATATGATGAAAAATATACGGCTGCAATAATAAGACTCAAAACCCTAAAAACTGCAAAAGAGGGATAACATGTATATATAGACAAAAGAATTGATACTTCCCAGCTTTAGTCCATGCAGAAGTAAACTTAACACAATATGCATAAAACATAAGGTTATAATAAAAAACAAAATACCCCCTGAACTTTAGTTTTGTGTCAAGACTTATATTTCTTCCAACAAGATTATCTTGTTATTGTCTAGTTACTTTGTATCAGATTCATCGTTTTGAGCTTGGTTTATGTACTAATTTTATGGTGGTTTGTGAAATTTAATCTGAGTAGTTATACTTGTCTTGTTTGAGACCTTGTGTATTTACACTTTATTGATGATATTCTAGTTGGTCTGAGGAGTTATTATGGTTATTGGGTTAAGACTTAAGAGTATTTTGCTGAAGAGATTGTTGTATTTCGATTAATATTATATAGAACAAAGATCATTAAATCATTAGGGGCCAACAGCCATGAGCTTGAGTACATGCTACATAATATACTAATACATATACTCTAATAGGCCATAAATTTTGAACCTTGTATCATGTCTATGGGGTGTTATAAGGGGCAAGGGTGTAGTGCCAATTTTTGGCTCTTTGGCAAGTTTTGGCTAAATTCTAGCCAATAAGAACCCTCCATGTGTATATGTCAAAAACTTGTCAAATCTTGCCAATTTCTTGCCAAATTGTATGGTGTAGTGCCCTTTTTTTTTGCCAATTCTTGCCAAGCAAAATATTACCAAACAAACCCTAAAGTTTCATTAAAGTTACAAAATACAACAAAAAAAAAAAAAAAAAAAAAAAAAAAAAAAAAAAAAAAAAAAAAAAAAAAAAAAAAAAAAAAAAAAAAAAAAAAAAAAAAAAAAAAAAAAAAAAAAAAAAAAAAAAAAAAAAAAAAAAAAAAAAAAAAAAAAAAAAAAAAAAAAAAAAAAAAAAAAAAAAAAAAAAAAAAAAAAAAAAAAAAAAAAAAAAAAAAAAAAAAAAAAAAAAAAAAAAAAAAAAAAAAAAAAAAAAAAAAAAAAAAAAAAAAAAAAAAAAAAAAAAAAAAAAAAAAAAAAAAAAAAAAAAAAAAAAAAAAAAAAAAAAAAAAAAAAAAAAAAAAAAAAAAAAAAAAAAAAAAAAAAAAAAAAAAAAAAAAAAAAAAAAAAAAAAAAAAAAAAAAAAAAAAAAAAAAAAAAAAAAAAAAAAAAAAAAAAAAAAAAAAAAAAAAAAAAAAAAAAAAAAAAAAAAAAAAAAAAAAAAAAAAAAAAAAAAAAAAAAAAAAAAAAAAAAAAAAAAAAAAAAAAAAAAAAAAAAAAAAAAAAAAAAAAAAAAAAAAAAAAAAAAAAAAAAAAAAAAAAAAAAAAAAAAAAAAAAAAAAAAAAAAAAAAAAAAAAAAAAAAAAAAAAAAAAAAAAAAAAAAAAAAAAAAAAAAAAAAAAAAAAAAAAAAAAAAAAAAAAAAAAAAAAAAAAAAAAAAAAAAAAAAAAAAAAAAAAAAAAAAAAAAAAAAAAAAAAAAAAAAAAAAAAAAAAAAAAAAAAAAAAAAAAAAAAAAAAAAAAAAAAAAAAAAAAAAAAAAAAAAAAAAAAAAAAAAAAAAAAAAAAAAAAAAAAAAAAAAAAAAAAAAAAAAAAAAAAAAAAAAAAAAAAAAAAAAAAAAAAAAAAAAAAAAAAAAAAAAAAAAAAAAAAAAAAAAAAAAAAAAAAAAAAAAAAAAAAAAAAAAAAAAAAAAAAAAAAAAAAAAAAAAAAAAAAAAAAAAAAAAAAAAAAAAAAAAAAAAAAAAAAAAAAAAAAAAAAAAAAAAAAAAAAAAAAAAAAAAAAAAAAAAAAAAAAAAAAAAAAAAAAAAAAAAAAAAAAAAAAAAAAAAAAAAAAAAAAAAAAAAAAAAAAAAAAAAAAAAAAAAAAAAAAAAAAAAAAAAAAAAAAAAAAAAAAAAAAAAAAAAAAAAAAAAAAAAAAAAAAAAAAAAAAAAAAAAAAAAAAAAAAAAAAAAAAAAAAAAAAAAAAAAAAAAAAAAAAAAAAAAAAAAAAAAAAAAAAAAAAAAAAAAAAAAAAAAAAAAAAAAAAAAAAAAAAAAAAAAAAAAAAAAAAAAAAAAAAAAAAAAAAAAAAAAAAAAAAAAAAAAAAAAAAAAAAAAAAAAAAAAAAAAAAAAAAAAAAAAAAAAAAAAAAAAAAAAAAAAAAAAAAAAAAAAAAAAAAAAAAAAAAAAAAAAAAAAAAAAAAAAAAAAAAAAAAAAAAAAAAAAAAAAAAAAAAAAAAAAAAAAAAAAAAAAAAAAAAAAAAAAAAAAAAAAAAAAAAAAAAAAAAAAAAAAAAAAAAAAAAAAAAAAAAAAAAAAAGTGAAGTGAAAAAAAAAAAAAAAAAAAAAAAAAAAAAATAGGAAGAAAAAAAAAAAAAAAAAAAAAAAAAAAAAAAAAAAAAAAAAAAAAAAAAAAAAAAATAAAATAAAAAAATACTCCCAACGTTCACAGCAGACGCTCCCCAACGTTCACTAGCATCGGCCAAAACTAGCCGATGTAACTTGCCAAGCTTGCCGATTAAAGTTGCCGATGCATGTGCTATAGCCTTGCCAAAAAGCCGATGTTAGCCGATGCTTTTTGCCGATAAAACTAGCCGACTACACCCTTGCCCAAGGAGGTGGGATGGTTTGATTTAGTCTTAGGATTTTGAGTTTATGTCAGTTCAATGTTTTCTACCTTGTTTTGTGTTAGGATGTTGAGTATGTGTCAGTCCATGGAGATGTTTGCAAGTGTGATGAATAATATAGAGAACCTTTGAAAGCGTGTATTGCGAAGGGTGAATTGGATGATATAATATAGAGAACCTTTGAAAGCGTGTTTGAGGTTTTTGCTTGTTAAATGTGAGTCTAGATGGGAGTTGATGTGGGAAAATTGGTACATCATTGTTTCCCGTGGAAGGTATAAGATAGTGTTGCTCGTGGGTGGACAGTTAAAAACGAATTCTGGTATATTTCTGAGTTGCTACCATTGTGTCCTAATGACTTCTATAGGTTATAATGTTGACTTTTCTAGTCAACTATGTCACGTACTAACATTTCCAAAGTCTCCATCTTGTTATTGTCTAGTTTGTTTGTATCAAAATTTAAGGGCCGGCCCTAGGGTAGGGCGGAGCGGGCGACGACACGGAGCATCATATAGCCAGGGGGCATTAAATCTAATTATAAGTCTATAGGTATATATTTATTTCTGCATAATTTAACCCAATAAAATGTTGATTTTATGATATCAGAAACAAGTTATATATGCATAGATAAAGTACTATGGAACTTAAAGCTCTCATTTGTATTTTAATGGTGTAAGACAGTAGCAGGCGTAATTGCGTAAAAAAGGGAGGAAGATAATATGCAGAGTTCCCAAGATACAATATGTTTAGTCATTTTTCTATTAGAACCCTTGTACTTTGCTCAGATAGTATTTTAGACCATTTACTATTTTAACCTTACAAGCTTTATAAACTTTCTTTTAAAAGTATTTGGTAACGTTATATTTTAGAAACCAAATTTACATATTTGCTTTTTGGGGATTAAACATTTTCTTATAATTGTTAGTGAAATCAAAACATTGTACTTTAAATACTCTTAAATATTTTGGGGTATTTAAAAGTTTTTTATGCTATCTAATGATACTTACGAAGATACTATAACTTACGAAGATACTATAACTTACGAAGATACTATAACTTACGAAGATACTATAACTTACGAAGATACTATAACTTACGAAGATACTATAACTTACGAAGATACTATAACTTACGAAGATACTATAACTTACGAAGATACTATAACTTACGAAGATACTATAACTTACGAAGATACTATAACTTACGAAGATACTATAACTTACGAAGATACTATAACTTACGAAGATACTATAACTTACGAAGATACTATAACTTACGAAGATACTATAACTTACGAAGATACTATAACTTACGAAGATACTATAACTTACGAAGATACTATAACTTACGAAGATACTATAACTTACGAAGATACTATAACTTACGAAGATACTATAACTTACGAAGATACTATAACTTACGAAGATACTATAACTTACGAAGATACTATAACTTACGAAGATACTATAACTTACGAAGATACTATAACTTACGAAGATACTATAACTTACGAAGATACTATAACTTACGAAGATACTATAACTTACGAAGATACTATAACTTACGAAGATACTATAACTTACGAAGATACTATAACTTACGAAGATACTATAACTTACGAAGATACTATAACTTACGAAGATACTATAACTTACGAAGATACTATAACTTACGAAGATACTATAACTTACGAAGATACTATAACTTACGAAGATACTATAACTTACGAAGATACTATAACTTACGAAGATACTATAACTTACGAAGATACTATAACTTACGAAGATACTATAACTTACGAAGATACTATAACTTACGAAGATACTATAACTTACGAAGATACTATAACTTACGAAGATACTATAACTTACGAAGATACTATAACTTACGAAGATACTATAACTTACGAAGATACTATAACTTACGAAGATACTATAACTTACGAAGATACTATAACTTACGAAGATACTATAACTTACGAAGATACTATAACTTACGAAATCTATAACTTACGAAGATACTATAACTTACGAAGATACTATAACTTACGAAGATACTATAACTTACGAAGATACTATAACTTACGAAGATACTATAACTTACGAAGATACTATAACTTACGAAGATACTATAACTTACGAAGATACTATAACTTACGAAGATACTATAACTTACGAAGATACTATAACTTACGAAGATACTATAACTTACGAAGATACTATAACTTACGAAGATACTATAACTTACGAAGATACTATAACTTACGAAGATACTATAACTTACGAAGATACTATAACTTACGAAGATACTATAACTTACGAAGATACTATAACTTACGAAGATACTATAACTTACGAAGATACTATAACTTACGAAGATACTATAACTTACGAAGATACTATAACTTACGAAATCTATAACTTACGAAGATACTATAACTTACGAAATTTTAACTTACGAAGATACTATAACTTACGAACTTAATGTTTAAACATGCGAAGATATAATTCGTGCTTATATTTTTACCCTTAAATTCAATGGCAAAATTAACCCTAATTTTCAGAAAATAATTTTTCTGAGGCGTTTTTACCACAGCTCGACCCCAGCCAGGGGCTCTGCCCCTTGGACCCCGCCAGGGGCTGCCGCCCCTTGGACCCCGCTTTCCAGGGGCGCTGCCCCCGGACCCCCGTAATGTGTGGGGGCTTCGCACTAATGTACATGGTTTCATCATTTGTGCCCAAAGGTCAGATGTGATTCTCATGGTGCGTTCTTTTCCTTTTGCATAATGAACACTAAGTATATTGATTCTGCCCAAAGGTGATTTAATATACTTTGTGTGCTTAAAGGAACTTTTTTTTTCATGCATAAAATACACGATTCTTAATTTTGTGCCCAAAGGTCAAAAGATAAGCGTTGTGTTGCATGACCTAATGCTCATGTTTGCTTAGATCTTAGTTACTTCTGCCCAAAGGTGATGTAACATCTAAGTAGAGCCTTACTTTAGCTTATTGTTTTGGTGTTTACAATAGGCTTACTTATCACTAGCTTCATTACTATAATGGTCATAGTCTTATTACTCTAAGGAACAGTACTAATAGGCCTACTTATTTTAGTCATTACTTTAGTTCCATTACTTTAGAGACATCACTTAGGCTGCCTTAGATAACTTATCATCTCTCTATTACTATTGGGCCTACTTATTCTAGGCATTACTCTAGAAGAGATTACTTAGGCTGCCTTATATAACTTATCATCTCTCTATTACTATTGGGCCTACTTATTCTAGGCATTACTCTAGAAGAGATTACTTAGGCTGCCTTATATAACTTATCATCTCTCTATTACTATTGGGCCTACTTATTTTAGGCATTACTATAATAATCTTCTATCGCTTATGCCCTAAATGTACATCCTTCTTATTTCCACAGTAGTACCTAACCTTGGCCTTATGACGCTCAATGGTACGAACTATGCTTCATGGAAAAGTCACTTAGATCTGACTTTGGGAATGTATGACCTTGACCACGCTATTCGTCATGATGAACCCGCTGCCCTTACTGCTGAATCCACTGCTGATCAGAAGGCGAACTTTGAAAAGTGGGAGAAGTCGAATCGCCTGTCGCTAATGTTAGTCAAGAATTCCATTGATCTGACTATTAGAGGAGCCATCCCTGACTCTGATAAAGTCAAGGATTACCTCAAATCTGTTGAGGACCACTTCAAGGGATCGTCTAAAGCGCATGCAAGTAGCTTGATGTTGCAGATGCTTACATTGAAGTATGAAGGAACTAGCGGTGTCCGTGAGCATATTATGAAGATGACGGACATGGCCAATAAGCTTAAGACTCTAGAGATGGAAGTCTCCGATAATTTTCTGGTGCACTTCATCATGACCTCCCTGCCTGCTCGTTTTGACACCTTCAAGGTTAACTGCAATGCTTTGAAGGATAAATGGTCAATGAGTGAACTTATTGGGCACTGTGTCAATGAGGAGGAGCGTCTTAAGCTGGCCCAACCTGAAGCTGTTCACCTGACCACTACCGCTAACTCCAAGAAGAGGAAGGGAAACAACGGTAAACAAACTGCGAACAAAGTCCAAAAGACTAATCATGGTGCAGTTGCCTCTGGCTCTAATTCCTCGACTGGCAAACTTAAATGCAACTTCTGTCGTGACAAAGGACACCGTCAGAAGGATTGCCCTAAGTTTAAGGAGTGGCTAGCTAAGAAAGGTAACGTACTTTATGTAATATTTGATTCCTTTACTACTGATGTACCTGTTAATACATGGTGGGGTGATTCTGGTTCTATGGTTCATGTGACCAACTCATTACAGGGGTTCCTTACAATCCAGAAGCTACCAAAGGGCCAAAGAAAACTTAGAGTTGGAAGCGGTGATCTCTTAGATGTCGAAGCCATTGGAACTTATGTTTTACATATGAGCACCGGAAAAGGCATTAGACTAGTAGATACCTTATTTGTACCGAGAATTACTCGGAACCTTGTATCTATTTCTAGACTAGACCTTGAAGGTTATGTAACGATTCATGGTTTCGGCAAGATTGCCATAACTCGTAATAATGAATTGCTTGGTCGTGGTTTTTTGGATGGATTGCTGTATAAGTTAGAACTAGATCATAATTTCTCACATTCTTTGTTATCTCTTAATGTTGATGATATAACTAAAACAAAGACAAAATCACCTAAACGAGAGAATTCCTCCATGTTGTGGCATAAACGTCTTGGCCACATCTCACGAGATAGCATGACACGACTCGTAAAGGATGGAATCTTACCCTCTCTTGATTTTAGTGATTTTGAAACATGTATACAGTGCCTCAAAGGGAAGATGGCTAAAGGGAATAAGAAAGGAGCCACAAGAAGTTCCAACTTGTTGGAAATAATTCATACTGACATAAGTGGCCCCTATCCCGCATCCATCACGGGACATACATCATTTATTACATTCATTGACGATTATTCTCGTTACATGCACCTGTATTTGATCAAAGAAAAATCTGAATCCTTACAAACTTTTGCTGATTTTAAAACTTTGGTTGAAAACCAACTTAATCGTAAAATAAAAGTTGTGAGATCAGATAGAGGAGGTGAGTATTATGGTAGACATACTGACATTGGTCAAGCTCCTGGTCCTTTCCATAATTTTTGTAAGGAACATGGCATTATTAAGCAATACACCATGCCTGGTTCTCCTCAACAAAATGGTGTTGCTGAAAGGAGAAACCGAACCTTAATGGATATGGTGAGAAGTATGCTTGCCAACACTAACCTACCTACCTTTCTTTGGACTGAGGCCTTAAAAACAGCCGTTCATATACTCAATAGGGTTCCATCAAAATCTGTCCCTAAAACTCCTCATGAGATCTGGACAGGTAAGAAACCGAGTCTAAAATATATGAAAGTATGGGGCTGCCCTGCCGAAGCAAAAGTCTATAACCCTAATTTAAAGAAACTGGATCCTAAAACGATTTCATGTTCCTTTATCGGTTATCCTGATAACTCAAAAGGTTATCGGTTTTACTGTCCTTCCCATACTACTACCATCGTTGACACGCAGCATGCGACGTTTCTCGAGAACTCAGAGATCAGTGGGAGCACAACAAATCCTAATTTCGATTTGCATGAAGCACAAGAAGCAGGGGGGAACCACTCGTCGATCACTATTCCTCCGATAATTCCTCTTGTACACGATGCTGCTCCTGATGTCACTGATCCAAATCCTCCTAATAAAAACCATGAAGAACCTCAAAACCAAGAAGCACCTCATGTTGCCGAGCCTCACGTTGCTCAACCCCAAAATCAACTCAGGAGATCATCAAGGGAACGCAGGGCCACTAATTTTGATGATTTCATAACTTATCTGACTGAAGTTGAGGACATTGGAAGCTTGTTGATCCCACCTCTTATCGAGAAGCCATTAATAGTGATCAGGCCACTCAATGGAATGAGGCTATGATTAAGGAGCTAAATTCCATGCAGCATAATGACGTTTGGGAATTGGTTGAACTTCCTGAAGGATCCACAACTGTCGGTTGTAAATGGGTCTTCAAAACCAAATTAGACTCAAAAGGAAACGTCGAACGCTATAAGGCCAGATTGGTTGCGAAGGGCTATACTCAAAAGGCTGGAATTGATTATCAAGAGACCTTTTCTCCTGTCTCTCGTAAAGATTCCCTAAGGATTGTTATGGCACTTGTAGCTCACTTTGATCTTGAGTTACATCAGATGGATGTCAAAACTGCTTTCTTAAATGGAGACTTGCAAGAAGACGTATACATGCGGCAACCTGAAGGATTCATTCCTAAAGGTAAAGAGCACATGGTCTGCAAGTTGAAGAAGTCCATATATGGGTTGAAGCAAGCCTCACGGCAATGGTACCTTAAGTTTGATGAAGTCATGAAAGAACAAGACTTCTTAAAGAATCAAGTGGATCAATGCACCTATCTCAAGATCAGTGGGAGTAACTTTATAATCCTTGTTTTGTATGTGGATGACATTCTGCTTGCAAGTAACAACTTGGATATGCTGCATGAGTCGAAGCGAATGTTTTCGCAGAATTTTGACATGAAAGATCTCGGTGATGCCTCTTATGTCATAGGTATCGAAATACACCGGGATAGGCGTAATGGTGTTCTGGGTCTTTCTCAAAGGGCCTACATTGACCGCATCTTAGAACGCTATAAAATGCAATCATGCGCACCCACTGTAGCTCCAGTAGTTAAAGGAGACGTGTTTGGTACTTTCCAAAGTCCAAGCACTGAAGTTGAGAAGGAGCAAATGAGGATGATACCTTACTCGTCTGTAGTTGGGAGCATTATGTACGCTCAGGTCTGTACTCGACCAGATATCGCTTATATCGCCGGTATGCTTGGGCGTTACTTATCTAACCCAGGATTAGCACACTGGAAAGCGGCTAAAAAGGTTCTACGATATCTGCAAGGGACCAAAGACTACAAACTAACGTATAGAAGAAGTGACAATCTAGAAGTAGTAGGTTACTCTGATTCCGACTTTGCTAAAAGCAAGGAAGATAAGAAATCTACTTCTGGGTATATTTTTATGTTAGCTGGCGGACCTATCTCTTGGCGGAGTCATAAGCAGAAACTGACTGCAACGTCCACCATGATGGCTGAATATATTGCTGTTTACAATGCCACTTGTCATGGGATGTTGATAAGGAACCTGGTCGGTGGACTCAAAATCGTCAACTCTATTTCTAGACCATTGAAGCTTTACTGTGATAACTCAGCTGCCGTAACTTTCTCGAACAGTAACAGTTCGACTGGCGCTGGTCTGTATCTCGATACAAAGTATCTGTTTGTACGCGAACGAGTTGAGGAAAATGTTCTTTGTATTGAGTACATAAGTACAAATGATATGCTAGCGGATCCAATGACCAAAGGTCTTCCTCCTAATGTCTTCGTAGGACACGTGTCGAAGATGGGGCTTACAAAGGACTTAATTTAATAGCATATTGTACTTTTACTGGTCATTATTATTATTATTATATTAATGAAAATTTTCCTCCTTATTCAGATTTTGTTTGTCTATTAGTTACACTTTGAGCTCATAATAGTGTAAAGACGTTATATAACAAAATTTGTCTCAGTCAATTGATCATTGCTTATTAGTTTTAAATTTGAGTCATAGTTTGACTAGTGGGGGTCCTGAGTTGATGTTCTTCTCTACGACTGTACTTATTGGCTATGATTTCGGTTTAAAACAAAAAATGAGTATTATTCCGGAACTTATTTGAATACTCATAGATAAATGATCGCTCGGTCAAGTGGGAGAATGTTGGAACCACGTTAGTGTGACCGTCACTGATCATCTATCCTTCCTGATATGATAATTGACGATAACTGAAATCCCTATGTCTAGTAAATATTCGATGGACGTATTTACTCTTAAAAGACATATTATAGGGTTTCCCATTAGGTGATTGGACTTCAGAGGACTGATGAGGTACGAATTAAACACCAGAGGGACTAAATGTGAAAATACTCTCCTTATATAAATAGAGAGTAATTAACCTAATTTTAGGTTAATCAACACACATAATCACAGCCTCCTCATATCTAATTTCGTTCTTCTTCTCTGTTGAATTCATCAAAACCGAATTCATTATTCCATCCTAATTCAATCATCTTATTTTGGGAACCCGAATCAATGGCATCAATGTTTAATGCCCTCACAGGTTCCACAGGATCAACCGGTACGTTATTAAATGGATCGAATCATGTTTTATTCCAACATTATCATCCTATGATTAGGTTGATTATTAGACATATGAATTAGATAGATTTATCATGATCCATATGAAAATCTAATTGCATGTGACGACGACCGAACCCATAAGCTTTATCTATGTTTCGTTGTTTATGATTGTAAACTTTAATTTGAACCTTCAAATCATAATTTTAAGATACATATTTTAGCTATCTAATAAAAATTGGCGTGAAATCAGTTGTCTAGTTTATATACAATACTTCAGTTTTAAACCAAACAATCATTTGCAAAACTCATTATGGGCATTATTTGACCGCATAGCCCTTAGCATCAGAAAACTCAGGACCGATAAATTATTAATTTATCGTTTTGAAATCTTCGGTTTATGTACTTTATGGAGGTTTGTGATTTTTAATCTGAGTAGTTATACTTATCCTGTTTGGGACCTTGTTTATTTGCACTTTATTTATGATACTTTATTTGGTCGGGGTCTCGGGGAGTTTTTATGGTTAGTGGTTTAAGAGTATTTTGCAGAACAGAGTGAATGAAGCTTAGATATGGAGTCATCTAGAGGTCTGAATGCCAAGTCTTTCAAGAAATTATGGCCACATCTTGTTTAGGTCCATCACATCCATGTTATTTATTGTAAGACTTCGACTTAGAAAAAAAACAAAGTTAGAAAATACAAAATAGTACTAATTAATGACTATGCTTTCACCGGATACAACCAAAAGTGTATTATATTTCCATTTACAACCATCGTCGTGAGTTTTGTTCTTGGTATTTACTGGACCGCCAATCGTTTTCCTGCTGGCACCTCTTTTATCAGACTATAAGATTTTGCTAAAAGAAGTATTTCCACAAGCACCAGTATTTCCTGCGCGCCTTGGAAACTGTTAACTTTAACTTTGCAACATATCCTTTAACATGTTGTGTCCATTTTGAGTGCCCACTCCACCTTAACTACCCACAGTGTTATGAGAATGCTGATCGATGTCGTTGGACCGATCAAAAATATAAACTAAATACCTATAATTAGTATGAGTAAGTCGAGTATCGTATCCTTAGGGAATCATGGGAAAGTGTTAAATAAGTTGACAAGTTAATTAAACTAGACATAAAGTTAAAACCGATTGATTGATTGATTTAATTAAAACTAATATTTGATGATTTGATTAACAATATAAAACAATAAATAAAAAGTAGACCATTCTCATGCTCCCAATTATGCTTTCAATTGTATAATCTAACCTATATTCGTTGGAAATCACATAGACATTATTCATTATAAAGTTTGGATTGAATGAATGTTAAGAATTAATTGATTAGGTTGTGATGATTCACGATAATGAAAACCGGGGAATTAACACAACTAAATTATTTATTCATTAACTAGATTACGAGTTTATAAGAGATTCTTCCAATAATTATTGATTAACAAGAATTTGAAATCAAAAGATAGATGGAATTCATTCAAAGTCATAAACAAGTAATCATTCATTCAAACCAGACAACATTAGATGCAAAACACTAATTAAGAATTAAACATCTAATCCAACTTGAATATAAGAAAGATTGAACACAATTGTCTTACATAATTGTTCACATGAGAATGATCAAAAGGAAATTAGCCTAGTATCTTCATCATTGATTCTTCAATTAAAGCTTTAATCTCCATGGAATTGTGATATGATGATGAAATTGGGGTGTTGAGAAGGTTAGGAACTGCTCCAGGTGTGTGAAATTATGAATGGTAACTTCCAAAATTCGTGCTTGAATTAGATATAACTGAAAATTAATTAAATCCACAAAATTCGGAATTAAGTGCAGCCGACCACCGTCCCAGACGGTGGTCCTTGGCGTGTCAGACGGTAGTACAGAAACTAGGATCTTCCTTTACGCTCATGAGACGTCCCACACGGTGAAGATTTTTGGCCCACCGTCCCAGACGGTGGGTGTTACCGTACCAGACGGTCATCCAAAATCTGGAGTGCTCTTTTACGCTATCTGGACGTGCCACACGGTGACCAACACTGGCCCAGCGTCCCAGACGCTGGGTTCCGCCGTCCCAGACGGTGCTCCATATTTCCAGATTTCCAGTCTTCTTTTCCTTGATTCGTTTCTTGATCCATTTAGTTCCAAATCATCACCTAATGCCTGAAATCACTTAACAAACATAAACGCACCCTAATCGTCTATTAACCTTCACAAAACATGTCATTTTTATAGGTTAAGATCATGCAAATGCGGCGTTTATGAAATGCCAAGCGCCTATGAATGCACATCTTCCATGACGGTTTATGGGATAACTTTTGATGAACGAACGGTAGATGGTCTACAGGCATGCATTTAGATGGTTGCAACAGCAGTTGATGACAAGCCCATATTACTAGTGGGTTCCCTAAGAGCTCTACATGAAGTGTCTGCCAGTGTCTAAGGGGGAATTTGACCAGCCGCCAATAATAGTGTTCATCGGTTCGTTTTTTGGTTATTTGGTTCGCGTTTTTCGGTTATTTTATTTTTACTAGTCTTCAGGCCCGTCCGATGGACGAATAGTCTCAAAAAATATATATATCAAAGGTAAATATCAAAATAATAAATAAAAAAACAGGTGAAATATAGCAAAGCATGAACAAAACAAATTTAAAAGAAAAACCCTTTTGTAGTAGAAGAAGCCATAATCAAACTACAATTTACAACTAAATTAAAAGAGATGAGAAATAACAATAACATAACAATTAATCAAATAATAAACAAACACGAACAAAATATCAAAAATAAAATTAAAGTGATATAAAAACACCCGTAGGTAGTATATATAATAATTTATAGGGAGAGTTTTAAGAATATTATATATCTTAAAATTTTTAAAAGATTTATTTTGATAGAAAAAGATTTATGATAAAGTTTTAAATATAATCATCTATTTAATAAGCAAATAAAAAATAAAAAAATCTAGAAAAAAAGAGAGCTCTAAAAGGATAAGGAGAGAGTTTTAAGCCTAAAAAGTGCTTTAAGGGGTGCCAAGTGTACCCTCAACCTCATCTTTTAGTTATAGTATAGATAGATCATATTGCAATGCAAAATCAAATTTGATTTTAAGCATTAAACTACACAACACACAGATACCTTAAAAACTACAAAGCTGCACATAATTAAATTTGATTTTAAGCATAAAACTACACAACACACAGATACCTTAAAAACTACAAAGCTGCACATAATTAAATTTGATTTTAAGCATAAAACTACACAAACACATATGCTTGAAACGTACATAATCAAATTTGATTCAATACATGGAATTACACAAACATAGATACGTAAAGCGTACATAATCAAATTTGATTATAAACATAAAACTACACAAACACAGATACATAAGACGTACATAATCAAATTTGATTCGAAACATAAAATATCGCACATACATGTAGTTAAAATCTTCAAAGCTCAACATAATCAAATTTGATTAATTTGCAGCATGTTTAAGAAAAAGCCCAAACACAACTATTGTATGAGCTTAACTTAATGTCATTAATGTATACATACCAATTCATCAACAAAGACCATCTCGAATGTTTTGATTTTCTTCGAATTGTTCCAATCCGAAACAGTCCATACATGCACAACACGGAGTCGTAGATGATGGTTAACATGTGTTGGCTTAAGATCTTCAAGATGAACTAACGTGGTCTTATTTTTTGTAGTTGAAGAAAAAGCCTTAATGAACCTATAATGGACAACAAACTAAATTAAAAGAGATGAATAATAATAATAACATAAGAATTCAATGTCAAATAATAATGATTAAACATGAACAAAAAATATATAAAAAGAACCATTTTTGTTGTCGAACTTTTTTTTTTGTTGAGAATTCGTGATGTAGTTGAAGCCTTTTTTTTGTGAGGGGTTTTTCCTAGGTTGTATATATATAACAATTTTTAGGAGAGTTTTAAGGATAAAAAGATTTGTTTTTTAATTTTTATTAATTTTAATTAAAAAAATATAGAAAAATAGAGGATTAATTGGGAGGGGGAATTAGGCTCAATGTCAAATAATAATGATTAAACATGAACAAAATATATATAAAAAAAACCCTTTTTATAGTCGAATTTTTTTTTTTTGTTGAGAATTTGTGATGTAGTTGAGGCCTGTTTTTTTGTGAGGGTTTTTTCCTAGGTTGTATATATATAATAATTTTTGGGAGAGTTTTAAGGATAAAAAAATTTGTTTTTTATTTTTTATTAATTTTAATTAAAAAAAAAGAAAAATAGAGGATTAATTAGGAGGAGGAATTAGGCTTAAAGAGGTGGATTAGGGGTGCCAAGTGTACCCCCAACCTCCTCTTTCAGTTATATTATAGATTTTTCAAAACCAAAACCTTATTCAAAATAGAAAACCAATACGAAAACCAAATTAGAATTCGGTTCGGTTTCGGTCTAAAACCGAAAAAACCAAATATGGAAAACCAAATCAGAATTCAGTTCGGTTCGGTTTCGGTCTAAAATTCGGTTTTTTAAAAGGTTCGTTTTAAGGTTTTAACCGGGTAAAAACCAAACCGCGAACACCCCTAATAACATGTCTTGAAATCTTTTGAGATTGTGAATTATATTTCTGAATTGTATATTAGCTTATGCTTTGGGTTAAGACCAGCATCATATTGTGCAAGAATTTAGTGGTAGACTTGGAGTCATGAACTGCACCAAGTCTTTCAAGAGATAGTGACCACATGTAGAAAAACCTGTTTGGGTCCATAACGTGTTACCTGTATCATTTAATCAACGCCTGCTTGGAGTGTTATGCACTTAAATCTTCCAAAGTTTTGATTGAATAAACATTTTATCATTATTTAGAAATCTTGGAAATTTAACAAGATACTAATGATTATTAATTGGCAAAAAACGTAGTTTCAAGTCACAACCGACATAAACATGTCTTGTATTTTCATAATCAGTGGTGGATCCAGGAAATTAGGATGATAGGGGCAAAAAAATTTTTCCTTAAAATAACGATAATTATATCAATATAAGATTTTAACCAGCCTTAAAATCAGCAACGCTTGGCACCCTAAATCTTCAACAAAAAAAACAACCTTTCAATAGCTATTAATTGTATGAAAAGCATCAATTAAATCAACATACAACCAACATTAAAATACTACCTAGAAAAAGCTAAAAGTAGCATATGATCAACATAAAAACCACTAGCAAAAGTAAATTTCCTTAAACCGAAAGAAACAAATTACATATTAGAATTGTCTTTTGCGGGGAGTCGTCTTTTGAAAGTGTTTAATGACTTTTCATTCGTAAGATTGGCCGGTGTTTTTTTTTTACCGAACAAATTGAACATGAGTTCAAGAAAAATTGGAAATTTATACAAAATCTCAAAATATAAACAATTTTTTGTTGAATTTTCCTTATTACAACGTTCATAAATCATAACAGAAGTTCATCATTATAACATTTATAAAAATAATATAGAATACCTATTGAAAATTGGGGATCATAGAATTTTTTTTTTTTTTTTTTTTTTTTTTTTTTTTTTTTTTTTTTTTTTTTTTTTTTTTTTTTTTTTTTTTTTTTTTTTTTTTTTTTTTTTTTTTTTTTTTTTTTTTTTTTTTTTTTTTTTTTTTTTTTTTTTTTTTTTTTTTTTTTTTTTTTTTTTTTTTTTTTTTTTTTTTTTTTTTTTTTTTTTTTTTTTTTTTTTTTTTTTTTTTTTTTTTTTTTTTTTTTTTTTTTTTTTTTTTTTTTTTTTTTTTTTTTTTTTTTTTTTTTTTTTTTTTTTTTTTTTTTTTTTTTTTTTTTTTTTTTTTTTTTTTTTTTTTTTTTTTTTTTTTTTTTTTTTTTTTTTTTTTTTTTTTTTTTTTTTTTTTTTTTTTTTTTTTTTTTTTTTTTTTTTTTTTTTTTTTTTTTTTTTTTTTTTTTTTTTTTTTTTTTTTTTTTTTTTTTTTTTTTTTTTTTTTTTTTTTTTTTTTTTTTTTTTTTTTTTTTTTTTTTTTTTTTTTTTTTTTTTTTTTTTTTTTTTTTTTTTTTTTTTTTGTAGTCTAAGTTTTTTTTTTTTTTTGTGAGGGTTTTTTTCCTAGGTTGTATATATATAATAATTTTTGGAGATTTTTTTTTTTGTTTGAGAAAGATTTCTTCTATATTCTAACTAGG
>CM067167.1:84124335-84141533 GCA_034093135.1 Erigeron breviscapus
CTGTAATAATCTAGAAGTGTCTTACAAAAGGAGATTGAGAATAAAGCCAAGACAAGTAGAAATAAGCCTAAAAATGTCTCATCTCGAAAAGGTTCTAGTAGTTCGAATCAGTCAAGTAAATTAAGAGATACACCCAACAGTGCTTACTATGAAAGATTAATGGCTGAAGCTAAATCGAATTCTAGTTTTTTATTTCAGCGACATAGTCCTAGGAGAATGTCTTCATCATCTCCTGAGAAAATGTCAAGATTTCAAAAGAATTCTAAGGGTTTTAACCAAAGGCTACCTACTGAAAGGAGGCATAGTGGTTCCCCAGTCGTAGGCTTAGTGCTGGAAGAAATTCACGAATTTCACCTAGCAGAAGGCCTGTAGACAGTTCTACTGTTAAACCAACTAAGGTTTGGGTGCCTACTGGTGAATCTTGGGAGGATATAGTTTCGGATGAGGAGAATGATCGACCCAAAGCCAACAGGGCTAGGGGTCCTTTGAAAAACTAATTGTTTTTAAATGTGCAGGAGCTGCTAAGGAAGGCCGCAGGTTTATGGTTTGTCAATAGCGGAAGCTCCAAGGCACATTATGGAGGACAAGGGATTATTAACGGAGTTTATTTCTGTTAAAGGATCCTATGTCTATTTTGTATATCTATTATTGTTCATGTGATAGACAAAGTACTATAGAAGATCATGTTTAGATGATGATCTATGGTACAGATTCTCATATTTTATGTTTTATGTTTTGTTATTTTTGTTGTTGGTTATGTTATATGTCAGTTCCAGAAGTGCACTAGTTTAATCACAGGGATGAAGAAATTGGTGTTCTTGAGGAAGTAGACATCAGTGGATGTTTGTCTTAGGGGAGAGATCGGATTACATAACAGCAAGTGAATACTCATTCACCGGCTCTGGCTATCACGGTTAGGTTTTCCTTTGTACTCTCATAAAGACAGATTGTAAATCCACTATATCCATAACTAATAATCCTGTTAAGCACAATAGGACTAAGCACATAGACATAAGGTTTCATTTTATTCGTGATTGTGCTGAAAAGAAACTAATAGTCCTAGAAAAGGTGCCGAGTGACTTTAATTTAGCTGATCTGTTCACTAAGGCTTTCGACCAAACTCGTTTCGAGTTGTTAGTCCAATTGATTGGAATGAGAAATCTATAGTGACAGTGTCTCTCAAAAGGAACTTTGTAAAATGAGTCAGTGTTTGTGTCGTAATGTATGTGTGTCATATAGTGTCAGAAAAACAAAATAAAAATCAGAAAAATCAGAAAAGAAAAAGAAAATATAATAAAAGGAGTAAGGTCACTGCATCAAGACGATTAGACGTGACGATACTTTAGCTTTTAAGCCTACTTAATTGTACTTTAAAATGCTCAGTTCAGTGATACCATTATATGATGTATCGATAGTCACAAAGTACCAAGGTTTCCTTATAATCTGAACTTAAATGTATACAATGTTCTTTTGGGAAACGTATTCAGATATATGGCTGAGAATGCTTGTTCTTAAAATAGACAAGTCCTTTAAATCTTATGAAAGATCTTGCATTGTAATTATGTATATTTGGTCTTTATATAGAAGGTCTCGAGTACATATATGTGTATGTATTGCTTTTTCGGATGTATATTTGTGACAAGATATACAAATATCTAATAAAACTAAATCTGTTGAAAATATGAAGCTAATGTGGCCTTTGAGATTCGAACAAGTAAGTCCTTGGGGTGTCTTTGTATACCTAGCCTACCTAAAGCTTCCAACTTGGGATAGGTTGTCAGAAAGTTCGCTACACGGGTCTCATCGAAAGTCACGGGTTTTCATAAGTGCTTAAAAATAATGTCACAAATATGCAAGTACTTGGCATTATGCAATGTTGAGTATATTTCCGTACGTGAGTCAAGTTAAGTCGCTTTGCACGTGAGGAATCACCGACCTGTCACCGCTGACTTGATTCTTAAAGACTTTCTCACTTTACTCACCAAATGTCTTAATCTTAGTGCTTGTGTCGATTGTGAGAGTGTATCTGAATATGGGGCACATAAGTTCGCAAACATGATTAAGTGACATATTAGGCTACTCGGGTTGCATGGTGACTGTCCTTGGCCAGGGTATGTCGAAAGTGTCACAAACAAAAAGGAGACTGGAAGTACCGAGTGTTTAAGAGGACAAACATATTGGTAATCGTTTGGATCACTGTTCATAACTAATAATAAGAGAATTATTTCTCGCTAGTAGGCTTATGTAACATGCTAATCTGATCTAATCAGCAGTAACTTTAGCTCTTGTAACTATGTTATTCGTTTATGTTTAGTGTATGTGTGTGTGTGTTATGTTTTTCGTGAAATGTTTAAATTTTAATTTTTGTAAAATAAAAGTTCCTATTACACGAGAGATAGAGTCAGAAATAGAATCTAGTTTCCAAGAGGACTCAACTACGTTCTTATGGAACACTGAATAAACGAGTAGGGTAGTTTAGCGATAGTGTTGTGATCAAAAGCTAAAAGAAAGTTTGTCACATTAACAGAATATGGTTTAAGGAAAAGAACACAGAGTTGTTGATTTCAATAAACAGATATTGAGTTAATGTCTACATTTTAAATCTTAGAAAGAAGATTTTCATTAGAATGGACACAGAGTTGTTCATAGTTTTGAATTTGATCTTTGAAAGATTTTTGAATCAAAAAGATTTGGAACAGAGATTCCAAATAATTTTGATAAACTATGTGCATAATTTGAAAGTGCTTGCAGTGAATTATTGACCTTAAAATGACTTAGGTTAATAATAGATTGCTAAGTATATTCATTTTTATCTTGCTATTTTATTCATTTCTTCAGATTGTATGTTTTTACTTTGAGAAGATTTGATGTGTGTGTTGAGATGTGCAGGACAGCGGACAAATATTCGTTTTTGTAGGTTGTCGAGCAAGATCTCACCATGGAAGCAAGATATGGATCATGCAAATATATCCGGAACAAAGATAAATACTAGTTTGATGAGGAAATCATAGAAGTATTATATTTGATGTTGATCATAATCAGAAGAAACATTTTTGGAGACAAAGAATTGCTTTTGAAATAGGTTCCATGTTCCTGAAGTTTGTGATTCAAGTTTCAAAGTTTTTGGTTTTCATGGGAGTCAACTAGTTCAGGATTGATTGTTGGAAATTTTACCTCTCTATCACATGCCGGTTAGGCAAGGCGAGCAGGGACTCGAGATATGCTTAATTCGGAGAGATTTATCGTTGAGGGGGAGAACTACAACAAGCTATGGTGCATTAGTTGATTTATGACGATACAGAGAGTTTGAAGTTTGCTTCTCAAATCTGAAGTTTCAGAGGATCAAGTTTCGGGTATAGCAATTAAATTTTGTTGTCTCGAAATTTTTTTCAGTGTATTTGCAGAGAAGTCAATCTAAAAGAAGGATTTCTGAGCAATATTCTGAGGTATTAAAAACATTGCTATCAGGCAAGGTCTAGAATAAGAGGTAGACAATGCTCAATGTTTTTCTAGTTGAAGATCTTAGATATAGAAATAATTTTATTTTAATATGAAAGATTATCAACTATGTGAAAAACCTTAGACATAGACATTAAGTGAATGTAGAAGATTATTAAAATCTTAGACATAGACATATGTAAATGTAGAAGGTTATGTGAAACCTTAGACATAGACATTAAGTGAATGTAGAAGATTATTAAAATCTTAGACTGTAAGTGCACGTTCTGGTGCACAATTTGTGTCCGATGCATCTCAATTAAAGGGCTGTTACTTTACAGAGATTATCCAGACAACTGGACAAACTCGTGTGAACAGTACCACGAGTTTGGACAAACTCGTGTGAACAGTACCACGAGTTTGGACAAACTCGTGTGAACAGTAACATGAGTTTGACTAAACACGTGTTACTGTAGCACGTGTTTGGAAGCCCACGAGTTTGAAGCCCAGCCCATTTGTAGCCTATATATATTGTTCTTAGGTTTCGGTTTTAGGTTAATGATTTTAGTTGCAACAGATGTCATTCACTAGGTTCTCGAGGTAGATCTATACCTCGAGATGCCGCCCATATTATTCGATTATCAAGAGTCGTCTCGTTGATTGTAATCCGTAATCATCGTAGATGTATTGTAAACGGATTTATTCATTGTAATCATTCGACTAATGATAAAGGAATTCTTTCTATATCTCCTGTTCATATTTGTTAAATTCGTGTTCATATATGTTTGTTTCATTCAATTACCTCAATAACGATTATGTTTGGATTCCGCACTTACATAGTCGTAGGAATCGCGAATCGATCGGTCTAAGGAACTTTCATACACTAGACATAATGTGAATGTAGAAGGTTAAATAAATCCTTAGATATAAACTTAATGTGATTGAAGAAGATTAAAGAAAATCTTAGTCATAGACGTTAAGTGAATATGAAAGGTTATTGACTATATTGTGCCTTAGACATAGAAATGTCATTTTTGAATGTGAAAGGCTACATAGTTAATATTTTATGCCTTAGACATAGATATATTGTTTGAATATGAAAGGTCTTTGTTACCTTAGATATAGAAACATATATGAATGTGAAAGGCTTAAGCATTGATTATTTAGATCATATAGTTATGAAAATATGTCATAAATTGAGGAGGAGTACCTAGTCAATTGTGTTTTCATAAGAATATGAAGTATTTAATCAATATTTTGTTCTATCATAGTTATGTATCCCAGTCATAAATTGAGGGGGAGTACATAAGAATGATTGTTGTTATAATGATTAGTCATAGTTATACACCCTAGTCATAAAATTGAGGGGGAGGTATAAGAATGAGAATCAATTTTATAACTGGTTAAAAATATGGATTGTTGCAAGTGGTACAGATTTGGGAAAGCTAAATTCGAGAAAGTTTTGGAAAGATTGATCGTTGAAAAGTTAAAGAATTTCGGTAAGTTTATTAACTTTTCAGGTTAAGACGAAGATCGAGGAAAAGATGAAAATTTGATGCTTACAGGTTTGATCTTTTAAAATTTTCATATTTCCAGGAAGTTCGTGGTAATCGTTGATCAATTATTCAGAAACTTTGACGAAATTTTGATTTTAAAGTGTGCAGGAGGTATTTACGACCTCGTAAATGCAAGAAGCAGAATACGACCTTGCAATTGGTCTAATTGGGCTTTAGGCAAATACGACCTCGTAATTGGGCCGGGTTGACCTAGACCCATTCGGGTCAAGTGGGTATATAAACCAAATTTACCCAAACACGACATCACATATTAAAATCAAAATTAGAGCATTACTACCCCGTATTAGATTCGATATATACAATTAGATCAAGTGTTTTTGGTTGATATATTCGTCATCACTGTGAAAAACCGAATCTAGGTATACTATCTAATCGTCCAGTAGTTAACCATGCAACAAGAAAATCAAGAAAAAGGGTTTCAAAATTTTCGAATTAGGTTTCCTTAGTTTCTTCGATTCTGATGTTTTTTGGTTAAAACTAAGGGTTGGGGTATCTTTATCGTTTGAATACGAGTATAAAGAAACAATTTTTACCAGTTTTGGTTGGGTAAATCGCGAAATCGCGTTGGGGAAGATGAACAGTACGACGGACTCGTAAAAGTGGGTTTGCTAGCCCAGATTTGCGACCTCGTAAATGTCAATTTATTTTGACTGGTTTGACTTTCGAAATACGATGCCGATTTACGACCTGATCAAATACGTGGCCAAATTGGAAAATACGACCTCGTATTTTAGAGTTTGGTTGACCGTATTTTGACCTTGAAATACGACCTCGTACAGGGATACGACCTCGTATTTTTGACTTAACAGATTTTCAAAAGTTTATTTTCTATAAAAATTTGAAAATGAGTTAATTTATCTTTAACTTAATTACAGGGATAATTTAAGTTAATTTAACAGATTTTCAAAAGTTTATTTTAATAAAGATTTGAAAATGAGTTAATCTATCTTAACTAAATTACGAGATAATTTATGTTGTGTTAACTTTATTACAGGGATAATTAAAGTTAATTGTATGACTGCATATGAATTTTTATGTCTATTTGAGTAATTAATTATTTGTTATTGATTACAGAAATGGCAAGAGATTTCAAGCAGGTCATAATTATGTGATGAACTTCGATAATCAGGAAGGAACTGCGTATTATCATGAGATATTCGCTTTCTTCAGAAGATCAAGGATTCATCATGTTCTTACACATTCTCCAATCATATATTTAGATTATCTCAAAGATTTCTGGAATAATGCTAACTGTGTGAAGGCAGGAGATGTGTATATCTTTCATACCATAGTTGCTGGGCAGCAGATACAGTTCACAGCTGCTGATCTCGTTAACATTCTTAATCTGGGCACAGTTGAACAAGAAGGTGGTGCTACAGGTCTCACCAAGTTCAGACATGAAGTCAATCAAGGTGCTTTCAGAAGAATGGGGTTTGCTGCAGATATGTCAAGTAAAACTCTGTTCAAGAAGGGTTTTTATGGCAGGTGGAGGTATCTTGCGCATGTGTTGCTGGTTAGTTTAAGCAACAAGAAGTCTGGTTATGATACGTTGAACCAGGAAGCCCAAGCACAGATGGTGGGCTTGGTATTTAACAAGCCATATAGTTTCTCGAAATTCTTCTTCGATGAGATGAAGAAACAGATCACAGCCACAGGAAAGAGGAGGTTTTTGATGTATCCTCGGTTCGTGATGATGATACTCAATGCTCGACTTCCAAATCTACCTGCTGTAGGAGAAGTGAAGCAAGTGAGCTCGATCATCCGACGTGGTTATGATGAGTTTGTGTCTCGATACCAGAATGATCCAAATGCACAAGATGTTGCATTGTTCGGTGCCATCATCAATGCCAACTACATAGCACCTACTGATGGGGTCATATCAGCTTATGAAGGGCCTCAGCCAGAGGTGGTGAAGCTGCTGAGAATGTTGAGCAGTTACATGACGTAGTGGTTCAGGAAGATGCACCAGAAGAGCCTGAAGTTGTTGTACAGGTTGCAGATGATGTGATAAACCAACCTGGAGCCAATCCTGAGATTGTAGATGATCTATTAGCAAATGGCTGATCCAAAGGGTGTATTGCACAAGTGCAACGGTATAATGCCAATGTGATGACCTAGTAGATGTGGACCTTGACCAAGACATAGATGATTATGTAGCTGAAGCTGCAGTTGGTTCTGAAGCAGCTAGAGCTAGTAGGTCTGGTACTGAAGAAGCTAGTGGGTCAGGAGCAGGTCAGGCTAGTGGATCTGGTATGAATGCTGAAGGTAGAGGAAAGGCTGTTGCTGATGTTCAAGCAGACAGAGAGCCTTCTATCCATTCTGATGATGATTCTAGCAGTGATGGTGATGAAGATCCTTACAGATCTCATGCATTCATCAGGGTTGGATCTAAGATGGTTCCTAAACCTACTGAGGCAGTTCAAGGAAGAAGAAGGAGAGAAACAGATGAAGATTGGGTGCCAGAGCAGCCTATGCCAAAAGAAGAACACTTGTCAGGGAACAAGAGACTTCTGTTGTTGCTGGTATGTCTGATAGTGTGCCAAGGATTGTTGTTCCTGAGACTACACAGCCACAGTTACAAACAAGTGAAGAAACTAATCTTAGTGATCTGCAGAGACAGATGAATGAGATGAAAAGTTTGATTACTCGTTTGACTGATGATTTGAAGGTTGTTAGTGACAAGAACACATTTCTTGAAGATAAGCTGGGCAAGGCTGAGGTGGTAGTGTCCAGTATGTATAAGAAGTATTTGGCTCTAGATGAGAAGGTTATCAGGATGGAAGATGGATTGAAGAAAGGAGTCAAGATCTCCGAAGAGAAACTGCATGATCTCATCAATAACTATCTCAAAGTTAGAGCCGAGAGAGATAGCTTAGGTTGCAGAGGTGATGAGCTGGCTAAAGCAAGGCATGATGATGATCAGAATGAAGATCCAGATGCTGCTAGAGCTACTCAAGAGCTAGGATGGAGTTCTGTGTTCAGAACAGAGACTCAGGAGAGTCTACCTCAGAAGCTACTCAGACTCAAGAACTGGTTGTCACAGGGTTGAAGATGGTAGTTGAGTCTGATGCACCTCAAACCAAACTCCTTACAGAAGATGCTGACGTTGATCGATTAAACAAAGGTAAGGATTTGGTAGGGCAATCTAATGCTATTGCTCTTGATGATAATATTGCTAGTGCTCAGGATAGTGAGTCTACCAAAACCGATTCTACCAATAATACTTCTACCGAGTCAGATTTGCATCCAATTATTGTGCATAGACTGGAGAAGAGGTTGGGATATGATCCACAGGCTCATATGAGAGCTAGAGCAGAGATTGCGGATTATTATTATGATCCAGGATCTTTGAGGGATCAAGAGAAAGAACGGTTAGGGTTAACTCATACTCCTTCAGAGTCAGAGTCAGATTCTGATTTTGAGACTGATACTGAGACTGAGAAGGAGCAGAGCAGGAGCAAGAAGAAAAGCAGAGGAAGTAGATTGATGACAAAGACAAGACAAAGACATAGGTATGTTAACGTCTAGAAGCTATTGCCAAGGGGGGTCTGTAAGTGCACATCTATGTCAATAGCAGTCTAGATTGTTTGGGCTTATATTGTTATATGTCTTTGTAATGTGATTGTCATTAATTAACTTAGTATTATGCATAGAATACTAGATTAAGTTTAAGTATTGAATGTATAATAAATCTGCTAAGTGTGAATTGCGAGTTCGCAATTCACAGAGGAAATGCGACCCCGTATTTGCAGGGTCAAATACGAGGCCAATCACATAGGTAATACGACCCCGTATTTGCAGGGTCAAATACGAGGCCAATCACAGAATGCGACCTCGCATTAGTGACGGGCTGGGCTGGGTTTACGAGGCCGATGTGCTGAAGCCCATGTCGGGTGTTACCTATATAAACCGAACCCTAACAGAGTTTAGGGTTGAACATTTGTCGAAATATCAAGCATACTTGTGCAGGTTAAGTCGTCAAAGGTTGTTCCGCTAGCCCGAAGAAGATCTGCGACGAGGGTAGTAGGACATGATGATACCAAGCATTATTGTGCAGGATTCGTCGTCAAAGGTTGTTCCGCTAGCCCGAAGAAGATCTGCGAGGCCGCAGATGATCTAGGGGCTTTTTGTTGATCACCAAGTTATTGTAAGGGATTCCGCACCTCAAGATAACTGGATCAAGCTATTGACGATCCGTACCAGGGGACTTACAATTGGTTATATTGCATGCATGATAGATCGTTTTAGGGAATTAATTAGTTAATTGTTTTATTAACTTATTCCGCATATATAATTAGTTAGGTTAATTAATTATTGCATAAGTGAATTAAACTAGATTAATTTACTTGCTTAATTAATTAATCGTAACTAATTAGGATGTTCATGTTTTTAATTAAAAGGTTTTAAATTAAACGTTTTTGAATCAAATTAGGTTATGGAATTCGACCTCCCTTTCACAAGGGAAGTCGAATTCGACTTTTATATATAATTAGGGTTTCGAAATCTTCAACCCTTTTCAAGGGAAGTTGAGTTCGACTAGGATTAATTAAATTGATTTTTAATTATTTACACTATAAACCCTAAGTTTTGAATAAACTAATTTGAAGTCCTTTCAAATTGTGAACATCCATAATCGATACAAAGAGTTGTATATGAATAAAATCCCGGGGAATATACCCTTAAGTCCCAACTCCTTCGACTTCAGATGAAGGAAGGTGAATCAACGTCTAACTATCTTACTCGAGCACAAGAGTATGCTGATGCCTTGCAAATATTGGCGAACCAGTGAAAGACAAAGATCTTGTGATGCATGTTATTACAGGTCTTCCTGATGATTACAACAACTTGAAATCAACAATACTTGGCCGACCGACACCCTTGGCATTCTCTGAACTGCACGGGCTTCTCTTAGATCTTGACTACATGGTCAAGAAACCTGTGGCCGATTTAACCCCTGCTCAAACTTTCTCGACTGCTACATTGCCACAGTCTTCGAGCCCTAGTGGAAATTCACCTTCGCTTCCGAATGATACTATGGAAGCCCTTCAACAACTGGTAGCCCGTCTTGGTTTTCACTTCAACCATCATCCAACCAATCGCCACAAGCTTTGTATACAAATAGGTCGAACAATAACCGAGGCAACAATCAAAACAACCGTAGAGGTCGCGGAAATTATCAGAATTCCCAAAATCGCGGTGGAGGTAATCGAAATCAATTTTCTTGGGCAACTAATCAAAACACTATATATGGTACTTGTAGCAAGTGTGGAATTAGTCATCTCCCGTCACAATGCCCAAATCGGGACCCCTCCACAATGCGTAATAGGCAGCCGTCTGCTAACTTTGCTCAGACCAACTATGCTGCTAACTCTCGCTCTCCTGCATCAACTTCATGGCTTCCTGACTCAGGTTCTAATTTCCATGTTACTCCTAATCTTTCTAGTTTTGACACGTTTCAGCCGTACTTTGGCGATGACAATGTTCATGTTGGCAATGGTAAGGGTCTTCCTATTTTACATATTGGCTCTTCAACTTTTTATTCACCCAATAAAAGTCTTTCTTTACGAGATATCCTTCATGTCCCTGAAATTAAACAAAATCTTCTTTCCGTTCAAAAGTTTTGCTTAGACAACAATGTGTTTTTTGAATTTCACGCAACTTTCTTTTCTGTGAAGGACAAGGTCACCCGTTCTACCCTCCTCACTGGTCCAAGTAATGGAGGTCTCTACTCCTTTTGTCTACCGAGCTATCAACCTATCCAAAAATCTGTCTTCACCACTGTTCGAGTCTCTCCGGACGTGTGGCATCAAAGACTGGGTCACCCTCATTCGAAATTATTTTCTTCTATGTTATCTAGATTTAAGTTACCGCTTTCTAGTAATAGTTCTTTAAGTCATTGTACTGCTTGCTCTATTGGCAAGTCTTCCAAACTGCATTTACCATTATCTCGCAATAAAGCTTCGAATATTCTTGATCTTATTTATTGTGATGTATGGGGTCCTTCACCCGTTCCTTCTTTTGATGGTCATTCTTATTTTTTGTTGTGTGTTGATGCCTTTTCACGTTACATGTGGTTCTTTCCCTTGAAACGTAAATCTGATGTCTATCATATATTTACTCAATTTGTTGCTATGACAGAACGTCAATTTAAAACAAAACTGAAATCAGTCCAAACCGATGGAGGGGGAGAATTTCGCAAATTGTCTCCTTTTTTTCTCAAATCTAGGCATCATCCACAGATTCTCTTGTCTACACACAAGTAAACAAAATGGCCTTGTTGAAAGACGACACTGACATGTCGTTGAAACTGGTCTCACTCTTCTTTCTCAATCTGGTGTCCCATCTAAATTCTGGCACTTTGCCTTTGACGTTGCAGTCTACCTTATCAATCGCATGCCTTCTTCAAACACAGCACTCACCTCTCCTTCGAGTTTTTGTTTAAACGGACACCCAATTACACTTTTCTCCGTGTTTTTGGTTGTCAATGTTTTCCTCACCTACGACCCTATAATCCACACAAAATGGATTTTCGGTCTACTCCTTGCACATTCTTGGGGTATAGCACCTCCCATCACGGGTATTGGTGTTTTGACCAAGAGTCTGAGCGTCTCTATATTGCTCGTCATGTCCGCTTTAATGAACACTTCTTCCCATTTCGTCAACCCACCTCGCCACCGACACCTACCTCCCAACCAGACGAATACTTCTCGTCTTATCCATCACCCCCACCTCCTACGTTTCAGCCGATTTCTGATGGGTCAGCTGAAAATGTTGATTTACCTCCTCCACCTGAGCCCACAACTACGCTCATTCCTCCTGTCCAACCAGTACAACATTCATCAGAACCCGCACAACTTGTCGATTCTATTCCCTCCTCTAGACCATCATCACCACCCCAGCCCACTACACGCACACGTCCTTCAAATCTTCGCCAAAATCCGCCTAAAACAAAAATATTTGATCCGTCTGCGAATCATACCTCCACATCTCTTTCCGAATCTGAACCCGCTACCTTTGCTATTGCCAACAAGAACCCTCTCTGGCGCAAAGCCATGGAGGATGAATATTCGGCTCTCATGAGAAACGACACATGGTCATTAGTGCCACGTGTTCCTGGAAAAAATGTAGTTGATTGCAAGTGGGTATACAAAGTTAAACGTGATCAACGAGGAATTATCACTCGCTATAAAGCGAAACTTGTTGCTAAGGGATTTCACCAGCAGCCGGGCATTGACTACACTGACACCTTTAGCCCTGTTGTCAAGGCTACCACTATCCGGGTTGTTTTATCCATTGCTACAGCTAACCATTGGCCCTTGAGACAATTAGATGTCCAGAATGCTTTCTTACATGGTGATCTTAAGGAAATAGTGTATCTACAACAACCGCCGGGTTTTGTTGACATGTCAAAACCTGATCATGTGTGTTTGTTGCACAAATCATTATACGGCCTCAAGCAAGCACCGAGAGCTTGGTTTCATCGGCTCTCTCAGGCTCTTTATAGCATCGGTTTTAGGGATCCAAAACCGATCCCTCGCTTTTCATCTATTGTGCTCGTGGTACAGTGCTATATATGCTAGTGTACGTTGATGATATTATTTTGACAGGTAACAACCCTTTGGTGCTTGATCAAGTTGTTCATCAGCTTAGTCGTGCCTTCGCCATTCAAGACATGGGGCATCTGTCCTATTTTCTGGGTGTGGAAATCACTCGTAAAGGTTCAGATTTGTTTCTCTCTCAATCCAAAGTATATTACAGATCTCTTGGAATGCGCAAATTTGTCCAATGCCAAACCAGTTCCATCTCCCCTTTCTACATTTGTAGTTTTGTCTAATGGTGATAGTACTGCTTTCTCGGATCCAGACAAATACCATAGTATTGTTGGGAGCCTCCAATATGCTACTCTCTCTAGGCCTGATATCGCATTTGCTGTGAACAAAGTGTGTCAATGCATGCATTCCCCAACTCAGAATCATTGGTCAGTGTGTAACACCCGTGAGTTTTGACCCCATTGACTTAGTTTGACTTGTAATTTGACTTTGCTAATTAATTATTATATGGAAATTAGTGGAGTTATTTGATTAATAAAATGTCGAGTCAACTTTACTTTGATTGCGTATTTGATAATGTTTAGCATTTACGTGTTTAGTCGGGATACCCGTAAGGTGGTAACTAGATAGTGTGGTATGTGGTGCAAGTGTGGTGGTGCCTAACCCATCTCCCCTCCCCTCATTCCTTATCCTCTCATTCTCTCACACACCCATTCTTTCTCTCCTTTTCTCTCTAAAATACAAGAATACACACACAAACACCATTTTCTTCCTCCTTCTTCTTGAATCTGATATTTAGGGTTTTTGTGGCATCCAATTGTTAGTTAATAATCATCCTTGGAGTTGCAAGATTTTGTGGGTTAAATCAAGTGTTCATCATTTTTGAAGCTCCAAAACCGGATTTGAAGCTTCGGGACGAATTGGTAAGTGATTTTTAGCTCAAAATGTCCCCCTTAACTTGTAGATTACTTCCTTGTGTTAGATCTAAATGATTTGTGGTCGACTTGGGTTTAAAATGGGTATTTTAGCTTAAAAACGAGTCTTGGATAGAAAGACGGGAAATCGGAAGTGGGTTTGGGAAAAGATATGTTTTTAGTGTTTATACTTGAATTTGATTGTGACAAAAGTTTGGTTGTTGGATTCTAAGCGATACGATCGATCAAGCGATTTTAGTTTTGGAACTTGATTGACTTTCCTTGGTGTGGCTGGCAGACAACGTAACATACGCCCCACCTGGCGTATGTTACGGTCCCCTAGAACTTCAATTTTTAAACTTTACGCCCCAAGCACCTGCCTTACGCCATTTCTTCCATGTCAAAACGCCAAAAACACCTTTTCTAGACCGGCGTAACATACGCCAAGATTGGCGTTACGCTGCTTCTCTCTTGCTTGGCGTAACGTACGCTAGTATTGGGCGTAATTTACGGTGGTATAGTCTTGGCCCAGCGTACATTACACCAGTATGGGGCGTAATGTACGGCCCTTCCGTTTGTCAGTTTCTTATTTAACGATAGTTACTTTTGAGGCGTTAGTCCGTTTTACGTATGAGCTATCGTTAGAATCGTGTGAGAGTCTACTATCTTTTGGATTCAATATCTTGGGATGAATCCAATCTCATTTCTAAAAATGTGAGTTTAAAGTGTCGTTGACCTTAGTCGGGAAGGTTTGGTAAAGCGTTTGTCGGGTTATGGCACGTCACTAACTAGCTAGGCCTTACTTTTTGGGTATTATATGTTGACTTGATACTTGTGAAGTAGGTTGTGATCGTTGTAGCACTTCAGACATTATTATTCATCTTGGAAGCGTATAATTCTTGTGTAATCGCATCAGGTGAGTTTCGTAGCCCCTATCTTTGATAACTTTGGGGTGGAAAGTGTACTCGGTTTTATAAACGAGTGTCGATATCTTTTATTTGGTACAATATGTAGATGATAGTTGAATGCTTGCGTGTTTGCCTTAAGGGGGTTCGTCCCAGCAAATCTTGATTCGTTGTGGCATCTATGGGTTAACCAACGTGGGCACTTGCCAAGTGCATTGCCGACCTACTCACCCTTGTGGAATCCCCCGGGGTAGGATGTGGCACTAACACCCCCATTGTTGTTGGGATTATGGTGTAGAGCTCGGAGACCGTGAGACGGTTCTGATATGTATGTTACTATATTGTTATTATTATGTGTTGTTGTTTGTTGATTGTTGGATGAGCTTGAGCTATCGTTGTTGTGAATCATGTGCCTAGCTATAAGGTGTAACTGTAAGTGTTCCTATAGCTCTATAGTATTGTACTACTTGTTCATATCGGCACAAAATGATTCTTGTCTTTCAAACCTACGAACTCACCAACCATGTGTTGACTTGATTTAGTACACTTTTCAGGTAACCAAGGAAATGCTAGGGTTTAGGAGTGATTTGGATGACTAGCTTGGATTGGAGATCAAAGAAGCGACACATCTTTTGTTAGTTATATTAGGAATATGCGCATTTGGTAGCGCTTTTTTTATTGGACTTGATTTCTCGAGGTCGATGACCCGAATGCTCCCATTTGTGGGATGAACAATTGTTTGTTTAAAAACAATTGTACTAGTTGCATGGATAATTTTACGTGATTGTATGATACTTATGTTTGATCAAATAATCGCACTATGGCACAACCGAAGGGGTGTGTGGGTTTTGGAGATGGTTTGTAGGCGATTCCCTACTGGTAATAGGGCTACGGCTGCTTTACGCCTGATTAGTGTTTTTGGTTTGCCACCGATCCTTAGGGTCGGTGTTGTAGGGTATGAGAAAATATGATCATGTGCCGTATGACATTCTCCTCTTTATATAGAGGGTAGGAAACTTGGAGAGGAGGGTAAGAGAATTAGGGTAAATCTCTTCCTCTCTTTAGGATATCTTCTATTTGTTTAGGAAGATTTTATGATAATATTATAATGAGCCGTGTCCGAGGTATTCGGACTTAAACATTTTATTCTATTCGGATAATATGGAGAGGGCCTATGTGTATCCGTTCTCTTAGCGTGTTTCTTCGGAGCTGCGGAGTGATTATGTTGAACGGAGGTGTGCTCCGTTCTGGTATAATAAGTGAACTTTACCTACACGAAGGTGGCTTCGTATCTGCTCCGGGTACGGAGATAAAGCTCCGTATAGGTATATCATCAAGCCCCCCAGTCTACTAGAGGCTTGTTTCGGGCAAAAATTACCTAAGATAATTTTATAAAGGATTCAAGATAATTTAAGAACCGAAGATTTGTAAGTGAGGCTTGGTGTTTTAAGATCTTCAAATAAAGGAAAAGTTTTCTTAAAGATAACGATACAAACTAAACGTTTTTGCTAAAAAGAGTTTTATGAAAATCTTTGAGATAGAAATAATGAGAAATAAGAAAACTGTTGAAGATAAAGATAAAGATAAATGTAATGCTAGGATCTTAAAGATAAATACGAAATACAACGACACCAGAATTTTGTTGACGGGGAAAAACCCTTGATTCAATTAAGAAAACTTAGGTAAAAAACCCCGGGAGGATTCAATCGATCCTACCTGTTGTTCCTTTATTATTATTTTTGTTTTTGAATGATTACAACGATACGAATAAAAGAAAATAAGAGCAAATAACAGCTAAGAAATTAAGATGTTGTATGTGTTGAATGATTTCTTGAGTTGAATGCTTGTGTGTGTAGAATGTTTGTATGATGAATGCTCCTCCTATTTATAGAGCTAGACGTTGAACTATATCTCCGAAGTATCTGGGATCTTCCTGGACTTGCTCTTTACGCTGAAGAAATGGATAGATGACCGTTGAGAGTTATTCTTCACATGGTAAAACCGTTATCAATCCCGATTCTTGTGGTTGAAGTGGTAAACTATCCGTTGAAACACGTTTTCTTCATGTTGTGAGCATAAACTTTAATCCTGCAAATAATATCTTTCGTACTACATATATATTCGTTAGTGGGATCATAGATCCTGATAATATCAAGATCCCGTCATATCAAGATAATAAAATAACACAAGCAGAACTAATATATTAGACAAAACTAAGGATCCTTCAGAACAACGTATTGTTAAGTAAATATCTCAGGAGGTCTAAAGTGTAAATTCCATTAGGATCCTAGTGGTGAAAATTCTACCCCAAACAATTGTCCCCAAAACTTAGTTTTCATTGTAAAATAAAGATATGTTTTGTTATTTATGGTTATTTTCAGCAGTCAAAGCAAAGTCAAGGGGTAAAATTTTGCATTGATGTGACTTTTACAACTACCCACATTTATTTCCCACTATCCACATATATCGACAGTTTTTCTTTTTTTAGTTTTTATCTCGAGCCAACATCTCTCCAAACCCTAAAGGTTAGTTTCTCTTTTTCTTCAATCTTTCAGTTTTTTCTTTGTTTTACTTTGATTATTAAGATATGCCTCGACTATCCTCTTCCCGTTCTTTAATCAAAGTGAATGAAGATTTTACTCCTACTTATAGTTCGATACAATGCTTGGTTCGAAATCCCCTATTGAACTTGGACCGATAAATGGAGCGCGAATATTAATAATAGTACTATTGGGTTGACACCCTTATCCGGGTTAGTAGCGCTAACTGGGAAAACGGATAATTAATGTTTGAACAATTTCGTGATTGCGTTGA
>CM067167.1:84152014-84196659 GCA_034093135.1 Erigeron breviscapus
TTTTAAATTAGCAATATTTAAGATATTTTAAAAATAGGATTAGAAATAGTACATGCTGTTAAGGCCACGGGGAATGAGTGGTTCTTGGACCAACAAGGAATTAGCCTAGTGGTAAGGCAAACACTTGATTACCTTAAGGTCTCAAGTTCGATCCCCGCTGGGCACAAAAAATAATTCCTTTAAGGTACCCGTTACCAATGAAGCCTAGACCCATATGTGAAGTTTAAATACGCGGGTTCGATCCTTCGGGGTGCCCAGATCATGTGGGGATTAGGATGGAGGTATATTACTGGCATCATATGGCTCATACGGTGTGGGTCGATGGCCAAAGCCTCCAGCACCACCCATCAAGTTCTGATAACTACGCTGCTTCATGGATAGAGTTGTTACATGGTGATCTTATGCAGAAACTGTTTACCCTTTGTCAATAAGAATATTGTCTATTGTATGCTTGTTAAACTGTTAAGTCGTTTGAAAATGTATTCAATTATGCTCCAAACTCTCTTGTATGTTTCTTTTGTGATCCGCAGAACATTAATATAAATAAAATTGTGGTCTTAGATTATGCGTTTTTTTCTATTAAAACATGAGTATATGACATAACCTTTATGTGATATGTTGTCAAACAGTTACGTTGTTGACAATGTCTTCTACCACACCAAATGTTATCGTATGTTTTTTTTGGTGAACAGGATATATGTATTGAAGCTTGCATGGTGCTTCAAATACCATTTGTCTGCTCTTTAAGTTTACTATATCTTCATAAAAAAGTAATCTCACCTCTTTGCCTATTTCATTGAGGATAGTGAGTATGAACTTTAGTTTATTGAATCATTAGGGTGAAGGGAGTAGTGCCAAGAATCACAATTTGGGGTTGGTAATTCGAACTTAAGTAAACAAAAAATCGAAAAGTATTTTAAATTGATGATAAATCTTTTGTTCCGGACGAAAGAATTGTTTGGTTGGAAATATCAGGTGCATGGCATAAAGAATCACTTCAAGGTATCTTAGAGCAATGGGGTCGGGGTTTAATTTTTGCAAATGAGTTTGTGTCCATGTGCAAGGTATGTGTAATAACTCAATCCCCAAAACGTATTTTTGAAGAACTATCTGTGATCATGGATGACAAACCTTATGCAATATGGATTAGAGAGTCCAAAATGTGGGTACCGACAATAAGGATAGTTAATGATGTGTCCTCTTCTTCAGAAGACTCTTCACAGTCTGGTATTGGGGAGGATGGTTATGACTCCTTTGATGATGAATGCAACAGAAGTGAACAATATGATTCTAGGTTGTGTAGAGAAAATTCAGAAGAAGATAGTGAGAGTCCTGGTGAACTAAACTCTCATGAAATTAAAACCCTGACATCAATTCAGCAGAAGTGGGGCAGACCGACCAACTATCAAAATGTTAACGGGGATTCTAATGGAAATCTCAATAATGAATATTAAAAATCTGATTCATGTAGAGAAAACATTGACGAGAAAAAGGAGAGTTCTGGAGGAAAATGAAAACGTTGAGATTAACTCAACACGTACTACAGTCAAGTGATTAACAGGGACGCTAATGATGAGGCAATGGATAACGATATTTTCTCATTGGATAGGATCATTGCACAAGAAACTAGAAATCGAAAACGTGCCCACCCTGTGATAGTTCTTCAGGCTTCACATCGGCATCTCAACCATCACCAGGCTGTATACTAAAGTAAAACTATTATCTAAAAAGATGGAACAAGAAGGAGATTCTCAGATTGATTTGGAAGATGAACCTATAAAATTGGATACTTTCTGCCCTTCTCTAGGTTCGAGCAACAAAGAAGATAGGATATGTGAGTTTGTCGGAATCGGGAAAAACATGGGTTACACTGTCACGGAGGACACTCAAGTAGTTGAACAGAAAATTAGAAGGTTACGTGATGATTGTGGTATTATCTTTGAATATATGTGGTATAGGATGCGAAGAAAAACAAGAAAAACTTCGGAATGTTTTAAATAAGTATCGTGTAAATTTCTTGTCCCTTCCAGAAACGAGAATTCAATCAACTAATACGTTATGGGGTAACTTTAGTTTTAATTTTGTTGAATCTTTTCCAGAGGTCTTTCGGGCGGACTATTATCGATTTGGGATCCCCAAGCTTTTGTTAAGGAGCATTCGTTCATTCATGACAGTTTCATTGTAATAAAAAGGAGATGGGTCGCGGATAATTTTTCATGTTACATGGTTAATGTTTATGCACCTCACTTGGAAAGAGAAAAGGTGGACCTGTGGAATCACATACTAGATTTCATGAATAATAATCCAGGTGTTTACATGCTATGTGGCGATTTTAACTCAGTGAGAAAACAGAAAGACCGAATGGGTACCACATTTTCTAGAATTAATGCTGGTAACTTCAGTTCTTTTATTGACTCTGGAAACTTAGTTTATCTCAATATGGGTAGATATAGATACACTCGGGTTTTGCTTGATGGATCTAAAGCTAGTCGTCTAGACCGCTTTCTTGTAAATCAACAATTTCTTGATATGGCTCCTGATCTTGTTCTTGAAGCTCTTGATGATATTCTTTCCGACCATCGTCCTCTGTTGCTTTCTAGAAAAAAGATGGATTTTGGTCCTGTTCCATTCAAATTTTACAATTCTTGGCTGGAAATTCATGGGTTTGAAAATATTGTCACCACTTCATGGAGTAGTAATGATATTACTTCCAATAAAGGTGCATTTGTTCGGATTAAAGAGAAACTGAAAATTCTCAAAAATGAGGTCAAAAATTGGAACAAACAAAGAAAGGAGACTGTACAAAAATAAGGGGCGAAGGGATAGAGGATGGCATGGGCATGTGAGATATCCAGTATTATGTACTGTACAAGCGTGATACTAATTTACTCGTAATTGTTCAATCACAGGAATTGTTGATCAAATAAGGCACCTCTTTCCTAACTCTTTAGTTGAACTACCGGTGAGTATTGCTGAATATGTCTCTTCTTTCTTTAAACTTTGTGTATAAATCCAGCAAGTAATAGCTACCCTGTGAATGTGTAAATTCAGGTTGAAAAGCCCACATCTCTTAAGATGCCAAAGCCTCCAGCACCACCCATCAAGTTCTGATAACTACGCTGCTTCATGGATAGAGTTGTTACATGGTGATCTTATGCAGAAACTGCCAAAGCCTCCTAAGATGCCAAAGCCTCCTAAGATGCCAAAGCCTCCTAAGATGCCAAAGCCTCCTAAGATGCCAAAGCCTCCTAAGATGCCAAAGCCTCCTAAGATGCCAAAGCCTCCTAAGATGCCAAAGCCTCCTAAGATGCCAAAGCCTCCTAAGATGCCAAAGCCTCCTAAGATGCCAAAGCCTCCTAAGATGCCAAAGCCTCCTAAGATGCCAAAGCCTCCTAAGATGCCAAAGCCTCCTAAGATGCCAAAGCCTCCTAAGATGCCAAAGCCTCCTAAGATGCCAAAGCCTCCTAAGATGCCAAAGCCTCCTAAGATGCCAAAGCCTCCTAAGATGCCAAAGCCTCCTAAGATGCCAAAGCCTCCTAAGATGCCAAAGCCTCCTAAGATGCCAAAGCCTCCTAAGATGCCAAAGCCTCCTAAGATGCCAAAGCCTCCTAAGATGCCAAAGCCTCCTAAGATGCCAAAGCCTCCTAAGATGCCAAAGCCTCCTAAGATGCCAAAGCCTCCTAAGATGCCAAAGCCTCCTAAGATGCCAAAGCCTCCTAAGATGCCAAAGCCTCCTAAGATGCCAAAGCCTCCTAAGATGCCAAAGCCTCCTAAGATGCCAAAGCCTCCTAAGATGCCAAAGCCTCCTAAGATGCCAAAGCCTCCTAAGATGCCAAAGCCTCCTAAGATGCCAAAGCCTCCTAAGATGCCAAAGCCTCCTAAGATGCCAAAGCCTCCTAAGATGCCAAAGCCTCCTAAGATGCCAAAGCCTCCTAAGATGCCAAAGCCTCCTAAGATGCCAAAGCCTCCTAAGATGCCAAAGCCTCCTAAGATGCCAAAGCCTCCTAAGATGCCAAAGCCTCCTAAGATGCCAAAGCCTCCTAAGATGCCAAAGCCTCCTAAGATGCCAAAGCCTCCTAAGATGCCAAAGCCTCCTAAGATGCCAAAGCCTCCTAAGATGCCAAAGCCTCCTAAGATGCCAAAGCCTCCTAAGATGCCAAAGCCTCCTAAGATGCCAAAGCCTCCTAAGATGCCAAAGCCTCCTAAGATGCCAAAGCCTCCTAAGATGCCAAAGCCTCCTAAGATGCCAAAGCCTCCTAAGATGCCAAAGCCTCCTAAGATGCCAAAGCCTCCTAAGATGCCAAAGCCTCCTAAGATGCCAAAGCCTCCTAAGATGCCAAAGCCTCCTAAGATGCCAAAGCCTCCTAAGATGCCAAAGCCTCCTAAGATGCCAAAGCCTCCTAAGATGCCAAAGCCTCCTAAGATGCCAAAGCCTCCTAAGATGCCAAAGCCTCCTAAGATGCCAAAGCCTCCTAAGATGCCAAAGCCTCCTAAGATGCCAAAGCCTCCTAAGATGCCAAAGCCTCCTAAGATGCCAAAGCCTCCTAAGATGCCAAAGCCTCCTAAGATGCCAAAGCCTCCTAAGATGCCAAAGCCTCCTAAGATGCCAAAGCCTCCTAAGATGCCAAAGCCTCCTAAGATGCCAAAGCCTCCTAAGATGCCAAAGCCTCCTAAGATGCCAAAGCCTCCTAAGATGCCAAAGCCTCCTAAGATGCCAAAGCCTCCTAAGATGCCAAAGCCTCCTAAGATGCCAAAGCCTCCTAAGATGCCAAAGCCTCCTAAGATGCCAAAGCCTCCTAAGATGCCAAAGCCTCCTAAGATGCCAAAGCCTCCTAAGATGCCAAAGCCTCCTAAGATGCCAAAGCCTCCTAAGATGCCAAAGCCTCCTAAGATGCCAAAGCCTCCTAAGATGCCAAAGCCTCCTAAGATGCCAAAGCCTCCTAAGATGCCAAAGCCTCCTAAGATGCCAAAGCCTCCTAAGATGCCAAAGCCTCCTAAGATGCCAAAGCCTCCTAAGATGCCAAAGCCTCCTAAGATGCCAAAGCCTCCTAAGATGCCAAAGCCTCCTAAGATGCCAAAGCCTCCTAAGATGCCAAAGCCTCCTAAGATGCCAAAGCCTCCTAAGATGCCAAAGCCTCCTAAGATGCCAAAGCCTCCTAAGATGCCAAAGCCTCCTAAGATGCCAAAGCCTCCTAAGATGCCAAAGCCTCCTAAGATGCCAAAGCCTCCTAAGATGCCAAAGCCTCCTAAGATGCCAAAGCCTCCTAAGATGCCAAAGCCTCCTAAGATGCCAAAGCCTCCTAAGATGCCAAAGCCTCCTAAGATGCCAAAGCCTCCTAAGATGCCAAAGCCTCCTAAGATGCCAAAGCCTCCTAAGATGCCAAAGCCTCCTAAGATGCCAAAGCCTCCTAAGATGCCAAAGCCTCCTAAGATGCCAAAGCCTCCTAAGATGCCAAAGCCTCCTAAGATGCCAAAGCCTCCTAAGATGCCAAAGCCTCCTAAGATGCCAAAGCCTCCTAAGATGCCAAAGCCTCCTAAGATGCCAAAGCCTCCTAAGATGCCAAAGCCTCCTAAGATGCCAAAGCCTCCTAAGATGCCAAAGCCTCCTAAGATGCCAAAGCCTCCTAAGATGCCAAAGCCTCCTAAGATGCCAAAGCCTCCTAAGATGCCAAAGCCTCCTAAGATGCCAAAGCCTCCTAAGATGCCAAAGCCTCCTAAGATGCCAAAGCCTCCTAAGATGCCAAAGCCTCCTAAGATGCCAAAGCCTCCTAAGATGCCAAAGCCTCCTAAGATGCCAAAGCCTCCTAAGATACAAATCCTTATATTGTTTTGATCGGTATTACTACACATGAAGTATTGCTTGTGCATGAAACCTTTTAATCGGGAGATAGGAGATGGAGATTGTCTTTCTAGAAGAAGTCCCTCTAGGTTCACATTCCCATATCCCTCACGCCAATGAGAGTTGTATTCTTTATGTAATCAACTACTTACAGAACTTAAAACTAGAGTGTTTGTGAGTAAGCCAAACCCAACCCGACTCGTTACAACTCATGCTACAAAATGACCCATTTCTTCCCTTGGTTAACATTCCCATATCCCTCTCTATAGTGATATCGATGCACTATACAAGAAGAGAGATCTATGACAACATTAAAAAAATAATACGTAAAAGGTAAAGTGTACTCACCCTCCTCAGCAATATGTGAAAATACATGAACAATGCCCCCACATTTCTTTACTTCATCGACCAACGTTACATATTTTTGTCTGGTGGCTACATCTTCCCCCCTGAAGCAAACATCACAAAAATCGTGAATAAATCACTAAATAAAGAAGAAAGCAGATTATTTTGAAGACCTCACAAAAGAAATTTTCTAGGACCTCAAAATAAAGAACAATTACAAGGTCCAGAAGCTATATTATATTGTATTGCATAAGAACACTTCAAGTATAGTTTATTCTGAGTTGTTTACTTATGTAAATCATACTAGCAGCCAACATCTTCATGTAAGCGATCCACTTGCTAGATTTGGAACTGGAGGTTCGAAATTGATCCTAACAGAGAGGTTTTATGGATCCCATTTCAGTCCTGTTGTAAAAAAAAGGGTTCTTGATAATGATAGCGATGTTGGTTTATAGTTGCACTTTTCTTTGAAAAATGAAAACTCCTTAATAACTTTAATATAAACGAACTGATCAGCTCTCAAATATATATAGTACCCCACAGTACAAACGCCAATTTGAATGGGCCAAAGAAATATCTTCATCTCACTTGTTTACAACTTTTTCGGAGTATTAGAATCAACTTCACGATTGACAATATATGGGTTGAAACAGAAACATTCTTTAGAAAGGTGGACATTCAGTCCTATTCGTATTTAATTATGAATGGGTCAAAGGTAAACTAAAAGATGAAATTGTATGAGTCAAAGGTGGACATTCAGTCCAGCCACTAGTTCAATCAAGAAGTTTGTTAATACTTCTCAACTAATTAAAATATGTTCTAACCTACAGTTTCATATTTTTTAAAAATAGAAAATAAAAGCCCGCTTTTCAGGTCTGGTCGTCTGTCCGGTCTGGTTCTGAAAACATTGCATGTTTAAACCCGCACTTGTTTTTGCTAACGATTATAAAAGAAGAGTTGTAGAATTACAAACCTTAAAACATCATTACTGATAAGTAATGTTTTCACAGCCTTAACATTATGGGCAGCCTCAACATGCGTTGGTCCAAAACATGCACTATGTCGATCCTGCACATGCAACAAAAGATATCAGCACTTAGATACATTTGGATAAGCTACAATCAACTGATGCTTACCTTTGATTTTAGTAAATGAAAATACTACTAGTCTACTACCATTCTTAGGGCCTCTGAAATAGAACACTCATATAAGGCAATGCATATATTTCATGTTTTCAGGCAACAACATGATTTATAATTTGATGATACATCACATGGTACCTACAAACGGGTATGTAGGATCCGAAAATGAAGTATTCTCATTGATGATGAGAATCAGCTTATGTGACTTACTGATATATATTATATTATTCGGATATAATAATAAAAACTGGAGATTAAAATGGAACCTTACTTTACGAAGCATGGTCCAGAAACTCTCAAGAGCTTTGATCTAAATGGCAAAAAGAAAAGAAAAAATCAAGTTCACCATACAACGGGCGAAGCCAAGAGAATTGAAATTGAAACATATAAAGCTATCACACTCGTGAGTACCTCTTTAGCTAGTTCTGTATTATCAATGTATGTCATCACACTTTCCAAAACCTCTCTCAAACTCATTCTGTAAGAACAGATGCCATAATATGCTAATAAAAGGATATGAACACCAAGGGAACTAAAAAACAAAATCTCAGAAATAAACATACTTCTGTCCTGTAGATGAGTTTACATCAAAGATTTTTATGTATTTAGATATGGAGCTTAGTTGTCTGGCAGATGCTTCTGACCATAAACGATGCAAGAATTTTTTCTAAAATAGGTATAAAAAGACTGAAATGAATAAATGGACAATTGTATATGATATGACTTCATCAATTATCAATCAATAATATATAATAATATCTCAAATACTGACCTTCAGATTTGAATCAGGACTCGCAATAAAAGCAGAATGAACAGCATTGCAGTTAAAATGATCTATAAATTTCTATAAAAAATAGATATAGATAAATTAATAGCGAAATTTATGCTCATTTGTGTATGTAAAAGTGCAACAATGCAATGAAAGAAAAAATCATGAATGATTTACGTATAAAAACAGCGATATCAGTATTTGCAACATCCAAATCAACTCACCTCTACAACAGTCGTAATGAAATCTTCCGACGCCTGTACGCCAAATAATCAATATTAACTTAGAATTAGGCATCCAGGTATGTAATAATGATATAAATTAACATATAAAAATCAAACAGATTAACTTTGATGATTACTTTGTCATAACCAGGAGCAGATGGAGCAAGTTGGTGAAGAGATGTGTCAAGTTTGTGGAAAAGAACAATAGTCAAACTGATGAACAATTACAAAAATTAGCATGTTTGCACAAACTTTCAAGAACACAAAAGTTAAAAAAAACAACAAAAAGAAACGAAATGAGAGCTTCTTAATGAACTCCATAAAATCAGTTTAGTGTCTCGATGTTTAATTATTACAACGTCAAATAGCAGAAATATACCCAAACACCATTTCAGTTCACATTGAAACGTCCTCTTTATATCATGTGTTGAGTTTGATGATCATTACAACATGTTCTATTTCATACTATATTGATGTAGTCAAACTCATTTTTACAAGGTCTCTTACTCAATATTACATTTGTATATAAAATAATAATTATGTTACCGTTTCCCCACAAGCACAATATCTACCGATCCATTTTCCATTAGCACCACCGCAAAATCAGCTCTGGAATAAGGATCTAAATCAGGAAAGCAAACCATCAGAGTGGGAAAATAAATCAGAAAATCATATATTGAAAATTTTGAATTAAAAATTACAGAAATATACCTGCGATTTGATCAACTGTATCTATTGCTACCGAGTCCCATGACTCCTGCAACGTAAAAGTAACACCTTCAGAGAACAACTAAAAAAACACACTCTGATAGAGGGGAAAAAATGGGCGCACACTTATTAATCCAACAAAAATAAAACCAGCGATTAGCATATGACGCGAAATTGAAATTATTATGTCTCTCAGAAACAACTTAAAAAACACTCCGGTAGAGGAAAAAAATGGACGCACACTTATTAAATCAGCAAAAATAGAACAGTAGGTCTCCCGAACCTAAATAAAAGAGTAAATTCCATATCAAAATAAAAACCCGTATAAACTTCAAAATATCAAATCAAATGTATATATAATCCAAAAAATTCCGTACAAGGTATATATAAAATAATACAGTAGCCGCCGCTGCTACCCGACCATGACCTTGTCCGTACCACCACCAATCGACGGCCTTAGCAGCAGCCACCACCACCATCAGTCGGGTTCACAGATCCGAGCTTCCTTTTAGTTCATATATATATACATCTACCAGTAGGGTTCACATATTCAAATTTCCTTTTTACAAGTGTTTGTCTTTATTTTACATGTGTGTGTATATCTATATATATATATATATATAATATATAGATTCTATATATATATATATATATATATATATATATATATATATATATATATATATATATATATATATATATATATATATATATATATATATATATATATATATATATATATATATATATATATATATATATATATATATATATATATATATATATATATATATATATATATATATATATATATATATATATATATATATATATATATATATATATATATATATATATATATATATATATATATATATATATATATATATATATATATATATATATATATATATATATATATATATATATATATATATATATATATATATATATATATATATATATAATATATAGATTCTATATATATATATATATATATATATATATATATATATATATATATATATATATATATATATATATATATATATATATATATATATATATATATATATAATATATAGATTCTATATATATATATATATATATATATATATATATATATATATATATATATATATATATATATATATATATATATATATATATATATATATATATATATATATAATATATAGATTCTATATATATATATATATATATATATATATATATATATATATATATATATATATATATATATATATATATATATATATATATATATATATATATATATATATATATATATATATATATATATATATATATATATATATATATATATATATATATATATATATATATATATATATATATATATATATATATATATATATATATATATATATATATATATATATATATATATATATATATATATATATATATATATATATATATATATATATAATATATAGATTCTATATATATATATATATATATATATATATATATATATATATATATATATATATATATATATATATATATATATATATATATATATATATATATATATATATATATATATATATATATATATATATATATATATATATATATATATATATATATATATATATATATATATATAATATATAGATTCTATATATATATATATATATATATATATATATATATATATATATATATATATATATATATATATATATATATATATATATATATATATATATATATATATATATATATATATATATATATATATATATATATATATATATATATATATTTAGTTTTTCATGGTTATTGACTTATTTTATAATATGCTAATAATTTAAATATATTGCCAATATTTATATTATTAATAATAAATTTCTTTATAATTTACAGTCACTGATATATCTCCGCTACACCCAATATATCGTTTCAAAGGGGTCTCCTGATATTAGTATGGTCGATATTTACAAGTATGAACAATATATTTACAACCTTGGTCTGATTAATCAACAGGATATCAATCTGGTTCTGATTAATAAACACGGAAACCTCTACTTAGAGGTGTGTTCCAATATACACACAATATAGAATTAACAACTAGATAGAGAACACAAAAATTTAACGTGGTTTCTCACACACTATAAAAGTTCAATTAGTTTTAAGGAATATAACTCAAGAGAATCGAGTATTTATCCATTTGAGTCAGGTTATAATATTCACCATATTGTTAAGTTCAGGATAGTATCCTATACCTTTAATAGTTTGGGGTACTACAAAACACAGTTGACCAAATTGGAGGTACTAAAATATATTTTGGCCTTTCTTAAAAAATAAATAAAAAGAAGAATTTGGATACATAGAATTATAATAAAGGGGATGATTCAACATTTTCTTGAAACAGAGTATGCAATATGATAGGTAATCACTTGCAATATAATAGGATACAGAAGATAGTTTTTGGATATATTTGTGCTCTCTGAAGTTGCCATAGTATCGAAAATTGAACAAAAAAAATAGCGAAAGAAGAGAGATGAATGAAATTTGACTCGATTATATTATTAAAAGAAAAAGTTAAACAGCTCATTGTAGAATTCCATTTATAAGCAATTGTGTTGCAGCCGTTACGAAACTATCCAAAACTGATTATTTGACAGAAGCAAAATCCATATATCAAAAGGTCAGAGATTAATTACCATGTCTTTGAATTTCATGATAAACAGTTTCAAGATGTAACCATACATACCCTAAATTGGCATATAAGCAAACTGAAAAGCCAACAAGGGCCTCACATTAACACATGACAGACCTATACGTGATACAATAGGTATGTCTGACACTGATTCAACCCTGAAGTGGATTAAGTAATCTGGGGTGTAGGATAAAAATAGTTGGAACATTTGCTAACCAAAATTAAAGCCTACCTTTTGTAGAACAAAAGGCTGATCAACTTGAAACGTGAATGTCTAAATATTCTCTGTCTACAAATAAAAAAACACATGTTAACATACTTGATCTATATCCACAAATCCCACGGATGTATAGTAAAATCAAGATATAACTCAGTAGTTTGTAAGTAAAGAATGAATTAATGAGCTTAGGCAACAAAATGTACCACTTTACAACCGCAACCTTATATTGCTTCTTATTTTTTCAATCATAAAATTTTTCAAGTTTAAACAAAACTGGGACATATTTTTACACTTACTTTTCCCAGCCTGTTCTTCCCTTTTATTCTCAGAAAGATATCCGGATTATCCCTATATTCAACTTCCTGCAAACAAAATAGACAAAATAGAATATTACTAACTTGTAATTATTAATGCTGGCAAAGAAACAAGTATTGACAGAAACCACAGCTTACCGCAACTTCAATTTCTATGTTTGCTTTCTCACTTACTTCTTGGATACCAGAAAACCAATATCTAAAATATTTTCTGCGAGTGACACAAAGAAACATTTATATATATATATAAGGTGAATATATTTCCATTTGTGCAGAATATGGATAATATTTTATCAATAAAGTACTAATCCTAAAGTCAAGGATAAGCTTAAAAAAGCTATTAACTGGCAAAGTTAGCTGCTTATCAATAAACGACTTAACACGTGAATCTCTTAAGCAGTGTTGCGACATACCCTAATTTCACACTTACTTCATTATTTACCTTTGATCAAATTTAGATTCTTGCAAGTCGCAGCCACCTATATTTAATCCCAGACCTAAAACTTGAATAGATGCAATCCAAGCCGATCTCCTTACCTTTGAACTGTTTAATTGCATATACCGCTATACCCATTCTACTATATCCCTATTCAAAAGCAACTACTTGAATTATTTGTTTAACACTATTGTTTACACTGAATTGCAGGTCAACTAATTACTGTTTATATCTTTAAGAGCTATAGCATATTTCTTACTTCAATAGGTTCTCAATATACTAAACGTAATTTGTCAACCCGGAAAAGCATTTACATGTTTTCTTATGTTTGTCTAAAATATATATATATACATATATATATATATATATATATATATATATATATATATATATACATATATATATATATATATATATATATATATATATATATATATATATATATATATATATATATATATATATATATATATATATATATATATATATATATATATATATATATATATATATATATATATATATATATATATATATATATATATATATATATATATATATATATATATATATATATATATATATATATATATATATATATATATATATATATATATATATATATATATATATATATATATATATATATATATATATATATATATATATATATATATATATATATATATATATATATATATATATATATATATATATATATATATATATATATATATATATATATATATATATATATATATATATATATATATATATATATATATATATATATATATATATATATATATATATATATATATATATATATATATATATATATATATATATATATATATATATATATATATATATATATATATATATATATATATATATATATATATATATATATATATATATATATATATATATATATATATATATATATATATATATATATATATATATATATATATATATATATATATATATATATATATATATATATATATATATATATATATATATATATATATATATATATATATATATATATATATATATATATATATATATATATATATATATATATATATATATATATATATATATATATATATATATATATATATATATATATATATATATATATATATATATATATATATATATATATATATATATATATATATATATATATATATATATATATATATATATATATATATATATATATATATATATATATATATATATATATATATATATATATATATATATATATATATATATATATATATATATATATATATATATATATATATATATATATATATATATATATATATATATATATATATATATATATATATATATATATATATATATATATATATATATATATATATATATATATATATATATATATATATATATATATATATATATATATATATATATATATATATATATATATATATATATATATATATATATATATATATATATATATATATATATATATATATATATATATATATATATATATATATATATATATATATATATATATATATATATATATATATATATATATATATATATATATATATATATATATATATATATATATATATATATATATATATATATATATATATATATATATATATATATATATATATATATATATATATATATATATATATATATATATATATATATATATATATATATATATATATATATATATATATATATATATATATATATATATATATATATATATATATATATATATATATATATATATATATATATATATATATATATATATATATATATATATATATATATATATATATATATATATATATATATATATATATATATATATATATATATATATATATATATATATATATATATATATATATATATATATATATATATATATATATATATATATATATATATATATATATATATATATATATATATATATATATATATATATATATATATATATATATATATATATATATATATATATATATATATATATATATATATATATATATATATATATATATATATATATATATATATATATATATATATATATATATATATATATATATATATATATATATATATATATATATATATATATATATATATATATATAACTTGTCCGAACTATATATAACCTCTTTCCATCTTCTACATATTTATACATATATATATATATATATATATATATATATATATATATCAACACCTTCCTATATATATTAATGAAAGTGAATATGAAAGGCATATTATATTATCCCACGTACATGTTGATTAGTGAATAAAATAATTAAGACCTCATATTTGGCTTTTAGGCAACTAACATTCTTTTGATCTTGAATGGTTGTTGGTCCTTTTTTGTTTATTCTTTGTAGTTGGTGCATGGAAGCTACGTATGTATGTTATTTATATATATGTGCTACTAGAGAGGTGCATGGTAGTAGCAGAGAATAAAGAGAAAGATGTAAAAACCTAAATGTGTGTTATTATTTGTGTGGGCAACGGGTATAGTTGCAAGTCACAAATAATACTGGGTGCTGATGGGGGTCAGCGAGTCACAATAATACTGAGAGAAGTCTCTCAGGGTTGAAACTAAAGAGGGGTGCTTTCTTATGTATAGAAGATAAGTCGGGTCTTTATTTTACGGTGTAGGACTTGTTGATTTCAAGTGTATTGGGTGGGGCTGTAGGCTTAAGGGATTAGTCTATATGATTGTAATAATTTTTCATATAGTGATATCTGTTTCTCTTTGGAGGCCCGTGGTTTTTTTCCGGTTTTGGAGTTTCCACGTAAATTCTTGTGTTCATATTTTTTACTGTTTCATTTTTTTTTTTTTTTTTTTTTTTTTTTTTTTTTTTTTTTTTTTTTTTTTTTTTTTTTTTTTTTTTTTTTTTTTTTTTTTTTTTTTTTTTTTTTTTTTTTTTTTTTTTTTTTTTTTTTTTTTTTTTTTTTTTTTTTTTTTTTTTTTTTTTTTTTTTTTTTTTTTTTTTTTTTTTTTTTTTTTTTTTTTTTTTTTTTTTTTTTTTTTTTTTTTTTTTTTTTTTTTTTTTTTTTTTTTTTTTTTTTTTTTTTTTTTTTTTTTTTTTTTTTTTTTTTTTTTTTTTTTTTTTTTTTTTTTTTTTTTTTTTTTTTTTTTTTTTTTTTTTTTTTTTTTTTTTTTTTTTTTTTTTTTTTTTTTTTTTTTTTTTTTTTTTTTTTTTTTTTTTTTTTTTTTTTTTTTTTTTTTTTTTTTTTTTTTTTTTTTTTTTTTTTTTTTTTTTTTTTTTTTTTTTTTTTTTTTTTTTTTTTTTTTTTTTTTTTTTTTTTTTTTTTTTTTTTTTTTTTTTTTTTTTTTTTTTTTTTTTTTTTTTTTTTTTTTTTTTTTTTTTTTTTTTTTTTTTTTTTTTTTTTTTTTTTTTTTTTTTTTTTTTTTTTTTTTTTTTTTTTTTTTTTTTTTTTTTTTTTTTTTTTTTTTTTTTTTTTTTTTTTTTTTTTTTTTTTTTTTTTTTTTTTTTTTTTTTTTTTTTTTTTTTTTTTTTTTTTTTTTTTTTTTTTTTTTTTTTTTTTTTTTTTTTTTTTTTTTTTTTTTTTTTTTTTTTTTTTTTTTTTTTTTTTTTTTTTTTTTTTTTTTTTTTTTTTTTTTTTTTTTTTTTTTTTTTTTTTTTTTTTTTTTTTTTTTTTTTTTTTTTTTTTTTTTTTTTTTTTTTTTTTTTTTTTTTTTTTTTTTTTTTTTTTTTTTTTTTTTTTTTTTTTTTTTTTTTTTTTTTTTTTTTTTTTTTTTTTTTTTTTTTTTTTTTTTTTTTTTTTTTTTTTTTTTTTTTTTTTTTTTTTTTTTTTTTTTTTTTTTTTTTTTTTTTTTTTTTTTTTTTTTTTTTTTTTTTTTTTTTTTTTTTTTTTTTTTTTTTTTTTTTTTTTTTTTTTTTTTTTTTTTTTTTTTTTTTTTTTTTTTTTTTTTTTTTTTTTTTTTTTGGTTGTTGGTCCTTTTTTGTTTATTCTTTGTAGTTGGTGCATGGAAGCTACGTATGTATGTTATTTATATATATGTGCTACTAGAGAGGTGCATGGTAGTAGCAGAGAATAAAGAGAAAGATGTAAAAGCCTAAATGTGTGTTATTATTTGTGTGGGCAACGGGTATAGTTGCAAGTTACAAATAATACTGGGTGCTGATGGGGGTCAGCGAGTCACAATAATACTGAGGGAAGTCTGTGAGGGTCTGAGTGAAACTAAAGAGGGGTGCTTTCTTATGTATAGAAGATAAGTCGGGTCTTTATTTTACGGTGTAGGACTTGTTGATTTCAAGTGTATTGGGTGGGGCTGTAGGCTTAAGGGATTAGTCTATATGATTGTAATAATTTTTCATATAGTGATATCTGTTTCTCTTTGGAGGCCCGTGGTTTTTTTCCGGTTTTGGAGTTTCCACGTAAATTCTTGTGTTCATATTTTTTACTGTTCTCATTGACTGTGTTGTTGGGCATTCTTCGAGGCCGTTTTTCCCAACAGTACACATACATGCTACATGGTGTATCTCTCATGCTTAATTTTAGGAAACATGGCATCATGGGTATCCCATGTATTTTGTTTTCTTTGTTGAAGTGGACCGATTCTTCCTCATGGTATTGACTTTGTATTTTGTCATGATTTTTGTTGTTGATGGAAACGTGGGTTTAATTTCCAACCCAATCACTCCACTGCCTCTTTATTCTCTTCCGGATATTTTTATAACGGATCATGCCTCCCCTTCTCCGGCGAAGAAGAGCAGCTCCTAATGCGGTTATTACTTTTGAAGAGGCGGAAATTGGACTTTGCCACTCTCCTTGAACCATTTCATTGTTTTGGGTCTTTTAGCATGACAAACTGTAACAAATCAACACACTTTGTAGTAATACTTTTGTTGACGATATATTTCTTGCCATCTTTCTCTAGTTGGTATTGTTGTGCACGTCGATAGTAAATCGCATCTCGCTCCCAAAGATATGGGTTGCCAAGAATGACTTGACAAACGTCGAGTGAAACCACCTCACACGTGACTTCATCGATGAATTGATTTGTAATGGCAAACTTCAACTTGCATTGTTGGGTGACTTGTGTATCGACCGCATCCTTTTGAATCCACCCTAATGAATACGGTCGCGGATGTGGCGTTGTCTCTAGACCCAAATGCTTTACGAGCTCAACCGAGATCAAATCCTTCTCACTCCCGGGGTCAATGATCGCTTCGACTAACTCTTGTTTCACTTGTATCTTTAAAGTGAATAATTCTTCTTTTTCTTTTGATGGAGGCTTTGGTCTCACCATTAGTGCCAAGCTCTTGTCAACACCTTTAACTTGGCCAATCTCAACTACATCATTGACATGAGTTGTTGCAGATGTATACTTTTCGCGTTTATCTTTCTCCCATTTCTTTGGAAAAAGCTCGGGATGCGCTTTCCAAACACTTATCCTTCACATGGCCAAATTTGACAATGGCTACAAAATTTATTAGCATTGTTAGAAATGGTTGAATTTTTCTTGAAATCCTTCTGATCACACGTAAGAACAGTGGGCACATGGGACTCTTGCATTTCTTCCTTCAACCTTGGAACTTCATTTTTATATTTCATTACAATAACCATAGCAATACGACTTACACTTGAGATATACCCCGAGGCATGTAGTCGTAATTCATTCTGAATTTGTGGACATAACCCAGCAATATACTTGGTGATAACATCTTCATTGTCGAGTGAAATTCCAAGTGACACCGCAAGACGACGAAACTCCGTAGTGTATTGTTGAACGGATTGTCCCTGTTGTTGTTGCAGATTATGCCACCGCGCCCATCGTTCTTGTGCATAGCCCATTGGATAGAATTCGTGTCGTAATAGGCGAGTGAATTCCTTCCAACCCATTTCTTGATCGCCACTCGTTTTCAACAGTGAGTTCCACCAAGCCAATGTGTGGCTTGTTAGCTTCAATCTTGCAAACGAAACCTTCTCGACACTACTAAACCCGTAAAGAGTAAAGTAAGTTTCGAGTTGGTCAATCCATGAATCAAGCTTCTCCGCGTCAACGGTTCCATCAAATGTCGGGATATCAATTCTTGGCTTCTTGCCTCGACTTTGAATGGTCGATGAGAACCGTGACCCGTTTTTGCACCAAATGCTTGGCCCCCCATGCTTTTTATGGATTAAAAAAACAAGATGTGAGGGGTTCTACACCCATGGGTGTCTAACAGCCACAAAAACCCTAACCTCGTATATATATACATATATATATAAAGCAAATAGCTAATCGGTCCACTTATCAGGTGGATTGATAATAACCAAAATTTATGGTGGTCCTTCATTAGTATCAGAGTATGATATAATGTCAAACATAAAATCACATAATATATATTATATATATGCTTCAGTTACAAGAAAAGCAAATAGCTAATCGGTCCACTTATCAGGTGGATTGATAATAACCAAAATTTATGGTGGTCCTTCATTAGTATCAGAGTATGATATAATGTCAAACATAAAATCACATAATATATATTATATATATGCTTCAGTTACAAGAAAAATAATATATCACATAATATATATTATATATATGCTTCAGTTACAAGAAAAATAATATATAAAATCACATAATATATATTATATATATGCTTCAGTTACAAGAAAAATAATATATATAATGTCAAACATAAAATCACATAATATATATTATATATATGCTTCAGTTACAAGAAAAATAATATAATCACATAATATATATTATATATATGCTTCAGTTACAAGAAAAATAATATATATATTATTAGTATAGAGTATGATATAATGTCAAACATAAAATCACATAATATATATTATATATATGCTTCAGTTACAAGAAAAATAATATATAATATATATTATATATATGCTTCAGTTACAAGAAAAATAATATATATATATATATATAAGTAATAATATATATATATATATATATATATATATATATATATATATATATATAATATATATATATATATATAATATATATATATATCTTCATTAGTATCAGAGTATGATATAATGTCAAACATAAAATCACATAATATATATTATATATATGCTTCAGTTACAAGAAAAATAATATATATATATATAATACTCATTATATAGAGTATGATATAATGTCAAACATAAAATCACATATATATATATTATATATATGCTTCAGTTACAAGAAAAATAATATATATATATTATATATATGCTTCAGTTACAAGAAAAATAATATAAATCACATAATATATATTATATATATGCTTCAGTTACAAGAAAAATAATATATATTATTAGTATAGAGTATGATATAATGTCAAACATAAAATCACATAATATATATTATATATATGCTTCAGTTACAAGAAAAATAATATATATATATATATATAAATATATTATAAGGGAGTATAGATATAAATCAATATATATATATATATATATTAATATCTATATTTATACTTATATTTATATTTATATTTATATTTATATTTATATTTATATTTATATTTATATTTATATTTATATTTATATTTATATTTATATTTATATTTATATTTATATTTATATTTATATTATATTTATATTTATATTTATATTTATATTTATATTTATATTTATATTTATATTTATATTTATATTTATATTTATATTTATATTTATATTTATATCCATATTATTCAATATATTTATATTTATATATCTATATTTATACTTATATTTATATTTATATTTATATTTATATTTATATTTATATTTATATCATATTATTCCAATATATTATATTTATACTTAAAATATTTATATTTATATTTTGCTATATTTATAATTGAATTAGTATCTATATGATGCATATATACAGAGGCGGAGCTGGAAATTTAGATTGAGGGGGGCTCGATCGATCTCTCAATAATTTTTACTGACCGGGTGTTTTTTTTTTACTAATCCACTAGTTTGACCGATCAGTTAAAAACTATATATGTAAGTATGTAACTTAATAGATGATAGAAACATATGTTTCCAATTCTAAATACTCAGTAATATTAAAAAGCAAAGTTTTAGATTAACATGTTATATATAATTTTCATTACTAATGAAAAAAACTAGAAAATTGATACCGCGCTTTGCAGCGGTTTTTTATGTTTAATTTTTGTTAGCGATAATTATATACTTCGTAGCATTTATTAACTAAATACATTTAACAAATTTTTTTTTATATATATGTAGTTGTATAGTTGTATTAGAAAATGTAATAACATAATATGAGCATGAAATATACATATAAATATCTGGAAAAATAATTAAATAAAAACATGTAAAAATATCGGCAAAATATTACGCGTTGTGGAATTTGATCATTCAATTTATAGAATTTCATTTGGAAAGAAGTATATAATATAAGTGTATTTTTATAAAATAATGATTATATATGTACTAATATTTTTACGTCATTCAGTTGTTTACATGTGTATTATATATCTTCTTCTTTTTTTTTTTTTTTTTATCTTTTAGCCCTCACAATTACTCCTCCTTGTTAATAGATCTTTACACATACTATTTATATGTATGAAATTTATTTCATAAGATATCACAATTTTTTAATCAGAGAGGATGTAATATTATTTTAGATATGCTTCATTACATACTCATGCAAGGGGCAAGGGTGTAGCGCCGATTCTTTGGCTTTTTGGCTCTTTTTTAACCAATAATATGTTAACACGTGTATAAGCTAAAATCTTGCCAATCTTTGCCAAATCTTACCAAAATATAGGGTGTAGATGCATAAACCTTGCCAATTTGCCGATTAAAAATAAGATGTATATTTATATTTAATTATTTATCTACATATATATATCCTCACATCACCCCTCACCTCTCATTTTCTTTGTTTTCTTCTTCTTTGTTCACATCCACCCAACCGGAATCTCTTTCTTTTTTCTTCTCTGCCGATGCTTCTTTCTTTCTTTGTCAAAATCCACACATACACACCACACATACACACCACGTCTCTTTCTTTCTGCACACCCTCACCCACCACTCCTCCTACAACAAAAAAACGGCAGCAACTCATCGGAAAAAACGGCCGTTGCCATTTAAAGGGTTTTTCGGCGAATACGGCGATTAGTATTCCGGCGATGATGGCGACGAGAGATATCCATTTATTCCGGCGATGACGGCGATTAAAATATATATACATCAGGTATGTGTTTGTATATATATATATGTTTTTGATTTTTTTGAGGTTGTTTACCTCGGTCGATGCACACCCAACGTTCACTTGCATCGGCCAAATGTGGCCGATTGAATGTGCCGATAGCCACAAGCCGATAGTTGCCGATACATATGCTATAGTTTTGCCGATGAGCCGATTGTTGCCGATGGACTTGCCGATGCTTTTTGCCGACTACACCCTTGCCCCTAATATATAAATTTAAGAGTTTCTTAGGATTGGGTGGTCAACATATGTGGGCTACTCTATATGCGTATGTGTATGTTTTGCTATGTAATTATGAGTTTGCCACTGTGAACAGTGGCAAACGACAATTGAAAACCCCAAAACGGCGGCCATTTTATCGTAATTATGCGGTATAGTAATGTTATAGTATTTACAATACTGCCATTGTGAACAGTAGTTAAACGGCAATATTTTTTGACAAAACGACATGACGTATTTCCATGATTGAGCGGTATGTAAATGTGAAAAAAATTTAAAAAGTAATGTAAAGTCCCTCACACGATGGTTTAACCCACGAGTGTAAAATAACCACACAAGTATGAACTAGAATAGGACTAGTATTACTTCAAATAAATATGAAATAAATAAAAAAAAAAAAAAAAAAAAAAAAAAAAAAAAAAAAAAAAAAAAAAAAAAAAAAAAAAAAAAAAAAAAAAAAAAAAAAAAAAAAAAAAAAAAAAAAAAAAAAAAAAAAAAAAAAAAAAAAAAAAAAAAAAAAAAAAAAAAAAAAAAAAAAAAAAAAAAAAAAAAAAAAAAAAAAAAAAAAAAAAAAAAAAAAAAAAAAAAAAAAAAAAAAAAAAAAAAAAAAAAAAAAAAAAAAAAAAAAAAAAAAAAAAAAAAAAAAAAAAAAAAAAAAAAAAAAAAAAAAAAAAAAAAAAAAAAAAAAAAAAAAAAAAAAAAAAAAAAAAAAAAAAAAAAAAAAAAAAAAAAAAAAAAAAAAAAAAAAAAAAAAAAAAAAAAAAAAAAAAAAAAAAAAAAAAAAAAAAAAAAAAAAAAAAAAAAAAAAAAAAAAAAAAAAAAAAAAAAAAAAAAAAAAAAAAAAAAAAAAAAAAAAAAAAAAAAAAAAAAAAAAAAAAAAAAAAAAAAAAAAAAAAAAAAAAAAAAAAAAAAAAAAAAAAAAAAAAAAAAAAAAAAAAAAAAAAAAAAAAAAAAAAAAAAAAAAAAAAAAAAAAAAAAAAAAAAAAAAAAAAAAAAAAAAAAAAAAAAAAAAAAAAAAAAAAAAAAAAAAAAAAAAAAAAAAAAAAAAAAAAAAAAAAAAAAAAAAAAAAAAAAAAAAAAAAAAAAAAAAAAAAAAAAAAAAAAAAAAAAAAAAAAAAAAAAAAAAAAAAAAAAAAAAAAAAAAAAAAAAAAAAAAAAAAAAAAAAAAAAAAAAAAAAAAAAAAAAAAAAAAAAAAAAAAAAAAAAAAAAAAAAAAAAAAAAAAAAAAAAAAAAAAAAAAAAAAAAAAAAAAAAAAAAAAAAAAAAAAAAAAAAAAAAAAAAAAAAAAAAAAAAAAAAAAAAAAAAAAAAAAAAAAAAAAAAAAAAAAAAAAAAAAAAAAAAAAAAAAAAAAAAAAAAAAAAAAAAAAAAAAAAAAAAAAAAAAAAAAAAAAAAAAAAAAAAAAAAAAAAAAAAAAAAAAAAAAAAAAAAAAAAAAAAAAAAAACAAAAAAAAAAAAAAAAAAAAAAAAAAAAAAAAAAAAAAAAAAAAAAAAAAAATTAAAAAAAAACGGCGGCCATTTTATCGTAATTAAGCGGTATAGTAATGTTATAGTATTTACAATACTGCCATTGTGAACAGTAGTTAAACGGCAATATTTTTTGACAAAACGACATGACGTATTTCCATGATTGAGCGGTATGTAAATGTGAAAAAAATTTAAAAAGTAATGTAAAGTCCCTCACACGATGGTTTAACCCACGAGTGTAAAATAACCACACAAGTATGAACTAGAATAGGACTAGTATTACTTCAATATAAATATGCAATTATATAAACAAAGTAATAAATGACTTAAGCAATATTTAAACAAGTAAATAAATGGTGGAACACGAATGTAGTTTTCAAGTGTATTTTCTTTATTGATGAATAAACAAAATACAAGATCGTTGCGGAACCTAGATATTACACGTATGTAAGTATCTAAACAATCTTTGAATTACAAGTGATCTATACTTGCTAAATAAACTCCTTTGATCGATATACTTAAAGTTGTGAAGTATAACTGTTTAGATCGAGAGTATTTAAGCAAGTTCACCAATTTGCTAAAAAGTAAATTTCTCAAAGAAATGACTTTGTATTTTTAGGCAACAAAATTCACCAGTGAATTTTGTGCCGTACAAATATGGTTGGATGCATTTAATGATCCGACAAGATCATTAAATGCTTTGGATAAAGAATAAGGATAAAGTCACATCAAGTGCAAGTGTATCCTTATATCCAACCACCTTAACACACGTGTACTTTGGTAAAGAACAAGTGGGTTGTTCTTTGGAAAGTGTGTAAAGGCTTAAAGTCAATCCTTGATATCAGTGTTCAGACTTGTAAGGTCTAGAACACTAACAATCCTCCAGTGTACAGATCTGGTAAGACTTCCAGTGGACTCCGCCATTTTTCAGTCTTCTTTATTCTGACTTCAGTGAGAATGTCTTCAGTAGAGTTGATCTGGACTGGGGTAAAGTCCAGTGAGCTAATCTGGAGAATTGTTAGAAATCCAAAAATAGTGATAAATTGTAATCTAGATTAGAGGAATTTCTTGTTGTTAAGTCATAGATAAATGATCACTAAGGTTGAGGGGCTAATTGTGACAATTAGCATAATTGTATAGTTAGACTATAAATAGCCCTCTCATACCTTAGAGATCATAACCTTTCAATAAACTTTTCATAACTTTGATCATAACTTTAATACCTGAATAACATTAATACATTTTCACACACAGTTTCATACGATTCTCTCTCAAAACACACACAAACACCAAGAACACACACTCACCAAATCCACCATTGATGACTTGAATTCAGTAGTAGAAATCGTGTTTTAACAAGTGGTATCAGAGCAAAACATCAATCTGATGACGATCCATAACTGAATTCAATCACAAATTCATCAAAATCAAATTTATTTACAAATTCTGTTCGTATTTCTTACCGTCTGGTTCATCAAAATTCACACTTCAAATCACATAAAATCACAATTATTTGTTCATCAATAGATTTGTGGTTGTTGAAAACATAATCCTGTCAAGTGTCAAGTTCCAATTCAATCTAAATCTCGAGATTGAATTTTGAGTTTTGGCGCGAATTTTGAGGGATTTGAATCTGTTGTGTTTTGTGTTGAATTTTGTTCATAAATTTGTTGCGGACGTGAATTCAATCACAAATTCATCAAAATCAAATTTATTTACAAATTCTGTTCGTATTTCTTACCGTCTGGTTCATCAAAATTCACACTTCAAATCACATAAAATCACAATTATTTGTTCATCAATAGATTTGTGGTTGTTGAAAACATAATCCTGTCAAGTGTCAAGTTCCAATTCAATCTAAATCTCGAGATTGAATTTTGAGTTTTGGCGCGAATTTTGAGGGATTTGAATCTGTTGTGTTTTGTGTTGAATTTTGTTCATAAATTTGTTGCGGACGTGAATTCAATCAGTTTGATAGTGATTTCATGATTTAATTCCCAGTAATTCAAACGTTATTGAAGCTTTCTGAAGTTGTTAATGGAGTTTTTCTGGAAAACTGTTGAGATGAAGAAGATGACTTCAAAACGATCTTCAACTAGGATCGTTTCATTCCTTAGAACCTAAGACGATCTTCAACCAAGATCGTTTCATTCCTTCGAAACCTAAAACGATCTTCAACCAAGATCGTTTCATTCCTTCGAAACCTAAAACGATCTTCAACCAAGATCGTTTCATTCCTTCGAAACCTAAAACGATCTTCAACCAAGATCGTTTCATTCCTTCGAAACCTAAAACGATCTTCAACCAAGATCGTTTCATTCCTTCGAAACCTAAAACGATCTTCAACCAAGATCGTTTCATTCCTTCGAAACCTAAAACGATCTTCAACCAAGATCGTTTCATTCCTTCGAAACCTAAGCGATCTTCAACCAAGATCGTTTCATTCCTTCGAAACCTAAAACGATCTTCAACCAAGATCGTTTCATTCCTTCGAAACCTAAAACGATCTTCAACCAAGATCATTTCATTCCTTCGAAACCTAAGACGATCTTCACCAAGATCATCTCATTTCTTCGAAACCTAAAACGATCTTCAACCAAGATCGTTTCATTCCTTCGAAACCTAAAACGATCTTCAACCAAGATCGTTTCATTCCTTCGAAACCTAAAACGATCTTCAACCAAGATCGTTTCATTCCTTCGAAACCTAAAACGATCTTCAACCAAGATCATTTCATTCCTTCGAAACCTAAGACGATCTTCACCAAGATCATCTCATTTCAAGACGATCTTCACCAAGATCGTTTCATTCTTCGAAACCTAAAACGATCTTCAACCAAGATCGTTTCATTCCTTCGAAACCTAAAACGATCTTCAACCAAGATCGTTTCATTCCTTCGAAACCTAAAACGATCTTCAACCAAGATCGTTTCATTCCTTCGAAACCTAAAACGATCTTCAACCAAGATCGTTTCATTCCTTCGAAACCTAAAACGATCTTCAACCAAGATCGTTTCATTCCTTCGAAACCTAAGCGATCTTCAACCAAGATCGTTTCATTCCTTCGAAACCTAAAACGATCTTCAACCAAGATCGTTTCATTCCTTCGAAACCTAAAACGATCTTCAACCAAGATCATTTCATTCCTTCGAAACCTAAGACGATCTTCACCAAGATCATCTCATTTCTTCGAAACCTAAAACGATCTTCAACCAAGATCGTTTCATTCCTTCGAAACCTAAAACGATCTTCAACCAAGATCATTTCATTTCCTTCGAAACCTAAAACGATCTTCAACCAAGATCGTTTCATTTCTTAAAACCTAAGACGATCTTCACCAAGATCGTTTCATTCCTTCGAAACCTAAGACGATCCTCACCAAGATCGTTTCATTTCTTCAGAAACCTAAGACGATCTTCAACCAAGATCGTTTCATTCCTTCGAAACCTAAACGATCTTCAACCAAGATCGTTTCATTCCTTCGAAACCTAAAACGATCTTCAACCAAGATCGTTTCATTCCTTCGAAACCTAAAACGATCTTCAACCAAGATCGTTTCATTCCTTCGAAACCTAAAACGATCTTCAACCAAGATCATTTCATTCCTTCGAAACCTAAGACGATCTTCACCAAGATCATTTCATTTTCTGTTCTAAATTCAATTCAATTTTTCAAATCAAATCAATCTCAAATGGCTTCTCGTAAAGCATTGGCATTGGGTTCAGACACAAGACCTCCAGTTCTCTACCGTGGTTCCTATGGACTATGGAAGAAAAGATTTATGGACTACGTGGAAAGTCAAACAAATGGTCATATGATGAAAGATTCCATCCTGAATGGACTTGCCGTTCATCGCCATCCCACTACTGATGCAATAATTCTGACTCCTGATCTTTTGAATGCTGAACAAAAAGATCGAACAGCTGCAGATAACAGAGCTAGGTCATGCCTATACAAAGCTTTACCGGATGAAATCTATGGCTCTGTTGATTCTTATGATACAGCCAAGGAGATATGGGATGAGGTGGCTAGACAGATGGAAGGAGCTGACGTGACTTCGACCATAAGATTGACCAATATTCTGACTGAGTTTGACAACTTCGCCAAATTGCCTAATGAATCTCTTGAAGCTGTCTACTACAGATTCTGCAATGTCATAAATGAACTGAGGAAGAACAATGTCAAGAAAACAGAGATTGAGTTAAACATCAAATTCATCAAAGCTCTTGGTCCAGAATGGGAAGATTTCTGAACACAGATCAAGCAACATCAAAATCTGACCAAGTTCACCATTCATACTCTTTATGAATCTTTCAAACTCAATGAAAACCAAGTTCTAAACAAAGCTTCATCAAACAAAATGCCAGAAGTTGTATCTTCTGATCCTTTGGCATTGATAGTTGAGAAGAAGATTTCTGAAGCTCTTAAGAGGCAAATGGTAGTTGTTTCTTCGTCTGATGAGGAGGGAGATGATATGATGGCTACAAGAGATGGTGTTTCAGATGAACTATATCAAGCTCTTGTCGCGGTTACAAAGCATTTCAAGAGGAAATTTTACAAAGCGAGGCCAACAAACAACAATCTCCGCACTTCTTCTACAAGTGCATTTCCCAAGAAGGAACAATATCATCCTAAGAGTAATGAGCAAGGTGAAGCTAATGGATCAAGGTATGGTGAAAAGAAGGATGTTTATGAGAAACAAGTTGTTGAGAAGGGTAAGGCATCAGACAAAAAGTGCTACAATTGTGGTATTCCTGGACATTTTGCTGTTGATTGCAAACAACCCCGAAAGCGGAACTATGAGTATTACAAGCAGAAGATGTTGTTAGCCAAACAAGTCGAAGCAGGACATGCATTGCTAGCTGAAGATGACAAATGGCTGTTACTCACAGATGATGAAGATCAAGATCTCTCTGCTAATGTTTGCTATATGGCAAGGTTGGCCAAGAACAAAGTCTTTGAAGCAGAAAGCACTGATGATAAATACCCAGATGATGAGGTAAATCTCGACTCTACTTTTTCTTTGATTAAGGACAAAGAGTCATGTAGATTAGCTTTATCAGATTTAACAACTCATATCAATTCTTTAGCCAACAAAAACAAAAAGTTGAAAAATAGCATTTCATTTTCTAAAAGTGAATTTTCAAAACTTCTTGAAGAACATTCAAAATTACTTTTTAAACATGATGCTATTAAACAAGATTTTCAAGCTTACAAAGATAAGATGTTGGTTAAAGAATGTGAGTTGAATGTCTCTCCTGATTCTAAGTTATTACAAAAATGTCAAAATCTAGAAAAGACCATTCATGATCTTGAAAAGACCAATCAAGATCTTGAAATTCAAAAGACCAATGAATGGCTTCGGGCAAATGCAAAACAAATGGATGTTGATATTCTCAATAAAAAGCTTCAAGAAGCTAAGCCAAACAATGTTGAATTCGAAAGGAAGATTTCTGATTTAAATCATAATTGTTTTCTAAAAGGCATTGAGATTGAGAATCTTGAAAAACAAGTTGAGGAATTTAAAAAGAATATACTTTTATATCAAGAAAAGTTATATAAAGTTGAACAAAATCCTCTCTTGAATTTCACTGCCTATTTCAACAAGTCAAAAATTGACAAAACAGAACTTCTTCTCGGGTTGGGATTTGAGAATATCACACCATTACAAAAAGCCAAAGAGGAAATTGAACCCTTGTATGATGAAAAATTCCTAAGACTTGGTATGATACAACAATTTATTCGTCCATTGGATGACGAATTTGAGACTGATGAAGTTGAGAGAATCCCAAAACAAGAATTTTTGGTTAATTATGATGCAATAAATGATTCATACAAAACTAAGGAATCTTCAATTTTCAAATTGGAAGAAATTGAATCAAATTTTCAAAACCAAGAATCTGTCGGTCCTCCACCTAAACCAACTAAAATGTACTTTCCAACCACATTTCTGGAAAAACAAATAGAAGGTTTACAACAAAAGGTGGAATCTCAACAAAAAGTAATTAATCACCTCAAGTCTCAAAGTCCGAATTCAGAAGATAAATGTATTGTTGTTAATACTAAGAAAGTTTGTGAGAATGGTTCTACTCAAACTGACCAAAGTGCATTAGTAGACAATTCTACCCAAACTACTTGTGATTCATCTACCAATACCTCTACCCAGACCTTGACTGATTCTCTTGAATGTACTTGTCAAAATACTGCTATATTTATAGCTGATAATTGTGTGCAATCTGATTTTTCTGATGACGAACTTGCACATAGTTTAGTTTTGATATGGTACTTCTATAGGTTTTTCACATGCAACACTGTTGATGAGGTAGTTGTTCACCCTAAGCTTAGTGCTAGTATAGGTGTTGATACTTCTACTCAATTTTCTTGTGAAACCAAAGATGTGTCAGTTCAAGTTGACCTAATTTCTGAGACTACCCATGATGTGAAGTTGGACACCAAGATTCCTGATTTTTTAAAACTTTCAAATGAATCTGAAACTAATCAATCTCCATTGAAATTTTCTTTTTCTAAAGATTTCACAAAGAATGATTTTGATAAATTCATGGAGGGAGAATATGTTTTTAATTCAGAAACTGAGAAAAAGATTGAATCTACCAAAATCAAAGTGGAAACAAAAGTGGAATCTCAAAAACCATTGTCCAAAGCTCCAACTTCATATTACTCAAGGAAACGAGTTAAGACCAAACTCGTCAAGACTGAACCAAAGACCATTAAGTTAGAAACCTTTGTTGCTACTCCTGTGAAACATGTCAAAAAGGAACAAGCTGAAACCCCACTCAGGACAAAGTACACCAAAGTGAAACTTCCGAAAGACTATCCTAATGCTTCTCAATCTAGCTCTCAATCTAGCTTTATACCTAAGGTGTCTAAGTCTAGCTCAGTTTCGCTAACTAAAGATTCATCAAATGGTTCAACTAGATATAGGGATAGATATGGGTGGTTTTCTCATGATAAACCAAAGAAGCAAGAAGTTTCCTCACCTCCAAAAGATTCCAAAAAGATGAAAGTGTTTAAAACTTCTAGTTCTAATCTTCTTAATTTCAATTCAACAGGTGGAAAGAGTTTAACTAGTGGTGCTAGATGGGTTGCTAATACTTTAGTACCTAAGATCACTAGTAATCTAAAGAATGTTGAGAAAAAGAAGAAAAGAAGGAGGAGAAAGTCTGTTAATAGGAGGAAAGGTGTTACTGTAAATCAAAACAATTCATCTTTGTTTAATAATGTTGAATGTGCCAAGGCAAGGCCTTGTGAGCTTGTAAACAATTTTAATTCTCGTGTGGTTGATGTGAATGCTTGTAGACATGTTACTTTTAATTCTCATGTGAATGTTCGTACTTTTTATTCAGATGTGTTTGTTGATAATGTGCTTGTCAATGCTTATGTTGATTCGAAAACATGTTTGAATGCGCATCCTAAGTTATATACCCTGCCTGTTTTAACTAACCTTAAAGGACCCGTCTTCAAGTGGGTACCTAAAAACGGTTAAATTTCCTTGATTGCAGGAAATAACCATCTGTGTTTGGATACTCGATTCCGGGTGTTCGAAGCACATGACTGGAAATAAATCTTTGCTCAAGAATTTTGTTGAAAGATTCATGGGAACTGTTCGCTTTGGAAACAACAATTTCGCTCCTATCTTAGGGTATGGAGACATTGAACGAAATGGAATTATCATCAAGAAAGTTCACTATGTTGAAGGATTAAGTCATAACTTGTTCAGTGTTGGACAATTCTGTGATAACAATCTTCAAGTTCTGTTTCGAAAATCTCTTTGCAAAGTCCAAACTCTAGATGGAGTTGATATTCTTTGTGGTGATCGTGATGATAACCTTTTTACCGTCAATCTCGATGATAACCAACCAACCAATAATATTTGTCTCATTTCAAAGGCTACTTCAAAGAATTCTTGGTTATGGCATAGAAGGCTTTCTCATTTGAATTTTCAAACCATCAATACTTTGGTCAACAAGCATCTTGTTGAAGGCTTACCTGACTATAAGTATGAAAGTGAACATGTCTGTCCTTCTTGTGCTGTTGGGAAGATTAAGAGAACTTCTCATAAATCGAAGAAATCTCCAAATTCTTTAGCACCTCTTCATTTGCTTCACATGGATCTATGTGGGCCGATGAAAGTACAAAGCCGAAATGGGAAGAAATACATCTTGGTTATTGTTGATGATTATTCAAGATATACTTGGGTCAAGTTCCTTGCAACAAAAGATGAAACAACTCAGATGTTGATAGATTTCATCACCAATACTCAAGTAAATCTTCAACTTCCAGTTCGTTACATCCGTTCGGATAACGGAACTGAGTTCAAGAATGTTGTTTTTGATGAATTCTGCAAATCCAAAGGTATAACTCATCAATTCTCAGCAGTTCGCACCCCACAACAAAACGGTGTTGTTGAAAGGAGAAATCGATCGCTAGTGGAAGCAGCAAGGACAATGCTTGCTTATTCCAAATTACCATCCAATATGTGGGCTGAAGCTGTTGACACTGCTTGTCACACTCAGAATCGGTCCATCATCAATCAGCGGTTTCGAAAAGACTCCTTATGAGGTTATTAACAAACGCAAACCCAACATCAACTATTTTCATATATTTGGGTGTGTTTGTTACACTTTGAATGATCGGGAGAATCTTGGAAAGTTCGAGAAGAAAGGTGATGAAGGATATTTTGTTGGTTATTCCAAAACATCAATTGCCTACCGAATCTACAATCGCCGAACAAACACAATTCAAGAAACAATGAATGTTTGGTTTGATGAAATGTCAGGCATGATTTTTGAGCAAGAAAGTTTGCTGCCAACAAGTAATGATCCAAGTACTTCAAGTACTCCTACAAGGAATTCTACCTTAGCTTCTAAATTCAAGAAGTTTCCAACTCCAACAAGTGATGAATTAGATATTCTTTTTGAAGAATTCTATAATTCAAAACCGATTCATGATCAAGAACCTCAGGTCATCGTTGAACCAATTCCAAACAATGAACCTCTTCATAACAACAATCCAGTTCCTGACATCAGTCATGAATCATCATCAAGTTCTTCAGAGCAAGAATTCTCTTCTACTGATACTTCTCCACCATCCTCTCAGGATAATTCTTCTCAAGTGAATGTTCAAGAACAACCTTCTCGATTAACTCAGACAACAAATCCATTAAACACTCCAAATGTGTATGTACCACTTGATTTTGATCATCCAGCTTATGAGGAAAGAGTTATACCAAGTTATGACTCCATCTCTCAACAAAACTCAAGTTTTCATGATGGTGATGTTGATCTTCAACAACAAGATCCTCTTCCTCATGCTCACAAGTGGACACGTATGCAGAAAGACCATCTTACTGATCAAATAATTGGAGATCCACAAGCAGGAGTAACTACTCGTACCTCAGTAAATGAGTGTCTTGTTGCACTTTCTCTTAGCAATATTGAACCCAAAATGGTATCTGAAGCTCTTCAAGATCCAGAGTGGGTTAAGGCAATGCAAGAATAAAAAAAAAAAAAAAAAAAAAAATTCGCCCCCCCCCCCCCCCCCCCCCCCCCCCCCCCCCCCCCCCCCCCCCCCCCCCCCCCCCCCCCCCCCCCCCCCCCCCCCCCCCCCCCCCCCCCCCCCCCCCCCCCCCCCCCCCCCCCCCCCCCCCCCCCCCCCCCCCCCCCCCCCCCCCCCCCCCCCCCCCCCCCCCCCCCCCCCCCCCCCCCCCCCCCCCCCCCCCCCCCCCCCCCCCCCCCCCCCCCCCCCCCCCCCCCCCCCCCCCCCCCCCCCCCCCCCCCCCCCCCCCCCCCCCCCCCCCCCCCCCCCCCCCCCCCCCCCCCCCCCCCCCCCCCCCCCCCCCCCCCCCCCCCCCCCCCCCCCCCCCCCCCCCCCCCCCCCCCCCCCCCCCCCCCCCCCCCCCCCCCCCCCCCCCCCCCCCCCCCCCCCCCCCCCCCCCCCCCCCCCCCCCCCCCCCCCCCCCCCCCCCCCCCCCCCCCCCCCCCCCCCCCCCCCCCCCCCCCCCCCCCCCCCCCCCCCCCCCCCCCCCCCCCCCCCCCCCCCCCCCCCCCCCCCCCCCCCCCCCCCCCCCCCCCCCCCCCCCCCCCCCCCCCCCCCCCCCCCCCCCCCCCCCCCCCCCCCCCCCCCCCCCCCCCCCCCCCCCCCCCCCCCCCCCCCCCCCCCCCCCCCCCCCCCCCCCCCCCCCCCCCCCCCCCCCCCCCCCCCCCCCCCCCCCCCCCCCCCCCCCCCCCCCCCCCCCCCCCCCCCCCCCCCCCCCCCCCCCCCCCCCCCCCCCCCCCCCCCCCCCCCCCCCCCCCCCCCCCCCCCCCCCCCCCCCCCCCCCCCCCCCCCCCCCCCCCCCCCCCCCCCCCCCCCCCCCCCCCCCCCCCCCCCCCCCCCCCCCCCCCCCCCCCCCCCCCCCCCCCCCCCCCCCCCCCCCCCCCCCCCCCCCCCCCCCCCCCCCCCCCCCCCCCCCCCCCCCCCCCCCCCCCCCCCCCCCCCCCCCCCCCCCCCCCCCCCCCCCCCCCCCCCCCCCCCCCCCCCCCCCCCCCCCCCCCCCCCCCCCCCCCCCCCCCCCCCCCCCCCCCCCCCCCCCCCCCCCCCCCCCCCCCCCCCCCCCCCCCCCCCCCCCCCCCCCCCCCCCCCCCCCCCCCCCCCCCCCCCCCCCCCCCCCCCCCCCCCCCCCCCCCCCCCCCCCCCCCCCCCCCCCCCCCCCCCCCCCCCCCCCCCCCCCCCCCCCCCCCCCCCCCCCCCCCCCCCCCCCCCCCCCCCCCCCCCCCCCCCCCCCCCCCCCCCCCCCCCCCCCCCCCCCCCCCCCCCCCCCCCCCCCCCCCCCCCCCCCCCCCCCCCCCCCCCCCCCCCCCCCCCCCCCCCCCCCCCCCCCCCCCCCCCCCCCCCCCCCCCCCCCCCCCCCCCCCCCCCCCCCCCCCCCCCCCCCCCCCCCCCCCCCCCCCCCCCCCCCCCCCCCCCCCCCCCCCCCCCCCCCCCCCCCCCCCCCCCCCCCCCCCCCCCCCCCCCCCCCCCCCCCCCCCCCCCCCCCCCCCCCCCCCCCCCCCCCCCCCCCCCCCCCCCCCCCCCCCCCCCCCCCCCCCCCCCCCCCCCCCCCCCCCCCCCCCCCCCCCCCCCCCCCCCCCCCCCCCCCCCCCCCCCCCCCCCCCCCCCCCCCCCCCCCCCCCCCCCCCCCCCCCCCCCCCCCCCCCCCCCCCCCCCCCCCCCCCCCCCCCCCCCCCCCCCCCCCCCCCCCCCCCCCCCCCCCCCCCCCCCCCCCCCCCCCCCCCCCCCCCCCCCCCCCCCCCCCCCCCCCCCCCCCCCCCCCCCCCCCCCCCCCCCCCCCCCCCCCCCCCCCCCCCCCCCCCCCCCCCCCCCCCCCCCCCCCCCCCCCCCCCCCCCCCCCCCCCCCCCCCCCCCCCCCCCCCCCCCCCCCCCCCCCCCCCCCCCCCCCCCCCCCCCCCCCCCCCCCCCCCCCCCCCCCCCCCCCCCCCCCCCCCCCCCCCCCCCCCCCCCCCCCCCCCCCCCCCCCCCCCCCCCCCCCCCCCCCCCCCCCCCCCCCCCCCCCCCCCCCCCCCCCCCCCCCCCCCCCCCCCCCCCCCCCCCCCCCCCCCCCCCCCCCCCCCCCCCCCCCCCCCCCCCCCCCCCCCCCCCCCCCCCCCCCCCCCCCCCCCCCCCCCCCCCCCCCCCCCCCCCCCCCCCCCCCCCCCCCCCCCCCCCCCCCCCCCCCCCCCCCCCCCCCCCCCCCCCCCCCCCCCCCCCCCCCCCCCCCCCCCCCCCCCCCCCCCCCCCCCCCCCCCCCCCCCCCCCCCCCCCCCCCCCCCCCCCCCCCCCCCCCCCCCCCCCCCCCCCCCCCCCCCCCCCCCCCCCCCCCCCCCCCCCCCCCCCCCCCCCCCCATTCTCATTTGAAGGAATTCTTGACACATTCCAGAAAAACAAAATACAAAATTTGAAAAGAGAAAATCAAATACAAAATTACAAAATTTTAAAAATAAACAAAAAGATATTTATTTCAGTGGCTTGCATATACTATGTATGCAACCCGTTCTTAAATGATATATTTATTTTTAGAGTGTTTATACATTCTAAGATATTGTTATTATACATATAGATTGATATAAGATAACAAGGAATCGAACGCCTTTGTGTACTTCCGTGTTCTCTCATATTGCACAATTGATTGAATTTTCATTTTACTTAAATTTTTAAATTGCATCCAACGTGTTGCTGTAAGATGTGACGGATTGAACGCCTTTGTGTACTCCCTTGTTCTCTCATATTGCACAATTGATTGAATTTTCATTTTACTTAAATTTTTAAATTGCATCCAACGTGTTGCTGTAAGATGTGACGGATTGAACGCCTTTGTGTACTCCCTTGTTCTCTCATATTGCACAATTGATTGAATTTTCATTTTACTTAAATTTTTAAATTGCATCCAACGTGTTGCTGTAAGATGTGACGGATTGAACGCCTTTGTGTACTCCCTTGTTCTCTCATATTGCACAATTGATTGAATTTTCATTTTACTTAAATTTTTAAATTGCATCCAACGTGTTGCTGTAAGATGTGACGGATTGAACGCCTTTGTGTACTCCCTTGTTCTCTCATATTGCACAATTGATTGAATTTTCATTTTACTTAAATTTTTAAATTGCATCCAACGTGTTGCTGTAAGATGTGACGGATTGAACGCCTTTGTGTACTCCCTTGTTCTCTCATATTGCACAATTGATTGAATTTTCATTTTACTTAAATTTTTAAATTGCATCCAACGTGTTGCTGTAAGATGTGACGGATTGAACGCCTTTGTGTACTCCCTTGTTCTCTCATATTGCACAATTGATTGAATTTTCATTTTACTTAAATTTTTAAATTGCATCCAACGTGTTGCTGTAAGATGTGACGGATTGAACGCCTTTGTGTACTCCCTTGTTCTCTCATATTGCACAATTGATTGAATTTTCATTTTACTTAAATTTTTAAATTGCATCCAACGTGTTGCTGTAAGATGTGACGGATTGAACGCCTTTGTGTACTCCCTTGTTCTCTCATATTGCACAATTGATTGAATTTTCATTTTACTTAAATTTTTAAATTGCATCCAACGTGTTGCTGTAAGATGTGACGGATTGAACGCCTTTGTGTACTCCCTAGTTATCTCATATTGCACAATTGATTGAATTTTCATTTTACTTAAATTTTTAAATTGCATCCAACGTGTTGCTGTAAGATGTGACGGATTGAACGCCTTTGTGTACTCCCTTGTTCTCTCATATTGCACAATTGATTGAATTTTCATTTTACTTAAATTTTTAAATTGCATCCAACGTGTTGCTGTAAGATGTGACGGATTGAACGCCTTTGTGTACTCCCTTGTTCTCTCATATTGCACAATTGATTGAATTTTCATTTTACTTAAATTTTTAAATTGCATCCAACGTGTTGCTGTAAGATGTGACGGATTGAACGCCTTTGTGTACTCCCTAGCTATCTTACTATCAACATTGTTGTTGACGCAAAACTTTGTGTTTCTTTAATAAAAATCTTGTTCACATAGACTCTCAAATCTTCCGAAAATGTCACAACAAAGATTTTACTCTTTTGATATCACAAAACAATTTTTGCTCCACCTTTCTATGAAATTTTTTTGATCTATTCTTGCATAGATTAAGGAGGAGTTTGTGATTTCAAACCACTTTCCAAACTTCAAATGTGTTTCAAATGTTTTATTCACACATTTGATGTTTTTTAATGATTTTTCATCAAATGGAGTTCGGTGATTCGTTTGCACATGAGCGATAGGTATTTCTCAAAATTGACCTCCATGAATTTCATCATCGCCGATGAATTCTAACCCCGGAGTATTCACTTCTTTCATTAGATAGTGAGGGTATTTTGAGTGATGTTGTTTTCGTGCAAATAGGATGGAGGGAGTAAAGTCGAAGAGTGAGAGGTTACGGTGATATGTTGTGAGAAAAGGGTTAAAAGAAATGATACCCTTCCCTAAATTCTCAAATATCCGGGTAAAACACGTTCCTATCGGATTTCATTTGTTGATTTCTCGATATTGAAGAAGTCTTCATGGACCCAGTGAAGCGATGCACATCTTTCCCTAACCACTCAAGTGTTTCTTAACAAATACTTGTTTCAATTCTCACGGATATTTTCACATTTCTATTGACTCTTCATTTGGAAGATGTTGATATTGAAAAAGGGCGACATTCTGCTCCAGTCCCCGACTTCATTCGATCACAATGTGTCTAGAGCTATATTGCTTGATCATTAGTTTGATCATCCTTCTCTTAATTAGGACACATTCGAGTCATATCTTTGTGATATTATTGCTTATCTTTGTGATATAGCCGGAACATTCGTAGTGATATCTCAATTGATATTCCACGATGATCGAATGGAAATCCTACCAATGCTAACATCTTTTCCAACGTTGAACGTAGGTCTCATAATTACATTTATGTGATTATTGAGTTAACAAGAAGTCTACGTGACCTCGGTTTTCCCTAAAAAGTCTTTAAGGATAAAATTGTGGTTATCAAATGCTTCGGTAGTGTTAACCATGATTTATATTCTTTGAAGCAATCTAGTGGTTGAAAAGCCGCAGACTGAACTATGTTAGAGACTTGTTTTGTGCATATCTCAATGATACATAGGAAATCCGAAAAATGTTATACATTTCTATCGGTCATTTCATTAATCACTTCGATTTTTGAACATGCTAACGGATCATTCTTATCCGATTTCATTTCTCTTCACACAAACACAGAAAACACCAACACCATGATATAACGTTTGTTTCAACAACTTCAATCTTACATTTTAGTCACTCCTAGGATTTCTTGGGTTGGGCTACTGGTTTGGGTTGATGTTTTGATGGTTGACGTTTCTTCATGTAATCATGTTATTCCTGTTGACACTTAATCAATCTCATGTGTGCATAATGACATTGATTCCTAATTTTGTCATTATGAGGGGGAGAAAATATTATGATTGATTGATTTACTGTTTGATAAGGAAACAAGAAGAAAAGTTTGTGTTTGGTTGTTTCAATAGGTTTAGAGGCTTATCAAAGTTTGTGTATAGGAGGAGAAAATTCTTAAAGATATGTCAATAGTTTCAGATTTTCTCTAGATTTTAGTTGATTGAGACTTTTGTTTTAAAATGGGAGAATTTGAATTGACTTCAGAGATAAGAATGAAATCGAAGATGAAAGATTTTTCACTCAAGATGATTCAAAAAGTCCAAAGACGCTCCAAAAATGTATATACTCATGGATTGAGGGGGAGCATGATTACTTCATAAGAATTTCATCCAAACTTCATTCAAATGCTTACTCTCCAAAGTGTAGGAGTTGATGTGACAAAGATCAAAGCTTCAAAAAGGTTGAAAGATTTGTTAGAAGATTCAAGTCAAAGAAGTAAAGCTTCAAAAGAGTCTTCATCAAACATTCTTCATTCAAGATCTTCAAGTCATACAACAACATTTTACCAAGAAACTCCAATGCATACATCAAGGGGGAGAGTTCAAATTCACGAAACTTTATTTCAAGAAGATAAAATTCATTCGAGGATTAAAACTGAAGAATCGAAAAGTTGAATTTCATTCAAGAATCGAAGATTGATACATTCGAAACCAAGATTCATACCTTCCGCATTTCAAAAAGACAACTCTGATTCATGATTCAACAATTCTCGAAGATTCAAGTCACACACATCTGTTCGACTTCATTATCTTCTTTCTTCAAGACTCACACGCATTCATTATTCTCTGTTCAAAAAGGAACATTGAGAATCATCACATGATTTAACTTCAAGAAGTTCAAGACCAAGACCAAGACTGAATCAAGTTCTCCAAAGACAAAAGAGAGAGCTTTGAAGACTTGTTTCAACACCCCAATTGTCTTCACCACCGGGCTCATCAAATTCATTCCTACAAGACAATATAACACGTACTTCATTCATTACAATATATCACTAAGGGGGAGAATGTTAGAAATCCAAAAATAGTGATAATTGTAATCTAGATTAGAGGAATTTCTTGTTGTTAAGTCATAGATAAATGATCACTAAGGTTGAGGGGCTAATTGTGATAATTAGCATAATTGTATAGTTAGACTATAAATAGCCCCTCACAAACACCAAGAACACACACTCACCAAATCCACCATTGATGACTTGAATTCAGTAGTAGAAATCGTGTTTTAACAAGAATACTCCAGATTCCTATACAAGTATTTTGCTCACTGGTCTTCCATTATTTCTGGACAAATCTTCAGAGGAACTCCAGATTCCAAGTCTGGAGTAGGTCAGATTCTGGACAGATCTTCAGTAAGGCTCCAGTAGTCGAGTCTGGAGCGAGTCCAGTAAATCTGGACCTAACAAATTCCCCCTATTTGTTTAGAAATAATGCAAGTGTTTTCAGACTTATAGATATACAAATTTGTATGCATGGAAAACAGTTGGTCGATTTAAGTCTAAAAAATCTAAGTTACTAGAGAACACTTTATAGATCATGAGTGTTTCAGTTTCATCATTTAAGTTCTAACTTAGACTAAATCTGGTCATTTACTTATATGAAATTAAAAATTGCAACTATTTATTACATTCATCAACTGAAAAATAGTTACAACTTTCATAAAACAATAATTACAATAAGTACAATGTTTTTAAAAGATTCAGGCCCTTCTTCTTGATGAATGCCCTGGTGCATCTTCAGTGGCCTTTCTCTTTGGAGATGGAGATGATGGAACAGACACTGGTGGTCTCAGACCCAACACAGCTTCCATTTGTTGAATTTTCTTCCAGACCTTCTCGATTCTTTTCATAAAAGCCTTTACATCTGGAGAGAGATCAGATTTACCTTTGAAGGTCAGTCCTATCTCCTTTAGTTCAGTCCATCCAAAAGCTTGGACTGACGTATCCTTCCTTTCATCTGTAAAGTTACCCTCTCTGGTCAACTTCACATTGAATCTGGTCATACCTTGATGATTTTCAGCCAACTTGATTTCAGCATTAACAATCTTTCTGGCATTGGCTCTGAAATTCATCATATCATCAAATTTTGCCTTCTGCTTAGCCAAGTGAACCATTTCTTCAGTATCCCTGGATACACCACTCTGCTGTCCTTCAGTGGACTGGTGTTCTTGTCTATTTATCTTCAGAGTAGTATCCAGAGGAATAAAGGTGCTAAGATCACCATCTTTTATTGCTTTCACTTGCTTGGCAGTAAGCTTTGGTAGACCAGTCATCCTTTTCCTGTATTCCAACTCCAGAGCACCAGCATTTCTTCTAATCTTTTTCTGGAGGCTTAACAGCTCCTCCTTTCTTTGTCTGATCAACTCTGGAATTGTAACACCATATATCAATGAGTCATATACCTGTTCTTCTTCAGCATAGAACGAGCGTATATGGACATCATTCAGTGCATCAAGACACTGATGAACTCTGGGATCCTCCTTCATCCTTTTAAATACTTCAATATTTACGCCTAACCTGCCAGCGTTGTAGGAGTCCAGAGTACCCATTGTTGCCATATCCCTATGATGGGCCAGCAGTTCATCTCTTTGATTATTCTTGAAAATTTCAATCATAATGCACTGTTGTTGTAACTTCCTTGAAGTCTCATTGTCAACATCTTCAATCTTATCTTCCTCTTCACCAGACACTACTTTTTCTTTTCCTTTAACAGATTTCAATGTAGTAGGAATGTCTGGGAAGGATTCGAACTGGGGCTCACTGGCATCAGTACCAGTAGCCTCTTCTTCAGTCTGCACACTGACTTCAGTGCCAAGTGCTCTTTGGGCTAATCGTGCACTGGCATCAGTACCAGTTACTTGTCTTCTTTGTACAATACTTTCAGTTGCAACAGCCCTGACAATATCTTCTTTCCTCTTTCTGATCAAGCTTTCATGGACACCAGATGATGGAATAGACAATTCTTCCCCCTTGGAATGATCTCTAGTCCTGGACTTCAGATCATTCCACAATTCTTCCATCATGTGCCTGTCCAGTGAACCATAGGTTCTTCCTTGTTCTGGCATGGAAGCAGTCATACCACTCTTGAGTGCCAGACTCTGAAGTGATCTCTCCAGGTCCGCCACCTTACTAAGAAGGCCTTGGACCTCGGCTGAAGAAGAAGTGGAGAGACCACTGGGCGGTTCCAAATGGGAAGTCATTCTGGTCATTACTGGTACTTGTGCCCAGACCTCTTCAGTTTCCACATCTTCAGCATTAACAGCTGAAGAGTCTGGCACACTTTGTTCAGATGGGTGTACTGGGGTTTCGATAGTTGGTGGTTGAGTTTGTGAAGGTTGAATGAAAGGAGTGAAGTATTGAGTGGATTGTGGAATAGAAGGTGGTGGTGGAGGTGGCATACTTGATTCTGGTGGTGGTTGAGTTGATTCTGAAGATGGTGGTGGTGGCATTTCTGTTTCTGGTGGGGGTGGTGGCATTTCTGGTTGACTTTCTATCTGTACAACTTCTTCACCCAGAAAGTCCATATTTATATCAAAATTCTGACCTCCAGAAATAGGAGAGTCAGCTTCATCCCAAAACGATGCACCAGCAACATCAATCTGTTCACCAGACTGGACATTTCCTTGTTCACCAGCTTCTACATTTAAGTCCAGTGGAGCCTCTTGCTCACCAGATGCTTGTTCTTCAGTCTGAACAACCTGCTCAACAACTTGAGCCACATCTTGTACAACAGCCTGGACATCAGTATCCACTCTCTGTTCAGTTTGTACAATAGAATCAATATTCTCCTCTTCAAAAATAGGAGACCCATCAATATTCATTATATCACCAGGATGGGTTGATGGATTTACCTGGACTCCACCTCTCATCAGACGCCTATGTGATCTGGGTCGCCTGGAAAGCTCAACATTCGGTTGCACACTTTCAACTGGAGCCACTTTCCTTATTGGTTGAACCATTTCTACTATTTCAACATCTTGATCACCAGCAGGCACTTCAACAACTTGGACCCTGCCTGGTGCCACATTTTCTTCAATCCTTTGAAATGTCAACATGGCTTGAGGAATATCCACCTCACCATCTCTGGACCTTAAGTTGGTCAGATCTCTCATGTACTCACTCATAGAGAAATGAGTGGTTTCAAAGTCGTACTGGGCACCAAGAGCGTTCTTGAATATTATTGAAAGAAAACGAATATATGGTACAAAGGGCTTTCTACCTTTCACCTTTAAACGCTCTACCAGATCATCAAAAAATATCTGAGCAAAATCAACCCTTACCCCAAACCACAAACAGTAGGCAATCTGGAGGTGGGTTTGATTGATTTGATCTAACCCCCCAGAACTACCTCCAAGGCACTCAACAATGTGTGTGAAGAAATATCTCCACGAATCCGTCAGTCTGCTCATATAAATTGTTCCTTTCCTTAGCAACTGACCATGCTCATCCACTATCTCTGTATGCCCCATCAATCTGCATACCTCTCTGAAGTTTATACCAGTAGGGAGTGGCATTGCCAATTCATTCTCATCCAGATAGTTTAATTGAAGAGCTGTTCTGAGAGAATGTACAGTAAGAGTCAAGGGTCTGGTCCCTTGCTCAAGAGAATAAACAATATATGAATTTGCTTCATTATATTCGGCTGTGTACCAGAATTCACATAAATAATCGTGATACATCTTTTCTGGGTTTAATGTTAGAGCACCATACAATGGACATGAGAGAAAAAAGGTATTTAGTCTCCCAATGATGGACTGTGCATCATGGTTACTGGATAGTGAGAGTTTTGCCATCCAGTTATTCATATTCATTCTTATAGCCTTAGCTTCAAGAGTGATATGAGGTGCTCTAACGACATCTGCAGCCGGAACATATTCAGCAGATAGAAGATTTCTTGGTGAGTTTGATTGTCTAGGAGCCATTTGATCGATAAATGAAGATGAAATTGAATGATTTTAGGGTTTATGATGAAGAATTTAATGAATTTGCAGTTAATATGAAAGATTTAATGATTGGAAATTGAATGAAGAATTTACGAATTGAATGAAGGAATTTTAGGATTTGGGAAGTAAATGTTCGAAGTAAATGAAATTGAAAGTGAAGGTGGGTATATATAGGAAGAGAGAATGTGGAACTCAAACGATTAATTTGAAATTATCAAATACAATTTTTGATCGGGTTTTGAGTTCCGCATTAATTACATCACATCACACATAAATGCATGATGGTTTACAGCCCACAAAACAGTAACAACTTGTACTTTTGGTTTTCCCAAGGTAAAAAGACCATCATTGCGTTGAAAAAGTTTACATGCCACGTAGGATTGTGAGATAAATATCTTTGAAAAAGTTTGCTTACGTGGCACACACAAAGATCAAGTATTTCAAAATTATTGTGACTTAATTCAGTTCATCTGGAGGTTGACTAGACACTCCAGTATCACTGGTGGATTAGTCCAGTAAAGCATGTACTGAAGGTACACTGGAGGGACACTCCAGTAATGTACCAGTGAAAACCATTTTGAAAGACTGGTAACCTCAAACATGCACGTCAACTAATATAGACAAATGAGAGGGACACATTTACAAGGAGACATAAGTCAACTCAAACACGCACTTCAACCTATCTAATTACCAGTGAGAGGGACACATTTACAAAGCACCAGTAATATTTTCTGGACAATTTGTCCAGTATGAAAATTTTGTCCAGTGAGAAAATAAATTAATAAATTCCCTTTGAACTTTAAACATTTTTAAGAAAAATATATCTTTCAAAGTCTTCCCCCTGGAATGTTGATCCAGAATAAATTTATGAATCTTTAAATCAAAGATCCTTAGTAGTACACAATGGCGTTCAATACTAAGGTTCCAGATTTAATGGTTTAACATTCCCAACTCACCAACAAGATATTCAAAAGTTTTGACATCCAGTGGTTTCGTAAAAATGTCAGCGAGTTGTTTGTCAGTGGGGATAAAATGGAGTTTTATTAATTG
>CM067167.1:84209475-84241975 GCA_034093135.1 Erigeron breviscapus
GCGTTTTCAAAATTTGCGTTTTCAAAATATATTATGCGTTTTCAAAATTTGCGTTTTCAAAATATATTATGCGTTTTCAAAATATTTGCGTTTTCAAAATATATTATGCGTTTTCAAAATTTGCGTTTTCAAAATATATTATGCGTTTTCAAAATTTGCGTTTTCAAAATATTTATGCGTTTTCAAAATATATTATGCGTTTTCAAAATATTTGCGTTTTCAAAATATTTATGCGTTTTCAAAATATATTATGCGTTTTCAAAATATTTTGCGTTTTCAAAATATATTATGCGTTTTCAAAATATTTTGCGTTTTCAAAATATATTATGCGTTTTCAAAATTGCGTTTTCAAAATATTTATGCGTTTTCAAAATATATTATGCGTTTTCAAAATATTTTGCGTTTTCAAAATATATTATGCGTTTTCAAAATATTTTGCGTTTTCAAAATATATTATGCGTTTTCAAAATTTGCGTTTTCAAAATATTTATGCGTTTTCAAAATATATTATGCGTTTTCAAAATATTTTGCGTTTTCAAAATATATTATGCGTTTTCAAAATATTTTGCGTTTTCAAAATATATTATGCGTTTTCAAAATATTTTGCGTTTTCAAAATATATTATGCGTTTTCAAAATATTTTGCGTTTTCAAAATATATTATGCGTTTTCAAAATAATATGCGTTTTCAAAAATATGCGTTTTCAAAGATATTGACGATCAAAGTTAAAACAAAAACTTAAAAAGTCAAGATAAAACATTTAAAATGAGACTGAAAGAGTAATAACTATCTAGGCTTTTGTCCACCCTCGGTCCCAAAAGTTTTAATTGAAAAGTTAACATGCTAAGATGTACTTGTTGGAAATATAGCACATTATACATGTAATAATCACGAGTAAACATTAAACATATAATTAACAACGTCGAGTTGTATAGGTGTGACCTAATAAGCTCATGTATATTTCGGCTATATCCCAACCATACATGGACTTTTAAATACAAAAGATCTTCTACAAATCCATGAATGTACCCAAACATTCAAGGATACACAATCATTTCTCCAAATACATGAATTCAAAGGGGTGTTTGCTATTGAGTTTAAAATACCAATTTTGCGTTTTCAAAATATATTATGCGTTTTCAAAATTGCGTTTTGAAAAAACATGTATGCACGTGCTTCTCCAACACTGTGTTTTCATAGGAGATAATCCTTTTTTCAGACACACTTTTTCAGATTATTTGCGTTTTACAAACATAATAATCAAATAATCACTTCAAAACGTAATACCAAACACCCTCTAAATTGGTTACAGTGTTGTAGTTTTTCTTTTAAACTCTTTTCGTATGCTTTTGTCAAGCTTTTTACTAGCTTGAGATGAAATTATCGTTCGAAAAACTAGCAACTATTAGTTGACCGAATTAAAGAGAAACATAACAGTAAATGGTTACCAGGTGAGATAATTAATTATGCGCAAATGCATCACGGCTGATGAACTTTAACTAAAATCTGAAGCCATATTAATTTGTGAGCTGGTTTTGATATGAAGTTGAACTTTAATGATGGAATGAAACATACAACAATGAATTGAATGAAGATATAAGACAATAGAAAGGAAAGTTAATCACACAAAAGAACATACATGGACCAAAACTAAGGATGATATAACTTTCTAAAATACTTATATATATATATGTTCCTGTTAAGATAAATAACATCTTCAATTATCTCAAGTAATCATAAGCTTCAGGAAATTACATATGATGATGATGATGATGATGATGATGATGATGATGATGATGATGATGATGATGATGATGATGATGATGATGATGATGATGATGATGATGATGATGATGATGATGATGATGATGATGATGATGATGATGATGATGACGTTGAACTAATTCTTCTTCTTTAACTTTCTTTACCTTTTGGTCTTTGATCGCCTCCTTGTTCTTTGATGATCCACAATCTGCTTGCTGCTTGTGATCATCATTATTATCAACATTTAACCGATCCTTAGTATTCTTTTCAGTCTTTTTGAGGTTCATATCATCCGGAACTGTAAATGGATCGACCCCGAAACCCTATAATTAATAAACGTTTATAAATAAGGTTAGAAACAACATAGATACTTAAAATGAGAATCACAAAAATTAGCAAGAAATTAAGAAGTCAAACCAACCTGCTGCTTGATGGTTGAATGGCTGGCCAGTTTTGCTAATTTGTTTTCTATGTTATGCTGCTGATTATCATCAATAATGCTATTAAGATGTCTACCATTGCATTCAAATGAAAGACAGAAAAGAACAAGAAGAACAAATGAGATGTTCATGATGATGATGATGACGTTGAACTAATTCTTCTTCTTTAACTTTCTTTACCTTTTGGTCTTTGATCGCCTCCTTGTTCTTTGATGATCCACAATCTGCTTGCTGCTTGTGATCATCATTATTATCAACATTTAACCGATCCTTAGTATTCTTTTCAGTCTTTTTGAGGTTCATATCATCCGGAACTGTAAATGGATCGACCCCGAAACCCTATAATTAATAAACGTTTATAAATAAGGTTAGAAACAACATAGATACTTAAAATGAGAATCACAAAAATTAGCAAGAAATTAAGAAGTCAAACCAACCTGCTGCTTGATGGTTGAATGGCTGGCCAGTTTTGCTAATTTGTTTTCTATGTTATGCTGCTGATTATCATCAATAATGCTATTAAGATGTCTACCATTGCATTCAAATGAAAGACAGAAAAGAACAAGAAGAACAAATGATGATGATGATACTAACATCCTTGACATCATTAAATGAGAAATAATATTTGATATCATATAGCAAACAAAATATATTTGTCTAGCTGTGTCGACTAGCTAGCTAGCTGAGGATATGATGATGATGATTTTGGTGATAGTACTTGTAATAAAATGGGAAATCAAAGCATTAAAAGCGACATTGATATAGATATATATGGAATTTAAACAAAAGATATATAGCTCGTTGTAGAACATGCAATGTATGGAGATTGAGATGAAAATGAATGAAGTGGGTTAAGTTAGCCTCCTTTAGCTCCCAAAATACTTGTGAGGGACCAATATATATATATAATATATAAACTTTTCCCAACCAGAAAAAGAGAGAGGATGGAGGGATAGATGCATACATATATAGACATAGGCATAGTTACAAACATGTATATATATGTCAAAAGTGAATATTTATAAATTAAATGTATAATACTCCGTATACGTACATGTACACAAATACCATTTCAACATATATAGGACATGATAAAATTGTTTGTGAGTGTTAGCCATATTTCTAAACATGTTTTGGCGAATCAAGACTACATTTTCCGCCAATATGCAACTATATGCAAGGATCATATATTATTAGTAGACGATTTTATGAGAAACCATGCACGTTTCCTCTAACAATTTTAATTAATTTCTTGAAGTATTAGGGGCGCGCAAAATTGTATTCTCCGTATCTTATCTTATATTTTGTATACAATATATAGATATAGATATATTGGGCGATATTGCCACATAACTAACAATCATAGACATTTCTATAATGTGTATCAATACAAAGGTTATCGACTGTTATTTTAATGAAAGAAACATTTAAATGGAACCTAACTTTTCCATGACTAGCTTAATTGTTTTTGCTTAATTAATACTCGTACTATTTACATATATATTGAAATTCGTTGCAAAAGGTGATTTTTCCTGCAATTTTATGAATTTGAGAAAACAAGAAACTTCACATAGTAATTAAGTTAAAGATCGAGTACAGCATATCTACATGTTTGAGAGTCGATTGGGTTGGGCATAAGTCACATTTGAGACAAATAGCTAGGTAGAGATGATAATAGTATATGTATATTTTCTTCCTAAAGGTATGAACTATTTTATTTTAATGCAACATTTAAATGGAACCTAACTTTTCCATGACTAGCTTAATTGTTTTTGCTTAATTAATACTCGTACTATTTACATATATATTGAAATTCGTTGCAAAAGGTGATTTTTCCTGCAATTTTATGAATTTGAGAAAACAAGAAACTTCACATAGTAATTAAGTTAAAGATCGAGTACAGCATATCTACATGTTTGAGAGTCGATTGGGTTGGGCATAAGTCACATTTGAGACAAATAGCTAGGTAGAGATGATAATAGTATATGTATATTTTCTTCCTAAAGGTATGAACTATTTTATTTTAATGCAACATTAGTAGTAGTCAAGTGAAAACATATAATATATAAGTCAACCCTGTCTCTCATATTGATGTAAACAAAGTATGGAGGAAGAAGGTGGCAAGAATGCGAGAGCTTGTCGAATTGTTTTTATTAATTCAAACGAGAAAGTGCATATATATAAAATATATATTGTATATACATTTTCTTGTCCTTGTGTATGGTTGTGGTAACACATGGGTTGATGGCTCCTTGAGGTTTGCAACCCACCTCATTTATTTCCTTAAAAACCACCAACCATTTTAATAAACAACTCTAACAATGCACCATAAAGTAACTACTCTTTTTACGTTTGTGTGTGCGATGTATACACAAATCCACACACACATACATGTTGTATGTATTGCAAATTGTGCACCATCATGATTTTTTGAACAAAGTGTCACCATGCATATCACATATATTCATATATCCCACTTATCGACGTATGTTTCATGGGGTTTAACATTTCAATTAATTGACTCTGATCGAGATTTTATATTAACCCGGATTATAATAACATGTAGATATAACAGTCAAGCTGATTTTATATCATGTTTTATACGAAGAGGAAATATATACACATATTTTTTAGTCTTAGTTTGTTACGAGTAGTGAGATTAACGGTCAAAAAGACAACATTTTATTATGGTAGTAGTTAACATATACGAGTAATAAAATATTCTGAAATAAAGAAAGTATATGTGTGAATCAATGTTTTCTTCACTTACAAGTGTGACTTTTTCCCGCTAATTGATTAAGTACGTGGTACCACCTGGAATTTGCAGTGACTGTACATAACATGGCCCTGATCACTTTCCCGCTATATCTTGCGACTAGCTAGGCTTCTAATTATAGATGGCCCAAATCGATTATTTTTGAAAGGCTTCATTATATAATCCCTCCGTCCCATTAAAAATGTTACTTTGAATATTCAAAGTCTTTATTTTTAAACTTTGACTTTAAATATATTTTTTGTGTTATATAAAACTTGATAAAAGTTATACCATTAAAAAACACGTCTAAAACACAATCAATTCATATAACTTTTATCAAGTATTATCTAACACAAATAAAATTATTTAAGGTCAAAGTTGCAAATGTTAAACTTTGAAAATTAAAAACATGACACTTTTAGTGGGACGGAGGGAATAAAGTCTAATGGCAAAGTCCAATTCTGAATGCATCATCAGATCTTTTTCGATACATGACCCATATAGCTAGTGCTACTTTCTGGAGCCTTTTAAAATAAAAATATGGCCAGCTGCTTAATTAATTTATCTACTGATATAGGAGTAACTTATAAGTGCTCATTTATTGCTCGCACGGTGGTTACAGGGCTAGGAGAAGGCGCGCTTATATATATATAGAGGGCTAATGATTAAGATTTGATTTTGTCCATTTTTAGTAGTAGTCTTTTTAGACGTCATGATGCCATTCTACGTACATATGGTTCTATTTTGATGAGTTATATATGCTTATGTGTATATATATCACACCGTACGTAATTTGTTCTTTTCCCGGTACTTGGCCCATATATAGATATATTACATATATATCTCTATGTTTGCTCTTATGGTAAGTTCACTCTTCACGGATTAATTTGCTGTATCGATCTTTGTAAACATTAGATACATTAGCTTATAATCTTGTTTAACGCATATCGCATGCATGATTTGTGATAGATATATAAATATTTAAGATAACATCATCAGAGCTTAGGAATATTGGAGCTTGTAATTTAAATTAATCAAATAGCGAGTTGAGTTTTGAAAGGGTGAATCATCTATTGGGTTTAGTGTAACATAATGAGATTTAACTTGTCGATCATCAAAGCTTGTTGTCCTACATATAATGCTAACATCAATATATATAAGTAATATAGATGTAGTATAATACTCCGTATAAATGAAAGATTAAAGTACGTGGTAGATTATTTCAAGAATTATTGTATAAGGTAGAGCTAGGAGGATGGCGGTTATACATATATATATCGACGGCATGCAGCAGGACAAGACAAGGAGGGGGGGGGAGGGGATCCCCAACCCAACCAAATTAAACGTACGTTGTTTGTCAAGTTAAAGGCCAACATTCTTGATTTTCTCCTACGTTGCAACTACGACATCCCAAATCCCCATCTCACCACATGTAATTTCATGTTGGACACTTTTTGTGGGTATGTTTGTCTTTGTCCCCTCCGGGCCCCCTTCTTTTCATATTTATTTTCTTTTTCTTACCATCATCAATCTTTATCAAAAGAATTACAAATAGCTACTCTAGAGGTGCAAGAAACGGTTAACCGATTTCGGTTATTAATTTTAATAATCGGTTTCGGTTATTTTTTGAAACAGTAATAATCGGTTACGGTTAACTTGTACCGGTTAATAACCGGTTTCTAGGTTTTAAAACTGGAACCTATCTAACCGATTTCGATTAATAATAACCGGTTAACCGATACCGGTTAACCTATTCGGGTTTTTTTAATCGCCCATTATAATATTGAGAAAGTGGTGAACAATGGGGAAAAACAATCATTTCCGACAAGTCTGAGCGACGAACCCATATTCCAAATAAACATCATTTTCTAAACACAAAACAAAATTCATTATCCCAAATCTCAAAAACAACCAAAAATTGATGTTGGATCTGATGAAAGAAGCATTAATCTATATATAGTATAGATATATTGAAAGCTTACGAAATCATCTGATGGTGCGATCTTTCCGGTTATATATCAGTGTATGTATATAATATGATTGATATTGATATATATATATATATATATATATATATATATAGATATATGTATATATATATATATATATATATATATATATATATATATATATATATATATATATATATATATATATATATATATATATATATATATATATATATATATATATATATATATATATATATATATATATATATATATATATATATATATATATATATATATATATATATATATATATATATATATATATATATATATATATATATATATATATATATATATATATATATATATATATATATATATATATATATATATATATATATATATATATATATATATATATATATATATATATATATATATATATATATATATATATATATATATATATATATATATATATATATATATATATATATATATATATATATATATATATATATATATATATATATATATATATATATATATATATATATATATATATATATATATATATATATATATATATATATATATATATATATATATATATATATATATATATATATATATATATATATATATATATATATATATATATATATATATATATATATATATATATATATATATATATATATATATATATATATATATATATATATATATATATATATATATATATATATATATATATATATATATATATATATATATATATATATATATATATATATATATATATATATATATATATATATATATATATATATATATATATATATATATATATATATATATATATATATATATATATATATATATATATATATATATATATATATATATATATATATATATATATATATATATATATATATATATATATATATATATATATATATATATATATATATATATATATATATATATATATATATATATATATATATATATATATATATATATATATATATATATATATATATATATATATATATATATATATATATATATATATATATATATATATATATATATATATATATATATATATATATATATATATATATATATATATATATATATATATATATATATATATATATATATATATATATATATATATATAAACAAAAACAAGAAAATATCAGTGAGTTCAAATAAAATAAAAACAGAAACAAAAAAAGAGTAGTGGCGGCGATTAATTGGATTTGCAGGTTTTTAGTTTTTCCCATTGAAGAAGAAGACCTAATTTATGATATTTATCATTTAAGTCCTTTTTGCTTATTTAAAGTTTCAGTATAATCCTTAAACTATAAAAGTTATTACTTGTTAGAATAAACTGCATAATATTATTAGGGAAATGATAAACACAGCCCCCAGAGCTATGTTTAATACGTTATTACATGCATAAATGACTTGCACATTGAACATAACCACCTCCTATATTTACGGATTGATATCCATTGTACAACCTTTGATGCATGTAATAACGTATTAAACATAGCCCCCGGGGCTATGTTTATCATTTCCCATATTATTATTATTTCTATATTATATATTTTCAACCTTTTTTTTATCAAAATAAAGATGGGTCTGTATAAGTTATGATTTTCTTAAAATTTCAATATTTAGTTCATACATTCCATAACAAAAAATATATTTTTACGTTATCAAAAATAATAAGTTAATAAGATTTTTTACCATGATACAATCATCGTATGGATGTGGCAGCTAATTTGATTATATCATAACCCCTTAAAACTAAATTGTTGTTTGTCTAATATTTAAACAGAGCATATTTTTTCCGTCTTGGCCTTGGCATAAATAACTCAAAATTAATCGACCCTGTTTATAAGGTTGTATATTTTATTTATAAATTATATAAAATTTAAAGGAATTTAGTGATAAAGGGAATAAAAAAAAAAATTTAGGCCCCTCACCTTAAAAATGTTGGGATCCGCCGCTGCTGATGTCGTATACCGACTGAATGTTCGGGAATTTTTTTTTTTTCTTATAGAAATTTAGAAAAGTATATATCATTATTCCTAGTATATTTGATATATCTTAAAATTATTTGCAGAAGCATATTATTATTCCTAGTCATTTAATATCTCTTATTTTTATTTTTGAAAGGCAGTTTAATATCTCTTATAAGTATTATTTCTTAAAAAGTATTATTTGATGCTGTTCATAAAAAAGAAAAAAGTATTATTTGATGCAAGTTTTTACTTTTAATTATCAGCTTGAATCTCCATTTGATTATTGATGGTGCCATCGGTTTATCTGTATGAGCAATTGGGCTCAGAGACAACATGGGCCAAGTTCCTAGTCTTAAAAGTGGCCTTAAAGGGTTAAATCGGGAGGAAGACCAGTTTAACACGTAACAGTATGAATATATTTTGACAGCTACCTAAAGTAGGGGAATAACTGAATAATACTATAGGGCACCCACATAATACAACGCAATGATGATGACGGTGGTGGTGTGGTGGTTGGGACTGGGGACAATAGTGATAATGATGTGGGAAGATGATTGTTGGTGGTGGCGGCGACTGGTGTAGACGTTGGCGGCTGACTGTGGTGACTGGTGGTGGTGATGATGGTATGGTGGAGGCGTCAATCAACCCCACAATTCATTTTGCCCTTTCAATCCCCACAATCACCCCTCTCCAACTATTTGGTGAAGTCCATGATTTTTCTATCTCTCCCAAATTATTATTTTTATCATTTTCATTTAATTTAATCCAAACAATTACTTTTACAGGTTTATGATTGTAAGACTATCTCAAATATCCATGAGGACATAATTTTTTAACAATTCGTCAGTATTCGACATCAGATGAGAATCTCTTATTTTTGTTATGAAGAAGAATTACAATCAGGTGTTCTTAAATAGAAGAAAACAGAACATTCTAGACAAAGAGAATAATAATTTCCTAACTTAAAGGATCTGCAAATGGAGGAATATATGACATAGATTATGTTTCCAAAAGTCCCCCGCAAGTTGGAGCATGAACGTCTCGAGTGCCCAACTTGTCTAGTAAAAACTGAAGCTGTTGAGTCCCTAATCCTTTCGTGAGTAAATCTGCAATTTGCATCTTCGTGTGTATGTCTTGTGGCTGAACTTCTTTAGATTCAACACGTTCCCGTACAAAATAACAATCCATTTCCACATGCTTTGTTCATTCATGAAATACCGGATTATTTGCTATGTGACGGGCTGCCTGATTGTCACAAAACAAGGGGGTTGGTTCTGATATAGTTATATCAAGTTCTTTCAAAAGCCAACGCACCCACTGTAACACCCCACCGTTGGCGGAAACATGAGGTGTCATGAAAAGTACAGCACGACATGGAATTACATAGATACTGCTAAATGAAATAGAATATAATGATATATTCCCAAAACATAAGTCTTAATACAAGAGTTCCAAGTCACACAATGCTAGGAGAGCTTATTACTAATGCGTCCATAACAGAAAATAAACCAAGGCATGCAGCCTTAAAGTCCGATATAAGTAAAGGAGCACTAATCTCCGAAGTCCTGCCTAGAATTCAAATCTTTATCCCTGATTAGCCTGAGTACCTGAAAAGTATACTAAAACGTGTCAACACAAAGGTTGGTGAGTTCGTAGGTTTTAGTCAAAAAGTCCAGTCAAAGAAATAAGTCTTTTGTCAATTCTTTAAGTATAAACAAGTAGTAGTTCAATATTTTAATGAGCAGAATTACGCCATAAGTACCAAAGTACTCAAAGTCTCAAAGTCTCAAGTCTCAAGTCTCAAGTCTCAAAGTCTCAAGTCTCAAGTCTCAAGTCTCAAAGTCTCAAGTCTCAAAGTCTCAAAGTCTCAAAGTCTCAAAGTCTCAAAGTCTCAAAGTCTCAAAGTCTCAAGTCTCAAAGTCTCAAAGTCTCAAAGTCTCAAAGTCTCAAAGTCTCAAAGTCTCAAAGTCTCAAAGTCTCAAAGTCTCAAAGTCTCAAAGTCTCAAAGTCTCAAAGTCTCAAAGTCTCAAAGTCTCAAAGTCTCAAAGTCTCAAAGTCTCAAAGTCTCAAAGTCTCAAAGTCTCAAAGTCTCAAAGTCTCAAAGTCTCAAAGTCTCAAAGTCTCAAAGTCTCAAAGTCTCAAAGTCTCAAAGTCTCAAAGTCTCAAAGTCTCAAAGTCTCAAAGTCTCAAAGTCTCAAAGTCTCAAAGTCTCAAAGTCTCAAAGTCTCAAAGTCTCAAAGTCTCAAAGTCTCAAAGTCTCAAAGTCTCAAAGTCTCAAAGTCTCAAAGTCTCAAAGTCTCAAAGTCTCAAAGTCTCAAAGTCTCAAAGTCTCAAAGTCTCAAAGTCTCAAAGTCTCAAAGTCTCAAAGTCTCAAAGTCTCAAAGTCTCAAAGTCTCAAAGTCTCAAAGTCTCAAAGTCTCAAAGTCTCAAAGTCTCAAAGTCTCAAAGTCTCAAAGTCTCAAAGTCTCAAAGTCTCAAAGTCTCAAAGTCTCAAAGTCTCAAAGTCTCAAAGTCTCAAAGTCTCAAAGTCTCAAAGTCTCAAAGTCTCAAAGTCTCAAAGTCTCAAAGTCTCAAAGTCTCAAAGTCTCAAAGTCTCAAAGTCTCAAAGTCTCAAAGTCTCAAAGTCTCAAAGTCTCAAAGTCTCAAAGTCTCAAAGTCTCAAAGTCTCAAAGTCTCAAAGTCTCAAAGTCTCAAAGTCTCAAAGTCTCAAAGTCTCAAAGTCTCAAAGTCTCAAGTCTCAAAGTCTCAAAGTCTCAAAGTCTCAAAGTCTCAAAGTCTCAAAGTCTCAAAGTCTCAAAGTCTCAAAGTCTCAAGTCTCAAAGTCTCAAAGTCTCAAAGTCTCAAAGTCTCAAAGTCTCAAAGTCTCAAAGTCTCAAAGTCTCAAAGTCTCAAGTCTCAAAGTCTCAAAGTCTCAAAGTCTCAAGTCTCAAAGTCTCAAAGTCTCAAAGTCTCAAGTCTCAAAGTCTCAAGTCTCAAAGTCTCAAAGTCTCAAAGTCTCAAAGTCTCAAAGTCTCAAAGTCTCAAAGTCTCAAAGTCTCAAAGTCTCAAGTCTCAAAGTCTCAAAGTCTCAAAGTCTCAAGTCTCAAAGTCTCAAAGTCTCAAAGTCTCAAGTCTCAAAGTCTCAAGTCTCAAAGTCTCAAAGTCTCAAAGTCTCAAAGTCTCAAAGTCTCAAGTCTCAAAGTCTCAAAGTCTCAAAGTCTCAAGTCTCAAAGTCTCAAAGTCTCAAAGTCTCAAAGTCTCAAAGTCTCAAAGTCTCAAAGTCTCAAGTCTCAAAGTCTCAAGTCTCAAAGTCTCAAAGTCTCAAAGTCTCAAAGTCTCAAAGTCTCAAAGTCTCAAAGTCTCAAAGTCTCAAAGTCTCAAGTCTCAAAGTCTCAAAGTCTCAAAGTCTCAAGTCTCAAAGTCTCAAAGTCTCAAAGTCTCAAGTCTCAAAGTCTCAAGTCTCAAAGTCTCAAAGTCTCAAAGTCTCAAAGTCTCAAAGTCTCAAAGTCTCAAAGTCTCAAAGTCTCAAAGTCTCAAGTCTCAAAGTCTCAAAGTCTCAAAGTCTCAAGTCTCAAAGTCTCAAAGTCTCAAAGTCTCAAGTCTCAAAGTCTCAAGTCTCAAAGTCTCAAAGTCTCAAAGTCTCAAAGTCTCAAAGTCTCAAGTCTCAAAGTCTCAAAGTCTCAAAGTCTCAAGTCTCAAAGTCTCAAGTCTCAAAGTCTCAAGTCTCAAAGTCTCAAAGTCTCAAAGTCTCAAAGTCTCAAAGTCTCAAAGTCTCAAAGTCTCAAGTCTCAAAGTCTCAAAGTCTCAAAGTCTCAAAGTCTCAAAGTCTCAAAGTCTCAAAGTCTCAATGTCTCAAAGTCTCAATGTCTCAAAGTCTCAATGTCTCAAAGTCTCAATGTCTCAAAGTCTCAAATGAAGTTTGTTTTTGTAATCTTCATCACCCAAATTAGATTGTTATCATGACATTTGTTTAATTTACATATATATAAATAACTTCTACACATGAGATTAGGTATGTACACTGGTTCCTATCAAACAAGGATGTAGTGTAAACACTGGTTCCTATCAAACAAGGATGTAGTGTTGTAAATCCATACATGTACACCGGTTCCTATCAATCAAGGATGTTGGTGCAACGCAGTAGGTATATGGGATCATGTGTATAAGTAAATATATATATGTACATGGTTTTCATTATATATATCATTTACATTGTCATGTAATAAAAGTATTCAAGTTTTATAAAATTTGGTATACATCTTTGGGTGATGAGAAATACTATAAGAAAGAAAATGTAAGAATACTTTTGTATTCTTTTCTTATCAAAATTCAAGTACCTAAAACCAAAGGTTAGATACTTACTTGAACCAATTAGTTAACATAGGATGATTTTGTATAACAATAAATATAATTTGTTTACTAAAATAATTATTAGTATTTTCTATGTAAAGGTACGAACTAGACGTTTAAATGTTTAATGATTTTGTAACCTAAATACAAAATGTTTAACACAAACAATTAATCATAAAAATTAATCATGTCTAGATTGTGCAAATAAAGTTTGCCCTTGTCTAGTTCATCACCTCGATGAATGTTTGTCAGTTCGTTAACTCATAACGATGTTTGTTCACATTGTTTTATTTGCATAAGAGTCATATATTTAAATTAATAGTCTTTTTAGTCAACCTGAAATTTTTGCGGATGTTACATTCTTCTAAAGTCTAAATGCTCATTAAGCCCGAATAAAACATAAATCCATTTAATCCATGATAAAGTCTTACAGACTAATAATGTACATAAACGAAAATGAACTATAAATGACCGGAAAAGTGCTTCGGAAAATACGCTCAGGTGACGGTTGTTACACCCACAATACCTCACTAACGGTTGAAGCCATAGCTCGGTACTCTGCTTCTGCAGAAGATCGCGAAACAACGGATTGTTTCTTTGATTTCCAAAATATCGGAGCTCCTCCTAAGAACAATATGTAACCTGTTCGTGACTTCCTGGTATATTGGCATCCAAGCCAATGAGAGTAACAGTATGCCGTGAGATTGCAATCTTCATTTCGTGGGAAGAGAACGCCCTGCCCAGGAGTAGTCTTAAGGTATCTCAAAACTCTATGTGTGGCGTCCATGTGTGGTTTTCGTGGATCTGCAACAAACTGACTCAATATATTCACAGCATAGGTTATGTCAGGTCGTGTAGCTTGAAGGTAAAAGAGTTTACCAACGATACGACGATATTGACCAGCATCCACCTTTGGTTCATTCTCAGCTTTATCCAATTTATGATTCTGCTCTATTGGAAATGAGTTGGGCCGACAACCTTGAAGGCCACATTCTTCAATAATATCTAGAGTATATCGTCTTTGACTTAAAACTAAACCTTCAGCAGTGTGTGCAACTTCGAGCCCAAGAAAGTACCTTAATTCTCCAAGGTCCTTGATACTAAAACGATTGTTAAGATCCGCCTTTGAATTTTGCATCTTGACAAGATCGTTTCCTGCTATTACAACATCATCCACATATATAAGAACAACTACAAAACTCTCACCTTCGTGTTGAATAAATAGCGAATGATCAGCCTTAGATTGGGAGAAACCAAGCTCAAGTAAAGCATTCGTGAACTTTTGATACCGGTTTCTCGACGCCTGTTTTAGTCCATAAAGTGATTTTCTAAGATGACAAACACGTGTCTTTCCCTCTTTACTAAATCCTTGAGGAATCTTCATATATACTTCTTCATCTAAATCTCCGTGCAAAAAGGCATTATTCACGTCGAGCTGGTGAATAGTCCAATTCCTTTTGACGGCAACCGCCAAGAGAGTTCTAACTGTTACTAACTTGGCAACTAGGGCATACGTATCATGGTAGTCTACTCCTTCTACTTGTGTGAATCCTTTTGCCACAAGACGAGCTTTATATCTTTCAACTTCTCCATCCGGTTTGTATTTCACTTTGCACACCCACTTAGAATCAATTGCACGCTTGTCTTTAGGAAGTTCTTCAAGAGTCCACGTGCCATTTTCTTCTAGCGCACATATCTCTTTCTTCATAGCCTCCTTCCATCTTTCGTCTTTAACAGCTTCATAAAAATGTTTAGGCTCATCGTTTGAATCGATGGCTGCTAAGAAGGCTTTGTGAGATATAGAAAGATTATCATAAGAGACAAAATTAGATAAAGGGTGTACCGTTGAGAGGCTTTGATTAGATGTGGTTTGTGCATGGTCTACCGATGGGGGAAGATGAACAACAAAGTCATTGAAGTGCTTTGGTTGGGTCTTACTTCTCTTGCTTCGACCTGGTTCCAAGTTTTCGTTTGCTGGTAATGAACTCACCAAATGTTCACTGTTTTGTGGTAGCCGGTTTTCTTCTTCAATGGAAGAGGCATGATTCATACTTTCATTTTCATCAGAACTTTGGTTCTGGGCCAATTCTTCAACTACAACTTCTAGGTCGTCATTACAAACAGGTCCAATTGGTGTTTCATGGAAATCATGATTTCCATTTAAGTTTTCAAATGGAAAATTTTCCTCATGAAATGTAACATCCCTAGAAGTTATCAATTTCTTGTTTTTCATGTCATATATTTTGTACCTTTTTGTTCCCATCACAAGTGCAATGGGGAGTAGGACATACCGCTTCGATTTCATCCCATATGCCCCTGAGTTTAGTAAAGTAAGCAGAAATAGAGGCTACATCTTGACAAGTTGTAGTGAGCATTTGCTTCAGTTCATAGGCCCTTGGAGCACTTTTTTTTCCGAATCGCTCCTTCAAATCTGACCATATTTCAGCAGCCGTCTGGGCATATTTCACGCTGATCCTAATATCCTTTTCCATGGCGGTGTTAGCCATCCCTTTAATCATGGCGTCACAACGCATCCAAGGCATGAACATGTTTGAACTCTTTTCTGGTTTCTTGATTGATCCGTCCACAAAACCGATCTTGTTTTTGGCGAACAAGAAATTTTCCATCTCTTGTGCCCAATCATTGTAGTTACCATCATTCAACACATCATTTACCTGCATTTGTTTGGGGTAATATGATGGGTGAATGTAATATGGTGAGTTCGAGTCAATAGACTCACTTTCAGTTTTCTTCGAACCAGATCCGTCATCTCCGGCCATGGTTATTTCTGGAAAGGGCTTTGTAAATCAAACCTGGCTCTGATACCATTTAAGATTATGAATCTCTTATTTTTGTTATGAAGAAGAATTACAATCAGGTGTTCTTAAATAGAAGAAAACAGAACATTCTAGACAAAGAGAATAATAATTACCCAACTTAAAGGATCTGCAAATGGAGGAATATATGGCATAGATTATGTTTCCAAAAGATGATACCCCACCTTACGATAGAGCTCTGCACGTACTTTAGATTAGTAGACGATGAGTCGTTACAGCCTTTCGATCAAGAAAAAAAAAACAAAACACGCCATTCTGAAGAGTCATATCTTTGACTTGGGGTAAAACCTGAGATGAGTTGATCTTGGCTTAATTGTCTTGCAAATAACCTAATTACCGCAAAAGAGCATCCCAACAGCATTAATTAAAATCTTAATATGGTTTAACCCAACATAAAATTTAGCTTGGGAGGGGTATCTTCTAAATCCACTATGTGGGCCCCGGAGGTGAGTTTACCCAAGGTCTCAGGTTCGAGTCTTGGGGTTCTCATCTCAAAGGAATTTTCCATGAGGAGGGGGTTGGGGGTCCAGAAAATCTCTGGTTAAAATTGTTTACAACACGTCTGAATCGAAACTCACTTTACAAAAAAAAGTGAGTAACTTAAACATTTCCAAAAAGACTGATAACGACAAAATGGGCAGTGATCAAAAGCAAACTTTTGAAAGAATACTTGTACGTATCTTATAATTAAGCGAGTGTACAGCAATCCACTCAAAGCGTTCATTTTTAATACAGAAAACGATGAACATTTTCTTTTTATTGTCCCCTACCCTAATTAATTAAGCACGTAGAAAGCATAAGAAACCGAATTGAAAGTATTTAAGTTGAATGGGATGGTGTACGTAATTACCTCAAAATTCAATAACTCACCTTCAATACATTATACATGCTGCAAATTAGTCAATAATAATTTATCAATACTTGGATTCGATTGTCAATGAATTTAAAGCTCCACGGGAGACTTACTACCACACGAAGACAAGGCACATGAACTCACTTAAGGGGATTATGTTGTGTATGTCAACTCCTACTTAAATTATATTGACGAAATTAAAAAATAAGGCTCTAGTAACCTTTCAGTGAGTCAAAAAGCCACATTATTTATGCTGTTAGGTATATAGGTACCGTCCCGGTCCTGAAAATGAGCAAAACATGGTACCGATCCCGGTCCCATTTATGCCGGTACCGGTACCGTACCGAGACGGGACCGGGATATCGGTACCAAATCCCGACTAGTCCCAAAAGTCAATACAAGAGAACTGTCAAAAGCATGCACCAAATGTGAATACAGACGTGAGACTAGGAGTAACCAAAATTTGTTAATAATTAATTATGTTTCAACAATAAGCAGAATGAAATGTTTCAACAAAGTCCATTACTCTCTTGCCCATGTTTTCCTAAAGCCTTTGCTAGTATGGTAAGGCACCATCCCCAAAGACCAATTAATTCGTATGTGGAGGAGTTATTGAATCTTAAGTTATGGAACCATCTACATAGTAATTTACATGTTGTAATCAACATCGCAAGAATTTTAAAAAGGCCAGTTAGTTTCAAGTTTTTTTATATCTACATTATAACTTTTACTATCACTTTACATGATGGCAATACTGCTAGTAAATGGATTTTTAGGCACTTAGATGTCATCATGAACATTAAAATCAAGTTCCAAAAAAGACTTGGCTATAGAGCGGGATTTCCCGGTACTGGCACCGATTAGTACCGGTCCCGTAAACTACCAAAAATGTGTACCGGTCCCGGTCCCACTCGGGATTCGGTACCATTTCCAGTACCGGGATCGGGATTTGGGATATTTTGCTCATCCTATATATAAGTTTGTTTTAACTGGTTGCAGACGAAAAGATATATATGGGTTGTTTTAAATTTTTCCTGGTATTTTGACATCTCTTGCACCTTTAGCAGTTAAAACAATAAGTTTCGTCTAAGTTTTTTCGTTTATTTTAATTGTAAATTTGACTATTATTTGTGTCCTCTAGCACCTTGCTATGGGCTCATTCTTTATAAATATATCATATCTTCCCGTTGTTCGAAAAAGAATTTGTTTCAACTCGTCATTATATATCTATCTATATCTATACTATATTATAAAGCAAATTCACTTTTGATTTTCAACATAGAACTTAAAATTTCAATATTGATTTTAAGTTTCAACAATGTACACATTCTATTGCATGATGTACCATACATCGTAGCCACATTATATCAATAACTTCCACTACTCACCAGTACCACCACCACCACCACCACCACCACCACCGCCCACCACCACCACCACCACCCGTCACCGCCGCCGCCACCACCACCACCACCACCACCACCACCACCACCACCACCACCACCACCACCACCACCACCACCACCACCACCACCACCACCACCACCACCACCACCACCACCACCACCACCACCACCACCACCACCACCACCACCACCACCACCACCACCACCACCACCACCACCACCACCACCACCACCACCACCACCACCACCACCACCACCACCACCACCACCACCACCACCACCACCACCACCACCACCACCACCACCACCACCACCACCACCACCACCACCACCACCACCACCACCACCACCACCACCACCACCACCACCACCACCACCACCACCACCACCACCACCACCACCACCACCACCACCACCACCACCACCACCACCACCACCACCACCACCACCACCACCACCACCACCACCACCACCACCACCACCACCACCACCACCACCACCACCACCACCACCACCACCACCACCACCACCACCACCACCACCACCACCACCACCACCACCACCACCACCACCACCACCACCACCACCACCACCACCACCACCACCACCACCACCACCACCACCACCACCACCACCACCACCACCACCACCACCACCACCACCACCACCACCACCACCACCACCACCACCACCACCACCACCACCACCACCACCACCACCACCACCACCACCACCACCACCACCACCACCACCACCACCACCACCACCACCACCACCACCACCACCACCACCACCACCACCACCACCACCACCACCACCACCACCACCACCACCACCACCACCACCACCACCACCACCACCACCACCACCACCACCACCACCACCACCACCACCACCACCACCACCACCACCACCACCACCACCACCACCACCACCACCACCACCACCACCACCACCACCACCACCACCACCACCACCACCACCACCACCACCACCACCACCACCACCACCACCACCACCACCACCACCACCACCACCACCACCACCACCACCACCACCACCACCACCACCACCACCACCACCACCACCACCACCACCACCACCACCACCACCACCACCACCACCACCACCACCACCACCACCACCACCACCACCACCACCACCACCACCACCACCACCACCACCACCACCACCACCACCACCACCACCACCACCACCACCACCACCACCACCACCACCACCACCACCACCACCACCACCACCACCACCACCACCACCACCACCACCACCACCACCACCACCACCACCACCACCACCACCACCACCACCACCACCACCACCACCACCACCACCACCACCACCACCACCACCACCACCACCACCACCACCACCACCACCACCACCACCACCACCACCACCACCACCACCACCACCACCACCACCACCACCACCACCACCACCACCACCACCACCACCACCACCACCACCACCACCACCACCACCACCACCACCACCACCACCACCACCACCACCACCACCACCACCACCACCACCACCACCACCACCACCACCACCACCACCACCACCACCACCACCACCACCACCACCACCACCAAACTTTTCACATGTAATTCAATTTGTGTATACAAGTCAGTTTTTTTTTTTCGCTTCACCTTTTATTTAACTTTTTTTTTTTTTTTTTTTTGTCTTTTTTTTTTTTTTTTTTTTTTTTTTTTTTTTTTTTTTTTTTTTTTTTTTTTTTTTTTTTTTTTTTTTTTTTTTTTTTTTTTTTTTTTTTTTTTTTTTTTTTTTTTTTTTTTTTTTTTTTTTTTTTTTTTTTTTTTTTTTTTTTTTTTTTTTTTTTTTTTTTTTTTTTTTTTTTTTTTTTTTTTTTTTTTTTTTTTTTTTTTTTTTTTTTTTTTTTTTTTTTTTTTTTTTTTTTTTTTTTTTTTTTTTTTTTTTTTTTTTTTTTTTTTTTTTTTTTTTTTTTTTTTTTTTTTTTTTTTTTTTTTTTTTTTTTCATATGATATTTTATTTGTTTTAAAAATTGAAGATGGATGTAATAAATGAAAAAAAGAAGTTAAATTCATGAACACTTGATTTTCATATAATGGCCAAAATCTTTCTATATTAACAGAAGTAACTTGAGGGGATCTCCACCCCTACTCCTATTAGTCTTACGTACCACTATATGAACACATTCGATGACCATTAAGATATAGTCTTTTAATACGTAGTGTGTGTTTAATTTATTGCTGGAAATAAACAATAGATGATCCGTTTTTCTTTTTATTTCATAGACTTTTAATATCCTTCCACGTAATAATGATATCTCAATCAATATTCGTACCGAATATGTATAAGTTCATGTATTGCTTTGTTGTTCAATAATAATCAGGTGTATAAACATATAGATAAATTGGACACAATATAACAACTTCAAAAGTTTGACATCAATAGATATTTTATATTGAGTCAGGGTCGATCATCAAACTCTGCATTATGCTTTTTTTCCCCCTTCTAGCAAGATTCCACCAAAGGATGGACTAAAGCAAGAGTGCCTATCAATTGTTTTGGAAGGGGTATTATATCAATAATGTATACATAAAGCTGGGTGGTATTCGGCTACTCCATCAATATTTTAGTTTGTCACCTCAAACTCTGTTGGTAAATCTACAACCATGGCCCCGAAGATTCTAAAAGAAAGTGGTACAATAAACATTTGATTACCAATTAAGTTTGAGTTGTAGAATTTCCTATCAGTTGTTTTGAAAGTGATATTATATCAATAATGTATACATAAAGTTGGGTGGTATTCGGCTATTCCATCAATATTTTAGTTTGTCACCTCAAACTCTGTTGGTAAATCTACAACCATGGCCCCGAAGATTCTAAAAGAAAGTGGTACAATAAACATTTGATTACCAATTAAGTTTGAGTTGTAGAATTGCCTATCAGTTGTTTTGAAAGTGATATTATATCTATAATGTATACATAAAGCTGGGTGTTATTCGGCTACTCCATCAATATTTTAGTTTGTCACCTCCAACTCTGTTGGTAAATCTACAACCATGGCCCTGAAGATTCTAAAGGAAAGTGGTACAATAAACATTTGATTACCAATTAAGTTTCAGTTGTAGAATTGCCAATCAGTTGTTTTGAAAGTGATATCATATCAATAATGTATACATAAAGCTTGGTGGTATTCGGCTACTCCATCAATATTTTAGTTTGTCACCTCAAACTCTGTTGGTAAATCTACAACCATGGCCCCGAAGATTCTAAAAGAAAGTGGTACAATAAACATTTGATTACCAATTAAGTTTCAGTTGTAGAATTGCCAATCAGTTGTTTTGAAAGTGATATTATATCAATAATGTATACATAAAGCTTGGTGGTATTCGGCTACTCCATCAATATTTTAGTTTGTCACCTCAAACTCTGTTGGTAAATCTACAACCATGGCCCCGAAGATTCTATAGGAAAGTGGTACAATAAACATTTGATTACCAATTAAGTTTCAGTTGTAGAATTGCCTATCAGTTGTTTTGAAAGTGATATTATATCAATAATGTATACATAAAGCTGGGTGTTATTCGGCTACTCCATCAATATTTTAGTTTGTCACCTCCAACTCTGTTGGTAAATCTACAACCATGGCCCTGAAGATTCTAAAAGAAAGTGGTACAATAAACATTTGATTACCAATTAAGTTTCAGTTGTAGAATTGCCAATCAGTTGTTTTGAAAGTGATATCATATCAATAATGTATACATAAAGCTTGGTGGTATTCGGCTACTCCATCAATATTTTAGTTTGTCACCTCAAACTCTGTTGGTAAATCTACAACCATGGCCCCGAAGATTCTAAAAGAAAGTGGTACAATAAACATTTGATTACCAATTAAGTTTGAGTTGTAGAATTGCCTATCAGTTGTTTTGAAAGTGATATTATATCAATAATGTATACATAAAGCTTGGGTGGTATTCGGCTACTCCATCAATATTTTAGTTTGTCACCTCAAACTCTGTTGGTAAATCTACAACCATGGCCCCGAAGATTCTATAGGAAAGTGGTACAATAAACATTTGATTACCAATTAAGTTTCAGTTGTAGAATTGCCAATCAGTTGTTTTGAAAGTGATATCATATCAATAATGTATACATAAAGCTTGGTGGTATTCGGCTACTCCATCAATATTTTAGTTTGTCACCTCAAACTCTGTTGGTAAATCTACAACCATGGCCCCGAAGATTCTAAAAGAAAGTGGTACAATAAACATTTGATTACCAATTAAGTTTGAGTTGTAGAATTTCCTATCAGTTGTTTTGAAAGTGATATTATATCAATAATGTATACATAAAGTTGGGTGGTATTCGGCTATTCCATCAATATTTTAGTTTGTCACCTCAAACTCTGTTGGTAAATCTACAACCATGGCCCCGAAGATTCTAAAAGAAAGTGGTACAATAAACATTTGATTACCAATTAAGTTTGAGTTGTAGAATTGCCTATCAGTTGTTTTGAAAGTGATATTATATCAATAATGTATACATAAAGCTGGGTGTTATTCGGCTACTCCATCAATATTTTAGTTTGTCACCTCCAACTCTGTTGGTAAATCTACAACCATGGCCCTGAAGATTCTAAAGGAAAGTGGTACAATAAACATTTGATTACCAATTAAGTTTCAGTTGTAGAATTGCCAATCAGTTGTTTTGAAAGTGATATTATATCAATAATGTATACATAAAGCTTGGTGGTATTCGGCTACTCCATCAATATTTTAGTTTGTCACCTCAAACTCTGTTGGTAAATCTACAACCATGGCCCCGAAGATTCTAAAAGAAAGTGGTACAATAAACATTTGATTACCAATTAAGTTTGAGTTGTAGAATTTCCTATCAGTTGTTTTGAAAGTGATATTATATCAATAATGTATACATAAAGCTTGGGTGGTATTCGGCTACTCCATCAATATTTTAGTTTGTCACCTCAAACTCTGTTGGTAAATCTACAACCATGGCCCCGAAGATTCTAAAAGAAAGTGGTACAATAAACATTTGATTACCAATTAAGTTTGAGTTGTAGAATTGCCTATCAGTTGTTTTGAAAGTGATATTATATCAATAATGTATACATAAAGCTTGGTGGTATTCGGCTACTCCATCAATATTTTAGTTTGTCACCTCAAACTCTGTTGGTAAATATAATTGTATTAAATTAAAAAAAGTGATAAACTCATATTAATTTTTTGTCCATTAATTATTTAGTCACTCCCTTATATTAAACTTTAAATTTAAATTACATTAATTAGTTATCTAAGTACCTAATCTGATTGTAAATTATTTTAACATTGGATGAATGAATAAAAAGAGAAAATTTTTATTGTTTGGATTATGTAAGAATGATGAAGTTTTTTGTTTAGATATATGTAACTTAATCGGAAATTCCCGTGACATCATAATCAAGGAAATATTAATGTCATCTTCATCTGTACAGATTTTCAATTGATCGTAATTCCTTAAAAAAATAACATCGAAACAAAACAGAGCCTAGTAATTATAATATGTCCCTCGATCACTTACCCACACTTGCAAAATACATGGGCCAGGGCCAACTCAATGGACTTTTGTAAAAGGTGTCTCAAAGTTAGTTATTTTTCATGAGTTGAACATTTACTAATTACTAGTACCAAAAAGGATCCCTTAGTCAAAAGTATAGCTCTCAATCTTTTACCTTTCACTGTCAAATAATAAAAGTAAAATTTCAACTATTAGCTTTTAATTTTTTAGTCCTTGAGCTTTAGCTCAATGGTTGAAAGACCATCCCCTTGCAAGAGGTCTTGTGTTCAAGTCTTGGGGAGGACATAGGAATTAAGTCCCTTTATGAGGGCTTGGCTTGGGTATACCCAGGTTCAAGTCTGAGGGGCAGAGTTTACCCCTATTAATCGTCGTGCCTTCGGGCGGATTAGTAGGGGGTTTTCCCCCCATCGGGTATTTGAAATATGCATTTCTACTTCGAGGGAGCTCTCTAGCGCGGATCCGGTTAAGACAACGTATGCTAGACCTCTCGCTGTCGAATCGCGACACGAAGTTTCCAGCGAAATTCACCTTTCAAAAAAAAAGCTTTTAATTTTTTAAACCAAAACACGACCCATGTGAGGATGATATTGTATTAATTAGTCAAAATTACATATATGTTGATCTACTGTAACTTTGTGAGTGGTGACACATGTTGTAAAAGATTGTGTGTTTTTGCTGTTGATCAACTGTAAGTAGTAACCCATGTTGTAAAAGTTTGTATGTTTTTGTTGATTGAATCGTTGAATGTTTATTTATTACGAGTAATTTTTAATCTTGTTGATGGTTTGACCAAATTTTCGTTACTACTGTATTAAATTGTTACTGTAAATAAGATGAGTAGATGACAACGACCTAATATGTTGTCATGACTCATGATCCCTCATATATACAGTAAAAAAGGGATTGAAATTCACTAAATGAAGCAACAGTACAACACCGGAAATCAATCGGGGCTTCGGGGGCCTTATAAATAAAAATAAAGCTGCAATAATGTTTTAAGTTTATTGGGCCAAATCAGTTTAATTCTTTGGTGGGCTTAGAGAAGTTTTTTAATACTTGGGCCAGAATTGGATGAAGAAAAAAAGAGAGTAGATATTTGATATTTCTGGCTGAAATTGATATTTGTTCCCTCCATTTTTTCAATTTTAAGTAAGTAAAAACCCCAAAATACCCATATCACTTATTCATAATACCCTTAGAAGAAATCTCAACCACTCATTTTTTTTTCTCTCCTCAAATCTCAACCACTTATTTTTCTCTCTCCTCAAATCTCAACCACTTATTTTTCTCTCTCCTCCATAAATCATTTTATTTCTCTAATTCATTCAAAATCTTTTATCTCAAAAACCGTACATCGATAAATTATAAAAAATATATGGGTGTCCTTAAAATTTCATGCTCTTTCATTAGAGATGTCATTCGATATACTTTGACGAATTTTTAAATCCGAGGGCGGAGCCCGTACGGCTAAGGCATTTGGCTATCACACTCTATGACCTATCACCTTCTATAACATATCATACTCTATGACCTATCACCCCCACCATCTCACCGCCGCAATGCGCGGGTACTTTGTCTCGTCCTTTTTAATACGGTTATCCAAAAATGTTTTTTCGATTTTATGTGTTTACATGCAATATATTAAATCTAAAACCTTAAAACAAAATTCTTTATGTTTAGTTAATACATGCAATAAAGAATGAAGAGTAACGATGGCCAACTACCGGCTTAGGAGTTAGGATTGTCTCACATATATTTATACTAGTCTTCAGTCCCGTCCATTGGACGGGTAGTCTCAAAATATATATATATATATATCAAAGATTTTAAATAAAACTGAAAGATGTTAAATAAAATTCAGATAGATAAAGTACAATATGTATCAAATTCCATTAAATTTGCAAAAAGTTCAACTATACAAAATACATTCAACATTCATATACTAATCCAACAAAACCAAAATTCTAACAATATATAGGAATCGAAACATATGAAAAAGCCAATCAAGAAAGAACCTTTTATGAGTTTCATCAATTACATACATCAATCCAACAAAACCCGCATCATAAAATCACAAAAAAGGTTCAATGTTTATATTAAACATGATAATCATCGTGGAGACAACAAAATCCCTATGACCAATATCACAACTTAATCAATACGAAAACTAAAGAAGAAACATATGAAAATTAACTCCATATAAATATTGATTCCAGTTTACCCTTTTTTTCCAACTTTAGTTAAATAAAATTTTGCAGTTTGTTTTATCTAAACTTACTACAAACACAAACAACAATTTTAGACTAAACGATTTAGAGTTAAGCTCAACAAAGATCATCTCGAACGTTTTGATTTTCTTCGGGTTGTTCCACTCCGAAACAATCCATACATGCACAGACACGGAGTCGTAGATGATGGTTAACATGTGTTGGCTTAAGATCTTCAAGATGAACTAATGTGGTCTTATTTTTTGTTGAAAAGAAGCCATAATGAACCTATAATGGAGAACAAATTAAATTAAAAGAGATAATAATAACAATAACATAAGAATTCAATGTTAAATGATAATAATAATGATAAATATACAACAAAGTATATATATATATATATATATATATATATATATATATATATATATATATATATATATATATATATATATATATATATATATATATATATATATATATATATATATATATATATATATATATATATATATATATATATATATATATATATATATATATATATATATATATATATATATATATATATATATATATATATATATATATATATATATATATATATATATATATATATATATATATATATATATATATATATATATATATATATATATATATATATATATATATATATATATATATATATATATATATATATATATATATATATATATATATATATATATATATATATATATATATATATATATATATATATATATATATATATATATATATATATATATATATATATATATATATATATATATATATATATATATATATATATATATATATATATATATATATATATATATATATATATATATATATATATATATATATATATATATATATATATATATATATATATATATATATATATATATATATATATATATATATATATATATATATATATATATATATATATATATATATATATATATATATATATATATATATATATATATATATATATATATATATATATATATATATATATATATATATATATATATATATATATATATATATATATATATATATATATATATATATATATATATATATATATATATATATATATATATATATATATATATATATATATATATATATATATATATATATATATATATATATATATATATATATATATATATATATATATATATATATATATATATATATATATATATATATATATATATATATATATATATATATATATATATATATATATATATATATATATATATATATATATATATATATATATATATATATATATATATATATATATATATATATATATATATATATATATATATATATATATATATATATATATATATATATATATATATATATATATATATATATATATATATATATATATATATATATATATATATATATATATATATATATATATATATATATATATATATATATATATATATATATATATATATATATATATATATATATATATATATATATATATATATATATATATATATATATATATATATATATATATATATATATATATATATATATATATATATATATATATATATATATATATATATATATATATATATATATATATATATATATATATATATATATATATATATATATATATATATATATATATATATATATATATATATATATATATATATATATATATATATATATATATATATATATATATATATATATATATATATATATATATATATATATATATATATATATATATATATATATATATATATATATATATATATATATATATATATATATATATATATATATATATATATATATATATATATATATATATATATATATATATATATATATATATATATATATATATATATATATATATATATATATATATATATATATATATATATATATATATATATATATATATATATATATATATATATATATATATATATATATATATATATATATATATATATATATATATATATATATATATATATATATATATATATATATATATATATATATATATATATATATATATATATATATATATATATATATATATATATATATATATCATATCGATATATATATATGCATATACTTACTTTATTGTACATAATGCCCACATGCTATATGGTAATAATAGTTTTTGGCCCCATGTAGTCCGACCGGACTTTCCCCGGCGACCTCGCCGCTAATGAGGGGGGCCCGCTAATATTCTGTCAGATTAGCCATTAATGACATGGGGGCCCGCACTTTCCGCGGCGATATCGCCGCGGAAACTTTTGTCTTATTTGACTTTCCGCGGCGATATCGCCGGGGAAAGTGGCTGGTCGGCTTACCCATTATTCTTTGGTCGGGGCACGCAGGGCGTTAATTTTCTTGGTTGAAATTTGACGTTCACGCAATGATTACCATGGTGTGGTTGGTAAAATATCAAGGGTTAAGTGCGCCGGAATGCAACTAAGTAATACCAAAAAGTTATTGTGTGCACGAACTCAAGTCCACTTTATTTTATGCAAGAACCCAGATAAAATGGTTAAAGTAGCATGTAACCGGCTAATGGCTTATGTGGAGTAGGTTAATTTCACATTGACTACCAAGTATAAAATATTCATCATCACCATCTTTTTTATATGTTTGAACGGCATCATCATTTCTTTCGGCCATACAACAAACCAAAATATACATATCAATTCTCAAAACAAACCATAACATTATCATGCCCTCTAAAACATTAGGTACAATTACTTATAAAAAGCCAACTTAATCGTAAATCATTAAATCACAATAACCATTGCTTACCTACCTCAGCCCTGCACATATACGGAAGCATATACGTAACAAATTCGGAGTGTCGAGTTTTAATGGTGGTGGTAACATGAAATGGGTGTCATCAATTTCTTCTTTCTACTTCCCTGTCTTCAATGAAGTCGTCGAATCCACTGACTATGTAATAAGATCTTGTTTTATGGGTCACCAATTTTCCGACATCATTAGTTTTCCGGCGTCTTCAGTTTTCCGACGTTACCACCACCACCTCCATAGCCGTCGGCATCACCATTGCCACCATTTCCAAGCTATACATACGCACCCCATCACGCTTCCATAGCCGTCGTCATCACCCACCACCACCATTTCCGGCAACAAACACGAATCCTTAAATCGCAGACCTCTAAAAGTTTAAAATCAGTCGATTTGTGTATATTTACAGAGTTAGATTATACATCCCTTTTTTGAAGTTAGATCCATCGTTTTTCGGGCCATCATTAGCTCGGTATATATGTGTTTGTTTTTCCGGCCATCATCAACAATTGGTATGTGTTTGTTTTTCGTTCAATTCGACATCATCAACATACGTGTGGGTGGAAGATATAGATAGATATATTGATGCAGATTGTTTTCGTGTGTGTGTGTTTAGATATACTGATATAAATTGGTTTTAGCTATAGATTGGTGGAAGATATATGGGTTCATGTTTGGTGAATATGGCACATAAGCGGTCAAACTAGTAAAAGTCAGATTATAACCTGCTACCAGTTTAGCAGGTAACTCTCCACATGATTTGAACATTTTTATTAAGATTTTGCATAAAATAAAACTGGACTTGAGTTCGTGCACACAATAACTTTTCGGTATTAGTACACAATAACTTTTCGGTATTAGTTAGTTGCATTCCGGCGCACTTAACCCAAATATCAACCCCACAGTGTGCAAACAACCAATGATAATAAACATAGTTTTCCTGGAGAAGGACACCGAAGGAGTACGTACATGGACCATGTAACATGGTCCTGCAACCATTATTGTGATATGTATTGTGAACATTAAGGTAGGAGAAGGCATTAATGTGAATCCTAAGGTAATAATTTTTCCTTAAGAAGATGTGGTCTGGGGATGGTGGTCCAGTGGCGAGAGGCTACATAGCACCTAGACACATCTTTCAGACTGGTCCTTTTCAGCTCCAGATAAGGACCAACCTAATCCCCTAAAATATTCACAATGTAAGGACTAATATATGACTCATCATTTATACCACTGGTATCTTTAAACACCCTACACCCTCCTTAAATTTTCACTTGTCCCTACACCCAAGGATAAGTGAGGAACTAATTATCCTTAAATTTTCACTTGTCCCTACACCCAAGGATAAGTGAGGAACTAATTATCCCTAATGGTATTCACTCATTCCTAGGATATAGACAAACGGTGGAATGAATTGTGGACGGAGGCATTGTGTAGCCCCTGAGGTTTCAAATTGCACATGTTAACAACTTCTGAAGCATTAATTTTTATATAATTGATTAGGTAATTAACTTAACTACATCGCGTTAATCGCATCTTATAATAAATTAAGGTTCTACTGTTCTAGTCGTATCTCCTAGGTGTGTTTTAACTTTGATTTCTTAAGTGAAGCGACCAAGAGATGATTATTATTTCTACATTATATGGTTTTCTAGTCAAATCGTTGTAAAGTTGGTAATAGTCATTTCACTTTGGGTTAGTATTTACTTACGTCTATACTATAGGATCATATCTGTTCAATGCATGGTGGTTTAAGGTTTTCTTATACGAAAAAATTCCAGATAATGGTTTACATCAAATTCAAAAAATTAAAATAAAATGCCCCAATTAATACAAATGTGGCAAGGAATGACGTTGCTGTTAGCTTCGTATTGTACGTCAATAACATACGTAATACGTTTATATAAAAAATATGTATATCATTGAATAGATAAATTTATTCAATGACCTATCTAAAGTTGATTAAGATTACTAAAAAGATGAAAATTCATCATTGCAGCTTCATTTAAATGTATATTATATATGGAAATCCATTTTATCGTTATTTTTTGAGTAAACGGCCTAAATCGTTCTTGTGGTTTACCGTAATAATCAAGTTTCGTCCTTAACTATCTGAAATGACACTGACAGTCCTTTTGAGGAGGATAAGGATCACATCCAGTCCTTTATGCAAACGGACGTTTTCTCCTATCCGTTAACTCCCTCACGTGCTTTCCACGTGAGGGTATGATGGTCATTTTCGAAGCTAAAGGACCACTAATGACAATTTTTTATCTTACTTTTTTCTTTTTCTTTCTTTCTCCCTTCATTCTTTCTTCTTCATATATATACATACATAATCTCTTTCAATCATCACCAAATATCCATAACCACCACCAAACACCCACATATAAATATATATATATATATATATAGGGTAGGGTTAACGTGAGAACAACAAATATGGAGAGAACCGTGAGAACCACTAGTTTCCCTCCCTCTTTCTTTTTTTTGTGTGGTTTTTTATTTTTTTAATTTTTATTTTTCATTTTTTGAAACTTTTTTTTTGTTTTTTATTTTCTTTTAACAAAAACCCATTCCAAAAAAAAAAAAAAAAAATTTTTTTTTGTAAAAAATCATATGGTTACGTGTTAAGAAAACGTATGGATACGGTACGGGCGTTGCCCTCATCCGTTCTAAAGGGGTTGTCACCGGACGCATATGGGAATGGTATGGATTTGATGGGCGGCGATCCAAGAGATGGTGGCGGTTGTATACGGTACGGGCGTAGCCCTTAACTCTAAGGGCAAAGCCCTTAGAGATGGATTTTTAGTGGTTCTCACGGTTCTCACCATATATGTTGTTCTCACTTGATCCCTTCACTATATATATATATATATATATATATTATATATATTATATGTATATATATATTATATATATAATATGCATATATATATATATATATATATATATATATATATATATATATATATATATATATATATATATATATATATATATATATATATATATATATATATATATATATATATATATATATATATATATATATATATATATATATATATATATATATATATATATATATATATATATATATATATATATATATATATATATATATATATATATATATATATATATATATATATATATATATATATATATATATATATATATATATATATATATATATATATATATATATATATATATATATATATATATATATATATATATATATATATATATATATATATATATATATATATATATATATATATATATATATATATATATATATATATATATATATATATATATATATATATATATATATATATATATATATATATATATATATATATATATATATATATATATATATATATATATATATATATATATATATATATATATATATATATATATATATA
>CM067167.1:84244475-84258456 GCA_034093135.1 Erigeron breviscapus
TCGTATTATTATTATTATTAATTTATTATTATTATTATTATTATTATTATTATTATTATTATTATTATTATCATTATTTATTATTATTATTATTATTATTATTATTATTATTATTAATTTATTATTATTATTATTATTATTAATTTATTATTATTATTATTATTATTATTATTATTATTAATTTATTATTATTATTATTATTATTATTATTATTATTATTATTAATTTATTATTATTATTATTATTATTAATTTATTATTATTATTATTATTATTATTATTATTATTAATTTATTATTATTATTATTATTATTATTAATTTATTATTATTATTATTATTATTAATTTATTATTATTATTATTATTATTATTATTAATTTATTATTATTATTATTATTATTATTATTATTATTATTATTATTATTATCATTATTATTATTATTTTATTATTATTATTGGGTTAATGGACCGTGTCAACCACGTGGTCATAAATTCCCAATCAAAATGATAGGGAATAAGGGAAGACGTTTTTGTGTAGAGTGGTATGACAAGTATGGTAATTGGTTAGAGTATAGTGTAAAAGCGGACAAAGCCTTTTGCTTGTGTTGTTACTTATGTGGTGATTATGTGGGGAACCAAGGTGGGGGTGATTCATTTACATTAAAAGGATTTAATTGTTGGAACAAGACCGAGAGTTTTACTAAGCATGTTGGTGGAATCAATAGTTATCACAATAAAGCTCTTAAAAGTTGTGAGGATCTAGTAAATCCAAAAAAACATATAGAAGTTGAAACAGTGCAGTTTTGCTGCTGTTTATGGTGCTGAAACAATGCACTAATGCTGCTGTTTTTGGTGCTGAAACAGGCAGAATTGCTGTTGTTTTTGGTGCTGAAACAGTGCAGTTTTGCTGCTGTTTTTGGTGCTGAAACAGTGCAGTTTTGCTGCTGTTTTTGGTGCTGAAACAGTGCAGTTTTGCTGCTGTTTTTGGTGCTGAAACAGTGCAGTTTTGCTGCTGTTTTTGGTGCTGAAACAGTGCAGTTTTGCTGCTGTTTTTGGTGCTGAAACAGTGCAGTTTTGCTGCTGTTTTTGGTGCTGAAACAGTGCAGTTTTGCTGCTGTTTTTGGTGATGAAACGGGCAGCATTGCTGCTGTTTTTGGCTCTGTTACGTCTAAGGTATTTCTCATGCTTTTTTATTCTAAATAGTTTAATATATGTGCCCCCTACCTTATAAAATCCTGGATCCGCCACTGCTACAAATGCAAGAATCATCGATAAGAGATGCAACAATAAACGTGGTGGTGGTGGTTCTTCCGGTGACAGATTCAACAACAACGCCGCGGTGGTGGTGGCATTTTCCGGCGATCGAAAGTGGCGGAGGTGGTTAGCTAATCTTGGCCTCCAATTTTTAGCATAGTTATAGATACATCTATATACGGATATATGTATGATTGTATGTATAAAGGGGACTTATAGATATGGGAATTTTAGATCTATTCCTGGAGTAGTGTTTTTATATATATAAATATGTTTGTATATAAATAATAAAGTGAGATTGATGGTGGAAAGAGATAGAGAGGAAAGCAAATGGTGATCTATAAATAACTTATCAAGTGTGGTCCTTTATAGATAAGAAATGACCAAGATACCCTCACGTGGGAGGCACGTGAGGGGTGTTAACAGAGGTGAGATGACGGTCAATTAGTCAAAGGACTAAACGTGATCCTTATCCTCCTATAAAGGACTGTCCTTGAGGTTTTTGATTATAAAGGACGAAATGTGACTATTTAGGTAAACCACAGGGACGATTTATGTCATTAACTCTATTATTTATTTCATATAAATATAGATATAGATATAAGATAGATGCACATGGATAGAATGGATAGATGATGATGATTGTGATAGTTTATAGAATCTATTTTTCTGTATAGATTACCACACATTACATACATATATGTTGATATGCACATTATAATATATCTATTGAGGGAAAGAGTCAGAAAGAGTAAATAATCCAAAAACGATTTTATAAAGAGAGAGAGAGAATGGTTGAAGAAAGTTATGAAGTTACCGGGGTGTCGGTGTACTTTTCTGATATGAAAGTCTGCTATAGATTAGCAGGTAGTTGAAAAAGAAAAGAAGGAAAAATGTCATGTTTAGTCCTTTAGTGATAGAAAATGACACAAGTACCCTCATGTGCACAGCACATGAGCGAGTTAACGGATGAAAGAAAACGTCTGTTTGCATAAAGGACTGGATGTGATCCTTATCCTCCCCAAAAGGACTGCCAATGTCATTTCAGATAGTTAAGGATGAAACTTGATTATTAGGGTAAACCACAAGGACGATTTAGGCCGTTTACTCTTATTTTTTTATGTTGAGATTTGACGTCCTTGGCCAGTAAAATATCGTCCCTAACTGCCCACATATTAATTTAGGGATGTGCACAGTTTGGTCGAAACCAACTAAACCGTTTAAACCGAAGTAATTGGTCGGATTGAAATCAAAAACTTGGACGTGGGTTTGTTTTTTTCATAAACCGTTCTATGGTTTGGTTTGCGGTTTTAGACATTAAACAAACCGGTTAAACCAAACCGGTTAAACCAAACCAAACCATTTAAATAAAATAAATGTATGTTTATATTTATATAAAAAGTTAATATTATAAATGATAAATATATTAATTATTGGTTGGTAAAAAGATTTAAACATGTTTGAATGCCATGCATATTAATTTATAGCGGCAAAGGAACTCAAACGTTAATGGTGAACTAGAAAATACTTCAAAGTCTTCTAGCTAGTATACATAAATAAATTTTAAATGCTAAGTATTACTATATGTTTTATATATAGAATTTATTTTTTAAAGAAAAAAGAAAACCATTTAACCGGCCAAACCAAACCGGATTAATTGGTTTTGGTTGGTTTGGTTTGACATAACAATTTGGACGAATTGGTTTGAAAAATCGTTAAACCGTTTATATTGGTTTGGTTGAGATTTTAAGCCAAAACCGACCAAACCGGACCACGCACATCCCTACATATTATGGTGAGGAGGGAGTATATCTATATCAATACTACGTTATAAAGTATTTGATTTGATTTTATTTCTTTCAAAAAAAAACTTGATTAATCTAAACTATCCATCTTCTTTTATTCACTAATTAATTTAAATATCACCATCTAATATACCTATGATACATTTATTGAAATTATTTACATACATCTCTCAATACTTAAAATAACTACACCACCTCCTCTTACATCAATTACGTTTACATTAATAATCGCACCGTCACCACCACCCGTCAACGCCACCATTGCCCGTTATCGGCGCCGGCCACCATCACCCGTTACCGCCGCCGCCATCACCATCACTACACCGCTGCATCGTTCGGACATGCAAATAGTATATATATTAGTATTATTACTCGTGCGTTGCAACGGAGCTTAAATAAGTTCTTCTTGGACTTTCACATATAAAAGTTTACACAAAAATAAGTTAACTGATTTCTGATTCATTGGAATTACCAATTATATACTGTTTTTATTTGGATATTGTTGTGGATGATGATTGTTTGTGAAGTTATGAAAATGTTCTCAAAGGATACTGTTTATTCTAAGCTGTTATATGATTTGTTACATTTGTTGGGAAAAAAATTGACCTCAAAGGATACCGTTTTGTTCTAAACTGTTATATAGATGTTGATAATCTAAGATTGAGATTTTTTTATTTTGATTTTGTTATTAATTAATGAATGGAAAAATGGGTAAATCATGTTTATAAATTTATACTAATGTTATCTCTTATTTTTTTTAAAAAAAGAAAAAGAAATAAACAAATGTATAAGTTTTGTGAGTGTTGAGTTAATTAGTCATTAAAGGAGATTATCAGTTTAACCGTCAAGTTTTACCATAGTTATGTCACATTTTAGTAAGTAAAAATACAATTTTGCACATTATGCATATATGCTTGTAAATAGCATGTTGCATTTTTTTTAACAGTTAGTCGGTATTCGACATCAGGGAACACCTCACCGTATAATGGTGAAGCCCTGCATGTACTCTAAACTACGAGATGTAGACCATAAGCCGTTACAGGTGATTCAGGGAAAAAACCCACAGACTTGTCACTCCTAAGAGTCGAACCCAAAACCTGTGGGAAAAACCAGGGATGCATCAGCCGTAAATATAATGCTAAGACCATTGCACACCCACTACTACAAAAATGCAGAATACGTCGAGGAATACCGACAGAGGTTCATTTAATTTTTCGAGCAAGCAAATTTTGACAGATTTCCGACGAAATAATAATTCCGTCGGAAATCTGTCAGAAAAATAGAAAAATTCCGACAGATTTCCGACGGACTTCAAAATGTCGGAAATCCGTAGGAATATTTATTGTTTAAAAATTCTGTTTATTTTATTTTATCTGTCGGATCTGTCGGAAAAAAAAACTTCCGACAGATTTCCGACGGACTTCAAAATTCCGTCGGAAATCCGTAGGAACTATTTATTGTTTAAAAAAATTAAATTTTATTTTTTTATCCGTCGGAAATCCGTGGGAAAAAATAAAAAAATTCCGACAGATTTCCGGCGGAAATATTCATTTATTTTTTTGACATTATCCACTATTTTTATGTGATTTATATGCAATTACACCGATCTTTTTTTTTGTCAATTCACTACATATTACCAGTTGTGAGGTATATTAGTACCAAGTGCTGAAGCATTAGCAATAATGTGGCTAAAAATTGAAATGCGTGGTAAAAAAGTGAATTTTATTGAATTTGTAGACATTTTTAGGCATTTTTATGTGACTTATTAGCAATTACGTCAAAATTTTTTTTTATCAATTCACTACAAAGTGTGTGTTGGGAAGTACACTTGGGCAAAGCGTTGAATCATTAGCAATTAGTTAGGTAGTCAAAAATCGAATTACGTATAAAAAAGGCATTTAAAAAAAATCGATTTTGCACCCGGTTTGGGACCCGACCCGGTTCGTACCTTGTTTGTTGTCTCATGTGTATATATGTGTGTATGTATGTCTCACTTAACTCTCATCATTGGACCTAATGGGCCCAATATGTTTTCCTATCATTCGTGTGGCCTAAGTGGACACGTATGCATATAACTCGCCTATTTGGGCTATTGAGCTCTGTATAGTCGTTTTTCAATCAAATGGGCCCATTGGGGCTTAAACCTCCTTTGTTTTAAAATCATTATTTGGACATAACATCGTTCATCGATATCCCCTCTGTACTTCCAATCAGATTTTGTGAATATAATCCTGTCAACAACAATAAAGATTCACAAGATAATTTTTCCACTCACATTGATGTGGAACCGAACTCCAAATTCGATCACCAACATTTTCATATTGTATTTACTTACTCAAAAGCTTTAGTTACAGCGTTCATCTAATCATTGGGCCTATTTGGCCCAATATGTTTCTTAATAGGTCAAACATGTTCATCATTTGTATAAAATGGGCCAAACGAGCCTAATTATTAGACGAATAGTATTTTCTGACAAATAAATATTTAGCATATATGGCGATTTTCTATCTATTTTCCATTTAATACTGTTATATTATACTCCAACTCATCATATCCTCATCTTAATATCACCAATAAATAAATATCTTATCAAATCTAGTTATCTCTCTATATAACTAAGAGAGGATATAAAAGATCTTATGTGACATATTTATTTAATTTACATTTAGGATTTTTGCTTATTTGTCAATTTATAGATTAATAATCTTTATTTAAATTTAAATTAATCTTACATGATATTCTTAGTTTGCAAACTTAAATAAATATAAAATATAAAGTAAATATAAATTCAATATGTGTTTAGATTTTATAAATATAGATATAGGTGTACCATGATTAGATATATACAGGCAAAAGTTATATAGGTTTTCGATAAATATAAAGAAATAATTTATTTTATTTATATTAAAACTATTTTTTATAAGATATCATATTATCTTTTTTATCAATTTTCTTTAAGATAAAATATTATATTTTCTCTTTATGTAACTAAGAGAGGATAATTTTCAGCTTATTTGTCATGTTGATTGACACATAAGATTTTATCTTATTTGTCTTTTTATTTCATTTTTTGTTATTTTTTTATCTTATGTATGATGACATGCCATGATGATTATTTTTCTTTGTTTTATGATATATTTATCTACGTCCGTTTTTTGGGATAAACTAAACCATTCAATGTCTATAGAAAAAATAATAGACCATATGTATCCATGAGTTTGCATTCTTATTAGGTATATTAATATTAATATTAATATTAATATTAACTACTAAAGTAACATCTATATCTACGCTGAGATAAAAAAATGTCTTAAAATTTAATTTTTTAAAAAAGTTCGTTGAATATAATTAAAAGAGATGTGAATTATCTTATGTAGTACTTTTATTAAATGATAAATAAATATGTTTTTTGTTTAGTTGTAATTTTTTTAAAATATATATGTTTTTCTTATATGTCTTTTAAATGATAATACAAACTAAATTGTATTGATTAAATGAAATTGAATTACTTAAAAAAGTTCTATACGTGTACATAGAAAAATAAATTGTACAAAATCCCCCATTCCATCACAAAATTTCCTTATTCTCACATTCCCCTTCTCTCTCCTTTCTTCTCACCTTCTCCAGCCGTCTTTACTCTCTCTCTCTCTACAAAAACTCTCATCTTTTTCTTTCTTTTTAGATCTTGATAATACAACAATTTTCTTCAAAAAATGTCCATTAAAACTCGGTTTATACTTGATATAACAACCGAAAACCTCAAAAACCTTAAAACCTTAAAAAGTGGTCGAGTTTTTTGTGTTTCATGGCATCTATACACATATTTCGGTCAGATCCAAAGATCTTTTGTGATTTTTGCTTTTTGCTTTTTTTTTTCTTACCTTGTATAAATCTATCATATATTTGTGTATATTTACTAACTTTTGTTTTTATCTTTTATACAATTATGTTTCTTTTATCTTTTGTTATACAGGAAGCAGGTAAGGTATTTTTTTATTTTTGTTTTTGTTTTTAATTTTGTAATTCATATTATATATTGTGATAATTGGTTTTTAGTTTTTAACAAGTGTTTGGTCCATGTTTTTTGTTTTCTTTTTCAGATCTGAATGTGGAAAAAAAAGAGATGAAAGATTTTGGTTGTATGTAGATTAAGTATGATGTTGAAAATGAGATTTAGATGTAAATATTGTTGTTGTATAAATGAATATTATTATAAATGACATTTATTTGGTTAAATAGTACTATAAACGAGATTTATATCCATTTGAGTTTTATTTTGTTCCATTTGTTTATTGGGTTATAAAACTGGATATTAAAAAACGTAAATATATTTTTTTTTTTTTTTTAGATCTGTCGGAAATCTGTAACTAAGATTGCTGCCGGAAAAGTTAGCACTGGAAAATATACCGTCGGTAAATTTGTCGCTAAATTTTTGGTTTCTGACGGAAATAAATTTACTCTATGAAAGTTTACCGACAAAATTCCGACAGAAATTTCCGTCGGAAATAAAACTTTCCGACGCCTGTTTTTCTGACGCCCAATTTCCGTCGGAAATCCGTCGGTAAAGGCGTTTCCTGACGGATTTCCGACGGGATATTCCAGTTTTGTAGTAGTGACCTAATTTGTGATATACTGATGATATATTCTATATGAGGCACCCTTTAGTCGTTAGTCCTCACTCGTCTTTCTTTGATATCACCGGGCCGGACAAACCACAAACAAAACAATTATTAAAAATGGTGAACGTCAAGCAATGCCTAGTGATAAAGCCCGCGAAACCAACACCAACCACTTATATGTGTGTATCTGAGCTCAACCAAGAAAAACCCATCACTCATGCACTCACGGTCTACTTTTATCGCCCCTTGTCCGGATCATTTTCATTTGAATCGACCTCCAAACTACTTCAAGATTCTCTAAGTCAAGTGTTGGTACACTTCTATCCCCTTGCCGGGCGTCTGCACACTATCATTGGCTCGGGTGGTCGTGTAACTCTCGATTGCAATTCGTTTGGCGTCTTGTTTTACGAAGCTAACTCGAATGCAACAATTGAGCAGCTCAAAAACTTTGCTCAGCCAGCTGAGTTACGTTCCCTTGTGCCATTGGTAGATTATGGAGTCTTAGATTTGCATGAACTTCCACTTTTAATGGTGCAATTAACCGAGTTGAGTTGTGGTGGGATTAGCCTCGGTATTGGGGTATCGAATATCATAGTGGATGGTACATGTGCATCCCATTTCATGACTGAATGGGCTCGAATTGCTCGTGGAGATCCCTTGGAAAACCAACCGTTTCTTGATCGTAGTGTGTTGCTTGCTGCAGATCCAACACCACCTCCACGGTTCAAACACGACAGGTTTGAACCCAACTCATTCCTGATCGGTCAATCTAACGATCAGGAGGCGTAGCGTACCAAGGAAACAAAAATTGTCATGCTAAATCTCAACCAAGACCAAGTCCATAAACTAAAGAAAATGGCTAACGAATCTCGGCCAGGGTACATTTCACGTCCTTTTAGCCGCTTTGAAGCTGTGGCCGGACACATATGGAAATGTGCAAGCAAGGCACGAGGACACCAGCCTGCACAAAAAACAAAACTTTATATTCCTGTTAGTATTCGAGGCCGGGTGCCCTTGCCAAAGTGGTATTTTGGTAATGCCATTATGAAACAAGCGGCATCTAGCCAGTCTGGAGAGTTGGTGAAAATGCCCTTAGGTTACACTTGTGGTAAGATAAGAGAAGCCGTGGAAGTTGTGACTGAGGACTATGTAAAATCCACCCTAGACAATACAAAACGACAGCCAGATCTGACCGCGCATAGAACATTTCATACAGCAGGGTCGGCAACGGGTTCTTTTGATGGGAACCCAAACATGGAACTGATAAGCTGGTTAGGTATACCATTTGAGGGTCTAGATTTTGGGTGGGGAAGGAGTATATACATGGGTCCTGCAACCATTAATGTGGATGGCAAAGGCATCATTTTTCCTGGCGATGGTGGGGATGGATCTGTGTCAGTTGCACTATGTTTTCAAATTGCGCACGTTGACAATTTGGTGAAACATTTTTATCAGATTGATTAGATTTTTTTCTCTTTTCTACAAAAGGGAAGGAAAAGCTTAACCATCGTTAAGTTTGTTGATGCATGTTGATGTGACAACAACAACTTAGATTTGATTAGTCTTTTAGATTAAGACATTATGTTATTTTATGTCTTATTTATATATGTGTAATTGATAGATTATGGACTTCATGTTTTGGTAATGATCGATTACATGTTTTGGTGTTATATATATGTTGTTTATATATGATGTTTGTTATGTGTGTTATACAAGTACAAACATAATATATGTTAGGTTCCTTGTACATGAAATACTTGGAAAATAACTAGGCATAGATGCTGATGGAAGTAAGTACAAACGAAGATAATCTTCGTTATATGGGCTGGACTGCTAAGTTCGTAAGAACAAAGCCCAGCAGGCCCAATATCGATCAGAAACATATATATATGAATGAAAACCCTAAATTGAAAAAATCCGTTCAACTCTCACACACCTACGGCGACTAAGTTCGTTTCTAGCATTTAGAAAACGAAGATAGATCTCATACGGCTGATTATATACATATAATTAGCAATATATTCGATAACTAATCAAACTAGTTATCTCGTGAGGATTCCGCACTCACGACATAACAATAGACGATCTCGAGAGCGATCTGTAGCTATCGAGGGACTCACAAGTGGTATCAGAGCCATTCGATATCTTATCGAAGGGTCGAGATCGTTTGTTTGATTGTTATTCTCCCAAAAACCTCCCAAAACCCTTTCTGTCGTTAAGTTCGTTCGCTTTACGAACTTAGCAAAACGAAGTCAGAAAACGAATTTAACTTAAATTCGTTCTAAGTTCATCAAACGAAGATAGAAAACGAATTTATCTTCATTTTCGTTTTGAATCTTCATCAAACGAATTTAGTCTACGAACTTAAGCTATCTTCGTTCAGAACCTGTTCTTACGAAATTAACCTATTTTCGTTCCAACTCTTATCTTCGTTTGAACATTAATTTTCAAAAATGGCTTCCTCATCGTCAACCAACAATGCTGTTGCCCAATACCTCAATTCTCTTGTTTATCATGATCATCTTGTCGGACGTACTAATTCTCCACCAAAGTTAGTTTCATTAGCTGACTTTTGGGCTTGGAAAGGTCGATTTGAAGATTTTATCCAACGAGAAGACTTAAACATGTGGCTCATGATCACCGAAGGTTATGAGTGGCCTACTCTTACTGTGAACGGAGTTACTTCTACATACAAGGTGGGAGAATTAACAGGTGAAGAAAAGGCTAACTATGCTATTGAAGTAAAGACTCTTTCCACTCTTCGTATGTGCATTCCTCAAGAGTTGGTGCACCTGTTTCCTAAACAGGAATACAAGACTTCAAAGCAACTGTTCGATGCTATTGAAGCTCACTGTGAAGGTGATCCACTATTGAAGCAAAATAGAATTAAAATGCTCAAGAAACAATTTGACTGCTTCAATGCTACAAAGAATGAACAAGTTGAGGATCTTATACTGAGATATCAACATCTTCTTGCTGAATTAGCTTACTTTGACCTTAAATACACTCCTACTGAGATAGTGGATAAATTCCTGGATGGTTTGCCGAAAGCTTACAAAGAGTTTCGTCATGGATTGCAAGAAAGAGCTGATTATGCATCTCTTCGTATAGATGGAGTAATATCCACTCTAAGAAATAGAGAAATGAAGGATAAGGCAAAGGATCTTCAAGACAACTTCACACAAGATCCATCTCTCTATCATGCCACTATGAAAAATCCAACAGCTGATGTTAATGCCTTCTTTTCTGGAGTTGGTAATACTGGTGAGACAGACAATCGTGGTCCACTGATGGATGGAGATGATTCTTCCGGATTCATGGCTACTGATGCTGGTAACAGGGTAAAAAGGCTAATGAAGGTGCAAAGACTGGAAATATGAAGTTTGGTAACATTACATCCTCTTCTGCTGGTTACAAGTCCATGCCAATGAATATGAAATCAGCTGAGGGTAGGATGAATGTATTTGCTGCCATGTGTGCTGCACATGAAGCTTTTGTTGCGGGTAGAATCACAGATCCAGTACTCATTGATGAAGATTACGATCAGATAGATCCAGATGATGTTGAAGAAATGGATCTGAAATGGCAACTGGCCATGATCACCAGGAGAGTGCAAAAGTTTATGCAAAGAACAGGCAGACTGTTAGGTCCAGATTTACTGGACTCGCTCCAGACTTGACTACTGGAGCCTTACTGAATATCTGTCCAGAAACTGACCTACTCCAGACTTGGAATCTGGAGTCCCTCTGAAGATTTGTCCAGAAATAATGGAAGACCAGTGAGCAAATACTTGTATAGGAAATCTGGAGTATTCCAGATTAGCTCACTGGACTTCACCCCAGTCCAGATCTACTCTACTGAAGACGTTCTCACTGAAGTCAAAGACTGAAGTCAGAATAAAGAAGACTGACAAATGGCGGAGTCCACTGGAAGTCTTACCAGATCTATACACTGGAGGATTGTCAGTGTTCTAGACCTTACAAGTCTGAACACTGATATCGAGGAATTGACTTTAAGCCTTTACACACTTTCCAAAGAACAACCCACTTGTTCTTTACCAAAGTATACGTGTGTTAAGGTGGTTGGATAAAAGGATACACTTGCACTTGATGTGACTTTATCCTTATTCCTTATCCAATACATTTAATGTTCTTGTCGGATCATTAAATGTATGCAACCATATTTGTACGGCACAAAATTCACTGGAGAATTTTGTTGCCTATAAATACAAAGTCATTTCTTTGAGAAAATCACTTTTTAGCAAATTGGTGAACTTGCTTAAATACTCTCGATCTAAACAGTTATACTTCACAACTCTAAGTATATCGATCAAAGGAGTTTATTTAGCAAGTATAGATCACTTGTAATTCAAAGATTGTTTAGATACTTACATACGTGTAATATCTAGGTTCCGCAACGATCTTGTATTTTGTTTATACATCAATAAAGAAAATACACTTGAAAACTACATTTGTGTTCCACCATTTATTTACTTGTTTAAATATTGCTTAAGTCATTTATTACTTTGTTTATATTCTTGCATATTTATATTGAAGTAATACTAGTCCGATTCTAGTTCATACTTGTCTTGTATTTTACACTCGTGGGTTAAACCATCGTGTGAGGGACTTCACAATTGGTATCAGAGCGGAAGGTTAATATACTTACCTAGATCTGTTTCGCGATGGCAATCCCAGAAAATCAACAAGAAACTCATGAAACTAATTTTAATGAACCACCCACTGGAAATAACAATCCACCACCTCCTCCTCCTGCTTCTCCACATGTGCATGTGCATTACTCGAATAATCCTGTTCCTAAATTCAATGGGAGCAGTGATGAATTTAGTACGTGGAAAGCTAGGATAATATTGCATGTTACTGGTATTGAAAGGAATATGATGAAAATTTTAAACGAAGGACCCTATGTGCCAAGACTTCCTATCAATGCACTTCTTGACCCTACAGGATCAAGAAGTGGGAGGGAAAAGAGAGAGGAACATTGGTCCGAAGAGGAGAAAAGATTAGTAAATCTTGATACACTTCTTAAAAATATGATCCTCGGGGCTGTTCCAGAAACTCTTATTCCCACACTAGTTCTCTATCCCAGTGCCAAAAGCATGTGGGATGAACTAGTGAACCAGCATGAGGGAGGTGATGATACTGTTGTTACCAGAAAAGTCTCCTTAAACAAAAAGTATGAGTCATTTTTTGCTCTCCCCAATGAGTCCCTTACTGGTACTTACACCAGATTTATGAGCATCATAAACCAGTTAAGAGGACTAGGGGAAGAAAAAGACAAGGATATACTTTTGGAGAAATTTTGTGATATTCTTCCAACAAAATGGTCTCACATGATTCTGGTCTTGAGGCAAGGTAAAACCTTGCATTCCCATACGTTGTCAACATTGTATGGAGCCTTCAGATTCACTGAAGAAAATCAAGCCCAGAGGATTGAGGCAGAAAAAGATTCTTTTAATCATGCTTACAGTAGTTCCACAGTGGTCACTAATACTGCACCACCTTGTGCGGCATTAATATCTTCTGAGAATGTATTTCTATGAAGAAGATGATGTCTGAACTAATGGATTCTGGAGTCTGTAATGATATCTCTCCAGACTGTGATGAAACTGACAGTGATGACCTGGTTGCAATGATGGCCAAAACGTTTAACCGTTTTAAGGCCAGAGCAAATAGGCCCACTGGACAACATGCACCCAGTTCTTCCACTGACAAGAGCAATCTGACATGCTTTAAGTGTGGCAGAAAAGGTCATTTCATGAAAGAGTGCAGGTCCAGTCAGTTTGTCTCTCAGTCTGGTCCAACTGCTTCTTATAACAAGCCTGATGATAGCTATAAATTGAAATACAAAAAGCTTAAGGCTCAGATTGCTCTCTTATCTAAACAGATGGAAGACAATAACAAATGCATGACAGCAACTTCTGAAGAAGCATGGGTTCCCTCTGATGATTCATCAGTCGATGAAGAAGAGGAAAGAGATTGTTGTTTTATGGCTCTGGCAGATCAAGAGCATCTGGTAAAGGATGATGTCACATCTGGTCGTTGGGTCGACATTGTTATTAAAAAGGTTAGTGAGTATGATCTTGAAACTATCCTGAACTTAAATTGGACATCGCTGAAGCTCTAAATTCTGATTTAATTTTTGTGGAAACTGTTAGATTTGACAGTCTAAATGGTCTAGAAACAGATTCTTCTGAAATAAATGCTTTGAAATCAAAATTAAAAGAACTTCAAGACATTGAACTGGCATTTCAAGCCCAGGTTCTGGTAACTGAACAATTGGG
>CM067167.1:84259456-84294456 GCA_034093135.1 Erigeron breviscapus
GTACCATGACTATTTGTGTGAATTCTGGTACTCCGCATTTTATAATGAAGAAACCTCATCAATTTCTTATACTCTTAGGGGAGGTACCAGATCTTTAAGTTTCTCGGTGAGTTTACTCAGGTCAGTTTTACAGTTGAATTATCTTGACCAGAATGAGTTGCCCATCGAACTTCCCTCTGGCATAAATTACAGGGAAGTGTGCAGGTTGATGGGGCACACAGAAATTCTTGATGACCATGGCCAGTTGTTGAGAAAAGGCACAATTTATATGAGTAGGCTGACAGACTCGTGGAGATTTTTCTTCACACATTTGGTTGAATGTCTAGGAGGTAGTTCTGGAGGACTTGATCAGATAAATCAAATGCAGCTCCAGATTGCCTATTGTTTGTGGTTCGGAATAAGAGTAGATTTTGCTCAGATCTTATTCAATGACTTGGTAGATCGACTGAAAGCAAAAGGGAGAAAACCCCATGTTCCATATATCCGTTTTCTTTCCCTTATGTTTAGAAGTGCTCTAGGAGATGAGTATGATTATGATACTACTCACTTTCTGTGAGTGAGTTTTTGAGGGATCTGACCAACCTTCAATCAAGAACTGGAGAGGTAGATATTCCTCCAGCAATGTTGGCTTTTCAAAGGGAACAAGCAGAGGCACCAGGTAGAATACAAGTTGTTGAAAGTCCTGGTGATGACCAAGATGTTCAGGTTGTAGAGATGGTACAACCAATAAGGCAAGTTGCTCCAGAAGAAGGTGTGCAACCAGAAATTGTTGATCTCACCAGACGACCTAGATCTAGTAGGCGTCTGATGAGAGGTGGAGTCCAGGTAAACCCAGCAAGACAGGCTGGTGATGTAATGGATCTGGATGGGTCTCCCATTTTTGAAGAGGAGAATGTTGAAAATAGTGAACAGATTGAGAATGCTCAAGTTGTTGGGCAGATTGATGAACAGGTTGGTGAGCAGGTTGAACAGGTAGAACAGGTTGTCCAGACTGATGAGCAAGAGGCTCAGATTGATTTGAATGTTCAGGCTGGTGATCAGGCTGGTACATCTGCTGGTGATGCTAATACTGGTGATATGTTTTGGGATGGGGTTGATTCTCCCATTTCTGAAGGTCAGAATTTTGATGTAGATATGAATTTTCTGGGTGAAGAAGTTGAGCAAGTTGAAAGTCTTCCAGAAATGCCACCACCTCCACCAGAAACAAATATTACCCCTCCAGAAACAGAAATGCCTCCACCCCCACCAGAATCAAGCATACCACCACCACCACCTCCACCACCTTCTATTCCACAATCAACTCCATACTTCACCCCATTCATTCAAACTTCACAATCTCAACCACCTATCGAAACCCCAGTCAACCCTTCTGAACAAGGTGCGCCAGACTCTACAGTTATAAATGCTGAAACTGTTGAAACTGAAGAGGTCTGGGCACAAGTACCAGTAATGGAGAGAATGACCTCTCATCTGGAACCACCCAGTGGTCTCTCCACTTCATCTTTAACCGAGGTCCAAGGCCTTCTTAGTAAGGTGGCACTTGTATAGCTCGAGTTTTCCTTAGGGAAAAGCTCGGTGTTCACTATAACCTTGGCTCTGATACCAACTGTAACACCCCGCTAAAGCGGAATATACGGGATGTACAGACAAGCACAAAAGCACACAGTACAAGTTCCAACACAGCCAATGACATAAAAGAAAAGAAGTATAAAAGTTATTACAGCATTTGGGATATACCCCGAATAGTTAATAATTCAAAAGACAGAACAATTGTCTTGAAGTACAGGAGTCTGAACTGAATAAGCAAAGGGAGATCTTCACAGCTTCCGGTCTTGAACGTACGAACAATCGCCAAACGAGGTGAGCTTTAAAGAGGAAGACTCCTATGCTAAGAGATCTACTAACCTAGCCTGAAAAGCATGTAAGTTCAAAGGTCAACTACAAAAGTAGTTGGTGAGATTCACATAAAGTACTAGTACGTATGCATATAATAATATGTAGAGTAAGAACAAGTCATAAGCTCTGTACGTTTAACCAAAAATGCCTTGAGATAGTAAGAGCAGTACAAGAACATATAATGAACTCTAAGTGTATTGTCACTGCTAACCCGATTGGCCAGAACTGAACTGTAATGAACTTATGCACATAATAATCAAGTACTTCAAGATGATCTAAATCAGAACAAGAACAGATAATATGCATCCTCCAGAACTGCGGAGAATGAGGGTGGGCCTACCCTAAACAGCGCTGTCCATAATTATCTACGGTTCAATCCCTGAACTGTGGGATATGAATTGATAGCAGTGAATAAGAACTGAACAAGTACAAGTACGAACTAGAACATGTTAAAGATCAATATAGTAACATGGGGGCATTTAAGATCCTGCCCATTCAAGACTTAAATACTCCCTTAAACAGTATAAATGTATTCAAGATCCTGCCCATTCAAGACTCAAATACACTTTTAAATAATTAGGAATCATATCATAAGTACCTCGTAAGATCATAAATAGTACGTAAAGTGGTTCAAGAACATATGTATAAGTACAAAGTAGTTTTCATGCTTTTCAGTCCCCGATAAAAGAACTTGAACAAAATGTACGAAAGGGGGATTAGTGAACTCACAGTGATCTGGTACAAGCACAATTTATAGCACAGAGAACAAGCACCGAGATAGATAAGTTATATCTATCGAAATCCAAGTACGTCTTGATGGATGCCTAAGTACAAGTTATTGTTCATAGATATGCACACATATTAGTTCAAGTGATTAATTAATTACTGAAATGTCCTTGATGAACTGATGATTTGGTCCCTTTGAAGCTCTTTGAACGTTTTGACTCAACAGAGTTTAAATGAACTTTAAGTACATGAACTGGACTCGAACTGAACGTCTTAGAACTCACACATAAGTACTTATCGTGTTAATGAGTTGAACGTGTCTTTAATAATGAACTTTAGCCTTTAGAACTCGATTTAGTTGTTCATGGAACTTGTACTTTAATAATCAAGATAGATCATGTCCTTAATGTACTCAATTAGGGTTTGCACAATGTACGCTGTTTTAGATCGATTCATGAACTAGTTTTGGTGTTAATAAGTAGCCTTTAGCGTGATTGATCGGGTGATAATGATGTTATAAATTGGTTTGGTGATCAAGTACTTGATTAGATTGTTTTGGGTTTAAGCACAAGGGGTTATAGAACAAGTGAGTATAAGATCATATGAAGATATGATTGTTTTGGACTTAAGTTCGTTTTAGAGTTTTACTAGGACTGGATCGTCCCATGGTTTGGTGTACAAGATCGTCCCATGGTTTGGTGTACAAGATCGTCCCATGGTTTGGTGTACAAGATCGTTTTAAGTCATAAGCCAAGACCGTTTTAGAGTTCAAAGCACAAGATCGTCTTAGAAGACAAGGTACAAGATCGTTTTAAGTTCAGGATCGTTTTAAGGTATAAGGGAACAGGGTCGTCCCATGGTGTAATGAAGACAGGATCGTTTTAGGATTCATATGGTCAAGATCGTCCTAGATGGACCAAGGTCGTCCTAGGTTGTTTAGCCAAGATCGTCCTGGACTGCATCAGAACAAGATCGTTTCACGGTTCTAGCTTCAAGATCGTCCTAGCCACCAGCTCAGGATCGTCTTGGATGTTTCAAGTACAAGGTCGTTTCACAAGACCAAATTCAAGATCGTCTTAGGTTCTTTCAGCAGCAGGATCGTTTCATGTACTTGGTTCACGATCGTCTTAAGGGTAAGAACATGAACAAGGGTGCGTGGTCATTTCTAGTTCATGAACGATTGTTTGAGCAAAGCCAATCTAGAAGATTAGCTACCCACGGGGTGCATGGTTCCCAACCATAACAACGGAACAACAACACAAGATCAAACGAGCAAGCACATCATGGTACAAAAAGGCTGACCTAGGACGATCTAGGCATCAAGATCGTCCTAGCAGAATCGTTTTAAGGCCCAGAACAGGTACGAGTTCAACAATAAGGTCTAGATCGATTTTAGGACTTGTTTGGACATAGCACTAGTACATATATACACAATAACATTATTTCACCACGCTTTTACTGATTTTCAAGATCAAATATCACATGAACAAGTTGTGACTTCAAGAACAAGTTGTACCTTCATTTTCAAAAACGGGTTTGTAAATTAAAGCACGTTATGACCCAAATTTGTTCATACATATGGTGTTAAACACATTTAGACACAAACCCATTAACTTTTAACACGATTTTCATTCAAAATTGGACCAAATCATCAAGAACATAAACTTGAAAAAGTACACTTTTAATTTGGTCAAAAACTCATAATTCGTTGTTGTTACCTGAGATTTGATTCCAGAAATATGTTTTGATTATCACAAGGATGCTAAAAGTACAAACGATTTTGATTTAACAATCCAAAATCAAAAGATGGATTTTTGTGTGTTTTATGGCTGCCAGAGTGTTTTTAGTGAGAGAAGTGAAAAAAAGAAGAAGATGAACAGTGGTTGTTTCTCTCACTAGGGTTTTCCAACCTTCCTATTTATACCCTTCCCATATTAAATGAACTCATTAAGTGCAAGGACTATTTGCGAACTTTTTGAACTAGAACTTTTATGAGCACGAACGTTTATGAACCGAACTTTAATATTCCAACGTATTTAATCATAAATTTGTCATATAAATCATGAATTAAGATCAAATCGACCTCCATATAAGCACATAATTTTAGGTCTAAGGTATGTCAAGAACTTAAATATATTGAATTGTCTAGCCGTTCAAATGGCGAAAGTACTTTCTAAAGAACTTATTTAGAACATTTCTAAGACGGTTGTTACATTCTCCCCTACTTAGAGGATTTCGTCCTCGAAATTAAGAGTCTTGCCGATCAAAAAGATGAGGGTACTTCTTCTTAATGAAGTCCTCGCGTTCCCAAGTGTCATTATATCCATGTCTAGCACTCCAACGTACACGAACTAGTGGTACTCTGCTCTGTCTAGTCTGTTTAGCATCCCTATCAATGATCTCGATGGGCTCTTCAGTGAACTCAAGTCCTTCATCGATATGAACATCCTTAACAGGAATGACGGTCGGGTCGTCAGCCAAGCACTTCTTTAAATTGGACACGTGAAAGGTGTCATGTACATTGCCAAGTTCTAGGGGTAGTTCCAGTTTGTACGCAACTGGTCCAATCCGTTTAATGATCTTATAAGGTCCGATGTACCGAGGCGCCAATTTGCCTTTCTTGCCAAAACGGGCAGTACCCTTCCACGGGGAAACTTTTAATAGAACTTTATCGCCTACTTGAAACTCTAAAGGTTTACGGCGTTTGTCAGCGTAGGACTTTTGTCTGTCTTGGGCAGCCTTCAGCTTTTCTTTGATAACAGCGATTTTGTCAATAGTGAACTGTACAACTGGGAGCTTCATCCAGCTTCTTTCACCGGCGTCTAGCCAGCAAAGTGGTGATCTGCACTTACGCCCATATAAGGCTTTGAACGGTGCACACTGAATGCTAGTGTGATAGCTATTATTGTACGAGAACTCGATCAATGGAAGATGTTTATCCCAACTTCCTCTGAACTCTAATGCACAAGAACGGAGCATGTCCTCCAAGGTCTGAATAGTACGTTCGCTTTGCCCGTCCGTCTGTGGGTGATAAGCGGTGCTCAAGTTAAGTCTAGTACCTAATGCTTCTTGAAGTGACTGCCAAAAGTCAGATGTGAAGCGAGGGTCTCGATCGGACACTATTGATAAAGGGACACCGTACTTGGTCACAATATCGTCTATATAGATCTCAGCGAGTCTTTCCAGTGAGTAGTCATCACGAATTGGAAGAAAACGAGCTGATTTCGTCAGTCTGTCTACGATAACCCAAATAGAGTTATGGTTGTCTTTTGTACGAGGCAGTTTCATGATGAAGTCCATGGTAATATCTTCCCACTTCCACACCGGAACTTCTAACTGTTTCAATAAACCGGAAGGTTTCTGATGTTCGATCTTAACTTTAGAACATGTCAGACATCTACTGACGTACTCAAAGATCTCTCTCTTCATCCCAGGCCACCAGTAGTCTTGCTTTAAGTTCTTGTACATCTTGTCTGCGCCCGGATGAATCGAGTACCTTGAACTGTGAGCTTCCTGCATGATGATCTCTCTAACACCAGTAGCTGCAGGGATCCAAACTCGGTTTTTGAACTTCCTGACTCCTTCGTCATCAATTCCCAGTTCTTGAGCGATTGGGCCTAACCGTTCTGCCTTTATGTTTTCTTTTGACTCCAATCCGATCTCTTGACCTGCGATCACACGTTGTTTCAAGTCTGTACGATCGGCCTCCTTGATAGACAAGATTTTGACTCGTTCCTTTCTGCTTAGAGCGTCAGCTACTACATTCGCCTTTCCGGGATGATACTTGATGTCACAATCGTAATCACTTAGTAACTCCACCCAGCGCCTTTGTCTCATATTCAGCTCTTTCTGATTATACACGTGTTGCAAGCTCTTATGATCGGTGAAGATAGTACATTTAGTTCCGTACAAGTAGTGCCTCCAAATCTTTAGAGCAAAAACAACTGCTCCAAGTTCTAGATCATGGGTGGTATAATTCTTCTCATGCACTTTAAGTTGTCTGGATGCGTAGGCGATTACTTTGCCTCTTTGCATCAGTACGCAGCCTAGTCCTTGATGTGAAGCGTCACAGTACACGACGAAGTCTTCGGTGCCTTCTGGTAAAGCTAGAACAGGTGCTTCACACAGTCTGTCTTTTAGGGTTTGGAATGCTCGTTCTTGTTGTTCACCCCAAATAAAGTCTTTGGTCTTTTGAGTCAGTTGAGTCAAAGGTAGTGCGATCTTAGAAAAGTTCTCGATAAAACGACGATAATAACCAGCTAGTCCAAGAAAACTACGAACTTCAGTAGGAGCTTTCGGAGCCTCCCACTTTTTGATGGCTTCAACTTTGGCCGGGTCGACATGAATGCCTTGTTCGTTCACGACGTGGCCGAGGAACTGTACTTGGCGAAGCCAGAACTCGCACTTAGAGAACTTAGCGTACAACTCTTCTTCTCGAAGAAGTTGAAGAATAGAACGTAAATGTTGTTCATGATCAGTCTTGTTCCGAGAGTACACGAGTATGTCGTCAATGAATACAATAACAAATTTGTCCAAGAACGGACGACAGACACGGTTCATTAAGTCCATAAAAATCGCTGGAGCATTAGTCAGACCAAATGGCATAACGAGAAATTCGTAGTGGCCATAACGAGTACGAAAAGCTGTCTTTGGAACGTCACCGTCCTGAACGCGGATCTGGTGATAACCTGAACGTAGATCGATCTTAGAGAAGTACGAAGCACCTTGCAATTGATCAAACAGATCGTCTATGCGAGGTAGGGGATACCGGTTCTTAACGGTTAATTTGTTCAGTTCACGATAGTCTATGCACATTCTCATGGAGCCATCTTTCTTTTTGACAAATAAAATAGGTGCTCCCCAAGGAGATGAACTAGGACGAATAAAGCCCTTGCTCAAAAGTTCCTGTAATTGATTGGACAGTTCTTGCATTTCAGGAGGAGCTAAGCGATACGGTGCTTTAGCGACTGGTGCTGCACCGGGAACTAGATCAATATTGAACTCGACTTGTCTAACAGGTGGAATGCCTGGTAAGTCGTCAGGAAAGACATCTGGGAAGTCCCGAACAATGGGAATGTCTTGAACTTTAGGTTCTTTAGCACTTTTATCAATGACATGAGCTAGGTACACAAGATGATCTTTCTTGTCCAAGTACTTACGGAATTTCATTGCTGAGACGATTTTAAGTTCGTTCGTGGACTTATCGCCTTGTACGATCAAGATCTCGCCGTTCAGTAGCGGTATATGAACTGATTTCTCGTGGCAACAAATAGTCGCGTGGTGTTTGGATAGCCAATCCATTCCCACGATAATGTCGAAGCTACTAATCTTGACAGGGATTAGATCAATTGTAAAGTTCTTGTCTACTAAGATCAAAGGACAATCTAGAGCGATTTCGTCGGTACCGTACTTTTGGCCATTTGCATATTCTATCACATATTTATCATTTAGTTTGCCAGTTATCATGTTAGTCTTAGCTTTAAAGTCTAATGCAACAAAGCTACGTTCGGCACCGGAGTCAAATAGTACAGAAGCATAATGATCGTTCAGAAGAAAAGTACCTGTCACAACCCGAGGGTTCTGACGAGCTTCCTCAGCGTTCAGAGCAAAAACACGGGCGTTAGCAGGGCCTTGTTGGTTTTGCTGTTGCTGGTTGTTCTGCTGGTTCTGGTTCCTTGGCCCGCGTGGATAAGCAACACGCTGAACTTGGGCGTTCTGGTTCTGGTTCCTTTGGACTGGTACAGCAGGTGGTAGCGGAGGTCTGGCATTTCTCATTGGTGGATTTCTGTTGACTGGCGGGGGGTTGGTTCTGATCAAGTTCACTGAGCCAGCATTACAGTACTTTGCCATGTGCCCAATTCCTTGGCACTTATAGCAAACAGGACAAGCACCAGTGTGATGAAGGTTACAACGGGCACACTTTGGATACGCTCCAGAATATCTTGTTGGTTCAGGCACTGCGGTCACCGCATAGTTCCTCAAAATCCTCCCCTTCTTAGTTGGGGGTTCAACTTTCTTTTCCATCACTTCTTCAGCCTTCCTCTTCCCCTTATCAGCATTCTCAGTCAAACCTCCTGACCGGATAATATCTTTGGTCAAGGTCTTAGCCAGTACAGTGGCTCTTGACATGGTCTTGGGGCCTTTACTGGTGAGGTCACGGCGGATCTCAGAAATTAAACCCCAAATAAAGCGATCAATCTTCTTCTCTTCAGTAGAAGCTAAATGCGGCACAAGTCTAGAAAGCTCATTAAACCTCAAAATGTACTTCTCAATCTCCACACCTTCCATCTTCAGATCCCAAAACTCTTGTTCCAACTCTTGCAATGCATCCTTAGTACAGAATTCTGTTCTCATCATCTTCTGAAGTTCTTCCCAAGTGTGAGCATAGGCGGTCTTCCTGCCAACAGTGGTGACGATGCCAGTCCACCAAGACCTAGCAGCACCATCAAATTGGCTGGTCGCATGCTCCACCATCCTGTCCTCAGAGGTTTGAGTGTGGTACAAGGCCTCTTCCATATTCTCGAACCACATCAATAGTTCTGCAGCTCCTTCTCCCCTGTGTAGACTGGGGGTTTGCACTGAGTGAAGGTCTTAAATGAACACCCTCTGCTTTGGCTGACTCTGTCCTCAGCAGTAGCTCGAGTGTTGTTATGACTAGCTCCTTCCGACTCACTGTTCACTTCCTGATCCTGTTCGGGTTCTTCTTGAGTCCTCCTATTCTGAGTTGCTCTAGTAGTTCTAGTACCTTCAGTTAGTGGAATTTCCAGCATCTGAGCAACTTGAGTAGCAAGATTTGGCATCATCGCATTCATGCGGTCAGTGATGAGGTCTGCTACATCATTCAAAGTAAAGTTGACATTCGCATTAATACCAGGTTGAGTAGGTTCAACAGCTGGTGCGGTCTTAGCTCTGCGTCCACGTTTAGGCGGCATTCTTCCTTATGCCCCTAATAAGATAGAAATATGAACTCGGTTACGTTTCGCACAAGTCTAAAGCTCCAAGTACGTAGTATATTAATAAAAGATCGTCGTTAGCACGATATATGAACAAGAACAGTCGTCGGTCGCATGATAAGGACCTATAGTCGTATAAGCTCTAAGGCCTATCCTCGAAGCACTAGAACGTATGTCATAAGAGAACGAGTGAACTTGAACTGATATGATTGAAGAGCGAGTTTGCACGAGGTTCTTACTAAGGCTCTAAGAAATGGGTGACACCTTCAATGACACACCTTGAGTACTAGGAACTATATCCGCAATTAGATGTAGTTGATCAGGTTACATCTAATTAGGGAAAAGTTCCCATTACTCAAACCGGTCATACAAAGGATCACCTCAGAGTGGATTCCAGTTATAGCTCGAGTTTTCCTTAGGAAAAAGCTCGGTGTTCACTATAACCATGGCTCTGATACCAACTGTAACACCCCGCTAAAGCGGAATATACGGGATGTACAGACAAGCACAAAAGCACACAGTACAAGTTCCAACACAGCCAATGACATAAAAGAAAAGAAGTATAAAAGTTATTACAGCATTTGGGATATACCCCGAATAGTTAATAATTCAAAAGACAGAACAATTGTCTTGAAGTACAGGAGTCTGAACTGAATAAGCAAAGGGAGATCTTCACAGCTTCCGGTCTTGAACGTACGAACAATCGCCAAACGAGGTGAGCTTTAAAGAGGAAGACTCCTATGCTAAGAGATCTACTAACCTAGCCTGAAAAGCATGTAAGTTCAAAGGTCAACTACAAAAGTAGTTGGTGAGATTCACATAAAGTACTAGTACGTATGCATATAATAATATGTAGAGTAAGAACAAGTCATAAGCTCTGTACGTTTAACCAAAAATGCCTTGAGATAGTAAGAGCAGTACAAGAACATATAATGAACTCTAAGTGTATTGTCACTGCTAACCCGATTGGCCAGAACTGAACTGTAATGAACTTATGCACATAATAATCAAGTACTTCAAGATGATCTAAATCAGAACAAGAACAGATAATATGCATCCTCCAGAACTGCGGAGAATGAGGGTGGGCCTACCCTAAACAGCGCTGTCCATAATTATCTACGGTTCAATCCCTGAACTGTGGGATATGAATTGATAGCAGTGAATAAGAACTGAACAAGTACAAGTACGAACTAGAACATGTTAAAGATCAATATAGTAATATGGGGGCATTTAAGATCCTGCCCATTCAAGACTTAAATACTCCCTTAAACAGTATAAATGTATTCAAGATCCTGCCCATTCAAGACTCAAATACACTTTTAAATAATTAGGAATCATATCATAAGTACCTCGTAAGATCATAAATAGTACGTAAAGTAGTTCAAGAACATATGTATAAGTACAAAGTAGTTTTCATGCTTTTCAGTCCCCGATAAAAGAACTTGAACAAAATGTACGAAAGGGGATTAGTGAACTCACAGTGATCTGGTACAAGCACAATTTATAGCACAGAGAACAAGCACCGAGATAGATAAGTTATATCTATCGAAATCCAAGTACGTCTTGATGGATGCCTAAGTACAAGTTATTGTTCATAGGTATGCACACATATTAGTTCAAGTGATTAATTAATTACTGAAATGTCCTTGATGAACTGATGATTTGGTCCCTTTGAAGCTCTTTGAACGTTTTGACTCAACAGAGTTTAAATGAACTTTAAGTACATGAACTGGACTCGAACTGAACGTCTTAGAACTCACACATAAGTACTTATCGTGTTAATGAGTTGAACGTGTCTTTAATAATGAACTTTAGCCTTTAGAACTCGATTTAGTTGTTCATGGAACTTGTACTTTAATAATCAAGATAGATCATGTCCTTAATGTACTCAATTAGGGTTTGCACAATGTACGCTGTTTTAGATCGATTCATGAACTAGTTTTGGTGTTAATAAGTAGCCTTTAGCGTGATTGATCGGGTGATAATGATGTTATAAATTGGTTTGGTGATCAAGTACTTGATTAGATTGTTTTGGGTTTAAGCACAAGGGGTTATAGAACAAGTGAGTATAAGATCATATGAAGATATGATTGTTTTGGACTTAAGTTCGTTTTAGAGTTTTACTAGGACTGGATCGTCCCATGGTTTGGTGTACAAGATCGTCCCATGGTTTGGTGTACAAGATCGTTTTAAGTCATAAGCCAAGACCGTTTTAGAGTTCAAAGCACAAGATCGTCTTAGAAGACAAGGTACAAGATCGTTTTAAGTTCAGGATCGTTTTAAGGTATAAGGGAACAGGGTCGTCCCATGGTGTAATGAAGACAGGATCGTTTTAGGATTCATATGGTCAAGATCGTCCTAGATGGACCAAGGTCGTCCTAGGTTGTTTAGCCAAGATCGTCCTGGACTGCATCAGAACAAGATCGTTTCACGGTTCTAGCTTCAAGATCGTCCTAGCCACCAGCTCAGGATCGTCTTGGATGTTTCAAGTACAAGGTCGTTTCACAAGACCAAATTCAAGATCGTCTTAGGTTCTTTCAGCAGCAGGATCGTTTCATGTACTTGGTTCACGATCGTCTTAAGGGTAAGAACATGAACAAGGGTGCGTGGTCATTTCTAGTTCATGAACGATTGTTTGAGCAAAGCCAATCTAGAAGATTAGCTACCCACGGGGTGCATGGTTCCCAACCATAACAACGGAACAACAACACAAGATCAAACGAGCAAGCACATCATGGTACAAAAAGGCTGACCTAGGACGATCTAGGCATCAAGATCGTCCTAGCCACCAGCTCAGGATCGTCTTGGATGTTTCAAGTACAAGGTCGTTTCACAAGACCAAATTCAAGATCGTCCTAGCCACCAGCTCAGGATCGTCTTGGATGTTTCAAGTACAAGGTCGTTTCACAAGACCAAATTCAAGATCGTCCTAGCCACCAGCTCAGGATCGTCTTGGATGTTTCAAGTACAAGGTCGTTTCACAAGACCAAATTCAAGATCGTCCTAGCCACCAGCTCAGGATCGTCTTGGATGTTTCAAGTACAAGGTCGTTTCACAAGACCAAATTCAAGATCGTCCTAGCCACCAGCTCAGGATCGTCTTGGATGTTTCAAGTACAAGGTCGTTTCACAAGACCAAATTCAAGATCGTCCTAGCCACCAGCTCAGGATCGTCTTGGATGTTTCAAGTACAAGGTCGTTTCACAAGACCAAATTCAAGATCGTCCTAGCCACCAGCTCAGGATCGTCTTGGATGTTTCAAGTACAAGGTCGTTTCACAAGACCAAATTCAAGATCGTCCTAGCCACCAGCTCAGGATCGTCTTGGATGTTTCAAGTACAAGGTCGTTTCACAAGACCAAATTCAAGATCGTCCTAGCCACCAGCTCAGGATCGTCTTGGATGTTTCAAGTACAAGGTCGTTTCACAAGACCAAATTCAAGATCGTCCTAGCCACCAGCTCAGGATCGTCTTGGATGTTTCAAGTACAAGGTCGTTTCACAAGACCAAATTCAAGATCGTCCTAGCCACCAGCTCAGGATCGTCTTGGATGTTTCAAGTACAAGGTCGTTTCACAAGACCAAATTCAAGATCGTCCTAGCCACCAGCTCAGGATCGTCTTGGATGTTTCAAGTACAAGGTCGTTTCACAAGACCAAATTCAAGATCGTCCTAGCCACCAGCTCAGGATCGTCTTGGATGTTTCAAGTACAAGGTCGTTTCACAAGACCAAATTCAAGATCGTCCTAGCCACCAGCTCAGGATCGTCTTGGATGTTTCAAGTACAAGGTCGTTTCACAAGACCAAATTCAAGATCGTCCTAGCCACCAGCTCAGGATCGTCTTGGATGTTTCAAGTACAAGGTCGTTTCACAAGACCAAATTCAAGATCGTCCTAGCCACCAGCTCAGGATCGTCTTGGATGTTTCAAGTACAAGGTCGTTTCACAAGACCAAATTCAAGATCGTCCTAGCCACCAGCTCAGGATCGTCTTGGATGTTTCAAGTACAAGGTCGTTTCACAAGACCAAATTCAAGATCGTCCTAGCCACCAGCTCAGGATCGTCTTGGATGTTTCAAGTACAAGGTCGTTTCACAAGACCAAATTCAAGATCGTCCTAGCCACCAGCTCAGGATCGTCTTGGATGTTTCAAGTACAAGGTCGTTTCACAAGACCAAATTCAAGATCGTCCTAGCCACCAGCTCAGGATCGTCTTGGATGTTTCAAGTACAAGGTCGTTTCACAAGACCAAATTCAAGATCGTCCTAGCCACCAGCTCAGGATCGTCTTGGATGTTTCAAGTACAAGGTCGTTTCACAAGACCAAATTCAAGATCGTCCTAGCCACCAGCTCAGGATCGTCTTGGATGTTTCAAGTACAAGGTCGTTTCACAAGACCAAATTCAAGATCGTCCTAGCCACCAGCTCAGGATCGTCTTGGATGTTTCAAGTACAAGGTCGTTTCACAAGACCAAATTCAAGATCGTCTTAGGTTCTTTCAGCAGCAGGATCGTTTCATGTACTTATTGTAATTAATCGTTTGATGAAAGTTGTAACTATTTTCCAGTTGATGAAAGTAATATTAGTTGCAATTTTTAATTTCATATAAGTAAATGATCAGATTTAGTCTAAGTTAGAACTTAAAAGATGAAACTAAAAACACTCATGATCTATAAAGTGTTTTCCAGTAACTTAGATCGACTAAGTGTTTTCCAGGCATACAAATTTGTATATCTATAAGCCTGAAAACACTTGCATTATTTCTAAACAAATAGGGGAATTTGTTAGGTCCAGATTTACTGGACTCGCTCCAGACTCGACTACTGGAGCCTTACTGAATATCTGTCCAGAAACTGACCTACTCCAGACTTGGAATCTGGAGTCCCTCTGAAGATTTGTCCAGAAATAATGGAAGACCAGTGAGCAAATACTTGTATAGGAAATCTGGAGTATTCCAGATTAGCTCACTGGACTTCACCCCAGTCCAGATCTACTCTACTGAAGACGTTCTCACTGAAGTCAAAGACTGAAGTCAGAATAAAGAAGACTGACAAATGGCGGAGTCCACTGGAAGTCTTACCAGATCTGTACACTGGAGGATTGTCAGTGTTCTAGACCTTACAAGTCTGAACACTGATATCGAGGAATTGACTTTAAGCCTTTACACACTTTCCAAAGAACAACCCACTTGTTCTTTACCAAAGTATACGTGTGTTAAGGTGGTTGGATAAAAGGATACACTTGCACTTGATGTGACTTTATCCTTATTCCTTATCCAATACATTTAATGTTCTTGTCGGATCATTAAATGTATGCAACCATATTTGTACGACACAAAATTCACTGGAGAATTTTGTTGCCTATAAATACAAAGTCATTTCTTTGAGAAAATCACTTTTTAGCAAATTGGTGAACTTGCTTAAATACTCTCGATCTAAACAGTTATACTTCACAACTCTAAGTATATCGATCAAAGGAGTTTATTTAGCAAGTATAGATCACTTGTAATTCAAAGATCGTTTAGATACTTACATACGTGTAATATCTAGGTTCCGCAACGATCTTGTATTTTGTTTATACATCAATAAAGAAAATACACTTGAAAACTACATTTGTGTTCCACCATTTATTTACTTGTTTAAATATTGCTTAAGTCATTTATTACTTTGTTTATATTCTTGCATATTTATATTGAAGTAATACTAGTCCGATTCTAGTTCATACTTGTCTTGTATTTTACACTCGTGGGTTAAACCATCGTGTGAGGGACTTCACACAGACAGCTTACTGGAGGTACTCAGGGCTTTGACAAGTCAAAGGTGAAGTGCTATAACTGCGAAGGTTTTGGACATTTTGCCAGAGAGTGTCAACGGCCTAAGAGAGAGGCCAATGTTACCCCTACACGTCAAGATAGAGGTGGTAATCGTCCATTCAATCAAAATTCAACTAGAGCTCTTTTGTTGACTGATGATCCTACTGCAAATGTCAACGGCAATGACAAGGCTATAGTAGCTGTTCAACCCGATGGTTCTTATGTTTGGAATCTTCCACATGATGAGACCAATAACGCTTATTTGGCTGAAATCCTTGATGATATGGCTCAAATAGTTGATTCTCCTGATGTTCTTGGACACCACAGTTTACCACAGTGAAGAGCAATTGTATGAGAATACTAAAAGTTTGAAATTGGAATCTGTCGCTACTGGTGTACATGATTCTGATTCCGAATCAGACGATGAGTTAGAAAATGTCAAGAACTTTGATGAAGTGAAAGCTACTGAAGAAGTGAAAGCTGCTGAGGTTAAAGAAGATTCTGCTACTGAAAAGGGTAAAAAGACAATTGAAGAGCAGATGCAAGAGTTTGAGATTCCGGCTGGCATGACTGTGGATGACTTTGTTGTTTACATGGCCGATTGCAAAGAGGCAGACCAACAGGTATCTTATTCTCTACATACTATTGTTCATGTTTGCAAAATTGTTAATCGAATGTTTGATGAAATTGAACAAAAGAATGAACAAATTAAGAAATTAGAATCTGCTGTCAATGCTGCTCATGATGAAAGAGATAAGTTAATTAAAAAGGGTCTAACTGTAAATGATAAGGAAAAATTCTTCAAGGAAAAGATTAGATCTTTAGAGTCTGACATTAGAGCTATGAAAGATAAAGTCAATCAGTCTGTGGTCGTAGAAAGAGTAGGTAGTGAAGCTTACTCCTTGTTAGCTAGAAAGTGTGCTACCATTGAAAAGGAACTTGCTGATGCTAGGATAGAAATCTTGGAATTAAATGCTAAATCTGATTCTGCTAGACATGCTGAGCTTTTAGTGCATATGACAAAGTTTGAGGATTCTTCCTCTAAGAGTCTTGACACTGCTAAGATCTCTTATAAAGATGTTCCTCCTCCTTTCAATAATAACTATACTTCTGTTGAACCTAATATTCCTGAAATCCTACTTCAACCTAGTGTTGTAGATGGTAATCCAAAAGACTCAATTTCTGAGGCAAAGATGCCTGTGGGATCAAAAGAGTCTAAAGAAGTTTCTTCTCAACCTAACAAGGAAGAGAAATTGAAAGGTGTTGTCCTAAATCAGTCTACTCCTAATGGTCAGAAAGACAGTTTTGTACACTTTACACTTCATAAGAGTAATAGGGTCTATACTGAGTTAGAATTCTCATTAGAATCTATTGACCCTAAGAGGATTGATAAAGTCTGGGATGTGGCTATTGAGGATATGAAGAAATTAAGTCAGCAGCGTCTCACTCCATTACCTAAGCAGTCTAGGATTAGAAAATCTGAAGACAAATTAGCCATTAATGAGGAAGCAACTAAGACTTTAAAGCACATCTTAATGCCTGCACTTAAGAAATCTCCAAGTAAAGGTAAACATGAGAAAGATGGTGCTAGAAAGTCAGTGGACATTAGTGCTAACAATAAATCTGTAGGTACCGATAAAAAGGTAGATACAAACAAAAAGTTCAAGGTCCTCTCCTGCTTTGCTTGTCATGAAAAGGGTCATGTTTATAGTGTATGTCCAAATAGACCTCGAAGATCAGGTTCTCCTCAAAGGTTTCCACCTCGGAAGGAAAAAGGGGGTTGGGTAATGATAAACAGGTTAATGAGGCTAAAGTTCAATCTTCTCCAAAACCGTTTACCATACCTCAACGACGTGAATCTCCACTGAAAGGTTCATCTGGAAATGTTCATGAGAATTCAAATCGTTTTCAAACACCTCCACGACCTGCTCGTTCTGCTCCTAGAAATCAAAATTCATATTATGACCAAATTCATTCAAGTGTTCGACCTTCTTATGGCCCTCATTCTCCTAGACCTTCTCCGACGAGAGGTCAGAAGTCTCCTCCAGTGAGAAGACGAGACGAGAATCATGTCCTATCCACGGCTTCGGGCAATGGATATTGGACTGAACTGATTCTCATGGATGAGAAGGGTCGACCCAAACCTAAGAAGGTTTGGGTCCCCAATGAAAACTAATTTTTCTCATTTTATGTGCAGGGAGTTCCTAGGAAACCAATTCATTTATGGTACCTTGACAGTGGATGCTCCAGGCACATGACAGGGGACAGGAAACTCTTGTCCAATTATACTGGTATAAATGGGTCGTATGTTAGTTTTGCTGGATCCAAGGGCGGCAACATCACCGGTCAAGGAGATGTCGTCAATGGACAACTTACTCTAGAAAGAGTAAATTATGTGGAACAACTTACTCATAATCTAATGAGTGTCTCACAGATCTGTGACAAGGGCAACAATGTTCATTTCACAGAAAAGGAGGCATTCATCTTGAAGCCGGGTTTCGTTATTCCAGCGGAATGGATAATGCTCAGAGCTCCTAGGAAGAGAGACATCTATGGCTTAGTTTTAGGTGTTGATAATCCAACGGAGCCCCTCTGTTTGTTGAGCAAAGCAAATGAGTCTGAATCTCTCCTCTGGCATCGTAGAATGGGACATATCAATTTTCAGAAGATGAATGAACTTGTTAGTCTTGGATTAGTTGAAGGTGTTCCAGTTAAGAAGTTTGGGATGGATGATAAATGTGTACCGTGTTTGAAAGGAAAGCAACACAAGAATCCTCATAAACCAAAGGTGCACAACACTATATCCAAACCATTCGAACTACTTCATATGGATCTCTTTGGTCCTGTGAATGTAAGAAGCATTGGAGGGATGTCCTACTGTTTGGTGATCACTGATGATTACTCAAGGTACTCATGGGTATTTTTCTTGAAGACAGAGGACGAGACCGCAAACCGGTTTATGGATTTTGTTAGACAAGTTGAGAATGTCCATGAAGTTAAAGTTAAGAGAATCAGGAGTGACAATGGCACTGAGTTCAAGAATAATACTATTACTGTTTTCTGCTTGACCAAGGGTATTCAACATCAATTCAGTGCACCGCATGAGCCACAGCAGAATGGAGTAGCTGAAAGGAAAAACAGGACATTGATAGAAACAGCTAGGACGATGCTTGCTGATTCAGGGCTTCCTGTTACTTTCTGGGGGGAGGCAGTGAATACAGCTTGTCACATTTTAAATCGGGTTTTAACAGTTAAAAGGTTTAAGAAAACTTGTTATGAACTTTTGCACAACACAAAGCCCAATTTGCAAAATGTTGAGCCGTTTGGTGTTCCTTGTACTTTTCTTAAAGTTCTTCCTCAGGGAAAATTGATCTTACAGTCGATAAGGTTCCTCAAACAAGAGTCAACAAGGATCATCCAGTAGAGCAAATCATTGGTGATGCTTCTGTCTCTGTTCGCACGAGAAATCAGAATAGGAAAAATTTGTCAAGTATGTTTGCTGAAATTAAGGATACTGGGCAATTACTTGGTACTTGTACTTTTCTTAAAGTTCTTCCTCAGGGAAAATTTGATCCTAAATCTGAGGAGGGTTTCTTTTTAGGTTATATACCTAGTACACCAATTCGGCGTGTGTAGAATCAGAAAACTGGCAAAGTTAATTTTGGTACAAATGTGGTAATTGTCAGTCATAAACCTGTTGTACACATTGGTCCTGCTAATGACTTCGATTATGATGGTGTCTTCACCTCTTTTCGTGGTCCTGTTTCTTTTACAGGTGTTCCGACTGTGGAGGATGTAGTTACTCTTCATGATCCACTTGATGGTGGGCCGGTTCCTGTTTCTTCTCCGGTTTCCTCACCATTCATTGAGCCTGCTTCCAAATCTGGAGAATCAAGTGGGACCAAAGAAGCAGATTCTACCTTAGAGACTGCTCCTAAAGATCCTAATGATCCTTTACATATACCTCTACCTGATACTCCCTTCTATGATACTGACGACACGGAAGGTGAAAATCAGGAGGAGCCTAAAACTCCAGAGCAACATGTGCAGACTAACTTGGGAAATGATCTTACAGTCGATAAGGTTCCTCAAACAAGAGTCAACAAGGATCATCCAGTAGAGCAAATCATTGGTGATGCTTCTGTCTCTGTTCGCACGAGAAATCAGAATAGGAAAAATTTGTCAAGTATGTTTGCTGAAATTAAGGATACTGGGCAATTACTTGGTACTTGTACTTTTGCTTCATCTCTTAGGTTGAGCCTAAAAATGTTGGAATGGCTCTTAAAGATCCGTCATGGGTTGATGCGATGCAAGAAGAATTGGCTCAGTTTAGGAAGCTTGATGTATGGAAGTTAGTTGACTTACCTCAGGGTGAATCTCCTTTATCAACGCGATGGGTTTTTCGTTGTAAAAAGGATGACAAAGGTGTAGTCACTCGCAATAAGGCTCGGTTGGTGGTTAGAGGTTTTGAGCAACAAGAAGGCTTCGATTACGATGAGACATTTGCACCAGTAGCTAGACTTGAAGCTATTCGATTATTTCTGGCATATGCTAGTTATAAAGGTATAAAGGTGTATCAACTTGACGTAAAGAGTGCCTTTTTGTATGGGGAAATAAGAGAAGAAGTGTATGTAGATCAACCTCCCAGGTTTGAGGATCCAGACTTCCCTACTAGAGTATATCGTCTTGATAAGGCTCTATATGGTTTACATCAGGCTCCTCGATCATGGTATGAAAAACTGTCTACTCATCTGCATGAAAATGGTTTTACTAGAGGTTCTATTGACAGCACGTTGTTTATCAAATGGAAAGGGAAGGACTACTTGCTTGTACAGGTTTACGTCGATGATATTATTTTTGGTTCATCTGATGAGAATATGTGCAAGGAATTTGAGCATAGCATGAAGGCTAAGTTCGAAATGAGTGCTATGGGGGAATTAACTTTCTTCCTTGGACTACAGGTGGATCAACTGAAGGATGGGTTCTTTATTCATCAGACCAAGTATGTTCAAGATCTACTTACTAGGTTTCGTATGACCGATGCTAAATATGCTATTACTCCCATTCAGACTAATCATGGGCTGTGTCCTGATAAGACTAATGATCCAGACGTCGATGCAACTCAATATCGGGCTATCATTGGTTCCTTGATGTATCTGACGGCTTCACGTCCAGACATTACCTTTGTTGTTTGTATGTGTGCTAGATATCAGGCTAATCCGAAAGAGTCACATTTGAAAGCTGCGAAAAGGATTCTTCGTTATGTGAAGGCCAAGCCTCGTCTAGGGCTTTGGTATCCCATGCATGGTTCCTTTGAATTAAAAGCTTATACTGATTCGGATTATGGTGGCTGCAGTTCGGATAGGAAATCAACGTCAGGTGGATGTCAGCTTTTAGGGGGGAGAATTATATCGTGGCAGTGCAAGAAGTAGACATCTGTTGCACAGTCTACCTGTGAAGCAGAGTACATAGCTGCTGGTCAATGCTGTTCTCGGGTACTTTGGATACAGCAACAATTGCGCGACTATGGTATGGATATCTCAGACTCTCCTATTTGTATTGATAATAAGTCTGCCATAGATATTACTAAGAATCCAAAAAACTTTAAAGTCACCAAGCACATAGATATAAAGCATCACTTTTTACGTGACTGTTTTGAGAAAAAGCTTATTCATTTAGAAAAGGTTATTACTGATGATAACCTTGCTGATCTATACACTAAAGCTTTTGATAGACCTCGTCATGAGTTGTTATATCAACTCAATGGTATGAAGAATGCCGAGTAGTTTCTCTCAAAGAACTTAAATTTTCTTTTCGAGTCTTAGTAGTTTAAGTCGTATATAGATAGTGTCAAAAAATAAAAAAAATAATAAATAAAGTAAGGTTATTGCACTACATGATTAGACGTGACGATACTTTAGCTTTTAAGCCTACCAAATTGTATTTTAAAAATGCTCAGTTCAGTGATACCATTATATGATGTATCGATAGGCACAAAGAACCAAGGTTTCCTTTTAATCTGAACTTAAATGTATACAATGTTCTTATGGGAAACGTATTCAGATACATGGCTGAGAATGCTTGTTCCTAAAATAGACAAGTCCTTTAAATCTTATGAAAGATCTTGCATTATAATTATGTATATTTGGTCTTTATAAAGAAGGTCTCGGGTACATATATGTGTATGTATTGCTTTTTTGGATGTATATTTGTGACAAGATATACAAATATCAAATAAATCTGTTGAAAATATGAAGCTAATGTGGCCTTTGAGATTCGAACAAGTAAGTCCTTGGGGTGTCCTTGTATACCTAGCCTACCTAAAGTTTCCAACTTGGGATAGGTTGTCAGAAAGTTCGCTACACGGGTCTCATAGAAAGTCACGGGTTTTCATAAGTGCTTTACAAAATTAATGTCACAAATATGCAAGTATTTGGCATTATGCAATGTTGAGTATATTTCCGTACGTGAGTCAAGTTAAGTCGCTTTACGCGTGAGGAATCACCGACCTGTCACCGCTGACTTGATTCTTAAAGACTTTCTCACTTTACTCACCAAATGTCTTAATCTTCGTGCTTGTTTCAATTGTGAGAGTGTATCTGAATATGGGGCACATAAGTTCGCAAACTAAAATTGTGGCATGAGTAACTTACTAGGTTACATGGTGACTGTCCTTGGCTCAAGTAATACGAAAGTGCCACAAACCAAAAAGGAGACTGGAAGTACCGAGTGTTTAAGAGGACAAACATATTGGTAATCGTTTTTGGATCACTGTTCATAACTAATAATAAGAGAATTATTTCTCGCTAGTAGGCTTATGTAAATGCTAATCTGATCTGATCAGTAGTAACCAAGTAACATGTGAATAATGAATAAATTAAGTTAACTAGTGTTTAGATTAGTTTATTGTTCTGTAATTTTTATTCTAATTTATTTTTCATTTTATTGAGTCAAAATAGTATTTTCATAAGTTCTTATTGCACGAGAGATTCTACTTAAATTCTGTTGAGTATATGTTTTGCTGAATTCATTCATTTGAATTCTTGATGAGGTTATGTGATTAGTACAAAAGAAGATTTTCTGATATGGACATTAATTTGTTTAAGTTTAGAAAATGATCTTTTAAATTTTATGTGAAAAGTCAAAGTTATTTGAAATCTTTCAAGTTTAAGTTGTTACAAGTTACGAATTTAATTAATAACTTGGTGACCTTTTAGGGTTTGACAATGGAATGACCTCCCTTGATCTTTTGTTAGAATCTTGAGTATTTCGTAATTGTTAACCCTAATTTTGTGTGTTTTAGCTTGAATTTTCTGCATTATTATGCCTTTGCTCTTGATGCGTTAATGAGTTTTTGGTAAGTGTGCACTGTTCAGGTTAAGAAGATAAAGTTGGAGTGCTGATCTTTGTTGCAATACAGTGTTATTCATACTGATGATATCGTGGAGACAAGATTTTTGGTGTGAAGTGACAATATTGTGATGCAGATATGAGCACGTGAAGGAAGAATATATGAACCTGTCTTTGGAGTATTTATTTGCTTTTCATTTCATGTATTTAGTGAAAATAATCAGATTTGATGCTTGTTTCTTTTGATTTTCGTACCTTGACTTATGACATGATTTCGGAAACTTTACAAAGTTCTTCATTGGATTTTTGGATTATTCATTGTTTGTTAGTTTTGTAGACGGCTTCTAATATGGGACTTAAGTGTTTCACGATGGTTTGCCGTCAAGCATCTCTATGATTAGAGAAAGGTTCTCCGTATCATGGTCATGATTGGTAACGATGTTAATATGACAATTGATTATTTTCAGGATTGTTGATGGTTGGTTTTACACTTTGGTTTTTTTATTCAAGATTATAATGTTTGTCAAAATACTTACATTATGATGATGATTTTGGATGATGGTACTTCGTGGTACAAGGTATGAACAAGTTGCTTTTAACGAGTTTTTGCTATGTACAGGATTAGGTCAAAGGGTCGCATCGTGGAAAGTTTCGTGATGAAGAATCTGGAAAAATTTTCTAAGTACAAAATTGTTCTTACGAAGATAGTTTTAACTTCGTTCAGAATTGCTCTTAAGAAAATTGGACTTATTTTCGTCACCTCTAGTTTCGTTTTCTTTGGTTTTAACGAAGATAACCTCTATCTTCGTTCCTGTTGATCTTACGAAGGTTAACTTCGTTCTAACATATTTTTGACTGATTTCCTAACCGACCCGTTTTGACCCGTTTTTAACCATCTATATATATACCAACTTAATTCGTTTTCTCTTTTACATTGCCAAATTTTTTTAAAGAAAAACGAATTTAAGTCTCTTCTTCTGAATAAACCCCTATACTTTCATCAATCAAATCACTTGATTAAACTCGATTCTTTGCTTGTTGTTTCGATTAATATTGAAATCAGTGATTCAGGTATATTATCGAGCATCGTCATTCACAAATCCCCAATTCTAATTTGTTATTTTGCCCGATTTTTGCATGAACTCAATCGGTTTTATACATAATTTAGGTTTCTAGGGTTTAATTTCGTTTTCTCTTTTACATTGCCAAATTTTTTTAAAGAAAAACGAATTTAAGTCTCTTCTTCTGAATAAACCCCTATACTTTCATCAATCAAATCACTTGATTAAACTCGATTCTTTGCTTGTTGTTTCGATTAATATTGAAATCAGTGATTCAGGTATATTATCGAGCATCGTCATTCACAAATCCCCAATTCTAATTTGTTATTTTGCCCGATTTTTGCATGAACTCAATCGGTTTTATACATAATTTAGGTTTCTAGGGTTTAATTTCGTTTTTAGATTTTAACCCGTTGGATCTTTAATACGTCTGTAAAATCGAAGTGGGTTATGCTTCATTTAATTGATACAAATGTCTTGTAATTGATTTCGGGCAAATCAAGTGTTAATCAATTTTTTTAAAATTGAATGTTTGATTTTGGGACAACATGCTGTTCAGAATTGTTACGAACTTATCCTTCGTTCATTGTCTACGAACTTAGGTTCTGAAGCAGAGCTTACGAACTTAGTCTCTCTTTTCAACTAACGAATTTAGGAGTTCTTGTTGACAAACGAATTTAGTTATGCTTCAAAGCCTATTTTCGTTTATTGTTACCTAACGAACTTAAAGCCTATTTTCGTACAGTTTTAACTAACGAACTTAAAGAGTAATTTCGTACAGTTTAACCTTATGAAATTATTGATTAAGTTCATCTAAGCTTGCAATTCATTTAATGTGCTAATCTTATAATTGTTTGTATATTATGATTTGTTTTGCAGAAATGGCTCTTGCTCCGCGTCAGTTCATTAAGAAGCACAATCTTGCCTTAAATCTTGATCCAGATCAGCATAATTGTGAACGTTATCATGAGATGTTTGATTTTATTGCTCGCTCTAGGCTTTCTCTTGCATTTTGTGATTCACCTAGACTCATTAGGCAGTATATTGATGCCTTCTGGAGGACTGCTCATCAGGTCATGGTTAATGGTCGTAGTTTTGTTCGTGCTACTGTCGAAGAAATCACATTTGATTTCAATGCTGCGATGCTTCGTGATATTCTGCATTTGGGTGAAGAACCAGACGAAGCAGTGGACTTGGCTTATGACTTTGACCTTATTCGTAGATGTTTTCAAAGAATGGGATATGTTGGTCAAATAAAGCTTCCTTTTGACAAAAGTGGATTTCAAGGACGTTGGAGATATCTTGCTTACGCTTTGTTGGTAAGTCTGAGCAATCGTAAGGCTGGATTTGATCAGCTTTCTGCTCAGATTTCTTCGCAGATGGTTGCCTTGGTCTATAATCGACCTTATCCTTTTTCAGCATACTTCTATCAAGAGTTTATTGATTAAATCAATGCCAAAGCGAAAAAGAGGTTTCTCTTATATCCTCGCTTTGTTATGGCAATCGTTAGACATTTTTGTCCGAACTTGGTATTTGATCAAGGTCCTCGCTATGCACCACATGCTTGGCCTTTACGTCTATCTGCTGATCTAGAAGCCAACACTCGAAATGTGGCTGGTCTTAATGATCCACCACTTTTTGGTCATTTGATTAATCCAAACTATCGATCCCGTTTTGAGGATGATATGTTAGTGGATGATGATGACGATTCTGATCATGAGGATGAAGAGAGTTCTGATGATGGTTCTGATGGTGATTCTGATTTTGATGACTCTGATCATGGGAATGATGGTGGTGATGATGTAGTTGAAGCAGACACAGATGAATATGATAGTGTCGCTGTTGATTCTAGTAATGAGCATCGAACTAAGATGGCTCATGATGTCCCTGCTGCTTCAGGAAGTGATCATTCACATCACTTTTCTCGAGAAGGTGTACCTGGTGCTTTACGCCGAGAGCGTCGGAGTAAGGCATGTCATTCTTCTCCTGTTCTTTCTGATACGGATCAATCCGTTCATGATGAACATGATGCTCAAGTTAATCAGGATGATGGTGCTTTACAAGAAGTTGTACTTCATTATCAAGAAGAAGTGGAACATAGAGATATGGCACCAAGTCCAATTCATGAAGGTACAAGTACTGTTGGACCTAAGAGAACATTGGATGCTCCTCTTACTTATCGCAGAGCTAAGCGTGCACGTACTACTGAGGCTACTTCAGTATCTACAGCTGCTGCTGCTATTCCTGCTGTCTCTACAACACAGATTGCTTCTGTTGTCGGTAGTGTGACGTTGCGTCCACTGTTGCCTCCTGCCTTACCTGTATTGCCCAGATTGCCTACTTTTCCTCATCTTCCTTCAAATTACTCACTAGTTCGGCGTATCGATGTTCTTCAGGCTCGTGTTGATACATTAGAGTCTGATCTTACGAATGTTCGAGGTACTTTGACCTTTTTAATAAACTGGGTCAAGAATCAAGGGGGAGATGTTCCTGAAGAAGTTTGCAGATTGTCAGTAGTTCAGCCAAGACGTCAGAATGATGATGATGATGATGCTGATAATGCTGGTAATAGGATTGATTCTCGCCCAGTTTCTGACAAAGGAAAAGGTGTTGAGACTCAGGGGGAGACAGGAAGAGATACTACTCAGGTTGGTACTTCTGGTGCGGGTGGATCAAGTGCTCCTCGTGATGCTGAAGTTATTGAAGCACTTGACTCAGGTAATTCTTCGAAATCGATTGATTATTTAAGTGATGATCAAGTTAAAGCTGAAACTGAACGATTAAAGCGTGAAGTTAAAGCAAAATTTGGACATGACTGTAATACCAAAGAAAATGCTTTTCATTCTGTATTTGATAACTTATTAGATAAACAGCAAAAAGCAGAAACTGAAAGAGAAAAAGAATTACAGATTCAAAAGCAAACAGCCTTGGAATCTGATTCTGATTCTGATTCTGATTCAACTTATGATTCTGATAAAGATTGATAAAGTGTATATTAGGTTGCATGTAATAAGTTTACGACATGTAGATGAAATCTATCTTATTTCAATGCAATTATATTTCAACTTTATTATTATTATCATGATTATTCATTGTATTCTGGTGTTCATTTTGTGTAATCTTAATAGATGATACAGATGATGCAGAATTATTCCTTGATGGTGATGAACTTGAGGAAGGTGAGTTTGTTCCTGAACCGGATTTAAACATATTCAAGAAACCTTATGGGTTTGATGATGTTTGGGACTCAACTCCTGAAGATCCATCTTTGGAAGAAAGAAAAGAGTTAGAGATAAAGAGAAAAGAAGTTAAGGAAAGAATGCTTCAAGCTTCAATTAGTAGCTCAGCTAAAGTTTTAAACTTTGTGGTATATGCTAAGATTGATGATGCATTGATTCCTTTCCACTGGGAAATTAACTTGACAAGACCTTTTGATCCAAATGATTATCCAGTTCCACTCAGAGAAGATGATCCACTACAAGAGATTGATCGACTTGTGCCTGGACAAAGAATTAATGAATATATAGTCACATGGGATACTATGAAACCCATTATGTATTGGACTCACATCTCAGATAAAGATGCTGCAAAATATAAGACAATAATCTGGAGTTGGTTCTATGACGAAGAATTGAAGCTGTTCGTTCTTAAAAGACCAGAAGGTTGTCAGTATTTAGCATGGCGTGAGAGACACTTCAGAAGTTTGTGTGAAGAAGATTTACATGAACTAGGAAATAACAGGATTATCAATCCAAGTGGTTATGGTCTTGCTGATGTGGTTGGTAAGAATCTTCATGAAGATTTCAAGTTGAGATCGAATATGAAAGACTCTGAGAAACCAAAGTTTCATATTGAACCAAGACGGAAGAAGAAGGTGGTTAAGCCAGATAAAAGCGTTGAGTATATTCAACATGATATCAAGTGTATGATCAAAGTCCCTGCCAAGAAGTGGGCACAAGATGTCTTGGATAAGATGGATAATTGGGAGATTGATCGGAATTCTGGTGAAGCCAAGATGTATGCAGACTCGAAGAAGAAGATATTGTTGAGAAGGATGTATGATCCAATGCAGTTGGTTAACTTCTCAAGAAATGATCAGAGAAAATTATACGATACTGAATGTTCATTTTTACCATTTTGGAAGAATGAAGAAGGTCGATATCGTAAGATTCTCCAAGTCTGTTTACACGAAAATATCCATGCAAATAGCAAACGATTGTTATTTGATGGATGATGAAGATTTTTTTTGAAGACTGAAGAAATCGAAGATGCTGTTGTCAAGGGGGAGTTTGTTGATGCATGTTGATGTGACAACAGCAACTTAGATTTGATTAGTCTTTTAGATTAAGACATTATGTTATTTTATGTCTTATTTATATATGTGTAATTGATAGATTATGGACTTCATGTTTTGGTAATGATCGATTACATGTTTTGGTGTTATATATATGTTGTTTATATATGATGTTTGTTATGTGTGTTATACAAGTACAAACATAATATATGTTAGGTTCCTTGTACATGAAATACTTGGAAAATAACTAGGCATAGATGCTGATGGAAGTAAGTACTAACGAAGATAATCTTCGTTAGGAACAAACGAAGATAATCTTCGTTATATGGGCTGGACTGCTAAGTTCGTAAGAACAAAGCCCAGCAGGCCCAATATCGATCAGAAACATATATATATGAATGAAAACCCTAAATTGAAAAAATCCGTTCAACTCTCACACACCTACGGCGACTAAGTTCGTTTCTAGCATTTAGAAAACGAAGATAGATCTCATACGGCTGATTATATACATATAATTAGCAATATATTCGATAACTAATCAAACTAGTTATCTCGTGAGGATTCCGTACTCACGACATAACAATAGACGATCTCGAGAGCGATCTGTAGCTATCGAGGGACTCACAAAGTTAAACTATATATGTGTGAAGCAATAAAACAGATCGCGCGCGTATCGTGTCTTATAATAAAATAAATTAATCAAGGTTCTAGTAGTATCTACGTACTACGAGGGTATTTATTAGTAAAATTATTTCAGTAAGCATATGGCAATTATATGCGTGTCTAGTATTTTCTATAAGATATACAGTTGTAATGTTAAGAATAATCAGTATATGTCTACTTATTTACTTGAATCGTATCCATTCCAAAATAAAAATCGGAGGCAACCTAGCTTCTTATGTCATGTATCGCACCCATTAATTGGTACTTACACATACCGCTTGCAAGGTTCGTGCATCGGGTTCATTCTGCAATGTGAACACCGCACAATGTAATCGGTAAGGCCATGGGGAGTGAGGTGTTTTTGGAACCCCTCTCTTTGCTATATGGATGACATGTGGAGTTTCTTTGCTAATGGGGGGTTCCCCATAACCCCTAATTATATAAGTGAAAAAAAAAAAAAGAGGACCAATGAGGAAGCTCCAATGTGGGTGGGGTCAAAGGAAAGAGGGAGTGAAGGGGGCGTCCAAAATCGAACGGGGAGGAGGTTTTTTTTGCATGGAACGCCCCTGGGGGAAATGTAGCAGGCGTTCCCGGGGCGTTCCACGTGCTTTTTGGACGTCCCTTGGGTAGAGAATTAACCCCTCACTCCGTTCGGCCTAAGCCTTGAACCCGTGTCCATTTTATTTCGGGCGCCCACCACATCCAGCCCCACCTTACAGTAGGCAAGGGCCCACTCCTTTTATAAAGAAGTGGTTGAATCGTATTCATTGAAATATTCAATGCATTGTGTTTTAGAGGGTACCCAATGCCCACCACTCATCCCCCTAAGACTAGTCCCTGTCAGCGCCACATCAGCAAAAAAAGCTCCAAGGACTAATCCCCCCAAAATGCACCCAATGGACTAATCCCTCAAAGACTAGTCTTGGACCCACCAATTATTTAATTTTACCCATTTATCTAAACTATAAATGAACTTTACACTTCTAACCCTCTAAACTATAAATAAAATACATTTTAAGCCCATTAACACAAACTATTAATAAAACACCCAACTTCATTAAAATTAAAAATACAATACATTTCGAACATAAAAATAAAAAAACAAAGTACAATAAAATAAAGCACACAACCTAAAAATGGAAGAAAAAAAAACCAAAAAAAAAACACAACGACATTTTTATTTTTTTAAACTAAACCTAAACTAATTGGGACCGAATATGAAGTCTTTGTACTCCGACATGAGTTTCTTCTTGGCTTCCTTGATGTACCTCTTTTCCTCGTCATCACACTCTGTTTGGCCCATGAACGAAAGAGCCGAATACATGGTGCGCTTCCTTTCTTCCTCACGAATGAGGATAACGGGGGTCATTTGGTTGTGGGATGAACGGTATTTGTGATGGTTGGTTAGTGTACGATTGATTAAAATCGTTCACGGCGTTGTTCCAGAAGTCGTCGGCTTTTTGGTTGTTGAAATGCGACATGATTTGTGCTATGAGATTACTTTGTATATGTTAATAATGAAAGTGTGGTGTGTTCTAGTGCTTATGAAGGTGTATATATAGGCTTTTTCAAAAACTAGCCGTTAAAGGACTAAAAGTGTAAATTTTTTGGACTGCAGGTGGTCAAACAGGCCGTTAGAGGGACCTGTTTTGCCAACTTTTGAAACTTCAAATGTTTTGTCTTTTTCCTTGAAATATAGCCGTTGCATTTAAAAAAAAAAAAAAAAACCATACGAAGCGACTCGTCCCTGCAGGAACGAGCCCCTCGGACGAGTGCCCCGAACGAGCCAGGGACGAGTCCCACCCAACGGTGTGGACTCGTCCGAGGCCCTCGGACGAACCCCCCGCACGAGGGCATTGGGGAGCCTCTTACCTCTCTTTGTTTTAAAAATTCAAATATTTGATTAGATCAAATCTAAAAATCTAATATAAAACTTGTAAACTTTAGACTTTAGTTAATACATGCTATAAGAAATGAAGTAGGCGATTGCCCACTTCACATGCCGAGCACGTTTATATAAATAATTTAAAGAGTACCCGTGTGATGTGGCATTGACGATGCGTCGGGATGGTGGAAGCGGCAGTGGCGATTGGTGGTGGTGGCAGTGATGAGCAGTACTATTGATGTAAAAGGAGTAGTGTAATTATTTTAGCAGTTACATATAAATTTTGTAAATTGAGTATTATATGAAAAAGCGTTAAATTTCGAACGGCCGTACGTTAATATTCTAGAGGTAATTGATTTATTGATTAAATAAGTTTTTTTTATTTTTGAAAGGTGTGGATTAATCATCGCAGCGAAGGCTTTAGTATAAGCTAGTTTTACATACCTTCTCACCCTCCAATACCTGGTAGGAGGAAAAACTCCCTAACTAGCCGCCCGAAGGCACGACACTAATTAGGGATAAAACCCTGCCCTTTCAAGGTTTGATCCAGAGACCTCCTCACAAAGAGACTATTGCTTATGTCCAACCACTACACTGCAAGGGGAAGTACTATTGATTAAATAAGTGACCATGTTAAACTCATCGTGTATTTTTTTTAATTAAAAAATTGTTCAATAATTGGCTTAAATAAATAGATACATTACCTTTTTATATGCTCGATCGTATTATTATTTTCAGCTATTCGTCGTATTAACAAGATGCTCGATGTTGTCTTCACTATATAAAAAACAAAAGATAGTGAAGAGTTTTCTTTGTAGATATATATATTGACCGATCCAAAACACATCATGCCAACTCCGATGAAGGTGGCAGTTGTCGGAGCCGGTCTATGTGGGCTAATCGCAGCTCGGGAGCTCGAAAGAGAATCCCATGAAGTCGTGGTTTTAGAAAAATCACACCGATTGGGTGGAGTTTGGGTCTATGATCCAAGAACCGAGTCAGATTTACTAGGAATTGATCCAGATAGAGATATCGTTCATGCTACAATATACAAATCCTTACGAACAAATAGTCCACGTCAAATTATGGGATTTTCGGATTATATGTTCGAAGGGAAAGAATACGGTGATCCAAGAATGTTTCCAGGGCATGAAGAGTTTCTAAGTTACCTGGAAGATTTTGCTAAGAAATTTGGAGTGACAAAACTCATTAGATTCAACTCGGAGGTGACACGAGTCGAATTACTTGGTCTATGTAATGGGTTTGAAGTCGAGTGGAAGATGAATAATGGGGTGATCAGCTTGACTTCGACCTCGACAGAGATGTTTGACGCAGTGGTCATTTGTAATGGTCACAATAGTCAACCGAGAGTCGCAATGGACATTCAGGGTACGAGATACGAATTATGTTTGATGCGTTTAATATTTTGGTTTTTTTTTATATTCTAATTTTGACTATAATATTTGACTCTTTTGACTTTTTCTTATATTCTAATTTTGACTGTAATTTGACGTGTTATATACAGTAACTAGATTATTTTCCCGCGTAATACGTGAGATAAATATATTATATTAATATATTCAATATTGGTAATATAAAAATAAAAAAAATAGTTGACTAAGATACATGTAGAAATACACAAACACTCCAAAAAATCCTACACAAACACTCCAACCAAATAATCATTATAACTAATCTCTTTTCATATATGCAGTAACGATTGTCTACATAAACACAAGATTGTATAAACTCTCAATATCTTATCTAATTGTAATCAAACTAATTGTAATATTGTTATTATTAGTAATTGTAATCGGATTATAATTAGGATAATCATTGTTATTATTAGTAATTGGAATCAAACTATATTTAGAATACATATTCTTCTTATATAAATCGAATCTTACAAATAAAATCACAATACACGAAATCATTAAAAACCTACGAACCAATTGCTAATTTTATTGTTCTTAAGAACCATGACTAATGAAAATAAAATTACTGTTTTGCAAGACATCAATGAGAACTCGTTAAATAGTGTAATTAAGGTTAAGATATTGCTTCTCTGGAAGATTTTGTATAAAAGAAACTCTGCTATACCATCCAACCTTGATATGATTTAGCATTCAGTATCTACATTTGAATATCTCAATTATTTTTAAGTATATTTTTACATTTTAACGTATAATTATTTTTTTGTTCCATATACTAATTCTTATATTGATAATGTTGTAAAACCCATGTATTTGACATGTACTTTTGCAAACTATCAGTCTACTTACGAACTTCTAATCGTAAATAAATAAAATAATTTATAAAGTCTTCGATTTGGAAAACGATTTGCAATCCTAATTGATTCAACTAAATCCTTTCATAAAAAATAGACCTACATGAGATCTTGGTAATACTTTATATCTATATTGAAGGAAAGACTTAAATATTATATTATTATTATCTACGTTACATAATTTAGAAGGGAATTTTCAAGTGTGTACATATATTATATTACTAGTCCTATATAACCGTACGATGTACGGTAGCTATATAGTTGTATCATAAAGAAAATTCGAATATGCCTCATACATGATTGTGGGTATGAAATAATTTGTGGTTAAAGTAAACCGATGATCGAAACTAAATTATAATAAAATAGTAATGATAAATATAATATATGTTTAGTTAGAGTTTTGGATTTACCTTAAATTTTTAGAATCACATCAAAATCGAAACTTGTAAGCATAGTGAATGACGGCAAATAGCCTTGTGATTTCGGATCGTAAACTCAAAATTTTGAATGTTGTCATGTTAATAACTTATTATAAGTAATGTAAGTAATAGGAGTTGAAGAATTGAGAAGAAAAAGAGACAGTTTATTAATGAGAAAACGATCAATTAAATAAGGTTAGAATGTCGTTTGTATTATTAATAAGTCAAGAGTTAGAGTTTAATTATAAGTCTAATAAGGAAATTGAATTTATATACAATTAAAAAAGCTAATTTAATAAAATAAATAAATTAAAAGGACACGTGTCGATCAAGGATTACGCCACGTGTCGTTTCAAGAATATCTCAATCCTGTTTTAGTTTATTGGTAGATATTTAAGATTCATGATTTAAAGGGCATTTTTTGTTTAATAATATAAAGTATAAGTATTAATGTTGTCATTTAATAAAGATGAAATAATTAAGCTTGATCTAATGGTTCTAAATTAAAGATGGAATCCATCCAAAGGTTCCTATCTAATACTATCTTATAAAGCATTTTGCTCTTTTTTTTAAGAAAAGATGATTTGAACTACCCAAAATACCCCTATTCTTTATTCACTAATTTAAACATCTCTACCTAATATACCTATAATAACCTTAAATCTCAACCACTCATTTTTTTTTCTCTCCTCAAATCTCAACCACTCATTTTTTTTTCTCTCATCCATAAATCATTTTATTCCTCTAATTCATTCAAAATCTTTTATCTCAAAAACCGTATATCGATAAATTATAAAAATTGTATGGGTGTTCTTAAAATTTCATGTTCTTTCATTAGAGATGTCATTCGATATACTTTCGACGAATTTTTAAATCCGATGACGGAACCCGTACGGCTAAGGCATTTGGCTATCATACTCTATGACTTGACCTATCACCCCTACCATCTCACCGCGCAACACGCGGACATTATTTCTCGTTTGCTTAAAAATAAATTTAAGACTTTGTTATATATATACTTTATGAAAATTCACTATTCAAAATAGGGAAATATAGATATCAAAGTCAAATAAGAAATTTGAACTAGGCAGACTGGCTGAAGAGTACTAAATTAATTTACATATATTAAAGCAACTACAATTTAACATCTTGATTTCTCTTCATTCCACACATATGAAGCACATTCCTTTTCCTTATAATCTTATGAGTTAATTAATATAGTCCTGTAGTCAAATACTATTATATTCTGTAATTTGGTATAATTACACCAAAGTAGTGTGCAACATGCAATTCAACAAATCCTTTCGAATATTTGTAAGGCTGGTCACTATATTTTGTTTGATTGCTCATGGCCCCCATTTAGCTAATTTTAAAAGGTTTACAATCATCCGAGAGAGTATAGTCGAACCCACTGAAAACAACTTTTTTCTATCATTCTTGTGTAATTTTGTGTAAATTTCCTGTAACTAGTATTTGAACTCCCTGATTTATTCATAAGCTTTAGTAATCTTAATAATGAACCAACATATATGAAAAGATTTTTGGCTCCATCGCTGTTCTCAAGTCTGTTATTTTTGGATTTTTAACCCATCTACTAGGAATAATCCTAGAATGGCCAAAGATGCAATTACATGCTCATAACTATCGAGTGCCAGAACC
>CM067167.1:84299456-84476830 GCA_034093135.1 Erigeron breviscapus
GAATCACTCAAAACGCAAGACACTATATATATATACTTTATAATCAACTCTAAATATTTATTAAACTAAAATAGTATAGATATATAAAAGTACATTGAATTTGAATTATAAGAATATGTGTCAGATTGTCCTCCATTCATTTCCATTCATAACCCATTTATAATTTTTATTTCATTTATCTTTGTTTTTCGGTTTCAACAGTCAACACAAAACCCTTATTTGTTTTTGTTTTGTCTGATCTCACCATCACTATCCCTACTTTTATAAACCATTCACCCATCATTATACAAACATTTCTTTTCAATCTTTTCAATCATCGTTCGAACTCCATGTCTCCATGGTTTTGCAGCCGTCAATGGTTAGAACATTTACATATTCTTTCATCTTCTTAAGAAACCCACCACCGCCGGACATCACCACCCACCACCGCCGGACATCACCATCCACCACCGCCGGTACCAAATCAACATCATCATACGCCACCACATAAGGGAGAAATACCAGATCTGGCAACAATCGATCGGATCTTCAACGATTCGACCTTTTTGGGAGTAAAATCGGCTACTTTTTCCGGTAAATTTTCCGGCGAAGTGTTTGGACAGAAAAGTAGGCAAGGGTTTGTTCGAGATTGAATTCTGATTCGATTGCAACGGGTTTTGTGTCTTAATTCGAAAAAGCGAAAGAGTAATCACGTTTTTTTACTTTTCCGGCGAGTTTTCGAATTTTCCGGCAAACCTTGAATCGGTTTTATTTTGGCAATGGTTTGTGCGGATTTTGTTCCTGAGCATTTTGGTGACAATTTCGAGTTCCAATTCGAAGAAACGGAGGAGCAATCGTAGATCTAAGTTTTCCGGCGAGATTCATGAACTTTCAGGCGGCGGTGGTGGTGATGTAATGACGGCGGTGGCGTTGGCGGTGAAGGCTGGTGGTGGTGAGCGGCGGTAATGGCAGTGTTGGCGGCGATTGGTGGCGGCGACGGGTGGTGGTGACAGTACGTAACGGCGGCGATGGGGAAGGTGGCGGTGTGGAAGGTGGCGGCGGTGGCTGGAGGTGGTTGAAGACAGCGGCGGGTGGTGGTGGTTGAAGACGGCGGCGGCTGGTGGTGGTTATAGGTGGTGGTGATTTGAAAGGTTTTAGGGGTAAAAGGGTAATTATCTATAAAAGGTAGGAGTAAATTAGGTAGATCAACGTTGTAATTTGAGAAATTAAAAATGGGCTTCCTCTATTATAAAGGAGTATAGATAGAGTAGGTAGAAATGTAGAATAATCAACCCGCTTCGACTGAACAATTTAACGGTTAAACCGTTCATTCGTATCGGACCGATTTAACTGAAAAACCAGTTTAAAAACAGAGGTCAACCTTTGTCATATGCAATAAACTAGTCAACAGTCATACAAGCCAGCCACATGAATACATGATGTTTCCTTACATACTCATTAGAAAAGAATTTAATACAACTCCGTTGTCCTTAAACATTACAAAAATATTATGATATTAACCACAGAGTCTTTACATCCATTAGTTGCTTCTTATATTTTGTATCCATTTGGAGATAACAAAAACATACAGTTAAGCATCTGTCATGGCAAATTCATTAAAGGTGGCTGTCATAGGTGCCGGTGTAGCCGGACTAACCAGGCCCGTGAGCTTCAAAGAGAGTCCATCAGTGGTTTTTGAAAAATCACATCTACTTGGTGGAACATGGGTCTATGACCCATGAGTTGAGTCAGATCCATTAGGACTCGACCCGAACAGAGAAATTGTTCATGGATCTCTCTATAAATCCTTGACAACAAATCTTCCACGTCAACTCATGAGTTTCACTGACTTTAAATTCGTTGAGAAAGTGTATGGTGATCCACGGTTATTTCCTGGACATGAAGAAGTTTTAAAATATTTGGAAGATTTTGCAAGCCATTTTGAACTCAATGAGTTGATTCGGTTCAACACTATGGTGACCCGAGTAGAGGTCATTGACTCGACTATAATCAAGTTTGAGGTCGAGTCGAAGACGGATGGGGTGAATTCGGTCGAGGTGTTTGATGCGGTGGTTATTTGTAACGGTAATAACACTCAACCGAACCTGCCATTTGATATTCCAGGTATGTATAATAATATCCAATTGAAATAAGTTTTTCGGGTCAGTCTTCATGCTGTGAATTGAAAGCAAGCTTTATTTCTGTATTTCCGATTATCCAAAGAACCGTCTGAACGATCATATCAAAACTTGATCTAGTATTAGGGTGGGGGGAGCGCCTCGCCACCCCTCCCCGGTTTTGCCTCTCCTCCCCGGCCGCTGCCTAATGCTAGAAATGTCTCCCCACCACTCCCCTCCCCTCCCCACCCTTTTCAATTTAATTTATTTTCTATTTATTTTTAATAACTAAAATTTTTATTTAATAAATTAAAACTAATACATATCGTTCCGTCTCGTCCGATGAACTCGAGTCCGATTGCATATTTGGGGGTGTTGGGCCGTTTTCCGAAAATATAGGATTGTTGAAGAAAGGGTTCATGATTGTTGTTTGATAAAATATATGTGTATATATGATAATATATGTGTGTGTATTGTGCTGTGTTTGAAGGAAAAAAAAAGAAGCACAGAATGTGCGAACAAAGAAGAAAAGAGAAAGAAGAAAGAAAAGAGGAGCCGTTGCATGTGGGTCCTGTGATTTCATTTTTTTTTTATTTCCCAACGGTCGAATCAATAGGCAGTGAAATCGGCACGGTGGTCACCAAAACGCTCCCCACCCTACCGGTACCGGGGGGTCGGCGCGGTGTTCCAACCGGTACCGGATAGGTACCGGATCCCTCCCCAGGGCGCTCCGTCCACTCTTATTGTTTATAAAATGTAATTGGGCTATTTTATTACCACAGCGTAACATTATTGATTACTCATGTGCTTAAAGGTCAACTATGTGCTTAAAGGTCAACCACAGATGGTCATATGTACAAGTGTATAACTTGCATGAAGTCAATTGGAAATATTCAGTTAATATATAGCATATTCTAATTCCAATTCATATAAAATTTCAATATATAATAAGTATTTATTTAGGGGGTGTTTGTTTAACTTATTTCTTAGGATTATCAGCTTATTTGTTAATGAAACTAGGATAAAGTGTTTGGGTAAGCTTATTGCTTATTAGCTCATTTAAGCTTATTTTCACAATTCCCATTTATCTAGCTTAGTTGACCTATTTGAAAATCCATATATAAAACTACATAAGATAATCACTAAACTAAAAAACAAGTTCTTAGCTTATGAAAAATAAATCATAAGCTACTTATACATGGCCTTACTTGAATTGTCGCTTTCTTGAAATGGAAGGTTGCATTTATTTATTAACTCATTCTTTTTTTCATAAATTTTTTTAAAATAAACATAAAAAATAAAAAAGGCGATCAAATTTGGAGTTATTAAAAAACGTTTTTAAGATACCACATTCTACTCTAACTTGTATTTACAAAATAACATTTTGATGTTTGCCATATTTTATGAATCTTGTATTCTAATTTTTAACTTTAATCAGTTCATTCATCATGTTCTCAAACATTGATCTTCATCATCCACCATCAGCCAATCCACCATCAGTATAGTCTATTTTTAACGCGTTTTGATAATTTTTTATTGAATTCTAGACATGAAAATCTTTTTCATTTTGTGGAAAATTAAAGATATTGAATTAAGGAAAATTTTCTACAACTAAACAGAGTATAAGATTCTTAATGTTTATTTATAGAAATAAATAATATATAAATTGCAAATAACGAGTTTATGAGCCACTTTTTGATTACGAAAAAAAAACATTAATCCTGTTTTTAAAAATCATCGGATAAAATTCCATGTCAATTTTAGTAGTGCCTCTTTTTAAACATCAATGTTGCAGGTATTGAGACATGGTCTAAGAAGCAAATTCATAGTCACAATTATCGTGATCCTGAACAATTTCGTGATCAGGTTAGCGACAATATAACATACATATTAGTTATATATCAAGACTCACATTAAGCATATATCATATCATCTTATTTGGGATAATAATTAAGTCTGTATGTTTTGGTAATTAGTAAAGTCAACTCATAATCCTTAGTTAATCAAATTAAATTAATGAACAGGTAGTAGTCGTAATTGGATGCGGGCCGAGTGGAGTGGACTTGTCAAGAGAAATAGCCACAGTTGCCAAAGAAGTTCATATTTCCTCGAGAGTTCCACATCTTAAAGTGGCAAATTTGGAGAAACACAACAATTTATGGCAGCATCCTAAGGTACTAAATTTGTATAAGTACTACTTTTAAAACTTATTAAATGCGTGAACTATGTTAATTCTTTGGTCCATTTTAAGATTTTGTTCATCACATAAAACTCGATGGAGATTGTCGGAGAGCTTTGTTTATGGATCATTTCCAACATCCGGACTTTAGCTACCTGAGTCTATATATATAAGATTTTATAACCTTTGACGCAGACGGAATAAAGATAAACAATTGATTCTGTTGATTCTAAGAATACCCAGAAACAATCCTTCTAAAATTCGTTGATTCAAAAGAGAATACCGAAAATTAGGAATTTCACACTAAAACACACACATATGTGATTAGGGAAAAATGAAATTTTGATATATCATAAACTGATCATTTCCCATAGTTCAGATACATATAAATAGAGCTGCAAAATTCGAATGGGCCCTAAAAGACAAGCGGGCCGAAAGCTATTACAAAAACAAAGTCCAAAAAACACCGAAAAACTAATAAAAAGGCCCAAAACTCATAGAAAAAGGCCGTTTCGGGGCTCGAAGGTCGACCCAAGCTGTTTGCAACTTGATTCGTCTCGTTTCTGCGGTCGTTTTGACTGGTCATACGCCCAAAACGGAGCCCTGTAGCAAAAGTTATGGCCATTTTAGTGAAGGCCTCTTTTTCATCATGTCTTGACCTTCTAAATACAAAAGGGTTTGGGCTTCAATACTTGGGCCTACATCAACCTTATAGTTATATATTTCTTGTACTATATTATTATATAGAGAGTTAATTTCAAAAATCGTCCTTGTGGTTTTACCAAAAAATCACGTTTCATCCTTTAAACTTCAAAATGACACTGGTAGTCCTTTATACGCGGATAATGGTCACGTTTCGTCCTTTAGTCGACCGTATAAAGGACGAAACGTGTCCATCATCCGTTAGATTAAAGGACGAAACGTGACCATCATCCGTTAGATTAAAGGACAAAACATGACCATTATCCGCGTATAAAGAACTACCAGTGTTATTTTGAAGTTTAAAGGATGAAACGTGATTTTTTGGTAAAACCACAAGGATGATTTGTGAAATTAACTCTACATAGTATTTGTCTAAAACTATCTACTCAGTGTCTAATAATTCCTGGAAGACCGCATAGATTATAATTTTGGGATTTACCTCTTATAGCTTTATCTGAATGTTTCTTCGTACATATATGACAGATAGATCGTGTCAATGAAGATGGTACAATTATTTTCGAAGATGGATTCTCAATTAAAGCTGATAGCATATTTCATTGCACTGGGTATGAACAAGAAAGCTAATATATATGGATCTTTGTATCTCACACACAATATATGTACTATTAAGAGCTAAAAAGATGTGCATCTTACATTATCACAGGTATAAATATCATGTTCCGTTCCTTGAAACAAATGGCATTGTAAGAATCCAAGACAATCGTATTGGGCCTCTATACAAACATGTTTTTCCCCCAAAACTTGCTCCGTGCTCAGTTTTGTTGGAATACCTCGAAGGGTAATTAAGTTTTATCATCGTTTTTTTAATATAATATATACTCGGTTAAAACTAACATAACTTTGTTGTTTTCTACTTTTAGAGCCTCTTTTTCCTACTCATCGAGGGCCAGTCAAGATGGATAGCAAAGGTGTTGTCAAGGAAGGTATCGTTGCCATCAGCATATGAAATGTTGAGTGAAGTAGAACAATATTATCGAGAAATGGAAGAAAAAGGAATTCCTGAACGCCGCACTCATTCTATTGACTTTAAGGTCTTTTTAAAACTACTTTGACGCAATCTTATTTTTGAATTTAATAATATATAATCACATATGACCACCGTGTTGTCTTCTACTGATCACAGATTGAGTACACAGAATGGTTATATGGCCAGACCGGAATGGCCGTGGATAAGAAGATACAAGAGATGTGTGAGTACATGTTCCAATGTTTAATGACGGACTTATATGGGCATAAGGATGCATTCTCAAAGAAATACGGGATTATTTGATATGATTACGAGAATCTCTTAATTTAGTCTTTTATCACAATTCACAAGTTATCAGCTTCCTCCCTAAGACCCTTCGACCAAAACAATATTAATAGTGCTTAACTGCTTTTAGAATTTATTTATTTTTATATATAGCGATGCATAAGTTAATGAACTTAGGATGTGTTGATTGACACATGATCATGCTGTATATATAGACAGATGTGAAATTTGCTGTATTATCGATCGGGGTTTGTCAAATTAAGTTGGTATTGTTCTTGTATTGTGTAGTATCTACGGGGTATGTTTTATTGTAGATTGCATGTATTTTTATTTTTTTATGTGCATCTTTAGAAGAAAAATGCATTAAGAGAATTGAAACACAAAACTGATCGATACACTTTTAGAAAACTGATTAGCGTACCTTGTAAAACTGCTAGAACCAAATGATCCCTACACAACAATTTTTAGCCATAGATAACTGATGACATACCCTCCAGCGGCACGCAGACCCTGACATAGTAACGTTGTGATACGAAGGACCGTTCGTTACGAAGGCTTCTGCAGATAGATAAAAAAGGATAAGAATTGCTCCCCTAAAAGATTGGGATTTCCCCTTATCATTTCCAAAACTGATAATTACGGAAATTAGGTCCCTGGCAGGGCTATCAAGGACCTTCGGGCCAGGGCTATCAAGGACCTTCGGGCCAGGGCTATCAAGGACCTTCGGGCCAGGGCTATCAAGGACCTTCGGGCCAGGGCTATCAAGGACCTTCGGGCCAGGGCTATCAAGGACCTTCGGGCCAGGGCTATCAAGGACCTTCGGGCCAGGGCTATCAAGGACCTTCGGGCCAGGGCTATCAAGGACCTTCGGGCCAGGGCTATCAAGGACCTTCGGGCCAGGGCTATCAAGGACCTTCGGGCCAGGGCTATCAAGGACCTTCGGGCCAGGGCTATCAAGGACCTTCGGGCCAGGGCTATCAAGGACCTTCGGGCCAGGGCTATCAAGGACCTTCGGGCCAGGGCTATCAAGGACCTTCGGGCCAGGGCTATCAAGGACCTTCGGGCCAGGGCTATCAAGGACCTTCGGGCCAGGGCTATCAAGGACCTTCGGGCCAGGGCTATCAAGGACCTTCGGGCCAGGGCTATCAAGGACCTTCGGGCCAGGGCTATCAAGGACCTTCGGGCCAGGGCTATCAAGGACCTTCGGGCCAGGGCTATCAAGGACCTTCGGGCCAGGGCTATCAAGGACCTTCGGGCCAGGGCTATCAAGGACCTTCGGGCCAGGGCTATCAAGGACCTTCGGGCCAGGGCTATCAAGGACCTTCGGGCCAGGGCTATCAAGGACCTTCGGGCCAGGGCTATCAAGGACCTTCGGGCCAGGGCTATCAAGGACCTTCGGGCCAGGGCTATCAAGGACCTTCGGGCCAGGGCTATCAAGGACCTTCGGGCCAGGGCTATCAAGGACCTTCGGGCCAGGGCTATCAAGGACCTTCGGGCCAGGGCTATCAAGGACCTTCGGGCCAGGGCTATCAAGGACCTTCGGGCCAGGGCTATCAAGGACCTTCGGGCCAGGGCTATCAAGGACCTTCGGGCCAGGGCTATCAAGGACCTTCGGGCCAGGGCTATCAAGGACCTTCGGGCCAGGGCTATCAAGGACCTTCGGGCCAGGGCTATCAAGGACCTTCGGGCCAGGGCTATCAAGGACCTTCGGGCCAGGGCTATCAAGGACCTTCGGGCCAGGGCTATCAAGGACCTTCGGGCCAGGGCTATCAAGGACCTTCGGGCCAGGGCTATCAAGGACCTTCGGGCCAGGGCTATCAAGGACCTTCGGGCCAGGGCTATCAAGGACCTTCGGGCCAGGGCTATCAAGGACCTTCGGGCCAGGGCTATCAAGGACCTTCGGGCCAGGGCTATCAAGGACCTTCGGGCCAGGGCTATCAAGGACCTTCGGGCCAGGGCTATCAAGGACCTTCGGGCCAGGGCTATCAAGGACCTTCGGGCCAGGGCTATCAAGGACCTTCGGGCCAGGGCTATCAAGGACCTTCGGGCCAGGGCTATCAAGGACCTTCGGGCCAGGGCTATCAAGGACCTTCGGGCCAGGGCTATCAAGGACCTTCGGGCCAGGGCTATCAAGGACCTTCGGGCCAGGGCTATCAAGGACCTTCGGGCCAGGGCTATCAAGGACCTTCGGGCCAGGGCTATCAAGGACCTTCGGGCCAGGGCTATCAAGGACCTTCGGGCCAGGGCTATCAAGGACCTTCGGGCCAGGGCTATCAAGGACCTTCGGGCCAGGGCTATCAAGGACCTTCGGGCCAGGGCTATCAAGGACCTTCGGGCCAGGGCTATCAAGGACCTTCGGGCCAGGGCTATCAAGGACCTTCGGGCCAGGGCTATCAAGGACCTTCGGGCCAGGGCTATCAAGGACCTTCGGGCCAGGGCTATCAAGGACCTTCGGGCCAGGGCTATCAAGGACCTTCGGGCCAGGGCTATCAAGGACCTTCGGGCCAGGGCTATCAAGGACCTTCGGGCCAGGGCTATCAAGGACCTTCGGGCCAGGGCTATCAAGGACCTTCGGGCCAGGGCTATCAAGGACCTTCGGGCCAGGGCTATCAAGGACCTTCGGGCCAGGGCTATCAAGGACCTTCGGGCCAGGGCTATCAAGGACCTTCGGGCCAGGGCTATCAAGGACCTTCGGGCCAGGGCTATCAAGGACCTTCGGGCCAGGGCTATCAAGGACCTTCGGGCCAGGGCTATCAAGGACCTTCGGGCCAGGGCTATCAAGGACCTTCGGGCCAGGGCTATCAAGGACCTTCGGGCCAGGGCTATCAAGGACCTTCGGGCCAGGGCTATCAAGGACCTTCGGGCCAGGGCTATCAAGGACCTTCGGGCCAGGGCTATCAAGGACCTTCGGGCCAGGGCTATCAAGGACCTTCGGGCCAGGGCTATCAAGGACCTTCGGGCCAGGGCTATCAAGGACCTTCGGGCCAGGGCTATCAAGGACCTTCGGGCCAGGGCTATCAAGGACCTTCGGGCCAGGGCTATCAAGGACCTTCGGGCCAGGGCTATCAAGGACCTTCGGGCCAGGGCTATCAAGGACCTTCGGGCCAGGGCTATCAAGGACCTTCGGGCCAGGGCTATCAAGGACCTTCGGGCCAGGGCTATCAAGGACCTTCGGGCCAGGGCTATCAAGGACCTTCGGGCCAGGGCTATCAAGGACCTTCGGGCCAGGGCTATCAAGGACCTTCGGGCCAGGGCTATCAAGGACCTTCGGGCCAGGGCTATCAAGGACCTTCGGGCCAGGGCTATCAAGGACCTTCGGGCCAGGGCTATCAAGGACCTTCGGGCCAGGGCTATCAAGGACCTTCGGGCCAGGGCTATCAAGGACCTTCGGGCCAGGGCTATCAAGGACCTTCGGGCCAGGGCTATCAAGGACCTTCGGGCCAGGGCTATCAAGGACCTTCGGGCCAGGGCTATCAAGGACCTTCGGGCCAGGGCTATCAAGGACCTTCGGGCCAGGGCTATCAAGGACCTTCGGGCCAGGGCTATCAAGGACCTTCGGGCCAGGGCTATCAAGGACCTTCGGGCCAGGGCTATCAAGGACCTTCGGGCCAGGGCTATCAAGGACCTTCGGGCCAGGGCTATCAAGGACCTTCGGGCCAGGGCTATCAAGGACCTTCGGGCCAGGGCTATCAAGGACCTTCGGGCCAGGGCTATCAAGGACCTTCGGGCCAGGGCTATCAAGGACCTTCGGGCCAGGGCTATCAAGGACCTTCGGGCCAGGGCTATCAAGGACCTTCGGGCCAGGGCTATCAAGGACCTTCGGGCCAGGGCTATCAAGGACCTTCGGGCCAGGGCTATCAAGGACCTTCGGGCCAGGGCTATCAAGGACCTTCGGGCCAGGGCTATCAAGGACCTTCGGGCCAGGGCTATCAAGGACCTTCGGGCCAGGGCTATCAAGGACCTTCGGGCCAGGGCTATCAAGGACCTTCGGGCCAGGGCTATCAAGGACCTTCGGGCCAGGGCTATCAAGGACCTTCGGGCCAGGGCTATCAAGGACCTTCGGGCCAGGGCTATCAAGGACCTTCGGGCCAGGGCTATCAAGGACCTTCGGGCCAGGGCTATCAAGGACCTTCGGGCCAGGGCTATCAAGGACCTTCGGGCCAGGGCTATCAAGGACCTTCGGGCCTACTTGTTCTCCAAGAATACTTCCCCCTATAAAAGGAGGATCGTAAGACCCTCAAAAGGGCATTCAAATTCAACTAAATAGACGATCACACGTAGATCGCATAAGAACTCAATTGGCGTAAAGAGATCAACTCTACCTTTTGGGAATCGCCAACACACAACCAAAATCACCCCCTACCTCACATTGTTCTAACCTCGGTTCGGTGCACAAACATTTGACGCCATCCGTGGGACCCCATATTCAGATCCCATAACCACTCTAAAAACCTGTTTTTTGTATCGAATTAGAAAAAATGGCCGACGTTCCACCAGGATTCGGGCAAAGCTCCCAGCAGATGACCGGGAACGAGCCCAGTGGAAACTCTCCACCCAGATCTGGGCCAGCGACTGAAGCGCCGACCAGTGGCGATCAACAAACGAATCGTCGAACTGGTGAAGACACTGAGCGCCCAGCCCAGACACCGGGGGGACAAGGTGGGTTCACTCGGGGATCCCCATCCAGGACCCCGCAATTATTTGATCCAGACTATATTATTCGAAACTATGGTCACATCCAGCACACCATAAGGCATCTCCGAAGGGTCGGAGCACTTGATGGCATCACCAGGGTATTAAACTTTGATGATGAAACGGATGATGACTATGATGCGGAGACACCCCCAAGGGGACTCCGGCGATACCCGCGGATCCCAAGATCCAGGGTTAGAAGCGATTATGGCTTCGGACTGAATAGTGAAGGCCTCCGGCCCCGAACACCACCGCATCAGACGCAACCGGAAGATACCGAAGCCTCAAGGCCAGAGAACGCCGCCTCTGGAGCGGGTGCTCAGGCTAATGTTCCCCCAGGATCCGTAGGACCTAGGGGTCAGCAGTACAACACACCCCAGGCAGGATCTGTCCCCGGACGAGGTACCCAGTATGCTGATAATGCCACTCCGGCGCACAGTACTCCCGCCGGCTACAATGTTTCGTCCGGGGGCTATCAAGGACCTTCGGGCCAGAACTATCAAGGACCTTCGGGCCAGGGCTATCAAGGACCTTCGGGCCAGGGCTATCAAGGACCTTCGGGCCAGGGCTATCAAGGACCTTCGGGCCAGAGCTATCAAGGACCTTCGGGCCAGAGCTATCAAGGACCTTCAAGCCAGAACTATCACGGACCTTCAGGTCAAGGCTACCAAGGACCTACGGGTCAAAGCTACGGAAACATGTATGGGTCCGGAACACAGCAATACTCCTCCCAGCAATATGGTGCTCAACCTGCGGGAGGAATATACGACACCCAACCAGGAGGGCAAACGTAGCCTCATCAGTATCATGCTTCACAATACACCGCGTCAACTCAGGGGGTCCCGTCGGGTACCGGAGGACCGCAGTATGCCACACTAATCCCTGGGTCCACACCCATTCCAGGAGCGTATGGCCCTCAGAACTGGGGGACTCCAGTATACCAAAACGCGCTGGAATTGAAAATCGTCAAGGGAAGAGTCGAGAGTTCACCGTTCGTCGCCTGGATACAGAACTATCCTCTCCCGAAGGACCTGAAATATCCCTCTTACTTAGGGACATACAAGGGAAAGAGCGACCCAGACGACTTCTTGGAAGCATTTGAAGGAGCAGCGGAAATGAAGGTATGGAATGTACCAGGTTGCGTGCCGAATGTTCAGATATGCACTCGAAGGAGACGCCAGGGAATGGCTAAAGAGTGTAGCGAAAGGATCCATCACAAGTTTCGATGACCTCAAAGAAAAGTTTAGAGCCCGTTTCAGCCAGCAAAAGAAACACAAGAAGATCCACGTGGCGGCCCATGGAATAAAACAAAGGGACACGGAGGGTTGCAGGGCATTTATTGACCGATTCACCACCGAAACAGAGGATATCATGGACCTTCCTGAGTCACAAAGGATATCCAGATTGTTACATGGCCTCCGAGCAGAGGGCTAGTTGAATTCCTATACAGAGACCTTCCGAAGACATATGAAGCAGTTCAGAAGAGAGCTCATGTATACCTAGATGCTAGGGACACCGCCTCAAAGGGACACGGAGGGTTGCAGGGCATTTATTGACCGATTCACCACCGAAACAGAGGATATCATGGACCTTCCTGAGTCACAAAGGATATCCAGATTGTTACATGGCCTCCGGAGCAGAGGGCTAGTTGAATTCCTATACAGAGACCTTCCGAAGACATATGAAGCAGTTCAGAAGAGAGCTCATGTATACCTAGATGCTAGGGACACCGCCACAAAGGGAGACACCAGTCCCCCACGAGAGAAGGAGGCCCAGGTAAGTAGAAAAGGAAAATGGAGCAACGAAAAAGAAAAAACAAGATATAGCCCGTATCTCAAAGATGACAAAGGGTACCTCAAAATTAACCTCTCGGAGCTACACAAAAGCCCAAAAGAAATACTGCTCACCGAAAGTATCGCAAAGACTTTCCCCACTCCACCCAGGTTGAGCGGTAAAAATAGGAAAGATCCAGAGAAGTACTGTGAGTTCCATAGAGATCATGGCCATGATACGAATGCGTGTTGGCAACTCCGAAAAGCAATATAAGAAGCGATTAACGAAGGGAAGCTGTCACATTTGGTGAAAAACATCAGACAGCAACAGAGTGCTAAAAAGGAGGATGACATGGATGAGAAGAAAAAAGGCCCCGAGAGAACTATTTATACCATCATAAAAAGCAAACCGGGGATAGGACGTTCGCTCCCGAAGACCTACAAGGGAGATATGACGAGGATTACATTTCCCTCAACCTATAAGGCCTTCAGAGACCCCTTGGTGATTTCGGCACTCTTGGAAATATCAAAAGTCAAGAAAATTGTTATAGATACGGGAAGCGAATGCAACGTCCTATACGAAAAGGCATTCTGGATGTTACATCCTGTGTCACGAATGAACTTCAGGAAGACAGAAGCTTCGGTACAAGGGTACTCTGGGGATACTGCTACACCAATGGGAAAATTGTCGGTAAAAATGATAATTGGAAGAGGACGTTGGGAGCGGAAAGAGAAGGTTACTTTCTTAGTGGTCAGCGGAACATCACCCTTCCAAGCAATCCTAGGGAGACCTGGAATCCAGAAGTTTGAAATGATTCCGTCTGTAATACATGGCATGATCAAGTACGAATCTAACGGAGGAGTAGGGACCTTGGTGACAAAGGCAAAGAAGCTATCTGAAGAAGGCCAGGACGGCCCCCATTGGCTCTCATGGAGCGAAGGACCCTACTGCGGGCGCTTAGATGGATGATGATCCGTCCAAAAGCAAGCCCCATTCACAAGATCTATTAGTCTTTTATTATTTAAAGCCTAGAGGATATGGTATGTAACCTCACTTATATTACTAAATAAAGGCTTCTTATTTCTTTCAATTAATTATCTATAAAAAAAAGAAAGAAGAGAAAGACGCAAATATGCACAAAATAAACAAAATGCTATATGCATTAAAATAAAGACTCCCATATACTCAAACTCTGGAGGTTAAAAGGACCTATAGTCCAAACAAGACAACTAAAAGCAGTCATAACTGCTCCAAAAGACAGCTCTTAAGCTGCAAAAGCAATTGCTAAAATTGCATATCACTTACAAAGCAGCAAAATAAGACTGCAACTACGAGACAGCTCCCAAGCTGCAATTAAAAAGATAGCTCTTAAGCTGCAAAATATTAAAACACAAATGCTAAATTGCATATATTATTCACAAAGCAGCTTACCAAGTTGCAATTATAAAAAGTTACCAAACTACAGTTAGCAAACTGCAGTTCAAAATACCACAGACAGCTATAAGCTGCAAACATAAAAGTAAATTGTTCAAAACACATCATAGGCTGTTACCAAAAGATAAATTGTTTAAAAGTGGCACAAACGCCATATCAGAGGCACGCAGGCCATGAGAATGTCACTGAAGGTTGGCGACATCTTCAGGTTGGATTACATCAGGAACAATCTGGAGCAGGTCATCAACGACAGCATTGGGATCAGCCACAACTTTGTCCAGGTAAGGAAAGACTGCTTCTCTCCACTTCTGGTCGGCAATTTCAAGGTCATGGGAGGCATTTGCAATAAAATTTGCCCGGCATTGCAAATCACACTTGCCCTCTGCAGAAAATTCCTCCAAAACAGTAGATATTTCTTCTGCCCTTTCAGCTGTAGCTACATCCCCCAATAGCTGCCCCAACTTCATCACTGTATAGCAAGGACCTGCTCACATGAGGACTGTTAGGTCCAGATTTACTGGACTCGCTCCAGACTCGACTACTGGAGCTTACTGAAGATCTGTCCAGAAACTGACCTACTCCAGACTTGGAATCTGGAGTCCCTCCGAAGATTTGTCCAGAAATAATGGAAGACCAGTGAGTAAATACTTGTATAGGAAATCTGGAGTATTCTCCAGATTAGCTCACTGGACTTCACCCCAGTCCAGATCTACTCTACTGAAGACGTTCTCACTGAAGTCAAAGACTGAAGTCAGAATAAAGAAGACTGACAAATGGCGGAGTCCACTGGAAGTCTTACCAGATCTGTACAAGCCTGATGATAGCTATAAGATGAAATACAAAAAGCTTAAGGCTCAGATTGCTCTCTTGTCTAAACAGATGGAAGACAATAATAAATGCATGATAGCAACCACTGAAGAAGCATGGGTTCCCTCTGATGATTCATCAGTCGATGAAGAAGAGGAAAGAGATTGTTGTTTTATGGCTTTGGCAGATCAAGAGCATCTGGTGAAGGATGATGTCACATCTGGTCGTTGGGTCGACATTGTTATTAAAAAGGTTAGTGAGTATGATCTTGAAACTAATCCTGAACTTAAATTGGACATCGCTGAAGCTCTAAATTCTGATTTAATTTTTGTGGAAACTGTTAGATTTGACAGTCTAAATGGTCTAGAAACAGATTCCTCTGAAATGGCTGCTTTAAAATCAAAATTAAAAGAACTTCAAGATATTGAACTGGCATTTCAAGCCCAGGTTCTGGTAACTGAACAATTGATCCAAGAAAAACAAGATCTTGAGATCATTTTAGAAAAAGAAAAACTGGTGATTAAATCATGGCTTGAAACCATAAAAGCCATATGATGCTGGAGTAAATCAATTTCCTACTCAAAAATGTGCATATTTAGATGGAAATACTCATGTAGCATCATTAATACCAGTAATCGATCGATTACCAGAGGGATTCAGGCCCACCACTGTTTATGATGAGCCTGTAACTCCCAAGGCCAATACTTCCCCAGTTCTTTGCCCAGAGGTTAAGACTGGAGCTGTCCAGATGACTGCTCCAGTTAAAAAGGTTAAGCAGAATAGACCTTTGCCTCAGAACAATCCCCTACCTAAGCCAACAACTGGAAAGGCTCAGGTATCATCTGATGAAAATGTTTTGTCCAGGTTAGAGAGCCAGATTCAAACACTGACTCGTCAATTTCAAAGTTTTAATGCAAGATTAAACTTTATTGAGGGTACTTCATCTGGCCCTAGACAAAATACTAAACCTTTTGCAAAGAAAGACAAATTTATTTCTCCAGTTGAGAAAAAGAAAAAGGTTTCTAAACTATCAACTCCAGTAGTGTTTTCAACAAAAACTACTGTTGAAGAAAGTGAACTCAACCAGATACCCCCAGGATCCATAAGGGAGGATCCAGTGAACCCATCAGTAGATGGGTTCCCAAATCTAACTGATATATCTGGTGGACGTGCAGGGCGATCGAAAGAAGTATATCTGGTATCTTGACAGTGCAGCTGGCAGGACTATGACCGGATGTAAGACCCTACTGGAGGAATTCACCATTTCTGATGGACCCTCCATCACTTTTGAAAATGATGGTTGTGGAAAGACTGAGGGATATGGTATTCTGAACAATGGACAAGTCAAGTTTACACGTGTTGCATTTGTGAATGGTTTGAAATATAACTTGATCAGTGTAAGCCAACTGTGTGATGATGGCTATCAAGTCTTCCTAGCTGAATCTGGTCTTCCTACCAGTTTCTGGGCTGAAGCAATTGCAACTGCTTGCCACACCCAGAATCGATCAGTGTACGTGAAGCGACACAAGAAGACTTCCTATGAAATATTGAGAAATAGAAAACCAAATATTGGTTATTTTCACGTTTTTGGATGTCCAGTTTACATCCTAAACGACTCCAGTCAGTTAGGCAAATTTGATGCCAAAGCTGATGAAGGATATTTCGTAGGATATTCAGCCATTCGCAAAGCCTTCAGGGTTTATAACAAGAGACTGGAGAAAGTACAAGAATCCATACATGTTACTTTCGATGAATCAAATGCTGCAATCAACAAACCAGCCCTTGACACTCCCCCAGTAACTCCAATTGTCTTTTGTGAATCTGATCTTATCAACTACAATAAAGAAGATTCAGAAGATAAAGTTTCCAGTCATCCTGATCTGGAACCTATTCAGAAGAAGAAACAATCCAGTAGTACTCCATTCTATCCCTCTATTATTTTCAAACTACCATCTGAAATTAATATTGGTTCAGATGTACGTACTACTCCCCCAGTATCAGTGTCAGTTGAGAATAGACCAGAAATGTCTTCTTATGAAGAATTTCAAACTGAACCAGTACTCCAGGAAATGCCTTCAAATGAAGAATTTCATGATGCAAATCGTGATTTAAATGACTCAGATGAAGATACTGAAGTAATCTGGCAAGATCCTCCTCCAGAAGCAACTCCAGAGGAGACTCAACTGAATTCTTGCACTGATATTGTTGTCAGTAACAATCCTGGTCAATACTCCAGATGGACAAAAGCTCACCCTATTGATCAGATCATAGGTGACTCCAGTCGTGGAGTTCAGACCAGAAGAGCCTCCAGTGATCAATGCTTATATGTCAGTTTCTTATCACTGAATGAACCAAAGAAGATTGACGAGGCTATGGAAGATCCAAGCTGGGTGACTGCTATGTAAGAAGAGCTTCACCAGTTTGAAAGGAACAAGGTCTGGTATCTGGTTCCTTTTCCAGTTGGCAAGAAAGAACCAATTGGAACAAGATGGGTCTTCAGGAACAAGGTAGATGAAGATGGCCACGTAATCAGAAACAAGGCCAGACTGGTAGCACAAGGTTACTGCCAGTCAGATGTCGATTTTGATGAATCATTTGCTCCAGTGGCTAGACTTGAAGCAATCAGAATATTCTTAGCATTCGCTGCTCATCATCAGTTCAAGGTCTACCAGATGGATGTAAAGAGTGCTTTCTTGAATGGAAAGCTTGAAGAAGAAGTTTATGTCAGACAACCTCCAGGTTTCGTTGATGAAAAGCATCCACATTGGGTATATCATCTGGACAAAGCGCTGTATGGCCTCAGACAAGCCCCACGTGCCTGGTATGATACTCTGACTAAACATTTATTGAAAAATGGTTTTAAACGAGGTGCAATTGACAATACCTTATTTATTCTTCATGAACGAGGTAATCTGTTAATGGTACAAATTTATGTTGATGATATTATTTTTGGGTCTACTGATGAAAACATGTGCAAGAAATTTTCGAAAATAATGTCAACTGAATATGAAATGAGTTTGATGGGTGAATTAACATATTTTCTTGGACTCCAGATTAAACAAAACAAAGATGGCATCTTTATTAATCAGGAAAAATATGTTAGAGATCTTTTAAAGAAATATGATATGAACTCTTCACCATCTAAACCCACTCCAATTTCTGCACCACTGACACTGGACTCTGATCCAGATGGAAAACCAGTGAACACCACTGTCTATAGAGGCATGGTTGGTTCACTAATGTATTTAACTGCCAGTAGACCAGATATAATGTTTTCAACATGTTTATGTGCCAGATATCAGTCTAATCCAAAGGAATCTCATATGCTTGCTGTAAAGCGCATACTGAAGTACCTTAAGGGTGTCCCCAGTTTGGGTCTTTGGTATCCCAAAGGCTTAGGCATGGATCTAATGGGTTATTCAGATTCAGATCATGCAGGTTGTAAGATAGACAGGAAATCCACTACTGGTGGATGTCATTTCCTTGGTGGCAAACTGGTCAGTTGGACTAGTAAAAAGCAAACTTCAGTTTCATTGTCCACTGCTGAAGCTGAATACGTGTCTGCAGCCAGTTGTTGTGCTCAGATACTCTGGATGAAGAACCAGTTGCTTGATTATGGTATTAAGTATTCAAAGACTCCAATCTTTTGTGATAATACCAGTGCCATTGCTATCTCAAACAATCCAGTCATGCACTCCAAAACCAAGCATATTGATCTCAGGTATCACTTCATTCGTGATAATATTGTGAAAGGAAACATTGAACTCCATTTTATCCCCACTAACAAACAACTCGCTGACATTTTTACGAAACCACTGGATGTCAAAACTTTTGAATATCTTGTTGGTGAGTTGGGAATGTTAAACCCTTAAATCTGGAACCTTGGTATTGAACGCCTTGTGTACTATCAAGGATCTTTGGTTTAAAGATTTTTAAATTTATGAATGCTTAGATATCGAACGCCATTGTGTACTATCCTTGCATTAATAGATTTCTGGATCAACATTCCAGGGGGAAGACTTTGAAAGATATATTTTTGTTCTTAAAAAATGTTTAAAGTTCAGGGGGAATTTATTAATTTATTTTCTCACTGGACAAAATTTTCTTACTGGACATTTTGTCCAGAAAATATTACTGGTGCTTTGTAAATGTGTCCCTCTCACTGGTAATTGGACAGGTTGAAGTGCGTGTTTGAGGTGACTTTGTCTCCTTGTAAATATGTCCCTCTCATTTGTCTGTATTAGTTGACGTGCATGTTTGAAGTTACCAGTCTTTCAAAATGGTTTTCACTGGTACTTTACTGGAGTGTCCCTCCAGTGTACCATAAGTACATGCTTCACTGGACTAATCCACCAGTGATACTGGAGTGTCTAGTCAACCTCCAGATGGACTGAATTGAGTCACAATTTTTTTTTAAATACTTGGTCATTGTGCGTGCCACGTAAGCAAACTTTTTCAAAGATATTTATCTTATAAATCCTACGTGGCATGTAATTTTTCAAACGAAATGATGGTATTTTTTACCTTGGGAAGACAAAAAGAACAAGTTGTTAGTTTTTGTGGGCGGTGAACCATCACACATTAATGTGTGATGTGATGTACTTAATGCGGATCTCAAAACCCGATCAAAATTATATTTGATAATTTCAAATTAACCCGTTTGAGTTCCACATTATCTCTCCTTTATATACCCATTTTCACTTTCACTTTACATTTACTTCGAACATTTACTCCCAAATCTTAAAATTTCCTTCATTCAATTCTTCATTCCTTCATTCTTTTCCAATCATTAAAACTCTCATATTAACTGCAAATTCATTAATTTCTTCATCATAAACCCTAAATTTATTCAATTTCATCTTCATCTTTCAATCATAAATGGCACCCAAAAACCTTTTATCTGCCGAATATGCTCCGGTTGATAATGTTGCTAAGCCCAGACACATTACTCTTGAGGCCAAAGCTATTCGAATCAATATGAATAACTGGATGGCCAAACTTTCCAGTTCTCATCCTGCTCAATCTATCATTGGGAGATTGAATACTTTCTTTCTCTCATGCCCTCTGTATGGTGCATTAACCCTAAATCTAGGGAATGTCTCATTATCTATGTTGTCTATTTTTTTGACATCCTCAGCATTCATATCCTCACCTTCCAACCAGGAGAGAATCTCCTGGTCATGAGCATCTGCAATAGATGAATGATACATAATATTTTGTGAAAAAGAAAAACATCAAGAATATATGAAAAGAGAAAGAAATTGAACCTGTCTTCGGGGCAGAAGGTTTGCGGAACTCAGCAGCTTTAGAATCATCACCAACTTTTCTTCTCTTCACAACACGGCCTGCAACAGATTGAGGGATGTTAGAACCAGGGACCTCCTTCTTTTTTCTCCCTCTACTAGCAGCAGAGGCTCCAATAACTTCAACTTCAGATGTATCCACATTTAGCACAGGAGGATTAACAGCACTTGACACCTCTGGATTTTCGTTCTGAACACTAGAAGAACCAGCATCAGCAACAAGGCTCCCCTGCCCCTCAATACGAGGTACTTCAGTCACCTCCTTCACACCCTTCTTAACAAATTTCCTGAAAGTCATATCTTCAAAGGCAAATATCAACAACAAAGTCGATACAAAGGCGAAAATACAACAGTTAAAATATACAGCTAGTTCTTACCATCAATGTCTACACCACCAGGCAAGACACTTATCACTCTTGCTTTATACAACACAACATCAGGGTACAAGACAACCTTAATGGGATTAGACCGAATCTCCCGACACAAATCACCAATAACATATTCAGGAAAGGGATTCTCGTACTTCTTATGAATACACAATAACTTCCTATTGGTTACTGACTCATAACCATCAGGGATCGAGAGAAGATTTCATAAAAACAAAGTCGCTCTTCCATTCACGGATATCCAGACCACCCCTTCTAAAGCACCCAGCTTTTGAACGGTTACCCACTGTAACCCAATCACCAGAAGGACAGGTTTGAAGAAAATACCGAAACAGATCTAACGACGGTTCACCGCCATATGCCCTACACATAACCTCGAAGGCAACTATTCTTGATAAACCAAGTGGTGTGACAGTGGAAATATGGACATCAAAATAATCAAGGACGCTAAGCATAAAAGATGAAAAAGGGTATCTAACATTACCCTCAGTCATGGATTTGATATAAAAACCGACATACCCATCCGGGGGAGTCAGAACAGTGTCACCGTCGGAAGGGATTTCAAATGACGATATTTTTCCAGGAAAATACTTATCTACAAACTTATTTAACTTCGACCAAATAACGGTCGATTCGGTAGTTTCAATGCCTCCCTTCGACATCAGAAATCACAAATCGAAAGACAAAATAGTAGAAACAGGAAAGAAATCGCGTACCTAATGGTATGATCGGAGGATATGAGGAGCAGAAACCCTAAGAAGAAAAGGGGATTATTTTTGGAGAGATATAATAAAAAGAAAAAAGACGGAAAAAGGATTTATATACCCGGCTGCATGAAGATCACACCCGTCCATAAGTCGCCTAGAGATACGCGCCCATCTACCACCCTTAATCACCTTTCAAATCAATTTAATTAAGGCGGTTTAGAGAATTTACAAGAAATACCCCTGGAGATTATAGAGAAGCCAGTAATAGTCCAACGTAATGCTTGTTTAGCAAAAATCATCACCTTGGACTGGGGGGCTTGATGACATACCCCTCCAGCGGCACGCAGACCCTGACATAGTAACGTTGTGATACGAAGGACCGTTCGTTACGAAGGCTTCTGCAGATAGATAAAAAAGGATAAGAATTGCTCCCCTAAAAGATCGGGATTTCCCCTTATCATTTCCAAAACTGATAATTACGGAAATTAGGTCCCTGGCCTAAAACTTAGGAAACCCTAGGCGGCCTACTTGTTCTCCAAGAATACTTCCCCCTATAAAAGGAGGATCGTAAGACCCTCAAAAGGGCATTCAATTTCAACTAAATAGACGATCACACGTAGATCGCATAAGAACTCAATTGGCGTAAAGAGATCAACTCTACCTTTTGGGAATCGCCAACACACAACCAAAATCACTCCCTACCTCACATTGTTCTAACCTCGGTTCGCTGCACAAACAATAACACTGTATGTATTATACAGTTATATAGTACAATCATATAATGCATATATTGTTATGTATGTCAAAAAAATGTTGTGTAAGAATCATGTCCAATAAAAAAGTCGCCGTCAACACTCAACTGTCATCAGAGTCAGCCACATGCTGCATTACGAAATGACCATTTAAAAAGAATTTAGAGTTAATTACAGAAATCGTCCCTGTCGTGGACTTCTACTTGCAGCTTTCGTCCCTAAGTTTAATAAATTACAGTTTTAGTCCAAAAAACTTTGCTCCGTCAACACTTTTGGTCCTGGGTAGTAACGTCAGTTCAAAAACCCATCACGTGTCAGCCACGTGATGGGTATTTTCGTCATTTTCTTTGCTACAACCATTCCCAGATTTATCTATCTATCATCATCACCAAAATCCATAATCTATACTGTAAATAAAAATAACGATAAGATCCATACATTATTTTTCTTGTAAACATGAAAACTTATTTTCTATCTATTTCTAAGATATAGAAAAGATACATGAAGAAATAGACAATAAAAGGGAAAATATGTCTTAAAGTTCATAAAGACATTTCAATATTTTGTTTCCCGAAAGCCATCATCTTCATCAGTACATATATGTATGGATGCCTTCAAAACATACTATGATTTTAGCAGTCATGTCTGTTTGTTCTTCTTTGTTTCAATTATTAACTAATCTGAGGCTATGATGATTAGGATTTCGAATGGTGGTTAGTGGATGGTGGTGGTCTGGTGCTAACATGATAGGTAGCGGATCTTGATGGTGTAAGTTGTGACCGGATCTGCGCTATCATTTTCTTCATCATCATCACTGTGTGTGTATATATATATATATACATGGCTTAAGGTTTTGTGTATAATTTTGATATTAAGATCCTGGCTCTGATACCATGAAGAATTTCTAAACAGAAATAACATAGATCTATGATTCTCAAATCACGCATAATCTAATCTCAATTAGATTAAGAAACTCACAAAGATTACTCCCGCTATTCGATCGTAATCCACTCAACTTATTGTTGAATGTTCTATTACAATTTTAGAATAATAAAACTACTTATTATTACAGATTTTCTGAACAAACCATAAAACTGAAAATAGAGAGAATATAAGAGAGGTTCAATTTCTTCAATTATTCGACTCTGGTATTTAGGGTATGTAGTAGTATATATACCCTAACTTCTTTTGAGCTTTGGCAGCCTAAGTCCCTCAACATATAACCGACTTAACTTGAACCCCTTCTTCTTTATCTTCTTCCTTTTGACACAAGCAGCCCTTAAACTCTTCTTTCTTACACTACTAGTCCTGCAAATAACCTCATCCAATAATAAGAACATAAAATAAGATTATAAATTTAACACCCTCCCTTAATCTTATTCCCTTTTAAAAATATCAACCAACTTCATTTTTCCACAAAGATTATAATGAGAAGATGTATCCAATCCTTTAGTGAAGATGTCTGCAATTTGTTCTGCAGAATCTATTTTGACTGTCTTAATCACCCCAGCCAAAATTTTTTCTCTTACAAAATGTAAGTCAATTTCAAGATGTTTTGTTCTTTCATGAAATACAGGATTGGCAGCTATCTTAATAGCTGATTTATTGTCACAAAACATGTTAACAGGAAGAATAGAGATAATGCCTAAATCCTGCAAAATTTTAACAATCCAAATGATTTCACAAGTAACCTCTGCCATTGCTCTATATTCAGATTCTGTTGATGATTTAGATATAGTGTTCTGTTTTTTACTTCTCCAGGAAACAAGAGACCCACAAAAAAATACACAAAAACCAGTGACTGATCTTCTATTAGTAATGCATTTGGCCCAATCTGCATCAACAAAAGCTTCAAGAGAGAGAGAATTGGTTTTAGAAATAAGAATTCCTTTACCTGGAGCATTCTTTAGATACCTAAGTACTCTTAAAGCAATAGCAAGATGAGACTTGAGAGGCTTGTGCATAAATTGACTCAAGCAGTGTATAGTATAAGATATATCAGGTCTAGTGTGAGTCAAATATATCAATCTGCCAATTAGCCTCTGGTATTCAGTTATGTTCACCAGAACAGGATCATGCTCAGTTGCAATAGAAGAAATGCACACATTAGGATCCAAAGGAACCTTGACAGGTTTACTAGCAAGAAGACCAAAGTCAGTCAGATATCAAGACAATATTTTCTCTGATTTAAACACAAGCCATTATCAGTCTCAAGCACTTCAATACCCAAAAAATACTTAAGTTTACCAAGATCCTTAATCTGAAATTTGCCTTGCAAATAAGTTTTGAATTTACTAATCTCAAAATCATTGTTACCAGTGATGATTATATCATCCACATACACAAGTAAAGCAATAAATACATCTTTATCAGTTTTAGTAAACAAAGAATAGTCACTTTTGCTTTGTATAAAGCCATGTTCACAAAGTGCAGTAGTAAGCTTGGCATTCCATTGCCTAGGAGCTTGTTTAAGACCATATAAAGATTTATTCAATTTGCATACTCTTTTATCATCTTTGTCAAAGAAACCTTCAGGAAGATCCATATAAACAGTTTCATCTAAATCACCATATAAAAAAGCATTGTTTATATCAAGTTGATATAGAACCCAATCCTTCTGAACAGCTAAAGAAATAAGACATCTAACAGTTACAATTTTCACAACAGGTGAAAAAGTCTCTTCAAAATCAATGCCAGCCCTTTGACTATAACCTTTTGCTACTAACCTAGCCTTATATCTTTCAATTTCACCATTAGATTTATACTTAATCTTATAAATCCATTTACAGCCTATAGGTTTTCTATCAGAAGGTAATTCAGTAAGTTCCCAAGTATTATTCCTATACAATGCTTCCATTTCACTACTCATAGCATCAATCCAATGTTTATCTTTACAAGCATGCATATAAGACTGAGGTTCAATGCTCTTGTTTAATTCAGACACAAAACAGAAACAATCAGTTTTTAGACAAGTATAGTTAACATATTTCTCAAGGCCATATTTAACTTTGCTATTAACAACATAGTCATTATACTTGATAGGCATAACAGAAGTTCTATCAGATTTTCTTAAATTCAAATCATTGTGAACAGTTTGAGCAGGAGCATTATCATCTTGATTATCTAAAACAATGTCATTATTAATAAAACCTGGAACATTGTCATTTTGGTTTTCAACCAGATTACCACCAACATTATTATTGACTTCCATGTCAATATTACCCTCAGTATTATCATTATTATCATCAAGTGTTGCTGTAGTGTCACTCCCACTAGTAGAATTCATATGAAGACTGCCAGAGTGAGAAGAACTACTGCCATCACTATGCAGGCTCCTATCTCTCTCTTCATCATTGGGTATGTTAGGGTAATCATAGTTGTCAAAAAAGTTTAATTGGTTTATGTCAGTGTTTAAAGAATCAGAGTTTTGAACAAAAGATTTAGAAATTTGTTTTAAAGGAAACTCATTTTCAAAAAACTTGACATCTCTAGAAAAAAATATATTATTATTTTCAATACAAAGAAGCTTATATCCCTTTTTTACATTAGAGTACCCTAACAAGACACATTTTAAAGATCTATGAGAAAATTTATCATTATTATTTAAAATTTTTGAAAAACATAAGCAACCAAAAGCTCTTAAATGAGAGAGATTAGGAGAAAAGCCATATATCATTTCAAAAGGAGATTTTCCATCAAGCACAGAGGAAGGTAATCTGTTGATCAAATAGGTAGCAGTTAATATGCATTCAGTCCACAAATTAAGAGGTATTCCCCCTTGAAATAATAAAGACCTAGCAACATTCAATAAATGTCTGTGCTTTCTTTCTACAATACCATTTTGCTGTGGTGAATAAACTGAAGTAGTTTGGTGTATAATTCCATTTGTTTCAACAAATTTAGTAAAAACATTGTTAATAAACTCAGTACCATTGTCTGTCCTAAAAACTTTAACAGTTTTACCAAACTGATTCTTTAGAAGATTATAAAATACTTCAACATTTTCTAAAACTTCTGACTTAGTTTTCATGAGATAAACCCAAACTGCTCTGGAATAATCATCCACAATGGTCAAGAAATATCTATATCCCCCCCTGCTTGTGATTCTATAAGGACCCCAAACATCTAAATGAACAAGTTGACCTATTTCAATAGACTTATGATCACTTAGAGGAAAAGGATCTCTAACTTGTTTGGCTTTATGACAAATATCACAAGCATGATCAGAACCTTTTTTATATTGAAGAACAGAATGTAACTTTTGAAGAACAATATCAGCAGGGTGTCCTAACCTATTATGCCAAACAATTTTAGACACATTGCAAGAAAGCACACAATTACCTTCATCAGTTTCATCAAGATAATATAAACCTTCACTCTGTCTACCAGTCCCTAGAACTCTCATAACTTTCAAATCCTGACACATCACATAGCACTTAGAAACATCAAAAGCAACAATCAGACCACTGTCTTTAGCAATTTTATGCACAGATAACAAACTAACACAGTATTCAGGAACAACCAGCACATCAAAAAGAGTTAAATAACTTGTAATTCTCAAATTACCAATTTTCTGAATATAAGCAAAAGTACCATTAGGATGTCCTACTCTAATTTTAAGATTAGAAACATCAATAACATCAACAAGACCTTTATCAGAAAAAGTTATGTGATGGTTTGCTCCAGAATCAGTAATCCAATTTTTCCTTTTAAAAAAATGAATCTTGTTAGTCTGTGCACAACAAAAAAATCTTTTAAAATTTTTATGAAAAATTTTACTTTTGTTATAAAACACACCTGCCATATTTGACTGAACACCCTTCTCTGATTCAGAATTATCCTTAATCAAATTCAACACCTTTTCTAACTGTTCAGAAGTCAAAGAAACAGAAGAACTTCCAGAAGTAGAAGTATTATTAGACATTCTTTTGAAATTATTATTAAATTTTTTCTTACCAAAATCAGGAGGATATCCAATTATCTTAAAACATTTCTCAATAGTGTGACCATTAAAACCACAATTCTCACAAACAACAGGACTTTGGTTTCTATAATTTGCCTTTAAATTTTTATTATTATTATTTCCAGAAGAAGAATTAACCCTAGGCACATTCTCCCTATTAACCAGTTTAGAAGCAAAGACAGAAGTTTGAGACTTATGTGAACTACTAGCAGTAATACCTCTATGACTTTCTTCCCTAGACAGAATAGCATAAGCAGATTTAACATCAGGCAGAGGCTCTCTAGTGAGAATATTACTTCTAACAGCCATGTAAATATCATCAAGTCCCATTAAGAATTGCATAAGTTTTAATAACTGATTATGTTTAGAAAAATCCTGAGCAGCATGGCAAGTACATCTAGGTAATTGTACAAGAGCATCAAATTGTTTCCACAAAGCATTCAACTTATGATAATAATCAGACAAAGGCATACCATTCTGACACAAAGAGTTGATTTTATGATGCAGATTAAATGTGACAGATCCATCTACTTTATCATAAGTATCTTTTAATTCTTTCCATACCAGAGAAGCTCTTTTAGAGAAAATTTGACCTAGATACAGTTCTTCAGTAATAGAATTCAAAATCCAAGACATGACAACTGCATTACACCTATCCCATTGTTTACCAAGAACTTCATCAGTATTAGACCTTCTGCAATTACCATCTATGAATCCAATTTTATTTTTAGCTTCTAATGCAAGAATCATAGCACAACTCCAAACCTTATAATTCTCAGTACCTTTTAACTTTATGGAAACAATAGACAATGTACTAGAATCATTAGGATGAAGATGCAAAGGACTACCAAGATCTAACTTACTAATCAAAGTGACATTATTATTACTTTCATCAAAATCAGACTCATATCCAAATTCTTCACCATTATTCACATTATCATCATCCATTGTAATAGACAATTAAACACAAAGACAAGCAGTTAATCTCAATTAACAACCACACAAGTAGTTTAAACCAATAAAATTGTAATAGACAATTAAACACAAAGACAAGCAGTTAATCTCAATTAACAACCACACAAGTAGTTTAAACCAATAAAAGAGCAATAAAAAATATATATATATTTATTTGAAAATAGGTCTTATTCTCCCAAAAATGCCAGGGACAGGATTCCTAACCTCTCAAGGAAGCAGGTCAAGTTTAGCACTAGTGTTTTGAATGAGAATAAGTTTTTTAGAAAGAAAGAGGGAAAGAAATAACAAACAGTGCTATCGGCTGGACAGGAAGAGGAAATCCTACTAACTTATTGATTCACTTAGTCAATAAGCTTAGCAGGATCAAAAATCTGCAGCGGAAACAATAGAGGAAATAAGTTTATTTGATTCACTTAGTCAAATAAACTTGAAGAACCAATCAGATCCAGCAAACCCTAACCCTAATTTTTCTCAAAAATTAGGGTTTTCTTAAACAACCAGATTTAGTAAATCAAACGGTGATCAAATGATCATACGCCGTTCTCAAAACATAGATCCAAACGAAAAAACCCCAAAATCGACGAAACCCTAAATCGAAGAAAAGATTATTATTAAACAATTTTAATTCGATTAAACGGATTTGTTTAACAGATGTAACCTGGCTCTGATACCATGAAGAATTTCTAAACAGAAATAACATAGATCTATGATTCTCAAATCACGCATAATCTAATCTCAATTAGATTAAGAAACTCACAAAGATTACTCCCGCTATTCGATCGTAATCCACTCAACTTATTGTTGAATGTTCTATTACAATTTTAGAATAATAAAACTACTTATTATTACAGATTTTCTGAACAAACCATAAAACTGAAAATAGAGAGAATATAAGAGAGGTTCTATTTCTTCAATTATTCGACTGCTGGTATTTAGGGTATGTAGTAGTATATATACCCTAACTTCTTTTGAGCTTTGGCAGCCTAAGTCCCTCAACATATAACCGACTTAACTTGAACCCCTTCTTCTTTATCTTCTTCCTTTTGACACAAGCAGCCCTTAAACTCTTCTTTCTTACACTACTAGTCCTGCAAATAACCTCATCCAATAATAAGAACATAAAATAAGATTATAAATTTAACAAACTTCATAGGTGAAGTTAGATCAACTTTAACCATTGGATTAAATCCAATGGTCAAGATTTAAACATCAAAATTAGATCTTGACCATTGGATTTAATCCAATGGTTAAAGTTGATCCAACTTCACCTATGAAGTTGGATCAACTTCAGAGGATTCTAATCCATAATTTTGTGTGTGTGAAAGTAATATGACTAGCATTTTGATGGGTGGATTTTTTTATTTTTTTTTTGAACTTTTTCACTGATTTGGTGTTGAGGATGTTTTTGACTTAATGATTTTATAATTTAGATTTTTTGATTTGAATTTTGGATTTAAACTACAGATTTGATGTTGTTGATTTTCATTTTCATATAGAAGGATATATAAATATAGATATATTAAACTAGTAGACAAAAGATTTGTGATGATTGATGATAGATCTGGATTTCGGGAAAACTTTGAAAAACAATATTCTTGTTTTTTGGTCTAATGATAATAATAATAATAGATATAAATTGTGATGATGGATGATGATTGTTGATGATGAAGATCTAAAATTAAAAAGGTAACAAAATATTTGGACTAAAAGTGTAACAAATGAAAGAAGGAAAATGACGAAAATACCATCACGTGGCTGGCACGTGATGAGTTTTTAAACTGACGTTATTACCTAGGACCAAAAGTGTTGACGGAGCAAAGTTTTTTAGACTAAAACTGTAATTTATTAAACTTAGGGACGAAAGCTGCAAGTAGAAGTCCACGACGAGGACGATTTCTATAATTAACTCAAGAATTTAATACAACTCCGTTGTCGTTTAAGCATTAGAAAACTATTTTAATATTGACTACAAATTGAGCCTTTACGTCCATGACTTATTTAAGTGCTTCTTAAATAATGGTATCTACTCTTAGATAATGAACACATAATAGTTAAGCATCGGTAGTCATGGCAAATTCCTTAAAGGTAGCTGTCATTGGTGCCGGTGTAGCCGGACTAACCGCGGCCCGAGAGCTTCAAAGAGAGTCCCTCCAAGTCGTGGTTTTTGAAAAATCACATCTACTTGGTGGAACATGGGTCTATGACCCATGAGTTGAGTCAGATCCATTAGGACTCGACCCGAACAGAGAAATTGTTCATGGATCTCTCTACAAATCCTTGACAACAAATTCTCCACGTCAACTCATGAGTTTCACGGACTTCAAATTTGTTGAGAAAGTATATGGTGATCCATGGATATTTCCTGGGCATGAAGAGGTTTTAAAATACGTGGAAGATTTTGCAAGTCATTTTAAACTCAGTGAGTTGATTCGGTTCAACACTGTGGTAACCCGAGTAGAGGTTGTTGACTTGAATGTCATCAAGTTTGAGGTCGAGTCGGAGACAAATGGGGTGAGTTCAGTAGAGGTGTTTGACGCGGTGGTTATATGTAACGGTAATAACACTCAACCGTACCTTCCAACTGATATTCCAGGTATATACTTTCGCATATCCATTTGAAAAATTTTCGGGTATTTTACTTTTCTTTTGATCCGATTAGAACCGTCTGAATGATCATATGGAAACTTGAACTAGTATTAGTATTATGTACAACAATGTGATTGGGCTATTTTATTTTTTTAAATTACCACAGCTTAACATTTTTCATGATGTGCTTACAGAGTTACAGGTCAACTATGTGCTCAATTATTCATCAAATATCAAATATGTACAACTTGCATAAAGTTAATAATTAATTGGCTCATTACGTATGCATCAACTGCTCAATTTATATAAAAGTTCAACAAATGATAAGTTTATAATTTACTCGAACTGTTACTCTCTCGGCCTCTTGAACTGATAAGGTTTTAAATACTTATTTAACGACAGAGGTGATGGACAAATATTATCATATAATCTAATTAATTTCGGTAGGATATACGAATTAACCATGTATACGATCATATGGTTTGATTATAGATGTTCTTATGGTATGATTATATATAAATTGTATAGAAGTTAGATAGCTATTTGTAACTATTAGTAATTAGAAGGACCAAAGTTGTAAATATTTGAGGGTTGTTAAGAGTTAGTTAGTGTTTAAATACCATATAGCGGTTAAATATTTAGATACAGGATATAGATATAGGATCGATTGTATATATAAATACTTTCTGTAACTGCTTCATTTCTTAATTCAATCAATAACAAAAATATTTCCCCAATTTTCTCTCTTCTAAATTCTATATGGTATCAGAGCCATGAAGGTCATCAATGGCGGATTCCGATCATCGTAATCACGATAAACGGTTTGATTTCATTATTATCATAAATTGAAATCCGTAGTTTGATCGATTCGTTCCTTCTTTGATCTTCCGGCAGTTTTCCCCAATTTCTTTGCTCTTTTGTTCTTGAATTGAATCTAGGGTTTCAATTTGAACAAAATTACTTTTATATTCTAATTTTCCATAAATTCCTTATAATCATCCATGGCTGCTAATACCGATTCGTTAGTTAATGATCTGCTACATCTCGCTAATTCATATCATCCAGGAATGGTTCTCACTAATACTCCTTTTAATGGAACTAATTTCCTTGGGTGGAGCCGTACAGTGAAAATGGCGCTTGGAGCAAAGTTGAAGATAGGGTTTATCGATGGCACAATGGTTAAACCTGTTGCCACTCATGCTGATTATGGAAGGTGGACCAGGTGTGATTATATGGTCACTTGTTAGTTATTGAACTCAATGACAGCAGAGTTGTCAGAAGCCTTTCTCTATGCTCAATCTGCTAAGGAGTTATGGAAAGAACTTGCAGAAAGATATGGTCAAAGCAATGGCCCTCTCATTTTTCAAACTGAAAGAGAACTGAGCAAAGTCACTCAAGGTAATATGTCTATTGCTGCTTACTATAACAAAATGAAGAAATTCTGGGATGAGTTGCATAGTTTGAATGGAATTCCTACTTGTTCTTGTGGAAAAATGGGGGAATGTACTTGTAAAATAACTGATAAGTATGCTGAGATTGAGAGTAGGTCTAAGCTGATGCAATTCCTTATGAAACTAAATGATGATTATGAGTCAGTTAGGAATCAAATCTTGTCTATGGATCCTCTTCCATCCATCAATAAGGCATACTATATTGTGCAACAAGTTGAGAAACAGAAGCAAGTAACTCATAATACTCCTGATCATATTGCTTTTTTTTTTGCTAATAATGCAAATAAAGGAAGTCAGAGTTTCAAGAAATACATGCATACTGAAAACAAGGCAGAGAGGCCTACTTGTACTTATTGTAAACAAACTGGTCATTTGTATGAGCAATGTTTTGAGAGACTGGGTATCCTGATTGGTATAAGGGGAAAAAGGTCAAGAAAGGAGGTAGAATGGTTGCTCAAATTAGTACTAGTTTTGGTGAAATGGTTCAAAGAGATTCTCCCTTTGATATGGACTATGAAAATGAGATTAATGGTGAACATAAGTCTGAGTTGGATCAAAAGCTAGTGGCTGCTGTGTGCACTAAAATGTTGAAGATGCTTAAAGGAAATCATGTTGTCATGGGCCAGAATGCTGACTGTGGTAAAACTGTTCAGCCACATGCAGGTATGTCTTTTCATGCAAGACTGCAAGCCTTGGTGTCCATTGTTGATATTGATTTTGAGAAAGATTGGATTAATGATACAGGAGCCACAGACCATATGTCACCTCATTTAGAACTATTTCATGACATTATTGACCTTAAATATCCCATAAAAGTCAAATTACCAGATGGATCATATAAATTTGTTACCAAAATTGGCAAGGTCAAAATTAATTCTTATTTGACTTTGACTAATGTGCTTTATGTTCCTGATTTCCAAATCAATTTGTTGTCGGTTGGCATACTTCTAAATTCCAAACCTCTCATTGCTATTTTTGGTGGTTCTTGGTTTGTCTTTCAGGACCTTTCAACTAGAAAGGTTGTTGTTGTTGGAAAAGGCACCAAAAATCTCTATGTCTGCAAAAGGCAAATTCCTTCTGCTCTTGCCTCTTTTTTTGTTGTAGTTGCTTCTTTTGTAAATAAGGTTCTCAATAATACTTGTAAGCATGTTGATGCTTCTTTGTTTCATCACAGACTTGGTCATACTTCTGTTTCAAAGATGATCCATATTGATGAATGCAAAAATGTCAATATTTCTGAATTTTTCTGTGATATTTGTGTCTTGGCTAAACAGCATAGGCTTCCTTTCCCTATTAGTCATTCTAGGACTAATAAACCTTTTGAACTCATCCATACTGATTTATGGGGTCCATATAAAATTTCTGCTTTGAATGGAGCCCATTACTTCTTAACCATAGTTGATGATTACACTAGAAGCACTTGGACTTATTTGTTGCATACCAAAGATCAAGTCAATTCTGTCCTTCCAAATTTCATTTCTTATGTCAAAAATCACTTCAAAACTAAACCTAAATTTGTAAGGTCAGATAATGGTACTGAAATAGTTAATAATGAGTGTATGGTCTATTTGAGGGCTCAAGGGATTTTACATCAAAAATCCATGGTTTACACCCCTCAACAAAATGGAGTGGTTGAAAGAAAGCATAGGCACTTGCTTGACACTGCTAGGGCTTTAAGATTGACTGCAGGGTTGCCTAAACAGTTTTGGGGACATTGTGTATTAGCTTCTACTTACTTAATCAATAAGATGCCCATGAAAATACTGAATTGGAAGACTCCTTTTGAGATGCTTCACAATTGTCCACCTAGTTATGACAACTTAAGGGTGTTTGGGTGTTTATGCTATGTTGCAGTGACAAAACCTCATAAGGATAAATTTGATCCAAGAGGGATCAAATGTGTGTTTTTAGGGTATCCTCCTGGACAAAAGGGATATATAGTCTATAATCTATCTACTAAAGAAGTTTTTCATAGTAGAGATGTTGTTTTTAGAGAAACAAAATTTCCTTTTAAGGAAAATTTTTCACCAGTTATTGATCAGCAACAGTCTATTTTTCCTAAAAACACTGGCATTTTGGATGATGATGATCATGGGATTCCTGAAGTTTTCAATGAAGATTTTCCTACTGATGATAGTTCCAATGTCACAGCCTCCCCCACTAACCATGCAAATCTTTCTAATAGGAGTGTTTCTGAAAATGCCTCCTCTGTTCAACCTAACCCTGTTCCTGTCAGAAAATCTGCCAGGAATGTTGTTCAACCAAAATGGTTGCAAGATTTTGTTGTTCCTACACAAAAGACTTCTAGTGCTTCTATGGTTATTAATGACACATCCAAACTCTCTCCTATTTACCCAATTTTCAAAAATGAAGAGTTTGAGCATTATCCTGCTGATTATGTGGCATCATTGGCACATGTTCTTAGTACTTTTGAACCATCAAACTATGCTCAAGCTTCACAAGATAAAGGTTGGGTGGAAGCCATGAATAAAGAGTTATTGGCTTTAGAACAAAATGAGACTTGGAGTCTTACTACTTTACCCCCAAATCATAAAGCAATTTCTTCAAAATGGGTTTACAAGACAAAATACCTTCCAGATGGGACAGTTGAAAGACTTAAGGCAAGGTTGGTTATTAAAGGGTTTAACCAACAACAAGGCACTGATTACAAGCACACCTTTTCACCTGTTGCTAAGGCAGCAACTGTCAGGGTCTTAATAGCTATTGCTACTGCAAAGGCATGGCCTTTACATCAGCTTGATGTAAATAATGCTTTCCTTCATGGATTTGTGGATGAAGAAATATATATGTTTCCACCTGAAGGGTATACAAAAGCATTGCCTAATCAAGTATGTAAGCTTAATAAGTCTTTATATGGCTTAAAACAAGCTTCAAGACAATGGAATATTGAGTTAACCAAGTTTCTTGTCTCATTGGGCTTTGATCAGTCAAAACATGATTATTCTCTGTTTGTCAAAGCCAAGGGGGACTCCTTTACTGCTATTTTGGTCTATGTTGATGACATTATTGTCACGGGAAATAATGATAGTGAAATTCAAGGTGTTAAATTGGCTTTGGACAGAAAATTCACTATAAAGGATTTAGGTTTGGCAAGGTATTTTCTTGGTATAGAACTGTGCAGAGATGATTCAGGAACCTATCTCAATCAAAGAAAGTATACTTTGGATCTTCTCAAGGATGCAGGTGAAAGTCCCAAGTTTGCAACGATTATGTAATTAAACAACTAATGTAAATTACACTAAGAATTAAAGACAGGAAAGTAAACACGTTTAATCATATGTATTATTAATTAAACAGTGAATACATGGTCGGTTTACAAAGAAAGAAAAGAGAAAATATTGTTAAGTTTTTGACACACATAAAAACTTAACAATTATACAATGAGAGAAAAACACACTAAGTGTATAAATGTAGAACAAACCAACAGGCTTATGGCTAGGTCAAGTGATGCCTTATATAGGAGAGATAAGACATCACATGACAACCCAATAGATGTTGACACATGAAGGTTGTCAACCATCTATTGGTGTGTAAGACTGGTCTTCCGGAATCTCTGGTTACCATCTTGTTTCTTTCCCAAAACGGCATCAAAGAGAAACACCTTAGTACCAAAATGGTACAAGGTCACATGTCTTCATTCTGATCTATCAACACGTGTCCTTGGGGACCAGCCTTCTTAATCTTCATCTTCCCGCCCATATTTGACTTACAAAACATGGCGGTGAGTCATTGAACTTATCCTTTAACTCGAAGATAAATGATGGTCGCTGAAGGCTCGCTGACGATGTCACTCGCTGAGTCTTTCAGCGAATCCATGACTCAACAATCTCCCCCTATTCGCTGAGGAGACTTAGCTGAGTATAGGTTGCTTGAAGTTACAAGAATAAGAAGTAGAATGTGGGAATGCTGATTTTATATATTTGACAAACAACTTTACAATAAGCAGCATTACAAAAATTACAAGACTACTTAATCCCACTGTGACTCTTGCTTGGCCTCGATAAATGCTTTATCTTGTTGTCTTTCAGGCTTCAGCAGCTCTCGATCAATCATTTCTATGAACTTGGGATCATTTGAAGTCTTGGCACAATACTTCCTTATTTTTAGAAGGAAGGCAGAAGGTGCAATTCCAATCTCATTGGTCCTGAAGAAGAGTTCATGACCATGGACATTGCAAAAACAGAAGCCTCCCAGCTTCTCATCATAAACACCTTCCATAAAGAGAGTTCTAGAAGGCATCTTCAGATTTAACAGCAGCTCCTCATCTATATCAGTCTTGGGGATCAATTTGAGTATAGTGGGGAGCTGAGAAGAATGAGCTTCAGAAGCTGATCTCTTAACACCAGTTCTTGGTTGCTGAGGAGGAGGAGGGAATGGATGTCTTGCAACGCTGAGCAGAGAGTCTTTAATTTTGTACTTCCTTTCCATATTACGCACTCTCTTAATCTGCTCTCCTGCTATCTCAATCAAAGACTTGTAACATGCTGCAGTCTTGTCCTTGACCAGCTTGTAAATTTCAATCCACTCAGTTGGGCCAAGTGTATTTTTTGTAACATTTCTTAGCGTATACAGCTTGGCTATTCCTTGTCTTTGGAGATGAAGATTCATCCCTTGAGTGGTCAGAGTGACCTTAACTGACAAGATCTCCTATTTCCTTTGCCTTACCTCCCTTGACTTAAGGTAGAGTTCTTTGCCTTCATCAAAGTTTTTCTTTTTCTTAGCAAAGAACTCTTCCTCTTTCTTCTTCAAAGCTTCCAAGCCTCCAGACTGCTGAGCCAATAACTTCGTCTTATCATCAGCATCTTTCAGCTCTTCACCAACAATCTGCTCACTTATATATTTTTTAGAGAGTTCCTCTTCTCTTTTCTTCTGTTTCAGTTCCTCCTGAAGTACAATCTCTTCAGGAGTAAGTTCAGCAGTTGTCTTTTGAGATGGTGAAGGCTTAGGGAAAGCACCAGCCATTAATTTGCTTTGTTGTTCCCTTGCTGTGGTTGGAACTTTGAGTGGCTTCCCTTTTTCTGCAATAGTTGCCTTACCCTTATCAGCATATTTCTTTTCAAGGGCAGCGTGAAACTCAGCGGTCGGCTTGAAGGAAGAAACATTGATTGGTTTTGCTGGTACATTCTCAGCAACAACCACTTTTTCACCACTCGCTGGCACATCCTCAGCAGCTTCAACTTTTTCCTTATTACCTTCAGCTGCCGGTTCAACAACCTTCTCAGCTTGCTCCCCCTCAACACTTGCTGCCGGTTCAACAACCTTCTCAGCATTATCAATATTTTCATGTTGGGGAGCACTTTCACTTGTATCATTTTTTGTTTGCTCCCCCTCAACATTTGCTGCCGGTTCATTAAACCATCTCAGCTTTGGCAGTTTCAGCTTGGGGAGCACTTTCAACATTCATATTCTCAGCTGCCGGTTCTACAACCTTCTCAGCTGGTTCAACATTTTGGGTTGCTGGGCCCTCTTTATCACTTTTCTCCCCCTTGGAAGCAGCTGAGGAACTTGCTGCTTCCACTTTCTCTTTCTTGAGGAGGCCCAACATTTCAACCATCATTCCCTTAAGATTGCTAACCTCTTCTTCAAGTTTCTTGGTTCTGTTGAGAGATTCTGTTAAGGCTTGGGAAGGAGTTGGTTGAGAAGAAAGTTGAGTTTTGAGAGATTGGATTTCTTGGGTGAGAGAAGTGTGGAAATCATCTTGATTTTTGGAGAAGAAGGAGACGGTGTTGTGGAGTTGGTGAAGGTGAGCAGTGAAGAGAATGTTTGATTGAGAGAGTTGTTGGAGAGAGGATAAGAGACCAGGCACTTCAGTGACCTTCGCTGAATGAACTTCTTCTTTTAACTTGTCCAGCGAGGCTGAGATTTGGGAGTTTGAGGTGCTGACTCTTTTCATGCTTTGGTGCAACAAGTTTTGGTTTCTCTTGAAAAGATATTCATTGGACAGGGTGTGAGCATGTTGTTTCTTGGTGATACCAAACACCCTGTCTTTAAGTTCAGCCAACTCATCAAGCAATTCATTGTTCCCAGTAACCAATTCTTCAAACTTGGCCAATGCCCCAGAGTTCATTTCGGCCATTTTATCTACCAACCATGCATATAGATAACCATGCCTGTTTCCTTGACTTTGCACAACCTGCAGCCTTCTTAGCATTTCTTGCAATTGATAGGTTTCAACATAGTCTAGGCTAGGCACATTTACAGCAGTAAAGGTAGTGATGGCTTCGTCAGCAGAAGGAACCTTGAGATCCTTCAAAGAGACAGGATACTTAGAGCAAGGAACCTTGAAAAAGTCAGGATGGTGCAATGGAGGCACTTCCATGATGATTTCATCATCAAGATCCTCTTCTTCATCATAAACACCAGCCTTGTGGATATGCTCTAAACAAATTTGCATTCTTTTGAGCAGTTCATTATCATCCAAGGCTGGCAAGTCAACATAATCTCCAACGAACCCAATTGATTCATGATAGGCAGTGGGCCTTGGAGAGTAAGAAGGAGGAGAAGGTGTATCCGATAAGGAGACTGGACCATCTTCAAATTCAGTTGGTGGAGAGGAGACCAACAGGTAGCCCAAGTCAGTATCTAAGAAGCCACTGATAACTTCTTCTTCTTCTTGTTCTTCAGTGGCAGCGAGTTTGATTTCAGCATCTTCATCTTGTTGGCTGAACTCGCTGCCCAACTCCTCATCAGTGACATCCCCTTCTTGAGAAACATTTGTCTCGGTCCCTGCACTAACAGTTTCCGAGACATTGATAGGAATGGGGGTAGTGGAACCTGGTGCCTCAGTCTCAGTGTGTTGTTCCACCAAGACTTCATCGGCCGTAGAATGTGTTGTCTCTAGCATCACCTGTGATCTGGCTGCTGACAACGACTCAGAGGGTATTTGAGAAGAAGGAGAATTATTTGGGGGTGGAGTTGGACTAATACCTCTAGTGGGTTGGGGTGACCCAATATCTTCACCAACCTCGCCTACAGAAGTTTGAGGTGGCTGCCTGTTGTTCCCATTTAACTCGTCAACAGCCTGTTGGGAGGCTGCTGATGGGGTGGCTTGGGTACTAATGTCCATGGGCGATGTGGACTTCCTAACCTTGGGTTTGCCCTTTGATACACTCCGCTTACGTTTTGGGACGTCAGCGGAGGATGAAGATTGGATATTTTGAGTTGAGGATGTTGCCTTAGATTTTTTGGTCTTTTTGGAGGCTTGGGAGGTCGCTGGGGGGTTTTCCAGCGAACCAGCCTCATTAGGCATTCTAGCATCCACAGCGACCGTATCAGCCACTTTATCTGAAAGAAGTGATGCCTCTTAGTCGCTATCTTTAGGGTATAAAGAAGAGTTTAGAGAGAAGAGTACCCAGGCCCCAAAATATACTTACACACTCACGGATATGTATTAAATTTGTAGAGAAATAAAGTGGAAAGCTTTTTGTTTACTTTCAAAAGAACAACTGCATTTCTTTCATTAAACAAGAAGGCTACATATATAGCCTTAAACATGCTACGGTTACACCCACTACATCCATAAAATATGGAGTCAAACAAAGACTAAATTAAACTACCTAAAGAAAACTGCCAAAACACATAAATCTACCCGCTTGCTAACTAGTGACTAGTACTCTTACTTATAATAAAACACATGCAAAATAAACCCACGTTGCAGCTCTTGTTCTCCATGAATTCGATCAGCAACCATATCTCTTTCTATTTATTATTTGCATACAAGCTAAAACATACTAAAATGCTAATTACCAAGACTGAGCCGGATAATCCATATATCATCAAGATTAACCAAACATTCACCCCTTTAATCCTGATGTCGGTCTTACTACACTTCGGTCTAACTCTTCTCACGTGAACTTGTGGTCTCTAGTTCGGTCCTCTAACTCTTGCAAACACTGGTCTTCAACTTGATGCCAAATGTTGGATTTTAAGCTTCAAATACACCCACTATAAAATTAAGTCACGTACAAGAGAATTGTATGTGCTTTCCAAAGGTTACTACTTACTGGTATGAAACTTGACTTTCCCTCCTTTTGAAAATGACAACACATGTTAGCTTTCATGATGGTGATTTTTCAATCAACTTTCCAACGCATTTGTTTCTTAAGGCTATCCAATTTCTACTTCAAACTTAGCATATTATCCTTGTGCGAAACTCTCTCAGCCATCAATAACTTTTCCTTTCATCAAGTTCTACTAACACAAAGTTGCTTGTGACACCAATCACTTTCACACGAGTCTTAAATACCTTGTGCAACTTCCTACATCTTTCAAACAATTTTAGGAACCAGACAAAACGAACTCAGCCTTTTGGTCACTTCATTCCTTCTTCGTTCTTCGATCAACAAACTGAGTTCATTAACAAGTCCAATGATTTGGCCAGAATCATGGCTCGTCTTTGAACCCATTTGATCTCCTAGAAACGAATCCTTTAATGTTGGCAACCTGAGTTCATATAAATCTCGGATCACAGCAGCCCTCTTGATTCCTACTTTGCTCGTTTCTCATGAACTTTCGGTTATTATCATTTCTGGCCAAACATGCTATAAAAACAGCCCTGAGACAGTCACAAAACGACACCGAAACAACCTCGAAACAACCTCTCTTTTTTTCATCATTCGACCCGAACAACCACAATGTCTTCAACCACTCTTTCTTCTTGCTAATGATACCTCTGCAGCCCAGTATCTTTCTGCTCTTGCTTCTTGCCCTTGCTATGACGCATCTCTTGCTACTTGCTTCTTTCTTGCGGGATCCCTTTCTTCTTCTTGCTAACATGCTTTCTTGCTTCACGAGTTCACAATGAAACTCGACATTTTTCTTGCTTAATGCTGTTGCTTTTGCCCCACAGCCATGGGCTGCTCTTTCTCTTGCCAACGACTCTCAAACCGACCCTTTTCTCGCCTCTTGCTCTGATACCACGTGTAGGATCAGTCCCCAAAATATACTTACACACTCACGGATATGTATTAAATTTGTAGAGAAATAAAGTGGAAAGCTTTTTGTTTACTTTCAAAAGAACAACTGCATTTCTTTCATTAAACAAGAAGGCTACATATATAGCCTTAAACATGCTACGGTTACACCCACTACATCCATAAAATATGGAGTCAAACAAAGACTAAAATAAACTACCTAAAGAAAACTGCCAAAACACATAAATCTACCCGCTTGCTAACTAGTGACTAGTACTCTTACTTATAATAAAACACATGCAAAATAAACCCACGTTGCAGCTCTTGTTCTCCATGAATTCGATCAGCAACCATATCTCTTTCTATTTATTATTTGCATACAAGCTAAAACATACTAAAATGCTAATTACCAAGACTGAGCCGGATAATCCATATATCATCAAGATTAACCAAACTATTATTCATGCTGATCTTATTCTTCAAATTGTTGAAGATCAGCTGGGCGTAATCAACAAACCGCCCCTCAGCAAGTGCATGGATCATAGGCATCGATGTCGCTGATGCTTGATTATATGATCCAGAATTTCCACCCATGCACTGAATTACATGGGTGAACAGAACTCTCCAGATCCCAGGAAGATTTTGCTTTAAAGGATTGCTTGGGATCGCTGGAGGGTTCTTCAAATTGTAATTATACCCAATGGAAGGCAACCATGCCTTCCACACATCATCACTTGCTGCCTCCACAAACTTTTTTTCATCAGTCTCTTCTGGGAATTTTAGGGTTTGGCGAAGAGACGCCGGAGTAATGGTTATTGATTTGGCCCCCTGACGAACGGTATCGGTGATGGACTTGGATCCATCATCATACTCACAAGTCCACCAAAATTCACGAAGGAGGTGAACAAATATTTTCTCAGGATCTGCCATGATGCAATACTTGGCAGGAGAGGCATGGATAAAGTCCAACATGGGCTTATACCCTTTTGAATCTTTTGGCAATTCAGATGTGCCGATATGATTGTTGGATTTAACAATCATTTGAGAAGGGGGAAAGTTAACTTTTGAGGATTTTGTGACATTAACAGGAGTATATACAGAAGAATTTACATAAGTAGTTGGTTCTTGTTCCTGAACTTGTTGTTCAGGAGCCGGAGGATTTTGTACGGTGGGGGTAGAGGAAGAAGAAGGAATCTCAACATTTTGTGTTGAAGATTCAACGATTTGAGGAGTTTCAGATGAAGATTCCATTGATATATTCGAGGAAATGATCGAAGAAGATGAAGAAATATATTAACGGAAGATGAACAGAAAGATGAAAGAAAATGAATATATATAGAGAGAAATGTGTTTGGAAAGAATACGAAAGGATTTATGTGTGCGTAAAGAGTTGTGAGAGAAGAAAGCGGAAATTATATAGGGTATATTGGTGGTGGGCCACGATCTTACACACGAAAAGACAAAGTGGTTTTCTCTCTCCTCTTTTTCAAACTGTGTAACAGTTATAATCAACAACTGTTTTGTATATATATATATACGCATAAGATACGTACACATATATAATATAAAAAGATTATGTGAGTAACGTTTAAATAAAAGGAAAAGAAATTTTATCCAAAAATACTTGAGTGTGCGCCGTATTGTGCAGTTGTAACCTGTCAATCAGACTGTCACATGCGGACAAATGACGCGATCAAGGAAGAAAATGGGGTGACCTTTTCTGTTTGAATATTTAAACATGCGGTTCACAAGTTTGCCACGTCACCCACATAGTTACTTTGAAAACACTTAGTTTCGAAAATATCCTATGTTTTACTTAAATAAGAAATTTAATGTTAAGAAAGATATTTAATACAATTAAATGCTTTTTACTTCAGCACCCCTTTTGAGAAAAGAAAATTTGGGCGCTGAAAACATTTAATTATTAAGAAGGACCACATGTTGAAAGGTGTTCAACATGTATAAAGTTTTGTCAGCGACTTCACAACTAATGTTGATCGCTGACAAGTAATACAATTTTTGACAAACTGTCAGCCATCAACGGATTTAAGAAGTCTTTACCAGAGCCGTTTGCTACTGGACTAGATGAAGACTTTTAGCTCTCCATTGCTTTTATTTTTCTTTTTCCCAAAGCAACAGGGATCAACGGATTTAAGAAGTCTTTACCATAGCCGTTTGCTAATGGACTAGATGAAGACTTTTAGCTCTCCATTGCTTTTATTTTTCTTTTTCCCAAAGCAACAGGGATCAACGGATTTAAGAAGTCTTTACCATAGCCGTTTGCTAATTGACTAGATGAAGACTTTTAGCTCTCCATTGCTTTTATTTTGCTTTTTCCCAAAGCAACAGGGATCAACGGATTTAAGAAGTCTTTACCAGAGCCGTTTGCTACTGGACTAGATGAAGACTTTTAGCTCTCCATTGCTTTTATTTTGCTTTTTCCCAAAGCAACAGGGATCAACGGATTTAAGAAGTCTTTACCATAGCCGTTTGCTAATTGACTAGATGAAGACTTTTAGCTCTCCATTGCTTTTATTTTGCTTTTTCCCAAAGCAACAGGGATCAACGGATTTAAGAAGTCTTTACCATAGCCGTTTGCTACTGGACTAGATGAAGACTTTAAGCTCTTCATTGCTTTAAGATCAGCGAGCAAGACAGACTTAAGCTCGCTGAATTAGCTAACATGATAAATCATGTTGCTGATTCCCCATTCAGCATTCCCAACTTGCTGACAAGCAATTTGAATCTAGTTTCATCCAATGGTTTAGTAAAGATGTCAACGATTTGATCATCAGTTGGAATGAAGTAGATTTCAATATCCCCTTTCATGACATGGTCATGAATAAAGTGATATCGAATGTCAATATGCTTAGTTTTGGAGTGCTGAACAGGGTTGTGTGTAATAGCAATAACACTTGTATCATCACACATGATTGGAATTTTGGAGTATTCCAAATCATAATCAGCAAGCTGATGTTTCATCCAAAGAATTTGGGCACAACAGCTAGCTGCAGAGACATATTCTGCCTCAGTGGTGGAGATGGAAACTGTGTGTTGCTTCTTACTAGTCCAACTAGTCAGCTTCCCCCCCAACAGTTGACATCCACCACTGGTGCTTTTGCGATCAAGCATGCACCCAGCATAGTCAGAGTCAGAATATCCAACTAACTCAAAGTTGGAGTCTTTTGGGTACCATAGACCCAGCGTGGGTGTACCCTTAAGATACTTGAAGAGGCGCTTTACAGCGAAAAGATGAGATTCTCTAGGAGAAGCTTGATAGCGAGCATAAAGGCATGTTGCAAACATGATATCTGGTCTGCTCGCTGTGAGATACATTAGCGAACCAATCATGGCTCTATAGTGAGTAGGATTCACATACTTACCATCAGGGTCAGCATGGAGATTATTAGGAGGGGACATGGGAGTTCTTTTTGGAGTGACATGGGTGAAGTCAAATTTATGAAACATATCCCGAATATATTTTTCTTGATTGATAAATATTCCAGTGGAAAGCTGCTTAATTTGTAACCCCAAAAAGAAGGTTAATTCACCCATCATACTCATTTCAAAAGTGCTAGGCATAAGAGCGTTAAACTTTTCACAGAGTTTTGTAGATAAGGAACCAAAGATAATGTCATCGACATAAATCTGAACATACAGAACATCAGCTTTCTTCTTGTAGATGAAGAGAGTGCTGTCTATGGTTCCTCTACGAAAGCCATGGTCAAGAAGGAAGGTAGACAGTGTGTCATACCAAGCTCGAGGAGCTTGTTTCATACCATATAAAGCTTTATTTAGCTTGTAGACATAGTGAGGATGCTTTAGATCCTCAAAACCAGGAGGCTGCTTAACATAGACTTCTTCATCAAGAGCACCATTTAAGAAGGCACTCTTGACGTCCATTTGATAGACAATGAAGCCTTTGTAGGCAGCATGAGCGAGAAGGAGACGAATGGCTTCAAGGTGAGCGACTGGAGCAAAGGTTTCATCATAATCAATGCCTTCAGCTTGAGTATAACCTTGAGGAACCAGTCTTGCCTTGTTTCGAACAACTACACCAGCTTTATCCATCTTATTCCTATAAACCCATCAAGTTCCAATGGGTTCCTTATAGGGAGGAGAAACAAGAAACCAAACATGATTTCTTTCAAATTGTGTTAGTTCTTCTTGCATGGCTTCCACCCAAGAAGGATCAGCCATGGCTTCACCAATATTGGCAGGCACAATTTGAGATAAGAAATTGACATAGAGACAAGTATTACTTGTCGCTGATCGAGTTTGGACACCATTGTGTGGATTACCAATCACATGGTCAAGAGGGTGATCAGCAGTCCATTGGAGTGCTGGTGTGTGAATAGAAGAAGAATGATTCACAGTGGATAATGTGGTGGTAGGATCATTAGGAGTGAGAGAATAATTTGAGAGATCAATGGTTAGTACAGGCTCAGAGTTGCTGACAGGAGGGTCACTGAGAACAGTGGGTACCTCTTGCTGAGAGTTGTCATCCTCAACGTCTCCTGAAACAGGATTCGCTGAAGCATCATGAAAGATTTCCTCAGCGACACTGTCAGCAGTAGTTGGTTCAGCTGAGGTGGAAGTGTTAATGGAAGTGGCATTAACAGTTCTAAGAAGGGGCTCAACTGGATCAATAGAATAAATGTGAGCAGCAATGTTCTCATCATTTGCTGAAGAGATTGGAATGTCAGCAGTAGGTGAGTCAGCAACATCATTAGGAGTCGTTGACTCGACTGAGGGATCAGCTAGATCGCTGAAGATTACTTCAGCGGATGACTCACTTGAAGGATCTCCTAGAGCTGAACAGCTTTCATCAAAAGTAACATGAATTGATTCATCTACTTTTTGAGTGCGAGTATTGAAAACTCTGAAAGCCTTACTAATAGAAGAGTATCCTAGAAAGTAGCCATCATCAGCTTTGGGATCAAACTTTCCTAAATGATCCTTATCATTTAGAATAAAAACTAGACACCCAAAAACATGAAAATATCCAATTTGGGGTTTCTTGCCCTTAAGAATTTCATAGGCAGTCTTGTCATGTCGCTTGACAATAAGACACCTATTTTGAGTATGGCAAGCAGTACTAACTGCTTCAGCCCAGAATTTGCTAGGAAGAGAAGACTCACTGAGCATAGTTCGAGCAGCTTCAATGAGAGTTCTGTTTCTCCTTTCAGCCACTCCATTTTGCTCAGGAGTTCGAACAGAAGAGAAGTTTTGTCTAATCCCTTGATCAGCACAAAAACTTTCAAGAGTGTGGTTTCTGAACTCAGTGCCATGATCGCTTCTGAGTTCTTTAACACGTATGTTGTTGAGGTTTTCCATCTTTTTAATGAAATTAATAATTTCCTCAGCAACATCACTCTTAGAATGAAGAAATATTGTCCAAGTATATCGTGAATATTCATCCACAATAACCAAGGTGTATCTGCTACCCCTTAGACTTTGGACATTCACTGGACCAAAGAGATCCATGTGAAGAAGATGAAAGCAGCCATTTATTGAATTGGCTTGTTTTGTTTTGAATGTGGCTCGGTGGCTTTTACCCTTTTCACAAGTACCACAGAGCCTGTCCTTCTCATAAGTGAGAGCAGGAAGGCCTCGAACTAGATTTTTCTTGGCAAGAGAATTGATTGTTTTGAAATTCACATGCGACATACGCTTGTGCCACAACCAATTGATTTGTGAGGCAGCTTTGGAAAAGAAGCAGGTCTCGCTGTCAGTCTTGACAGGAGTGAAATCTACCAAGTAGATATCCCTTTTTCTGGGAGCTACCAAAACTACCTCTTTATTAATGTTAACAACTGTGCCTTGATGCTTATCAAGGATAACCTTGTAATCAGCATCACACAATTGACTGATGCTGATCAGATTGTGTTTTAGACCGTTCACATAAGCGACCTTAGTGAACTTGATCAGCCCATTGGAGAGAGAGCCATATCCTTCAGTTTGGCCAGTAGAATTATCACCAAACACCACTGTGGGACCATTGGTCTCCACAAAGTTATCCAGCAGGTCCTTGGATCCAGTTATGTGTTTTGAACAGCCATTGTCCAAATACCACACTTCTTTTCCTAGCGAGGCCTTCTTGACTGTGACATTCAACCACTGACTGGAGCATACTTGGTCCTTTGTCAGCGCCTGATCACCTGCGAGTGCCATGAAACAGATGGCATCAACAAAGTCCTCGCTGTCAGAGACATCAGAATCAGCCAGTCATGTTCTTCAGCGACAAGACCTTTGGCAGGAGCTTTGGCTTCTTCCACATCAGCCATTTTTGCACGAAGCTCATAATATTTCTTCTTGTATTCATCAGCAGGCTTGACTGAAGAAGAGGGCCTCGCTGACGAAGAAGAGGGCTTCGCTGCCTGCAAAGAAGGAATAGAAACTTTGCATTCTTTTTGGTAATGGCCTCTTTGACCACATCTCCAACATTCTTCTTGCGATTTGTCCACTGCTGGTTTTTGGAATGGAGTCGATCTTCGACTATTCCATTTTTTAGAGTATAGTTTACCAGCGATGAAGGCAAACTGCATGAAGTCCAAGAACATCTCTTGTCTCTCCTCGAAATCGAGGTCATTGACAAGATCCTGGATGTTAGAGGGGGTAGAGTTGCTGCTGTTAACATGAATAGTGCTAACTTCAGCAGAGACCAAGGCAAGAGGGTCATAAACATTAGAGAAACTAGATAAAGAAGAAGAAGATGAAGCATATGAACCAGCACGCCTCTTAGACTCAGCCTCAGCTCTCAAGTTATGAGCGAGGGCTCTCTCTTCAAATTGAAGAGTGTCATAGAGTGACTCTAAGTCATGCTGTTTCAGCTGCTTAGTAGTTCTAAGAATTTGCCTTAAGCCTTGCCATTTGATGGGCAAGACGTCAATGAACTTGTGGCATAATTCAAGCATATCATGCTCTATGCCCACATTCGTCATATCATTCAAAAGGCATTTAAAGCGATTATACGTGCCCTCCAGACTCTCATCAGGAAGAGAGAAGAATCCTTCATAGGCACGTTTTCGATCTATCTTCTTGGTAGCAAGAACATCTGCCGTACCATCGAATCTGGTACACAGATTATCCCACACCTTTTTAGCAGAAGAAAGTTTGATGACAGATTTCATTATGTCATCGGGAAGGGTGTTAATGATTAAATTTCTCAAACGAGCGTCAAGATTGACAAGCCTACGCTCATCATCTGACCATTGTACTTCTGGTTTAATAATTTCAGTAACAACTTCAGGAGCATCAGAAGTAGCTCCTGGTGTTCTGGAAACCAGAATCGGTACATATGGACCTCGAGTAAGAATTGTCATAAGGTAAGGTTCAACTCCTACGATGTGTAGGAGCATCCTCTCTTTCCAAGATCCGAAATCATGAGTTTCGAATCTGGGTGGGATAGAGACATACCCAAAATCCCTGGTATTAACCAAAGTGGGAATATGAGCCATAATAAGAAAAGAAAAATAGACAAAAATTTAAAGAAAAGAAAAGATTTTAGATGCAGAAAATAAAAGTAAAGAAAGAAAGATAATCTTGCAAACACTTTTCAGATCAGTTTCAGTGTATCAAAACACTGCTCTGATACCAACTGAAAGTCCCAAGTTTGCAAGATTATGTAATTAAACAACTAATGTAAATTACACTAAGAATTAAAGACAGGAAAGTAAACACGTTTAATCATATGTATTATTAATTAAACAGTGAATACATGGTCGGTTTACAAAGAAAGAAAAGAGAAAATATTGTTAAGTTTTTGACACACACAAAAACTTAACAATTATACAATGAGAGAAAAACACACTAAGTGTATAAATGTAGAACAAACCAACAGGCTTGTGGCTAGGTCAAGTGATGCCTTATATAGGAGAGATAAGACATCACATGACAACCCAATAGATGTTGACACATGAAGGTTGTCAACCATCTATTGGTGTGTAAGACTGGTCTTCCGGAATCTCTGGTTACCATCTTGTTTCTTTCCCAAAATGGTATCAAAGAGAAACACCTTAGTACGAAAATGGTACAAGGTCACATGTCTTCATTCTGATCTATCAACACGTGTCCTTGGGGACCAGCCTTCTTATCTTCATCTTCCCGCCCATATTTGACTTACAAAACATGGCGGTGAGTAATTGAACTTATCCTTTAACTGAAGATAAATGATGGTCGCTGAAGGGTCGCTGACGATGTCACTTGCTGAGTCTTTCAGCGAATCCATGACTCAACAGCAGGATTGACTGCTGCTAAACCAGTTGGGTTTCCTCTGCCTACATATGCCAAACTATCTCTTGACAAGGGTCAATTAATGTCTAAACCAGATACTTATAGAAGATTAATTGGAAGGTTACTCTATTTGTCAATGACCAGGCCAGATATTTCATATGTTGTACAACACTTGAGTCAGTTTGTGTCTACACCTAGAGAACCTCACATGAAGGCTGTAATTCATTTGTTGAGATATTTGAAGGGAACCATTTCCAAGGGTTTATTTTATCCTGTTCAGCAGCAGCTTAAGGTTACTGGTTTTAGTGATGCAGACTGGGCCTCATGCTTGATGACAAGAAGATCACTCACTGGTTATTGCATCTTCTTGGGACATGCTTTGGTTTCTTGGAAAACTAAGAAACAAGCTACTGTTTCAAGATCATCTACAGAGGCAGAGTACAGAAGCATGGCAACTACTACTTGTGAATTGATTTGGCTCACATATTTGTTAAAGGACTTGCATATTCATGTTAAAGTTCCTTTAACCTTGTTTTGTGATAATAAGGCAACTCAACAAATAGCTGCAAATCCATGTTACCATGATAGAACCAAGCATTTGGATATTGATTGTCATTTTACAAGAGACAAAGTGCAAGAAGGGTTTCTGCAGACAGCTTATATTCCTACTCATTTGCAATTAGCTGACATTATGACTAAAGCTTTGGGATCTTCACAGCATTAATTTTTGAGCAGCAAGTTAGGTTTACAAGAGGTTCCAACTTGAGGGGGGTGTATAGAAGTTACATAGCTATTTGTAACTATTAGTAATTAGAAGGACCAAAGTTGTAAATATTAGAGGGTTGTTAAGAGTTAGTTAGTGTTTAAATATCTATTTTAGGCGGTTAAATATTTAGATACAGGATATAGATATAGGATCGATTGTATATATAAATACTTTCTGTAACTGCTTCATTTCTTAATTCAATCAATAACAAAAATATTTCCCCAATTTTCTCTTTTCTAAATTCTATAAATTGTAAATAATGAGTTAATTTATCAGCCAAAATTTGATAGTTTAAAACCTAAAAAAATTCATATCTATTTTAGTTATATTGGTATATTAGATTTAGACTCGTGTATCACATAAACTTGAAATGTTATTTATGATAATCTTATTTGGGATAACTTATAAGATGTTAACATCATATAGTTATATAATATTCTCCTCACAACCCTTAAATACAGAGGGAGTTATTTAATATGTATGAAAATTGGTATGAGTGTTAGCACCATGATGTTAACATCATATAACATTTCCCACCTTATTTATGTAAAAAAGTAATAAAATTTGGAAATTTTTATATTGGATGATGTTAGATTATAGATTTATAGGCATGACAATCCAACTGATATATCAATGATATTTAGACTGTGCGGAGTGGGGGACTTTTGCCCCGACGCCGCCCTTTTCCGCCCCACATCCGCCTAGTACACCGCGCCGGAGGACGTCAATGGCCAAAAAACTTCCCACCCGGCAAATATCTTCCGCCCTTGTGTGTGTGATTTCAAGAAAAAAGAGCCGTTAACGGCTACTTATACATATATATATATATAATTTCTACTGCTGCTGTGGAGTTTAAAAAAAAGAGGTTCCATCGTGAGAAAATTTTTCCAACGAGAGAGAGGGGAAGAAGTTGATATCTAGAAATGGGAAATGGGTGAGTGCAAGTGGGGAAGAATATAAGGTTGGGAGTTGTGTTTTTACTTTTTATATTAGAGTGTGTGGTGGGTGTGTTTTTTCTATTGTTTATTTTTAAAGTCTTGGCACAAATGCATTAAAATCACATTGACAGCCATCTAGTTGTTATATTTAAAAAATTTATATATTATTTAAGTTTTATTTTGTGTTTGTTAAAAAAATAAAAAAATAAAAGAGGCTCCCCCAAAGAGAAGCCTCACTCCAAGAAAAAGGAGGGGCATCTCTGGAAACCTCCGCCACATGGCGGAAGTCGCCCCCATGTGGGGAGCCCCAAAGTCCCCTTACTCCTCGTAGTCTTAATGTAATCCACGTAAACCAAACATGCCCAACTCACATGTTAATAATGCAAAAAGAAATATTATTGACGATATCTCTAGTATAATATTGAAAAGTATGTTTTTATACATTGGATAATTCCATGTCGATTTGTAAAGTCCCTCCTTTTAAACATCATATCAATGCTACAGGTATCGAGACATGGTCAAAGAAGCAAATTCATAGTCACAATTATCGTGTACCTGAACAATTTCGAGATCAGGTGAGCAATTATCTCTATTATATTATAAAGCATTTGTTTCCTTTAAAATTTAACTTTTCAACTTTTCAACAATGTACACCTACTAAGGCATAATGTACAATACATTTATATACATCTCAACCACTCATTTTTTTCTCTCCTCAAATCTCAACCACTCATTTTTCTCTCTCCTCCATAAATCATTTTATTCCTCTAATTCATTCAAAATCTTTTATCTCAAAAACCATACATCGATAAATTATAAAAATTATATGGGTGTTCTTAAAATTTCATGCTCTTTCATTAGAGAAGTCATTCGATATACTTTCGACGAATTTTTAAATCCGATGGCGGAGCCCGTACAGCTAAAGCATTTGACTATCACACTCTATGACATATTACCTCCTATGACCTATCACATTCTATGACCTATCACCCCCACCATCTTACCGTCGCAACGCGCGGGTACTTTGTCTCGTAGTATATATACATATTAGCTACCATAGTACCATGATATCATATGTGTATGCATGTTCCGATTATCCGATAATTAGTAAAATTATAATAAATAGTTAATGAACAGGTAGTAGTCGTAATTGGGTGCGGACCGAGCGGAATGGACTTGTCAAGAGAAATAGCCACGGTTGCCAAACAAGTTCATATTTCCTCGAGACTCCACATTATCTTAAAGTGGCAAATTTGGAAAAATACAATAATCTGTGGCAGCATTCTAAGGTACTAAATTATCAAATGCGTATACTTTGTTTCTTCTTTTGATACATTTTTAGATTTTGTTCATCATATAACGCCCCAAGGAGATGGTTGGGGAACTTTGTTAACCGATCATTTCTTACATTCGGGTTTAGCTGCCTGGGCCGTATAGTATATGATTATATAACCTTGTTTAATCTTCATATATTATACATATATGATATGATATTTGTTTGAATCTATTTAGTCATAACATCTTGCTAGAGTATACAATATATATTGCACTGCTTATTTAAAAAGAGAATGCCGCATATTTTGGGATTTATCTAGTTTTATGGAATTTGAGATGAAAGAAAATGATGATTGTTTCTTTGTACATTTATGACAGATAGATCGTGTCAATGAAGATGGTACAATTATTTTCGAAGATGGGTTCTCAATAGAAGCCGATATTATATTTCATTGCACGGGGTATGAACAAGCTAGCTAATATCGATCGATCTTGTTATTCAATCACATACAATTATAAGAGCTAAAAAGATGTGCATTTTACATTATTATAGGTACAAATATCATGTTCCGTTCCTTGAAACAAATGGCATTGTAAGAATCCAAGACAATCGTATTGGGCCTCTATACAAACATGTTTTTCCCCCAAAACTTGCTCCGTGGCTCAGTTTTGTTGGAATTCCTCAAAGGGTAATTAAGATTTATCATCGTTTTTATGTTCTAATTTAATATATACTCGGTTAAAACTAACATAACTTTGTTGTTTTCTACTTTTAGAGCCTCTTTTTCCTACTCATCGAGGGCCAGTCAAGATGGATAGCAAAGGTGTTGTCAAGGAAGGTATCGTTGCCATCAGCATATGAAATGTTGAGTGAAGTAGAACAATATTATCGAGAAATGGAAGAAAAAGGAATTCCTGAACGCCGCACTCATTCTATTGACTTTAAGGTCTTTTTAAAACTACTTTGCGCAATATTATTTTTCAAATTTCAATAAGAATTGACATATAATCACCATGTTGTCTTCTGATGACAGATTGATTATACAGAATGGTTGTATGCTCAGTCTGGAATGGTCGTGGATAAGAAGTTACAAGAGATGTTCGAGTACATGTTCCATTGTTTAATGACCGACTTATATGGACATAAGGATGCATTCTCAAAGACAACAACAACAACAACAACAACAAGGGTACCCAATCCCAGCATAAGCCGGGCTATGGGGGAGGTATGATGTAGACAGACCTTACCCCTACTCAAAGGTAGGGAGGCTGCTTCCAGATCCACCGAAGTGGAAGGGACCTCCGGCCCGAAAGTAAAAAATAGGGTTAGATCCACCGGATTGGAGGTCTAAACCAGATCTCAATCTCAACTCTCGATCTCACGTTCTCATCTCGATCTCAAGAATAAAAGATTTTCAATCTCAGATCTTATTTAAAAAGAGAATGCCGCATATTTTGGGATTTATCTAGTTTTATGGAATTTGAGATGAAAGAAAATGATGATTGTTTCTTTGTACATTTTTAGATTTTGTTCATCATATAACGCCCCAAGGAGATGGTTGGGGAACTTTGTTAACCGATCATTTCTTACATTCGGGTTTAGCTGCCTGGGCCGTATAGTATATGATTATATAACCTTGTTTAATCTTCATATATTATACATATATGATATGATATTTGTTTGAATCTATTTAGTCATAACATCTTGCTAGAGTATACAATATATATTGCACTGCTTATTTAAAAAGAGAATGCCGCATATTTTGGGATTTATCTAGTTTTATGGAATTTGAGATGAAAGAAAATGATGATTGTTTCTTTGTACATTTTTAGATTTTGTTCATCATATAACGCCCCAAGGAGATGGTTGGGGAACTTTGTTAACCGATCATTTCTTACATTCGGGTTTAGCTGCCTGGGCCGTATAGTATATGATTATATAACCTTGTTTAATCTTCATATATTATACATATATGATATGATATTTGTTTGAATCTATTTAGTCATAACATCTTGCTAGAGTATACAATATATATTGCACTGCTTATTTAAAAAGAGAATGCCGCATATTTTGGGATTTATCTAGTTTTATGGAATTTGAGATGAAAGAAAATGATGATTGTTTCTTTGTACATTTATGACAGATAGATCGTGTCAATGAAGATGGTACAATTATTTTCGAAGATGGGTTCTCAATAGAAGCCGATATTATATTTCATTGCACGGGGTATGAACAAGCTAGCTAATATCGATCGATCTTGTTATTCAATCACATACAATTATAAGAGCTAAAAAGATGTGCATTTTACATTATTATAGGTACAAATATCATGTTCCGTTCCTTGAAACAAATGGCATTGTAAGAATCCAAGACAATCGTATTGGGCCTCTATACAAACATGTTTTTCCCCCAAAACTTGCTCCGTGGCTCAGTTTTGTTGGAATTCCTCAAAGGGTAATTAAGATTTATCATCGTTTTTATGTTCTAATTTAATATATACTCGGTTAAAACTAACATAACTTTGTTGTTTTCTACTTTTAGAGCCTCTTTTTCCTACTCATCGAGGGCCAGTCAAGATGGATAGCAAAGGTGTTGTCAAGGAAGGTATCGTTGCCATCAGCATATGAAATGTTGAGTGAAGTAGAACAATATTATCGAGAAATGGAAGAAAAAGGAATTCCTGAACGCCGCACTCATTCTATTGACTTTAAGGTCTTTTTAAAACTACTTTGCGCAATATTATTTTTCAAATTTCAATAAGAATTGACATATAATCACCATGTTGTCTTCTGATGACAGATTGATTATACAGAATGGTTGTATGCTCAGTCTGGAATGGTCGTGGATAAGAAGTTACAAGAGATGTTCGAGTACATGTTCCATTGTTTAATGACCGACTTATATGGACATAAGGATGCATTCTCAAAGAAATATGGGATATGATTAGTAAAGGTCCGTTTGGTTATAGAAAATGTTTTCAAATTTTTTACTAGAAAACATATTAGAGATATGAGGGAAGGGAGAGGGGGAAATGGAAAATGAAAATGAAACTAGAAAACGATTATTAAAAAACTAGAAAACATATTAGAGATATGAGGGAAGGGAGAGGGGGAAATGGAAAATGAAAATGAAAACTAGAAAACAAGGAAAAGATGTTTTTATGTTTTCCATTGAAAAGTAGAAAACATTGTTTTCTGTTTTCTTGAAAAATATTCTTAAAAAACCATGATTAGAACGCGTTTTTTGTTTTTCATATTTTCTTGGAAAACAAAAATGAAAAACAATGGAGGTTTTCTGCAACCAAACGCACCCTAAGATTTCCTAATTTAGTCTTCATTCAGCTATATCGAATGAAAAACTTGAAAGTTGTAACAAAAAGTTATAAATGATTTGATCATAACATGAACTTTATTTTGCACCCAATTTTTTTACACAACCACGATTATACTAGCTATGCATCCGCCAACAAAAAATAAATAAATAAATATGTAAATGGGCCTTTTAACATGTTAATGAATTTCACTTGGGCCACCATGCGAGATTTTGATCAAGCGCTGGGTCTTCAAATACTAGCCCATAAAATATGTTAGCGCTATCACCATTTGGATTTTGGACCTTGACTTGTAAGTTGTGGGCTGATGCGATTATTTATTTTAAGTTTTAATCGATCTTCAGTCAAATCTTTCGAGTACAGCTCGAGCATGGCTCATAAATAGCGTTAACAAGTAACAACTCGTGCTTGGATCATTGATTTAATACATGGATTTTTCTAACATGTGTCTTGTGGCCTTGTGGGCATAATAATGATAAATATAATTGGTATTAATATGATGTATACAGATATAAATTATTAAATTTTAATCAAATAATTAATTTAAGCTGATTCTAAGCTTAGTCTAGAGTAATTATCAAAACTTGAACTTATTTAGGTTCGACATACATTAATCAAACTTTTAATGATTCTTTTTTGAATAGTTTATAAATAGATAACTTAGCTCGTTTACACTTATATATAAAAAAAACATATGAAATGGTCAAATATGGCCTTTTATTAGGCTAATATAATTTTTTTCAATTACTATTTGTCATCCTTTATCTTGTCCAATAAACTATTCAGCAGTCAATCAATATAAAATTATGTATGTATGTTGGCGCGTCTAGTTTTTCTAATAGTTAATGTTTTTCTTTGTTAAATAACAGTAAAAAATATACATAACGAGTACGTGATTCAAGGCCGCCACATGCTGTGTTTCCTTACAAAATAATCATTAAAAATGAATGTAGTACAACTCGATCCGTTATCTTTTAATTAAATATTACAAAACTATTTTGATATCGACCATAAATTAATCCTTTACATTCATAAGTAATTGCTGTTTTTAATTTGTATCCCCCTGAAGATATTAAACACATAGTTAAGCATTGGTAGTCATGGCAAATTCCTTAAAGGTAGCTGTCATTGGTGCCGGTGTAGCCGGACTAACTGCGGCCCGTGAGCTTCAAAGAGAGTCTCATCAAGTCGTGGTGTTTGAAAAATCACATCGACTTGGTGGAACATGGGTCTATGACCCACGAGTTGAGTCAGATCCATTAGGACTCGACCCAAATAGAGATATTGTTCATGGATCTCTCTATAAATCCTTGACAACAAATCTTCCACGTCAACTCATGAGTTTCACTGACTTTAAATTCGTTGAGAAAGTGTATGGTGATCCACGGTTATTTCCTGGGCATGAAGAAGTTTTAAAGTTTTTGGAAGATTTTTCTAGACATTTTGAACTCAACGAGTTGATTCGGTTCAATAATGTGGTTACCCGAGTAGAGATAGTTGACTCGGATGTCATCGAGTTTGAGGTTGAGTCAAAGACGGATGGGGTGAGTTTGGTAGAGGTGTTTGACGCGGTGGTTGTTTGTAATGGTCATAATACTCAACCACACCTAGCAAGTGATATTCCAGGTATATATGTTGGGATGCAAGTATTCACTATTAATTGGTCAAAATAGATTAAGTTAACTAAAACATATATTTGATTAAATAATTAATTACTATCAATTAGAAAGTCAACATACTAATATGATTATACTTTTTTTTACATTTACCTAATTACCATGGACCACCATACTCGGTGCTTGATGATTGATGAATTATGAAGCCGAGTGCTTTACCCCAATTCTTTAGCTAGGGGTGAGTATGAATTGGTTTGGTGCGGTTTTTCGCTAAAACCAAAAACCAAACCAATCATTTGGGTTTTTAAAATATTAAACCATTGTGTTTGGTTTATAGCGGTTTGGTTTTTCGGTTTATTGGGTTGGTTTTGTTTTTTTTGGTTTATAATTGGTAATTTTTGTTTCATATGTACGAGGCTCGTTTAATTTTAAACCATATCATAACAAAAGGAATTTTGCATAGTAAACTTTTTTGCATAATATCAAAAGTTTAAACAAAAAATCATTCAATGAACAACTAATTTAAAATGCAGGACATTCAACTATTCTTGACTTAATGCATTGTAAAAATGCTAAAATACTCCAAGTCTATTTTCATAATCCATATCAAATTTTATTTGCTCAAATTAAAAATCTATTATCATTACGGATATACATGTAAAAAAGTAACTCCCAATGCCGTCTTCCACGGGTTTTTGGGTCCCAATACCGTCTTCGACGGTGTATGGGGGAGGTTGATATGTAGACAGTCTTACCCCTACCAAAGGTAGAGAGACTGCTTCCAGGTTCTACCAAAGGTAGAAAAGGACCTCCAGCCTTGCTGGGCATGAGGATCGAACCCATGACCTCTGTTTCCAGAGGCAAGAGCTCCAACCACTGATCCAATATACGCTATATATTGTTAATTTAATATATATATATATTGTATATATATATATATATATTTTCATTTGTGTATATATATACTTATATATAAATGATTTTAAATAAGGAAACAATATAATATATATATATATATATATATATATATATATATATATATATATATATATATATATATATATATATATATATATATATATATATATATATATATATATATATATATATATATATATATATATATATATATATATATATATATATATATATATATATATATATATATATATATATATATATATATATATATATATATATATATATATATATATATATATATATATATATATATATATATATATATATATATATATATATATATATATATATATATATATATATATATATATATATATATATATATATATATATATATATATATAATGTATATATATATATATATATATAATATAACTTTATTGTGTAATATATATATAATATGGTTCGGTTTAGTTTTTTTGGTTTGAGTTTTTATATGCATCCAAGAATCAAACCATTAATTTAATTTTTCTAAATACAAGAACCATAAAATCGGTTTTTCATTTTGGGGTGGGTTAGCGGTTTGGTTTTTTGGTTTATAATTGGTAATTTTTGTTTCATATGTACGAGGCTCGTTTAATTTTAAACCATATCATAACAAAAGGAATTTTGCATAGTAAACTTTTTTGCATAATATCAAAAGTTTAAACAAAAAATCATTCAATGAACAACTAATTTAAAATGCAGGACATTCAACTATTCTTGACTTAATGCATTGTAAAAATGCTAAAATACTCCAAGTCTATTTTCATAATCCATATCAAATTTTATTTGCTCAAATTAAAAATCTATTATCATTACGGATATACATGTAAAAAAGTAACTCCCAATGCCGTCTTCCACGGGTTTTTGGGTCCCAATACCGTCTTCGACGGTGTATGGGGGAGGTTGATATGTAGACAGTCTTACCCCTACCAAAGGTAGAAAAGGACCTCCAGCCTTGCTGGGCATGAGGATCGAACCCATGACCTCTGTTTCCAGAGGCAAGAGCTCCAACCACTGATCCAATTACGTTAATTTATTGTTAATATATATATAAATATATATTATAAGTCTATATATATATATATATATATATATATATATATATATATATAAACATAATGTATATATATATATATATATATAATATAACTTTATTGTGTAATATATATATAATATGGTTCGGTTTAGTTTTTTTGGTTTGAGTTTTTATATGCATCCAAGAATCAAACCATTAATTTAATTTTTCTAAATACAAGAACCATAAAATCGGTTTTTCATTTTGGGGTGGGTTAGCGGTTTGGTTTTTGTGGTTTATGGTTTGGTTTTGCTCACCCCTATCTTTAGCCACATATCATCGTTAAATTACTTGAAACACATCAGACTATTGCGCATTGCACGGACACATTTCTAGAAAAATAGAGTTTACCTATCATACTGATTAATGTATTCATACAGGTATAAAAATATTGCATTTGAATGTGTATCCTCATTTTATAAAACAGTTATTTTTGATGTATAATATGTTTATGTATATCTAAAAACACCGGCCGGCCCAAAAAATTAATTAAATCATGGTTAACAAAATCTTCATTTTATAAAATTTCAAAGTGTGTTTTAAAATCATTGGATAAACTTCCATGTCAAAATATTAGTATGTGCCTCTTAAACATCAATGTTGCATGCAGGTATTAAGACATGGTGTAAGAAGCAAATTCATAGTCACAATTATCGTGAACCTGAACAATTTCGAGATCAGGTAATAGCATACATACATACATACTAGCTATCAAGATATCATATTCGCATTTTCACATCATTAACCATATACCATATCATCTTATTTGGGATTATATATAAGTTTGTATCTTCTGATGAAAGTTAATCAAAGTTAATGAACAGGTAGTAGTCTTAATTGGGAGCGGACCAAGTGGATGGGACTTGTCAAGAGAAATAGCCACGGTTGCCAAACAAGTTCATATTTCCTCAAGACCTCCACATCTTCAATTAGCAAATTTGGAGATATACAACAATCTATGGCAGCATGCCAAGGTAATTAAGAAATTAATGTCGTTTTAAATTTATATATACCCCGTAAAAGGCATGAACTATGTTACCTCTTAACTAATTCGGTCCACTTTATGATTTTGTTCATCGTATAACATCTGAAGGAGATGGTCGGAGAGCATTGTTCATTATCTCTCATTAATTTCTTACATTCGGACTACTTAATTTAGCTACCTTAATCGTATATATATATATAATTTATATAACCTTGTATATTTCTTCTTGTCGTATATTAGTATTTGTCTCACACTAGTCAGTCACAGGGTGACATACTTTCTAAGAATTCCTAGAAGCTGGCGTTGATCAATTCTAGGATTTATCTCTTATATTGTTTTTAGTTAAGAAATTTGGGAAGAACGTACGAAAAAATGAATCATTTATATGTTTATTTATTTATTATGACAGATAGATTCTATCAATAAAGATGGTACAGTTACATTCGAAGATGGATTCTCTATTGAAGCGGATATTTTAGTTCATTGCACTGGGTATGTATAGTATGAGCAAGCGTAGATTTCACTACAACAAAATTACCTTTACAGGACGCCCAAAAGTGTCCTATGATGTTACTTTATAGGACACATGAGATGATAGGACCATTAGTAAAAGCGTCCCTTCTAAAGGGGTCCTATAAAGTTTAAGCGTCCTAATAAACCACAAAATAGGACACTTTATAAATATGCAAGTCTTACAATAATTTAGGTACTGTTAGAATTTTACGCCCCTTGGATTCGAGATTGACCCTCACTATATGTTTGATAACCAAAGTGTAAGTTTGAACCGATTAGCTAGTAATTTTTACAGGTACAATTATCATGTTCCATTCCTTGAATCAAATGGCATTGTCGGTATCCAAGGAAAACGTATTGGACCTCTATACAAACATGTTTTTCCCCCAAAACTTGGTCCGAGACTCTCTTTTGTTGGCATACCCGAAAGGGTAAGTTTTATCGCCGTTTTTATTATCTTATGATGATTGTGTATTTATCCAGTTAACACAAATAACTTTGGTAATTTCCAATTTTAGAGTGTCATATTTCCACTCATGGAGGGCCAATCAAAATGGATAGCAAAGGTGTTGTCAGGGAAAGTATTCTTGCCATCAGAATATGATATGTTGAGTGAAGTAGAACAACATTATCGAGAAATGGAAGAGAAAGGAATTTCAGAACGCCACACTCATTCTCTTGATTTTAAGGTCTTTCTTAAACTACTTAGTGCTACATTTTTTCAATTTTCAATAATAATAATAACATATGAACGATGTTTTCTTTCTAATGACAGCTTGATTACACGGAATGGTTGTATGCCCAGACCGGAATGATCTTGGATAAGAAGATACAAGAGATGTTCGAGTATATGTTCCATTGTATAATGACCTACTTACATGGGTATAAGGATGAATTCTCAAAGAAATACGGGATATGATTATGAGGATCTCCGTCTTCATTAACCATTAAATGGTTGAAAAAACTGTAATAAAAAGTTATTAACGCATCGATCATGACATGAACTTCAATTTGTAAGCAATATTTTATGTACTGTATGTATGTTAGTCTTTTCATCCTGAAGTAGAAACATCGTCCTACACAGCCAGCTACAACTGAATATATATGGCCTAAGATTTGAAACTAAATAAATAACCCCTGATAAAAACTAAGGATACGAAAGACAAATTATATGTGTCGGCTTGGCTTCATACCGAACCTCGCCTAAGCGAGTAAGTGAGGGTCTTTAGTCAAGTTCGGACACACCAGCGTGTACGACCTTTCTGCAAACATTCCTTGGCGCTCTTTCAACAGAAAACAAACCTGGGAGGGTAGGTTTTATAATATCAAGATACAGGTGCCTTCAGAAGATGAAATGTCGAGTGAAGTTCAAGACTACTATCGAGAATTGGTAGAAAAAACAAAATCCAGATGAATCGTCAATTCTCTTGCTTTCAAAGGTTTTTTCTCAAGCTGCCTCGACCAAGTTCTTGAACTTCATTAATAATGACATTTGAGCAGGTTGGTGGGAGCATCCGCAGTCTGGGAAGGTCATGGAGAAGCAGATAACAGGTAAGAGTAAAGACATTCGCATAACTCTTCCTTTCTCCAAGAAATTCAGTATAGGATGTATATAAGATGTTCCCGATTCAATCTTCATTTACACTACCATTCCGATAACTAGATTTTATCGTGACTGCTCAGTGATGACATTTTAGCTACAGTCTATGGCCAGATTTGTGTTACCCTTTTCTTGACAATCGAATCATAAGCTTAGAACCTTTTGTATTCGAAAACTACTGGAGGTATTCAGAAATAAACCATTTCACCAGAGAAAAAATAATATTATGATGACAACTTACAGAAATCTAGTTCAAACTTATAAAACTATTCTGTACTCAACTGGTTTTCATACTTGCAAGAAGACTAAATTAAAACAAGGATTCAATCGTCTTTGAAGAAATGTCATGAGAATTTCCATCTAAAATGAATGACAAATCCACAATCTGGTAACTGCTAGGTCTTCAACGTCTGCTTGATGAGATACCCAACCACAAAACCTATGATACCAATCAGCACCAGGAATAATATCGAATAACCACCCGAACGACCTTTCACTGCTTCTTTTCTCAATAATTCCTGTTCGATTAAAGCAAAATGAATATAATGAATTTATTCCCTGATATATAAGATTGTATTTTATTTTATTTATTAATATGAGAAGTTCATGTTTATATTTATTAGAAGAGACCAAATTTGGAATAGATCAAGTATGCTTAAAAAACTGAGATAATAAAATGCAGAAGGCATACCAGTTCCTGTTCGAGCTTCTGAGTTTGTTTCAGAGCTGCTACTTTCTCATCAGTTAACTTCGATATCAGAGACCTCGACTGCAAGTTAATGATGTATTACAACACATCCCTCATAATATCTCGTTTTTAAGGAACAGAGGGAGTAGCCTTCATAACATGCAGTTTTTTGTTTAATGATCAACACCCCAGGTATAAAATAAGATAAAAATCGAGACCGTGCTCTCACTGCAATTTTGAAACTCATATCCACCAAGTATGATGCAATATTATGACATTTGGAGCATAGATCAGAACTTCTTAGGTAATATTTTCATGTAGCAATTATAAGTTCATGATTCACGAGCCCAATGATAAGAGCAATTATGTTTGCGAAAAAGATAGTATACAATTAGCACACACCTAATAGCACCAGAATAACAATATACAGATTCCACATATCACAAGATATTATACATGTTGCCACAGAGAAACATCCATATACGGGAAAATCATTTGGGGTTTTACATTTCATTTGAAGAAAAAGATACATTTCAACCAATGTTTTTGGAGCTTCCTTTGCTTTTATTGAAGGACGGATATTATTTTATACATTGCACTTTGAACAGAGGTGGTTTCCATGACTAAAATGCCATGACTTCCGAATCTAAAAAATGTAACTTTACTATTTTCCAAGGCTTACTATTCCCATTTCTGATGAACCTATAACAAAGGGGAAGTGTTCCCCATATGTTGAGCAATGAGTCTAAAAGCTATAAAAAACAAAACCATGGAAAAGTGAATTCAGCAAACAATCTCGTCATCTCTCTTTTCTAGAAAGAAGATGTGCCATTCATAGAAAGGATGGACCTGCACTCACATAATATACCCTATACGAAGTGAATCTAGCGAGAACTTGGTTTAGAGATGGATGAGTCAGCATGGTTAGGTAAAAGGTCAAGATGGGTTTGGATAGAAACCAGTCATCTTAATAAAGATTGGAACAGTCTGATCTGAATCGGATCGAATTCACGAACAGCTTTTTTCGGTTTCTATAAAGACCATGTAAATAATTTCCCATATTAGGAGCTTTTCATAAATTAAAAATTTAACCTTGGCCTACTTTCAATCCGTTTGACCCATTTGGCATGTTCCCTCTTTAGCTAATTCATTTGGCTTGACTAGAAGAAATAAAACACAGCCCAAATCAACCCAATTATAAGTAAAAGGGTCAACATTACTCTCTATAGTGGTTCAAAATAATTTCCATTTCAATGAAAAGGATCAGTAATTAAAATCAATATTATATTGACCAATATAAGCACATTATAGAATCAAAAAAAGTCAAAAATATTGCTATATACACATTTGAATAACCAGAAGGTGAAAGAAAAGACTATATTTACCTCTGCAGATAGTTTTTCATTGGGTTCCACCGATCTTGTTGCCTAGCATTCATAAAGCCAAATAAACGCTCAAGATCACAGACATTATAGCTGATTTAAAAAGTGGAATAAACGCTCATAATTACGGAAACTATAGCTGATTTAAAAAGTGGAATAAACGCTCAAGATCACAGACATTATAGCTGATTTAAAAAGTGGAATAAACGCTCAAGATCACAGACATTATAGCTGATTTAAAAAGTGGAATAAACGCTCAAGATCACAGACATTATAGCTGATTTAAAAAGTGGAATAAACGCTCAAGATCACAGACATTATAGCTGATTTAAAAAGTGGAATAAACGCTCAAGATCACAGACATTATAGCTGATTTAAAAAGTGGAATAAACGCTCAAGATCACAGACATTATAGCTGATTTAAAAAGTGGAATAAACGCTCAAGATCACAGACATTATAGCTGATTTAAAAAGTGGAATAAACGCTCATAATTACACAGACATTATAGCTGATTTAAAAAGTGGAATAAACGCTCAAGATCACAGACATTATAGCTGATTTAAAAAGTGGAATAAACGCTCAAGATCACAGACATTATAGCTGATTTAAAAAGTGGAATAAACGCTCAAGATCACAGACATTATAGCTGATTTAAAAAGTGGAATAAACGCTCAAGATCACAGACATTATAGCTGATTTAAAAAGTGGAATAAACGCTCAAGATCACAGACATTATAGCTGATTTAAAAAGTGAAATAAACGCTCAAGATCACAGACATTATAGCTGATTTAAAAAGTGGAATAAACGCTCATAATTACGGAAACTATAACTGATTTAAGCAAACAAGAGGTCGCGACAAATACTTACAACTTCAGGCCATGAAGAATTGTGACTTCCATCTTCAGCCCTAGGAGAAGAACCTTCTTCAGATTCTTCAGGGACAGGTGAGGGAGGATTGGCAGGAACGTAGACGACCCTCAACTTGAACTCCTCAACAACCTTTTTGTCCTCCTTGTTGAACTACAAAACACATGGATAGCTAAGTCTTGCATTGTATTTTACCAGGGGAGTGTTTTGGTGTGCATTTCGAAAGTGATCATGCAATAACATATAATCGGAATCAGATAATCATCTGTAATAGAAGTATACAACAGGCTCTACAAAGAGAATTTAATGTTGAAATTGTAAGAATCAGATAACCGAGTGGCTGGGTAATTTCTGATTATTTATATAGTTAGAAGAAAAATCATATAATGATGAACAATGGCATACACACACACACAGAGAGAGAGAGAAATGAGTCTCCGTATGAATGAAGCTAGTAGTCCATCAATTAGGTTGAAGAAGGGGTAAATAGGTAATGTTACTTTACCCTAAGATAACCATTTTGTAGCAGGTGGTATGAAACTGATTATACAAGATTACAAGCTTTATTATTTGATCCCTCAATAAAATATGAGACACTCAGAAGCATTATTTGCTTATTCAAATACTATGAACTGATACTTGCGATTTCAAATCGCAACGATAAGATAGGGTTCAAAAACACAAATCCCAAAACAAACAAAGGTTCATAAAAAGATTACTCACCATGTCCACAGTTATATCCTTATTAGTTGCCCCGTCTGGTGCAACAACGGCCTGCAAGAGAAACTTGTCTTTGCTCTGCATATTAGGCGGTGCCTCTTTCGGTGCTTGCATTGCAACTAGAAAAGTCATAGTTTTCAAACTGTCATTCTAAAAGTCATGAATTCTTACGAAAAGTAAATGATTAAGAAACAAAAATATAAAGAAACACTTCCACAAAAAAAGATTCAAGAACCTAACAAAATCTAGGACTATACCATACCAACAGGATCATGCAGGATTCTTACCTGTGACATTGCAAACGGACCTTGGTAACACAATTCCGGCGTTTGGACGAACAGAATATCTCTTGGGGTTAGTCGTTTTAAGCTTCAACCACATAATATACGTTATTTAAAACCAAAAACATTAAACTTTAAAGCCACTAAAGAAACTTAAATAAACCTTGAATGCAATATATTGATCAGTCTTGTTGGTCAATTGCATGGAACATGAGCTTTGCTTCTTCAACTCAACTGTCACAAACAAAAATCAATAAGTCTTTTGCATATCAGCATTACTAAATGTACAACCACAAATTGTAATAATTATATATATATATATATATATATTAAAAAGCAAAGTTGGATTGTGAGGGGGTTGTACTGTAGCTAAAAGTACAACCCCTAGATGCATAAGGTACAAGTAGCTTTTGCATATCCAAATAATTAACGGCCGTTAAGTGTTGTTTGGCAAACTAACGGTAGTTACAAAACGATATTTAACGGAGTTTGTTTTCAAGTTACGTTTTTTAACTTTTGCCACCAAAGTTTTACTTTAGTTTCTTTTTGCCACATAACTTTTGGTTTTTAAGCTTTTCACATCAAAAGTTTATTTCTTTCTTATTTTTATCACATAATTTTTACTTTTTAAAATTTCGTCAGATAAACTTTGTTTTCAAGTATACTTTCCTTTGTGAGAGGAAAGTTACTGTAGCTAAAAGTACAACCCCTAGATGCATAAGGTACAAGTAGCTTTTGCATATCCAAATAATTAACGGCCGTTAAGTGTTGTTTGGCAAACTAACGGTAGTTACAAAACGATATTTAACGGAGTTTGTTTTCAAGTATACTTTCCTTTGTGAGAGGAAAGTTACTGTAGCTAAAAGTACAAGCGGCTCAACACAAGGTACAACCACCCCAAAGCATACATAAAACAAAAATAATTAATAGCTTTAACAGCCGTTAAGTATACTCACAAAAAGTACTACAAATCCGGTCCTTTTTTTAACGTCCGTCAACTTTCATATTTAAATTACAACTCCTTAAACATTAGGTACAACCCATCTAAAGCATATATATTGCAAAAAAATGTTTTCCTTTGTTATTTTTACCACGGAACTTTTACTTTTTAAACTTTCGTCACGGAAACATTGTTTCTTACTTTTCCCCTTTTTACTTTTTGCCACATAACTTTTGAGTTTTTAAATTTTGTCACGAAAGCTTTGTTTTAAAGTTTTCGTTCTTTTGTTTTGTTTTTTACCGCATAACTTTTGGTTTTCAAACTTTTGCCGCCAAAGTTTCATCTTCGCTACTTCTTTTCGCATAACTTCGAGTTTTTTACCTTTATCAACCAAAGTTTCAGTTTCTTTGGTTTTTAACCTATAACAGGTTTTCTTAACTTTTGCTACAAAACTTTAAATTTTTTCCTATTTTTTGCACCATAACTTTGATTATACTAAAAAGTAACTTTCCTTTGTGAGAGGAAAGTTACTGTAGCTAAAAGTACAAGCGGCTCAACACAAGGTACAACCACCCCAAAGCATACATAAAACAAAAATAATTAATAGCTTTAACAGCCGTTAAGTATACTCACAAAAAGTACTACAAATCCGGTCCTTTTTTTAACGTCCGTCAACTTTCATATTTAAATTACAACTCCTTAAACATTAGGTACAACCCATCTAAAGCATATATATTGCAAAAAAATGTTTTCCTTTGTTATTTTTACCACGGAACTTTTACTTTTTAAACTTTCGTCACGGAAAACGGAGTTTGTTTTCAAGTTACGTTTTTTAACTTTTGCCACCAAAGTTTTACTTTAGTTTCTTTTTGCCACATAACTTTTGAGTTTTTAAATTTTGTCACGAAAGCTTTGTTTTAAAGTTTTCGTTCTTTTGTTTTGTTTTTTACCGCATAACTTTTGGTTTTCAAACTTTTGCCGCCAAAGTTTCATCTTCGCTACTTCTTTTCGCATAACTTCGAGTTTTTTACCTTTATCAACCAAAGTTTCAGTTTCTTTGGTTTTTAACCTATAACAGGTTTTCTTAACTTTTGCTACAAAACTTTAAATTTTTTCTATTTTTTGCACCATAACTTTGATTATACTAAAAAGTAACTTTCCTTTGTGAGAGGAAAGTTACTGTAGCTAAAAGTAACTTTCCTTTGTGAGAGGAAAGTTACTGTAGCTAAAAGTACAAGCGGCTCAACACAAGGTACAACCACCCCAAAGCATACATAAAACAAAAACAATTAATAGCTTTAACGGCCGTTAAGTATATAGGATTAACTAATGTTACACTTTTGTTACTTAACTACTTAAAATATTTCGTCCCGCTGCGAAGCGCGGGTAAAATTACTAGTTATATAGAAAAAGTACCCCGGTATGTACCTAACTATGACCAAAATGTCTATAGTAGGAACGACCTAAGGTTTTGGACATTATATGTTGACAACTTCGTAAATTGTCCAAATCATGTAACATGGTATACGTGGCAACCCATATGAGCTGCCATGTGCAAGTTTTTTATTGGTCGGTTTCATGATTATGAGATGCCATGTGCAAGTTTCTTATTGTCGGTTACATATGAGTCCACGTGCAAGTTTTTGATTGGTCGGTTACATGATTATGAGATGCCACGTGCAAGTTTTTGATTGGTCGGTTACATATTATGAGATGCCACGTGCAAGTTTTTGATTGGTCGGTTACATGATTATGAGCTGCCACGTGCAAGTTTCTTATTGGTCGGTTACATTTATGAGATGCCACGTGCAAGTTTTTGATTGGTCGGTTACATGATTTGAACATTTTATACTAAGTTCTTAACACACAATATCCAATCTAATCATACTTAGCTACATTTCGCACATTTAACCCTAACTATATATGTGCAAAAAGTTAAATTCAAGATTAACACTTTGCCATAAATGGAAACGTTGCATTCTGAAAAGACAAGAGGAGTACTGTATAGAAAATTTCATCTGGCTTTTTAGCAACACTTCAAGTTCTATCTTCGTTGAATCGTTGAGCAGGACTAACTTTTAAAAACGGAAGTTGATTTGTAGACAACAAAAACTAATTCATACACAACAAAACATTGTATTTAAACCAATTTAGCCCTACATCTCAAATACTATCTTTCAAACAAAGAACTAAACACAAATTACACACATAAAAATCAAAAATAACAAATAAAAAAATAATCATGAGTAGTTGGTAGAAAGCATCTTCACAACTCATATCAAAACAACTCAAAAAAAAGGTGATCCAATAACAAAAATTCAATAATAATTCCACCTTTTTTCATATAATATCAATTTTTATAACACCCACTGTATAAATCTTGTATCATGGTCTCAAAGTTTACAATTTTTGATTAATAAAGCAAATTATAAACAGGACCCAACAGCCAAAAACCCTATAAGTAACTAATAATAGCAAATCTTGAAACACCCATATATTATATCACCAGTAAAAAACAATAAAAACAGTAAAAAAGAAAAAAAGAATATGCTTAGAAAAATAAAAAAAAAAAAAAAGAATATGATTAAAAATAAAAAGAAGAAGAAGAGGAATTACATTGGAATTTGAGTTCAGAAGGATGAAGGTTGAGGAAATCCCCAGTGCTCATTTTAATGACTGTAAAATTTGAACTTGAATTCAAAAACTCAAAAACCCCTTTATTCTCTTTTATCTTTATTTATTATATTATAGATTACGGAGTATTTTATTTATTAAAGAGATGATGGGCCTGATGGGTTCGGTTAGGGCATTAATTTAGTTTGTAGTGAACTTAACTATGAAGTTAGAAACGAGAATATAGTTCCCATTCCAAAAAAGAAAAGTTAGAATATAGTTTAATGACGAAATTAACCCTCAAATTTGTGATGTTGTTTTAGTAAGGGAAGGTAAATTTGGGAATATGAATTTGGCTTTCTGGTTTTTAACGTCAAATGTGGATGGCAAGAAAATAATGAGTTTGGTTATATATAAAGGTCCACTTCCACGTGGGATATTCTAAGCAAGGCAATCATATGTTGGTGGTCAAAAACGGGCTCATGTGTGACAATGACAAGTTAAATTTTGTTACACAAACAATTTATAAGTATTTAACTATTTATGATAGAAGAAATTGACAAATTAAACATTTATGATATTAATGGTGATATTTTATGGAACACATTAGTTCGCTTTTTAGTTTATACTAAAAAGTTATCTACGCGATGCGACGGACTAATAATGGTGGTGGTGGTGCGGTGACAGGTGGTGGTAACGTGTGGCGATAGCGGCGATAACGGTGGTGGTGGTGGCGACGACGGTGGTGGAAATGTAATGGCGGCAGTAGTGAAGGCTTTGATGAGTGGTGGTGGCTGGCGACGGCGGCGGTGGTGGCAGCGATGGCGCCAACGACGATTGGTGGCGGTGGTGGTGCTGGTGGCGAACAGTGTAGTTTATTGATGTAATGTGTTTTGATGAATTGTTAAAACTTAAAATTCAATGTTGAAACTTAAAATCAAACAAAATGATATTTGTTTTATAATATAGTAGATATATATATATTATTTATATATATATATATATTATATAGTTTAAAGATAGATTTTATTTGATTGACTTAATGCAGGAAATAAGTTATTTGGAATAAATATTAAATTCTCTATTGAGTTGTTTCAAGTCTATAAACTACGGAGTACTTGTGTATTTCTCTCACACGATAAGGATGTATGGTAACCTTTCTTATCGTGAGTAGTTAGGCCGCTTCTTATAGAAGCGTCGGTCGTGCGTCAGACGCACCCCAACCCAACGACGTTAGTAGCAGCGGCGCGTCTAAGGCGGCGTCCAAATCGTTTTTTCCATGTATAAACGTGCGTCCGTTTTTTGCGATGGGCCAGGCCCAACAGTCGTTGGTATTAAAAAAAACTTGTTTAAAATGTTGTTTAAACTACAAAATACTTAACATTTCAAACATTAATTTTACACATCCAAAAAAAAAAAAAACTTAAAAATACACCGATCTGTGGTGAAAATTAAAGCACTTTTTAATGCCGGTTACACGTTGACAGACCAATGCACTTTGGGCGATATGTACCATCAAAATTGCGATAAAAAAAACCGTCGACGAACTCAAGTACCAGCCACACGACCTGTGGTTTCCAGTGATAACCAACAATTTTCGTAATCTTTTAAGTATTGTTACATGTCTTAGTATTTTAAATGAATTGCGTGTTGTAACGTGTTTCAGTAGTATTTCCCTAATGTTTAAGTATTGTAACGTAATGTTTATTAGTAATAAAAAGTGTTAATTCAATTTTGGTGTAATAGAAACAGAAAATAATAAAATATTGGAAGTTTATGTGAAAAATAGGGGGTTATAAGGAGTAATGTGTTTTTGGAGTGTTTTAAGATAGAGGAAAGCTGATGTGATGAAAGAATATGAGAAGAATTAAGGTATTATTAGGAGAGACTTTAAAATTTAATTTGTTAGATGGGACATGAAAAGGCTTGATTGGGGTCGTGAAGGGTTTGTTATATTCATGGGACTGATGGAAGCACTCCATCAAATTTGAAGAAAGAAACCTATTATTTAAGAAATAAACAAAAATAAAGAAAGGAAAAACACATTTTGAAACTCAGCATCATTAGTTAAGAGAAAGAAAATATGATATCTTAAAGTTTAAGAAAAAAAAAAGAAATTAACAAAAAGGACATAGTAAAAATAGTGTTGGGTGATTTTTTGAAAAGTAAAAAAATATATATATATATATATATATATATAGGAAAAGGTTCATGTGAGAACCAATTAAATTGGAAGAACCGTGAGAACCTGTAATTTATAACTTGATGTTCATATGTGAATTGTATATGTGAACAAATTCATTCATATATGAACAGATCAAGTTGTACTTAATATACATATGTTCATATGTGAATGGTTCTCACATGAACCTTTCCCTATATATATATATATATTATATGTGTGTTAGATACCTAAGTTGTGTAGCATGCCATCTTGATACATTAGCCTTAACTTCTTCTTATAAAATAAAGAAGTTGTTAAAATCATGAGCCAATTAAACAAGAAAAATGTTAAACGCAGCTTTTAGGACTGCACTTAACGTGCATAAAAAATTTATACGTTTCATATCAAAAGTTCACTCCTGAATTTTATGCTAAATGTATAACTATTAATACACATTAACGACAAGCCTAAAGACTGCGTTTAACAAAACTCAACAAACAAATACTAGTAGAACCTAAAAGGTGTTCCTACTTTCTAATGCTTACAGCCTTATAAATAACTTATTTTAAGTTTGCGAATCTAATAAAGTTAGGGGAAATCGAATATGCAGCGGACTGCAACTATCATGGCTGCAGTCATGTACAAATTTTTAAGTCTTTTTTCAATTTAAATCTTTTGGTTTATACATATACAAAATCCCCCCCTGATTTTCACCTTGCTGCAGCCAGTCCGCTCCAGCGATGTTAAGCACATAAAGTTAATTAGTTTGACGTTGTTTATTTGAAAGGTTTTATAAGAAACAAACCTGAACATATAATAATATGCTAACAAAGATACCGAGGCACACAATCATACACCTATAGTCAATCTTTAACATACCGATAAAAAATAAAAAAATCATGTACATAAAAAACAAATAAAATACTACTGAATGTCGTTATCAATACGTGATTGCCTATTAAGTATTGTATTAGTTTATAAACCATTAAATATTTATAAACCATTAAATATTGTTTTGTTGTGATCATCGAGCATTGGTCCCATGCTGCTTGTTGTAAAGTTGATTAGTTGATACGAAAGTCAAACTATATCTATATTTTTAAAAAACTTTGTTTGTCTTCATATAAGTTTGTTCATTTCTTTGAACAGAAATAGAAACGGTTAATGTTCAAAACTCATAAGACTACTTGAGTACAGTATTAAAGAACCACGATACATATAGGACATCAATAAATTTGAATCTGAAGATCGAGAACTTATAAAATACGGCATTATTGATTAGAAACTTAGGCTAATTAGCATACTACAGTAATACTTGACTATATCATAGTACAGTGTACACTGTACAGATTCATTTTTGCTTGTTTTTTTAGATACATATTTGATAAATGGAAGCTTTTACTGTATATTATTCAAAAATGATGTTTTTTTATTCAAATATATATGCTGCTTAACATGATTATATAATGTGGCTTCCATTTCCTTGGATACACTTTTGAGTTTCTATATAATCTCTATCTCTATTATAAATAAAAGAGAATTGTTTTCAAAAAGTATTATTAAAAAAAATTGATGTACCAAAAGATATAGTTATCTATTTTTACAATAATTTCCATTATAAATGTCATTCTAACAAAGAAGTCATATATACTATGACACAAGCAAAATAAATGATAGAATTTCTAAATATGAGAATCAAACATACGAAGAAAGTTAAATTTATATTTTATCAAAGTTGCTTGAGAAATAACAATAGAAAAAGAAAAAGTGGTGACTTTTACAGAGTAAGCCAAATGATTTAAAAGTAGAAAGTGCCACGGAGTCCTGGTCGCATGCAAACAACTTAGAAGAAAACACCATCATACCATTACTTGCTAAGATTAATTGCTAGAACAAAGACATATATCGCCTTTATTATAGGTCCAATTCTAATAGCAAATTCTCGATCTTTATAGAATACAACAACAACAGGACTCAATCTCTGCACGGGGTATGGGAGGTGAGCTGTAGACAGTCTTACCTCTACCCAGAGGTAGAGAGACTGCTTCCATAAGGACCTCCGGCCATCAAGATGTAAAAGTCGGCAAGAGTGAAGTGTTTAGATACCATACCTGTCAGTCGAGAAGATCATAAGAGAATATACCTGTCTGCTGAGTCCGGCTACCTTGAGAGTAGGGAAGAGTAGCAAATATGCGACCTGCCAATACCTTAGCACAATAGAAACCATATTGAACATATTAAACAACATAAAAATGTAGAAACATCATAACCAAGACAAAATATACACATAAAACATAACTCCTAGTCCTAAGGCCTCTTAACTAACCTACTCCTAGACCTCTCACATAACTCTCCAAACCACTAAACTAAACCTAAACACCTAGTCCTCTAGCTAAACTCTCATTGGTCATGTCCTCCGACAGACAAAACAATTTGGGGGCGTCAGACGCTAGAGTAACCTCCCCCCGGTTTAGGCCTATCGAGACTCAAGGCCGAAACCACTACAAAAGGTCACAGAGAACCAAAGTCTAAGATAAAAGTCTATATAAAAAGTCTACAAAACCTATTCCCATATGCCTTTCACTCATTGGTCCACGTCCTCCGGCAGGAAGCTCCTTTGGCGCGTTCGGAATTCTGTCCTTCCACCTCCGTCGGCCTCCCTCTTATCCTGTCGGATCCAAGCCCTCTGTAGCTTCGAGTTACCTTCGTTAAGCCCACTACTCTTGACCAACCATCACTAACATCCTTGGGCAAGACAATATGGGAAAAGGTGTCTATCTTAGTCACACAAAATCCTACCCTAACCTAATCCTCTACTCTAATCCTAGTTCTCCATGCAGTCCTATCCAACGCCAAGTCCTCCCGCAAGCCAAGCTCTTTTAGGTCCTTCGCTATTCGCTCCTCCCATCTCATCTTAGGCCTTCCCCTTCTTCGTATGCCGTCAACGTGAATAGATTCCGCCCTCCTTAGTGGTGCTGTTTGGTCTCTTCTCCTAACATGGCCAAACCATCTCAAACGTCCTTCTCTTAGCTTGTTAATGATGGTCCCTACTTCAAGTTCGGCTCTAAAAACTCCTGTGGGGATCCTGTCTGATAGGGTCTTCCCGCAAGTCCACCTTAGCATCCTCATCTCCGCCACCTCCACCCGGGATGCATGGGTTTTCTTCATCGGCCAACATTCCGAACCGTATAACATAGCCGGTCTAATAGCCACTCTGTAGAACTTGCCTTTCAGTTTTAGCGGGATCCTCTTATCGCACATGACTCCAGTAGCTGCTCTCCACTTCATCCACCCGGACTTGGATCCGATGTGTCACGTCTTCGTCTATCTCCCCCGATTTGTGTATCACCGATCCTAGGTATCTAAAAGACTCCTTTGGGCACAATATTCGTTCTCCAATGCGAATATCCTCATCTCCAATTCGTCTTATCTCATGCCTATCGAAGTCACATCGCAGGTATTCTGTCTTCTCTCGGCTCACGCATAGGCCATTGTCTTCAAGGGCTCTTCTCCATTTCTCTAGCCTAAGGTTTAACTCCTCCGTCGATCTCGAAATAAGCGCTATGTCATCGGCAAAAATCAGGCACCACGGTAGTTCCTCCTGTAGTCCACTCGACAACTCGTCTAAGATCAAGGTAAAAAGATAAGGGCTAAGCGCCGAACCCTGGTGTAGGCCCATTCCTACCGAGAAAAGCTCTGTGTTCCCCACAGGGGTTCGAACACCGGTCCTCGCCCTATCATACATATCTCTGATAACACTAATGTATCTCCCAGTAACTCCTTTCGCTTGAAGCGTCCTCCAAATCAGCTCCCGTGGTACCCTATCGTAAGCTTTTTCCAAGTCTAGGAAGGCACAATGTAGTGCCTTTTGTCTTTCTCTAAACTTCTCCATAAGGCTTCTGATGATGTGGATAGCCTCCATCGTCGACCTCCCTGGCATAAATCCAAATTGGTTCTCTGCCACCCTCGTAACCTTCCTAAGCCTCATCTCGATCACTCTCTCCCATAGCTTCATGGTGTGACTTAGGAGTTTTATACCCCTATAGTTGCTACAACTCTGCACGTCCCCCTTGTTCTTATAGATAGGTATAACCTCACTAAGTCTCCATTCTTCAGGCATTTTTGCACTTGACCAAATCTTGTTGAAGAGGCTTGTCAACCAACTTATCCCCACGTCCCCCAGGCATCTCCATGCCTCAATAGGAATTTGGTCTGGACCTACTGCTTTGTTTCTCCCCATCTTCTTTAGGGCGCACCTTACTTCCTCTTGGCTGATCCTCGTAGCATCATCGTCTTCGTAGTGTGTGTCTGGGTGTGTGTCGTGGTCCTCTCCTCCTTCACTTCGTCCCGACCCTCCCCCATTAAACAGATTGTCGAAGTACCCTTCCCATCTTTTCCTAATGTCTCCCTCTGATGTGTGAAATCTAGTTTAAAATTTATAACAAGATCTACCGCTAACTGACTACAACACACTTGCGGGCAGTGTACCCGTTCGTATGTAATATAGCTAACTGGCAAGATCAGGATCGAACACAAGGACTGATTGTTGTACTAAAGGTTGTAAAAATGTGAAACACGTAAAAAGTTTGGTGTGACCGAATTGTCACTTTGCGATTCTGAAACTATGTAAACGACAAGTAAAATAAAGTACTCAACCGGTATCAATCGAGAGCACGCTAAAAGATTTGAGTTGTAAACAAATAATTAAAAAGCCATCTATGTCGAATCCGCTACGCAAAAAGTCTAGGTTGCATATAGGTTAAGCTCAAAATTCATATGTGTTGGTGATAATAATCGTGATAAGACAAAAACACAACCGGGTGCACTCCGTTTGTAAAATCGACTCAATCACCTATTCAATCCAATTTCTTGCAACAAGTGGTACCACCAACCCTATTACAATTCCTCGAACTAACTAGTTTTTTTGATTATTTAAATAACAATTTTTATCTTTGTGAAAGAAACGTGGTACCACCAACCGTTAAATCCACTTAACAAAGTAATTTTTATTAGACTTGTATTCTTTACTATCATACCATGACCTAGCAAGAGTTATTCATAGACAAACAACTAAAATAATACTTGCATTCAACTAGTACCACTATCGAAGAACACAAATATCACCAAGAACACAAGTTTAAGTAGAAGAAATCACATCATTAAGATCTTGACAAAATGTTAAGTAAAACCAACTTGAATTCAAAATATTATGCAACCATAACTAATTGTTTCACTTCATCTTCATAGATGTATAGAGATTTAGCTACTCATAATGAAAAGAGCTAAAGATTCAAATAAAAAGGAGAACATAGTGTACCAAATGTGAAGTAATAATCCAAATCGAGGTTACAACCGAGCTACAATCACTAATCAAGAGCCAAAATTAATCTTCAAGTCTTCAAATAGTTTGGATGATGAAAAACCCTTGAAAAACCTTTAAAATCGGCTGGAGAAAAGGTATGGAGGCTGGAGTGTCCAAGATTAGGTTTAGGGTTGAATGGGGTTTGGTATTTATACCCCAGGAGAGAGAAATCTGTCAGACCAGTACAACATCGCGCCGCGAGCCCCTACTATCGCGCCGCGAGGGTTGTCAAAACTGGAGCCCTTCAAATCAGAACTTTATGTCGCGTCGCGAGATACCAGGGTCGCGCCGCGAAGGAACTTTTGTGCTGTATCGCGCCGCGAGGGTTCCTGGTCGCGCCGCGATTTCTGTCAAGTTTTGGCATTTCAGCTTCATTCTTCATCCGTTAGTGCATATGGACCATTTCTGAGCTATTTCCTACCATTTATGAGCGATGTACCTACTGTAGACCTGAAACCACTAGCAAATACCATAACGCACCACAAAACATGCATAAACGGCTATCAATCGTGTATAAAACGTCCAAATAAGATGTGGGAAATATGTATATATTGAGACACATCAAACCTCCCCACACTTAAACCTTGCTTGCCCTCAAGAAAGTATGCACTTTAATCAATTCTCAATAACCCAACAATTCACGATTTCATAAAACAAAACATGGTTATAAGAGAAGTTTCCAACCAAGCGGTGTTGAATACCAAAAGCAAATGCATTTAAAAACTAATGAGCAAAGTTTAAGACGAAATCAGAAAATTCGATTAATCTAGAGCAAAACCATCTTTCGGTTACAATTAGAATCCTCCCTATGCTTGTGTTAACACCTCTTGAACATTTCTATCATTCCAATTGACCTTAGGCTCGTTCTTACTAAGCTATAATCTACTAGCAAGCATCAACATTATTATTGGCAACATAAGCAATATTCCACAATGATTATCGGTATAATTGTCCACTTAAACACTCACGCCATTGGTTTTCCATAAGGTTTTCATTACGTTATACTTATGAGTCCCTTGACAAAACATACTCCTACGGTCTAGAATTGCAACTCTATCCACACGTCAGGTGATCATACGAAAGTGTACTTTAAGCGTCCGGCCAGCGGTTCGCTACGGATACGTGAGTATCGTTAAGAGACATACGCCAGAACTCAAGGTTGGGTTGCATATCCAGAGACCATGCTCTAAACACAAACACATGTGAGAATAAAAAGTTTTATAATTTAACACCCGTGATTTTCGATGAGACCCGTGTAACGAACTTTCTGACAACCCATCCCAAGTTGGAAGCTTTAGGTGAGCTAGGTAAAACAAAGTTACCCCAAGGACTTACTTGTTCGAATCTCAAAGACCACATTAGCATTAGACTATTGGAAAAAGATTATGCGCATTCCCACATGTGCCACCCGTTTGATGCCGAAGCACCCCAGACACCCCGATATAAAGACCAAACATAATGACTAGAGCTACAACCTATAACATAAGAATTAAGGACCGGACATCCGGTGTGCAAACCATATGTTAAGTCAAATTACCACAAGCATATTTAATACATTTCGAGCTTTTCATGCACACAAGTTGCAAAATTCAAATGGAAAACCTCAAGCGGTGCCTACCAATACATCATCTAGTGAAGATATTATTCACATTAGGTTCATCATTAAGGTACAATTCGCAAGCAACCTAGATTATTTGAAGTTCGGAACAAGCCTATGACCCCTTGGAACGATGAAATGCCACAAGCACTAGAAAAGGAAAGCTAAAGGTAAACAATCTCAAGTTTTATCCTAGATTAGCAAAATTCAAAGTCTTCATTTCTCGTCTTTGCACAAAACCTATAGCCTCAAAAATTTAAAAACATAACCAAAATGCTAGTAAAGGAAAGAAACATCAAAAATTTTCATTTTTCCAATTTACCATCCCCCTCCCCACACTTAAGTTGTACATTGTCCTCAATGGACGAATAACTAAGGCAAACAATGGGAAAAGGGAAAAATGCAAAATATAGAAAGGAACAATGAAAAACCTCTGGGTGAAAGCAAGAATTCACCAATGCAAAGTTGAAGCCAAAATTTAAGTGGGTGCTGAACTGACTGCCAGCATAAACCCGCTTGTTTGTTCCAAAAATTCCCAAGGCATTCTCTCACAATTCAACTTGCAAACTTGAAATAATCACCTGACAATCACCAAAAACAAAATACCAAAACAACTACCTAGTTCATAATAAAGGAAAATACGGAAAATACTACAAATGTCTCATCGCTAAATGGCGGAATTACAACCAAATCGAAAAAAATAAAGTTCAAAGTTTCAAAAGTTTCAGAAGTTAGAAGAGAAAAGAGAATAGATCAATATTCGTCCATGTCATGGGAGGAGGGAACACCGTCACCAGCATCAGGATCTGTCGGCTCACCAAATATGCCTCGGTAGAAATCAAAGCCAGGCCCAGAATAGCGCTCTCCAGTGGTATGTCTATATGTCCCAAATTGGGGCATATCCTGAGCGCCCCCTGTGGTCCCACTAGTACCTGCTGCGCTCGAACTCGGGTCTGCCCAACCGGGCTGCTGCTGCTGATCAGGATGTGGACAGAAAAATCCATAAGTGGTGCTTGCCGGCATGAAAATGGGAGGAGGACTAAATGCCTGAGTGGGCGGTGGTGGAGGAGGAGACTCCGGTTGGATCCAATGGTTGATGTAGGGAGACCAATACTCGTTTTGGAAGCCCAGGCGGTTCACTTGGATCCACATCGTCCTCTGCCCATCCATCATCATGTCCTGAGTGTCCCTAAGCTCCCTCTGATTACCCAGGATCTCATCAAGCTTCGTTCCCCAACCTGCAAAATCATAAGCCGGGTAAGGGTTAGGCTGCTGCTCCATCTGGGGTGGCGGCTCCACCCTCTGTCTCTGAGCCAGCGGCTCCTGCTCATCTTCCGTTTCATCCCCCAAATCACTCGCCGAAGTCATCAACCTTGCCTTCCTTAACTCTGTGGCATCAATGATAATGGTAGGCTCAATATCCGAAACTCTTCTCCCCTCACTAGTGTTTGCCATGCCCAACCTCTCCATGATCGAGGTCACGAAATGACCACATAAATACCTACGCTCCCGGTGTTTCTGCATGTGACGAGCAAGGATATAAGGAGCACAACCATATCGGGTTGGGGTGAAGTCTTGGAACTGCCTAAGTAACCACAAATCATCGCTACACACTTTGTCATTCGCATTGCCCCGATGGATGAAAGAGTATGTTATCAGTTTATGCAACAACCTCAACTTTTTGGACCGAATGTCCGACACTTTGCTCACCCCCGAGCTAAACGAAGGCTTCCCTGAAATCCTGTTCCAATACTCATGAAAACTAACCCCATCATCAAAATGGGAGATATCCAATATGCTATTCTCCAAAAACGACTGAACCAACCCATCATTAAACTCATTTCTCTCAAACATCCCACAAAGATAACCAAACTCGGGAATAGTGCAATGGCGCTGCTTGCCACCTAATCAAAAGTGGATCACCCGATCCTCACTAATGTCCTCAACAGGTAGAAATCCCACTCTAAGAGATGAGTAGAATTCCTGGCACCATTCCAGTTTAGCCGGTTTGTTCAGCTCAAAAACCCTCTTCCACATATCGATGTTTGCTACCCAACCCGTTTCCTCATCAGTATACTCTGTCCTAAACCTATCATCAAAATAGTCAGCTAGGAGCGCATCGCGAATTATCTGCCAGTCCATTGTACGAGCGGGAATCAACTCATAGTCCTGGATTTCCGCTAACCTATTCAAAAACACTTGGCGTTCCGCCTTTGGGACATCCCTGAATTGCAGCCAAGGATGTGTGTGTGTTTTGAGTAACCTAAATGTTTTGCTAGCAGGAGCGGTTGGTGGAGTGTAGCTATCGTCTACATAATCAAATTGGTAGTTATTCGGCCACACCCATCCCTCGTATTTTTGTCCAACCGGTTGTTTCTGCAAAAACATTCAAAATGTACTAAATAAGTCAGAGGAAGCAAAAGGAAACAATCACGAAAGGCTAAGATAGACAAACGGCAAAAACGGGCAAACAGGGCAGAATCTCGCGACGCGAGGCCCCCCACTCGTGCCGCGAATCTGCAATTTTTTTTTTTATTTTTTTTTTGGATTTTCTGAATGGGTTTTATGTCTAATTAACAATGCTTTAACTAATTTGAATTAAAATAAATTAAGGATGACTAAATCTTAAAAACCCCAAATTAAAAATTAAGAACCCTAATTAGGTTTTTCTAAGATTCTTACAAAATTAATCACCTCTAAGTACAATAAACAACAATACTAACTTATCTAAGTAATTAACAAACATTAATTGAAAGAAAATCAAAGAAAATAAATAAATCCTAATTAAATTGAAATAAAATTGAAAAGAAAAGAGAAAGAGTTGAGAATCACATACCCCTCTTGACATGATGATGATGATGGAATGGAGAAGAAGATGAAAGCTTGAAGAGAGGAAGAAGAAGAGTGCAAAAACACAAATCTAAGAGTGTGTGTGTGTGTTTTGAGAGAAAGTGAGAAAGAGAAGATAAAGAGAGAATAGATCGTGCTCTGTTTCCTTTAAGTGCCCCTTTTTTTCATTTTTCGATTTTTATATTAAAAGAAAGGAAACTTACCTGGACGCGCACCCTCGCGCCGCGAGTCATTCTGGTCGCGCCGCGATCACGTTGAAACTGCCCATCGCGTCGCGAGATGCCAAGCTCGCGCCGCGAGAAAAAGCTCTGGACAATTTTACTTTAAATCTTGCCAATCTCGCGCCGCGAGGGCTCTGTTCGCGCCGCGAATTGCTGCAATTTTCCAGATTTTGGCTCTTTTGACACACTTTTGCACATACCGGTTCACCCAAAATCATTTCTCACCTGTGAATCTCAACGAAAAACATAAAAATAGAACAAAACTACTGAAAATCAACTAGAAATGATAAAAACACACGGGTTGCCTCCCGAGAAGCGCTTTATTTATTTACGAGTCATTAGCTTGACTCGATCAAACCTCGTTTTTCAAGCAAAAAGCTGGAGCTTCTTGACCGAGGCTCCCTCCCCAACTTCTTCTTCATGGTAGAGCTTTAACCGATGTCCATTTACAATGAACGAGCTTCCATCCTCTCTAAACAACTCAACATATCCCGAAGGATATACATGTTTGATGACAAACGGTCCATTCCACTTCGACGTGAGCTTTGGTTGGTAGATTTTGAACTTGGAGAGAAACAACAACACCTTATCTCCTACTTTGAAGTCTTTTCTCTTGAGCTTCTTGTCGTGCCAAACCTTTGTTCTTTCTTTGTACAACAACGAATTGTCGTAGGCACCATGTCTAAGCTCATCAAGTTCGTGGAGTTGCAACATTCTCGTTTCACCGGCTTCAATCAAGTCCATGTTGCAATGTTTCAAGGCCCAATATGCCTTGTGCTCAATTTCCACCGGCAAATGGCAAGTCTTGCCATAGAGAAGTCGATATGGAGTAGTTCCAATGGGAGTCTTGAACGCGGTTCGGAATGCCCATAGGGCATCATCTAACTTCTTTGACCATGATTTAGGGTTCCCATCAATGGTTTTCTCCAATATTCTCTTTAGAGCACGGTTGGTGTTCTCAACTTGCCCACTAGTTTGTGGGTGATAGGAAGTTGAGAAACGGTGAGTGACCCCATATCTCTTCAAGACTTTTGCCAATTGATGATTGGCGAAATGAGTTCCCCGATCACTTATCAAAGCCCTTGGCATACCAAAGCGGCTAAACAAAGCCTTCAAGAAATCAATTACCACCTTGCCATCATTGGTTGGTAAGGCTTTTGCTTCAGCCCACTTTGAGACATAATCGACCGCAACCAAGATATAGAGACATTTGTTTGATGGTGGGAAGGGACCCATGAAGTCAATTCCCCACACATCAAAGACTTCACAAACTTGGATGGATTGTTGAGGCATCTCATCCCTTTTGGTTATGGTTCCTTGTCTTTGACACGCATCACATGTCTCAACTAGTGTAACACCCCGCCTTACCACAACACAATATTGTCCGCTTTGCCCGCAGGCTCACGGCTTTGTTTCTGGTTGCTTGGACAAACTTCCCAGAAGGGTCACCCATTTGGCATTGTTGCCGCCCGAGCACGCTTAACTGTGGAGTTCTCCTCTCATCCACAGCCAATACGCCCAAAACGCGTTGTTATGTAAGACCATTGATGTCACTTATAGCCAGGATCCCCCTTGTATGTCAGCGATGTATGCTTTCACACCCCCTCAACACAACTCAACGTCCTCGTTGAGTTATGCAAGTGCGCCATACACTCCTAACAATCCCAAGGGTTGCTCTGATACCACTTGTAACACCCCGCCTTACCACAACACAATATTGTCCGCTTTGCCCGCAGGCTCACGGCTTTGTTTCTGGTTGCTTGGACAAACTTCCCAGAAGGGTCACCCATTTGGCATTGTTGCCGCCCGAGCACGCTTAACTGTGGAGTTCTCCTCTCATCCACAGCCAATACGCCCAAAACGCGTTGTGTTATGTAAGACCATTGATGTCACTTATAGCCAGGATCCCCTTGTATGTCAGCGATGTATGCTTTCACACCCCCTCAACACAACTCAACGTCCTCGTTGAGTTATGCAAGTGCACCATACACTCCTAACAATCCCAAGGGTTGCTCTGATACCACTTGTAACACCCCGCCTTACCACAACACAATATTGTCCGCTTTGCCCGCAGGCTCACGGCTTTGTTTCTGGTTGCTTGGACAAACTTCCCAGAAGGGTCACCCATTTGGCATTGTTGCCGCCCGAGCACGCTTAACTGTGGAGTTCTCCTCTCATCCACAGCCAATACGCCCAAAACGCGTTGTGTTATGTAAGACCATTGATGTCACTTATAGCCAGGATCCCCCTTGTATGTCAGCGATGTATGCTTTCACACCCCCTCAACACAACTCAACGTCCTCGTTGAGTTATGTCTTAAGTAATATCATTGGCCTTACATAACACAACGCGTTTTGGGCGTATTGGCTGTGGATGAGAGGAGAACTCCACAGTTAAGCGTGCTCGGGCGGCAGCAATGCCATATGGGTGACCCTTCTGGGAAGTTTGCCCGAGCAACCAGAAACAAAGTCGTGAGCCTGCGGGCAAAGCGGACAATATTGTGTTGTGGTAAGGCGGGGTGTTACAAGTGGTATCAGAGCAACCCTTGGGATTGTCAGGAGTGTATGGCGCACTTGCATGACTCAACGAGGACGTTGAGTTGTGTTGAGGGGTGTGAAAGCATACATCGCTAACATACAAGGGGGATCCTGGCTATAAGTAATATCATTGGCCTTACATAACACAACGCGTTTTGGGCGTATTGGCTGTGGATGAGAGGAGAACTCCACAGTTAAGCGTGCTCGGGCGGCAGCAATGCCATATGGGTGACCCTTCTGGGAAGTTTGCCCGAGCAACCAGAAACAAAGCCGTGAGCCTGCGGGCAAAGCGGACAATATTGTGTTGTGGTAAGGCGGGGTGTTACAAGTGGTATCAGAGCAACCCTTGGATTGTCAGGAGTGTATGGCGCACTTGCATGACTCAACGAGGACGTTGAGTTGTGTTGAGGGGTGTGAAAGCATACATCGCTAACATACAAGGGGGATCCTGGCTATAAGTAATATCATTGGCCTTACATAACACAACGCGTTTTGGGCGTATTGGCTGTGGATGAGAGGAGAACTCCACAGTTAAGCGTGCTCGGGCGGCAGCAATGCCATATGGGTGACCCTTCTGGGAAGTTTGCCCGAGCAACCAGAAACAAAGCCGTGAGCCTGCGGGCAAAGCGGACAATATTGTGTTGTGGTAAGGCGGGGTGTTACAAGTGGTATCAGAGCAACCCTTGGATTGTCAGGAGTGTATGGCGCACTTGCATGACTCAACGAGGACGTTGAGTTGTGTTGAGGGGTGTGAAAGCATACATCGCTAACATACAAGGGGGATCCTGGCTATAAGTAATATCATTGGCCTTACATAACACAACGCGTTTTGGGCGTATTGGCTGTGGATGAGAGGAGAACTCCACAGTTAAGCGTGCTCGGGCGGCAGCAATGCCATATGGGTGACCCTTCTGGGAAGTTTGCCCGAGCAACCAGAAACAAAGCCGTGAGCCTGCGGGCAAAGCGGACAATATTGTGTTGTGGTAAGGCGGGGTGTTACAAGTGGTATCAGAGCAACCCTTGGATTGTCAGGAGTGTATGGCGCACTTGCATGACTCAACGAGGACGTTGAGTTGTGTTGAGGGGTGTGAAAGCATACATCGCTAACATACAAGGGGGATCCTGGCTATAAGTAATATCATTGGCCTTACATAACACAACGCGTTTTGGGCGTATTGGCTGTGGATGAGAGGAGAACTCCACAGTTAAGCGTGCTCGGGCGGCAGCAATGCCATATGGGTGACCCTTCTGGGAAGTTTGCCCGAGCAACCAGAAACAAAGCCGTGAGCCTGCGGGCAAAGCGGACAATATTGTGTTGTGGTAAGGCGGGGTGTTACAAGTGGTATCAGAGCAACCCTTGGATTGTCAGGAGTGTATGGCGCACTTGCATGACTCAACGAGGACGTTGAGTTGTGTTGAGGGGTGTGAAAGCATACATCGCTAACATACAAGGGGGATCCTGGCTATAAGTAATATCATTGGCCTTACATAACACAACGCGTTTTGGGCGTATTGGCTGTGGATGAGAGGAGAACTCCACAGTTAAGCGTGCTCGGGCGGCAGCAATGCCAAATGGGTGACCCTTCTGGGAAGTTTGCCCGAGCAACCAGAAACAAAGCCGTGAGCCTGCGGGCAAAGCGGACAATATTGTGTTGTGGTAAGGCGGGGTGTTACAACTGTTTGTGCTTCCTTAAAAATTGTGGGCCAATAGAAACCCGCATCAAACACTTTCTTACCCGTTACCGATGGCCCATAATGCCCACCGGTGGGTCCATAGTGGCATTCATCCAAAACCTTTCTAGTCTCACTTCCCCAAATACACCTTCTAATCATCCCATCCGCACACACTTTGAACAAATACGGCTCTTCCCAAAAATAGTGCTTGATTTCGGAGAAAAATTTCTTCCTTTGTTGCGAAGACCACCCCTTAGGCAAAATTCCTGCACACAAATAGTTAGCAATATCGGCGTACCACGGTGCTTCTTCATCTTCCACCTGCATCAAACACTCATCGGGAAAGGAATCATTAATCTCATGCTCTTTCAACTCCTCAAGGTGAGGGTTTTCGAGCCTACTCAAGTGGTCGGCGGCGACATTTTCAGCCCCACTTTTGTCTTTGATTTCAATATCAAACTCTTGCAAAAGCAAGACCCAACGAAGCAAGCGGGGTTTAGCATCTTGTTTAGAGAACAAGTACTTCAATGCCGAATGATCGGTGAAAACAATGGTCTTATTTAGCACCAAGTAAGGTCTAAACTTATCAAAGGCGTACACCACCGCCAACAACTCTTTTTCGGTCACGGTGTAGTTTTGTTGGGCGGGATTTAGGGTTTTGCTAGCAAAGTAAATAGGACGAAAATGCTTCTCATCCCTTTGGCCAAGAACGGCCCCCAAAGCAAAATCACTAGCATCACACATAAGTTCAAAGGGTAAAGACCAATTTGGTGAAGTCATGATTGGAGCATTTGTCAACTTGTCTTTCAAAAGAGAAAAAGCATTTAGACATTCATCATTAAACTCAAAAGGGACATCTTTCTCCAACAATCTAGTCATGGGTCTAGTGATTTTAGAAAAATCTTTGATAAATCTCCGGTAAAAACCGGCATGACCAAGAAAACTTCTTACCGACTTCACATTGGTGGGTGGAGGTAATTTAGTCATGACATCAATTTTCGCTTTGTCAACCTCAAGACCCGCCCTTGACACTTTGTGACCCAACACAATACCTTCCTTGACCATAAAATGACATTTTTCCCAATTAAGCACCAAATGTGCTTTTTCACATCTTTCAAGCATTTTGTCCAAATTAGCCAAACAACTATCAAATGAATTACCAAAAACCGAAAAATCATCCATGAAAACTTCCATGGAGGTTTCAATCATATCTTGGAAAATGGCCAACATGCATCTTTGAAAAGTGCCCGGTGCATTACATAACCAAAAGGCATGCGGCTATAAGCATATGTTCCAAAAGGGCAAGTAAAAGTTGTTTTCTCTTGATCATTAGGATCAATGGGTATTTGGAAGTACCCGGAAAAACCATCTAGAAAACAAAAGAATTCATTACCCGCCAATCTTTCAAGCATTTGATCCATGAAGGGTAAAGGGAAATGGTCCTTTTTGGTGGCCTCATTCAACTTACGGTAATCAATACAAACTCTCCAACCGGTGACCGTTCTAGTTGGGACCAATTCATTTTTCTCATTTGTTACAACGGTCATCCCACCCTTCTTTGGTACACAATGTATCGGGCTAACCCATGGACTATCCGATATTGGAAAGATAATACCCGCATCAAGTAACTTAACAATTTCCTTTTTCACAACATCTTTCATGTTAGGATTAAGCCTTCTTTGCCTTTGAATCACCGGTTTTACATTTTCAATTAGATTGATTTTATGTTTGCAAAAATCGGGGCTTATTCCGGGTATATCGGATGTCTTCCATGCAAAGGCCTTTTTATGGGCCTTTAGAATGGACATGAGTTTAGCCTTCTCCTCACCCGAAAGTGATGAGGAGATAACAACGGGAAGAAGAGATGTACCTTCCAGAAATGCATACTCCAAGTGATCGGGTAATGGCTTGAGCTCTAAATCCGTAGGAGGATTATCAATGGAAGTGGACAGCTTGTTACTTGGAATTCTTTCAATTTCCTCAAACCCTTCTTCCTCCAATGGGGTGTCATCCATGCTTAGTGCCATAATCTCTTCAATCTCTTCGACTTGGTCACTAGTGACATCTCCCTCTCCAATGCTAGCCAAGCTATCATCATTGTCTTCACCATCAATCCCTACAAGCTCCAACATCTCCAATTCAACCGCATTATCTATAACATCAATCTTAAAACAAGTGTCATCGGAAGAATAAGAATGTTGCAAGGCTTTTTCAATTTTAAACACAATCCGGTCTTCCCCGACACCCAAGGAAATTTCCTTGTCCTTTACCCGAATGATAGCATCCGCGGTATATAGGAATGGTCGGCCCAAAATGAGAGGCACCTTTGTGTCCTCTTCCATCTCCAAAATAACAAAATCGACCGGAAACACAAATTTGCCTACTTGCACTAGCAAGTTTTCGGCCACCCCCAATGGGTATTGAAAAGAATGATCCGCAAGGCGGATGCTCATTTTAGTGGGCTTTAATTTCCCCAAAGAAAGCTTTCTAAAAACTGAGTATGGCATCAAGTTGATGCTTGCCCCAAGGTCGGCCAATGCCTTATACGACAATTTACTACTAAAAGTACAAGTGATAAGAAAACTCCCTGGATCCGAAAGCTTAGGTGGAAGCTTGTTTCGGATGACCGCCGAGCATTCTTCATTGAGGAAAGTTGCCTTTGCTTCATCAAGCTTCTTTTTTTCCGTCACAAGTTCTTTGATAAACTTGGCATAGTTAGGCATGCCCGAAATGAGATCAACTAACGGCACATTGATGGTCACCGTTTTGATCATGTCAAAGAACTTGTTGTATTGTTCTTGAATCTTTTCCTTCCTCAAGCGTTGAGGAAAAGGAATCTTGGGCTTGTACGGCTTCACTTCGGGTTCCTTGATTGGTGTAGCTTTAGGAACCGAAGTGGTCACCACCGGCGGTGACTCCATCTCTACTTCTTCATCAACATCTTCTTCAAACTGCCCAACTCGAGGAGAAACATTAGAAACACAAGAATTATCAATAGGAGGAGTAATTACCTTCCCGGACGTGTGGTTATGGCATTAACGGTTTCATTCCGATGTTTGGGTGCTTTGTACTTGTCATCCCCATTTCTCCATGATCCTCCTTGGCCTTGATTCGGGTTTTGTTGGGTATTGCTCGGAAGAGTACCCGGTTTCCTTTCTTGGTTTCCCATTCTATCAATCCTCTTTTCCAAGTTGGAGATCAAAGCATGGTGGTTGTTGTTGTTGAGGTGCTCCATGATTATCATCTTTTTGCCACCTACCTTGAAAATTACCACCACGATTGTTAGAATAAGAATTAAAAGAGTTAGAAGGGTTACCTTGATATCGGCCTTGGTAATTGCCACCCCGTTGAAAGAGAGGTTGGTATTGGCCTTGGCGTTGATTTTGCACAAAATTCACATCTTCTTGAGCTATCGAATCACACTCATCGGGATGATGTGGACCTCCACAATGAGTACATCCCCCGGCCATAATCTTCACATCCCGCTCAAGTCCACCAAAGTTGTTCTCTGATGTGACCAATTTATATAGATCACCCACATCATTATTGGCCTTGTTCGTATGTGTTTTGAGTCAATTTTGTATGCATTTGGCGCGTTTATGGTGTTTGTTAGTGCTTTCAGGTTCTTAGCAGGTTGTGCGTCCATTTGGCGCATTTTCTGACGATTTTAGGCCAAGATGTTGATCCGAGTGTTCGAGAGCTGTTAATAAAGAAGAACCGAAGATTTCAGCAACTTTTGACTGCGCCGCAGTGGGAGGAGTGCATCCCCACTGCGCCGCAGTCACCAGTGAGAAGAACCATAGATTCCAGACAATATTCCATGCGCCGCAGTGGGAGGAGTTCATCCCCACTGCGCCGCAGTTGTTGGGTGCCAATGCCAAATAATTTCCAGAGGATATTCCATGCGCCGCAGTGGGAGGGACGTTGCCCCACTGCGCCGCAGTCAAAGGCTGAGTAAAAGTAATGAATTTCCAGAGGATTTTAACTGCGCCGCAGTGGGAGTGCACTTGCCCCACTGCGCCGCAATCACAAGAGAACAAGAATTCCAGGGATCCTTCACTGCGCCGCAGTGAGTGCACGGGAAAATCAGGGTTTCAGCTTTCTGCATCAGATTTTGGGGAGGTATAAATAGAAAAATAAACCCTATTTCCCATTTATCAAATTTTCTTTCTAGGAGCTGTTCTACCGCGAATTCTTCGAAGGATCATCTCAGATTTCATCATTGGATTCATTGAAGATTCAAGAACACCCATCTAGATCGTATCTAATTTTCTGTCTTGCAATTTACATTCAGCAAATATTGGTACAATATGTTCTCTTTCTATTTCGTTTGTTATTTTCAATTTAGCATGAGTGGCTAGATTTATAATCATCCACTTTGATGAAACTTGACGAATGATATGATTGCAATATTTTAATTCAAGAGTTGAATCAATTATCGTTGTGTCGTGATCTTTATCAATTAATTCCTTGTGATTTATTCTTTTGATGTTGATGGTTTATGTGTTCATCGTTAGTGGTACTAGGTGAATATGTTTATCGTTGCAATTCGATTGTCTATGGTCGGTTGTCACTGGTTCATGGTATGGCGGTGAATGTCAAATCTATAATAGGAATTAATCGGTAAACGTGTTTAGAAACGGTTGGTGGTACCACGTTTTCATTCACATAGGCATAATTGGTAATTGGATAATCAAGAAAACTAATTGTTGGGGAGATTTTCTAGGCATTGGTGGTACCGGCTTGGGTAATTAAACTAGCAACTTAGGTGTTTGGGTGATTTGCGAGCGGTTGGTGGTACCACGCGAGCATTTTTATCCTTTCATGATTATCTTGTCAACTCTAAATAATTTGATCTTTATCGTGTGCAATCATAGTTGAAGTCAAGTGGATTCGAAGTGGATGATCTTTATTTATATTGTCTGAACTTTCTTTACTTTCAATTGTCTTGTCATTTCAATTTCTTTAATTTCAAATTGTCAAAGTGAGGTAGCAATTCGGCTACGGTTCCATCCTTATTCTAAAACCATTTTAGCAAACAATTATTTCAAAACCAATCCCCGCGAACGATCTCGGACTTACTACTTACTATACTATATGCGATCAGGTCCACTGCCTGAAAGTGTGTAGTAGTCGGTGTTTAGTGGGTGCTAATTTCAAGGATCTCGAAAGTAGGATGGTAGCTCTTGCTAGGCCCATGAGGACTCTTCCTAGCAACACACAGCAGAATCCTAGGCCTCAGTTTAGTTCGGGACAGAAATACACTCCACCTCCAGTCCGTAATGAGCAAGCCAAAGCCATCACCACTCGTACTGGTAGGTCTTATGACCCACCTCCTATTCCTAATGTTGTTGTTTCAGATGTGCAGGGTAACGGGAGTGATGATACCGATGTTGATGAAGAGATAGAGATGGAGGAGGATCCGACCGTGAAGACTCCGGTTACTCCACCAAAACCGGCTGTGGTTCCAGAGGTTAAACCATACAAGCCAAAGATACCATTTCCACAAAGGTTCAGGAAAGCAAAGCTGAAGGAGCATTATAACAAGTTTGTGGACATGATCAAAAATGTTCATATTAATGTTCCTTTAGTTGATCTTATTCAGGGGATGCCCAATTATGCCAAGTTCATTAAGGAGCTTGTGACAGACAAAGGGAAATTTGAAGAGGCAAAGGCTACTTTTATTAATGCCGAGTGTTCTGCTATCTTGCAGAACCGCATTCCACCAAAGCTTGAAGACCCAGGGAGTTTTCTTATCACTTGCTCTATTAGAACTATTATTTGTAAGGCTTTAGCTGATTTAGGGGCTAGCATCAATTTGATGCCTTACTCGGTTTATGCCAAGTTGTCCTTAGGAGTCCTTCGCCCTACTCGCATGAGTATAAGACTTGCTGACCATTCTTTTCAGTATCCCATCGGGATTGCTGAGAACATTAGCGTCAGAGTAGGCCATATTGTTTTTCTAGTTGACTTCGTTATCCTCGAGATGGAGGAAGATACGAAGGTCCCTCTTATTCTTGGACGCCCATTCCTTAATACCGCGGATGCTATTATCCGTGTGAAGGATAAGGAGATTTCCTTAGGCGTAGGCACTGATAGGATTGTGTTTAATGTTGAAAAGTCTATCAAGCATTCTTATTCTAATGATGAGACTTGTTTCAGGATTGATGTCATTGATGATGCATTGGATCAAGAATTTCAGGAGTTCATGGAGACAGATATTGGAGAGGAAGAGATCGCTAATTTAGGATCTGGAGAAATTACTGATGAAGCTTTGTTTGCAGAGGTCATGGCACTGAGCTTGGATGAATCACCTCCTGAGGACGAGACTTTTGAGGAGGTAGTTGCTGACGGGAGTTCAAGGGTACCTAACTCTGTTGATGTACCACCTACTGACTTGGAGCTTAAGCCGCTTCCAGACCATCTAGAGTATGCATATCTGTCAGGTGAGTCTTCTCTTCTAGTGGTTATCTCGTCCTCACTCTTGAGTGACGAGAAAGACCGTCTCATGTCTGTGCTTAAAGCCCACAAGCGGGCTTTTGCTTGGAAGACCACAAATATCCCAGGTATTAGTCCTAATTTTTGCCAGCATAAAATTGATTTTCTTGATGATGTTAAGCCCGTTGTCCAGAGACAAAGGCGGCTGAATCCGAATATGAAGGAGGTTGTTAAGAAAGAGGTAATTAAGCTTCTTGATGCAGGAATCATTTTTCCTATTGCCGATAGTTCATGGGTAAGTCCTGTCCACTGTGTGCCCAAAAAGGGGGGCATGACAGTCATTGAAAATGATAATAAGGAGTTTTTGGCCACTAGGACTATCACGGGTTGGCGGGTTTGTATAGATTACCGTAAGCTTAATGATGCCACCCGTAAGGATCACTTCCCCCTCCCTTTTATTGATCAAATGTTGGAACGTCTTGCAGGGAATGAATACTTTTGTTTCTTGGATGGGTTTTCCGGGTACTTTCAAATACCCATTGATCCCAAGGATCAAGAGAAAACCACTTTCACTTGTCCATTTGGCACTTTTTCTTATCGGCGTATGCCGTTTGGTTTGTGTAATGCCCCTGACACCTTTCAAAGGTGCATGATTGCTATTTTCCAGGACATGCTTGAAACTTCCATGGAAGTTTTCATGGATGATTTTTCAGTTTTTGGGGATTCTTTTCATTCATGTTTGAGTAATTTGGATAGGATGTTGGAACGGTGTGAGAGGGCACACCTTGTTTTGAATTGGGAAAAGTGCCATTTTATGGTGACTGAGGGTATTGTGTTAGGGCATAAAGTGTCTAAGGCCGGGATTGAGGTTGATCGGGCTAAGATAGATGTAATTGCCAAATTACCCCCGCCTTCCAATGTGAAAGGGGTAAGGAGTTTTCTTGGACATGCAGGTTTTTATCGTCGATTTATTAAGTATTTCTCTAAGATTACTCGTCCTATGACCCACTTGTTAGAGAAGGACATTCCTTTTGTTTTTGATGATGCTTGTTTGAGTGCTTTTCAGGTATTGAAGGAGAAGTTGACTGATTCTCCTATCATGGTAGCTCCAGATTGGGAATTTCCTTTCGAGTTGATGTGTGATGCAAGTGACTATGTTGTGGGAGCCGTGCTAGGGCAAAGGGTTGAGAAACATTTCAAACCCATTTACTTTGCTAGTAAGACTTTGAACCCCGCCCAGCAAAATTACACCACTACAGAAAAGGAGTTGCTTGCAGTGGTCTTTGCATTTGATAAGTTTAGATCATATCTTGTTTTGAGTAAGACCATAGTTTTCACTGACCATTCAGCCCTTAAGTACCTGTTCTCGAAACAGGATGCTAAACCCAGGCTTATCCGTTGGATTCTTTTGTTGCAAGAATTTGACATTGAAATAAAGGATAAGAAAGGGGCTGAAAATTTGGTTGCCGACCATTTGAGTCATTTGGAAGATCCTCACCGGGAGGAACTTCGTGATGGGGAGATCAATGATCACTTCCCCGATGAGTCTTTAATGTTTATTTCTAACTCTGATGAAACTCCTTGGTTTGCAGATATAGCTAATTATTTGGTTGCAGGTGAGATACCTAATGATTTCACATCCCAGCAGAAGAAGAAGCTCATATCGGATGTTAAGTATTATTTTTGGGACCATCCATACTTGTTTCGTGTTTGTGCAGATGGTATGGTTAGGAGATGTGTTGCTGGAGCTGAGACAAGAGAGATTTTGGATGCGTGTCACTACGGGCCAACTGGGGGTCATTATGGTCCTTCAGTGACGGGTAAGAAAGTTTTTGATGCAGGTTTCTATTGGCCAACAATTTTCAAGGAGGCCCAAACTTTGGTTGAGACTTGTGACATCTGTCAGCGACAGGGGAACATCACTAAACGGGATGAGATGCCTCAACAGAGTATTCAGGTATGTGAGGTTTTTGATGTCTGGGGTATAGACTTTATGGGACCATTCCCACCATCTAATAAGTTTCAGTACATTCTTGTCGCCGTTGACTACGTGTCTAAATGGGCCGAAGCCAAGGCTTTGCCCACGAATGACGCGCGTGTAGTCATTGATTTCTTGAAACAGTTGTTTTGTCATTTTGGTTGCCCTAGAGATTTGATTAGTGATCGTGGTACCCATTTTGCAAACCATCAGTTAGCCAAAGTGATGAAGAGGTATGGTGTTGTCCACTATTTTTCTACCTCGTACCATCCACAGACCAGTGGTCAAGTGGAAAACTGTTAGGTCGGAAATCGACCAAGTATAATTTGTTCAGAAATAGCTTGAAGTTTAGTGAAGACGTTTGTACAGAATTCTGAGATGTCTCAGAATTCCTTCACTGAAGCTTCACTTCAGTTCAGATCGAGACAAATCTGAAGCATTCATTCTAAAGTCAAAGACTGAAGTATGAAGAAGAGAATCATCTCAGAAGCGAGCAAAGAGTGATTCTACCTGATCGAAGACTGAAGCATCTCAGTGTAAAGTATTTACAACACTTTACACTGATTACGAGGAAGACTTTACTTTACATACCTTTACCCAGTTAATAGATTTATATATTAATAAAAGGTACAAGGTAAAAGTATAGGTTTGGAACATAGTACTATAAGTCACATCAACTGACTTATATACTATCCCTAGTACAAGCATGTAAGGAATTAGCTTTAATTCCTTAAATGCTCACAACCACTTTTATACGATCTAGTCCATGTCATCATGAACTTGGTCTATAAATACAAAGTCTTCTCACAACTTGCAAACGGCTTGAAACCTTTAGCATTGCAACTTGTGAGATATACTCTAAGTAAACTTACGAGTATTTCCAAGTTATTTAGATCACTTGTATTTCAGGATTGTTTAGATACTTACACTTGGGTGTTTATCTTTGTTCCGCAACAATCCTTGTATTTGTTTATACATCAATAAATCAAATACATTAGAAAGAAAACAACGTGTCTCAATGCTACATACTTGATTATATTTATATATATATCTTTATATAGTTTCAGCCCTTTTGTTCTTGCATTTTACTTTAAGTCAATTGTTTCTTGTTATCCATATCTGGATCGTAAACTTAACTTGTCCATCAAGATAAGTTGTACTTTCCAGTCGGGTTTAGTTAATCATCTATATTTGGGACTCATAATTGGTATCAGAGCCAGGTTGAATTATATCAATTCCTTAACCTTTGATCTGCTTAGATGGCTGACTTTGAACAAGAACGACCTGACCCTAATAACACTACTCCACCCCCTATCATCAACAACAATATACCATCACATAATGTACACGTACACTTTCCAAACAATCCTGTTCCCAAGTTTGATGGGAACAGTGAAAACTTTCAAACATGGAAAGCATGCATGTTAAAGTATATTGCTGGTGTTGAAAGACATTTACCAGATATCTTAAAAGAAGGACCCTTTGTCCCCATGAATGCTTCTACTGTTGTCATAAATACCGATGAGACTCCTAGGCAGTCACCTAAGGAGAAGGATCATTGGTCTGAGGAAGATCATAGACTTGTAGACCTTGACACTAAGTTACAAAATATGATTTTATATGCAGTTCCTGAAACTCTCATGCCCACTCTTGTTTTACTTGAAAATTCCAAATTAATGTGGGAGGAACTAATGACACAGTTTGAAGGCACAAATGAGACAATTGTCACAAGAAAAGTTGCTTTAAACAAAAGATATGAGTCTTTCTTTGCTGTACCTGGGGAAACTTTAACTCAGACTTACATCAGATTTACAAATCTGGTCAATCAACTGAAAGCCCTAGGTGTAACCAAAGACAAAGAAATTTTGTTGGAAAAATTTTGTGATATTTTACCTTCTAAATGGGAAAATTTAATCTTGGTCTTGAGACAAGGCAAAACTTTGCACAGTCACACTCTTGCTTCCCTTTATGGAGCCTTCAGATATACTGAAGAGAACAAAGCTGAGAGAGCTATGGCTGAGCAAGATGCCAAAAATCATGTTTCTACCAGTTCTGGTATGGTTCAGTATTCTGAACCACATAGTACTGCTTTACTATCTTCTGAGAGTAACATTTCTGACTCAATGAAGAAGATGGTTTCTGAAATGTTGAAAACTGGTATTTCTGGTAATGTTACTCATGATTGTGATGAGGATGACAATGATGATCTGGTTGCCATGCTGGCTAAAACGTTTAATCGTTTTAAGGCCAAATCAAATCGATCTGGCAAACCTTTTGCTTCCAGCGCTTCTATTGACAAGTCTAATCTTGAATGCTTCAAATGTGGCAAGAAAGGACATTTCATGAAGGAATGCAGATCTAGTCAACCCTCATCATCACAATCTGCTCCTAACCATTCTATTTTTCAGAAATCTGACGACAGCTATAAGGCCAAATACAAGAAGTTAAAGGCACATATGGCTCTTCTGGCACAAGACAACTCGAGCAACAGTTGTATGATTGCCAAAGCTGAAAAGTGGGAAGAATCTGATGAGTCATCTGATGATGAAGAAGAAGTTAGGGACATGTGTTTCATGGCACAAGAAGATCAAGGTCATTTGGTTAAATCCGATGTTGAATCTGGTCGCTGGGTGGATATTGTAATGAAAAAGGTCAGTAATTTTGGCTTTGAAAAGAATGAGGAACACAAACTGGACCTTTTGGTTCTTTTAGAGGCTGACATCTCATTTGTTGAGACAGTGCGTTCAGAAAGCCTAAAAATGTTTGAAAATAATGCCTCTGAACTGAACGCCAGTCATGCCAGATTGAAAGAACTGAAAGATGTTCATTTGGCTCTAAAAAGTTATCAGTCTATGGTTGCAACTTTAGAATTGGAAAAGGAAGAATTAAAATCCATCCTTGAAAAAGAACAAGCAATCATTAAATCTTGGATGAAAGCACCAAGGCCAGATGCTGCAATTAAAAATACTTTTGCATCACAAAGAGCAGCATATGAGTCTGGTGATCTTCATTTGGCATCCATAATCACTGATTTAGATGCACTTCCAAAGGAAATCAAACCTGAAATCATTTTTCCTAAAGTTGGCAAACAGAAAACTGTTACTAATAAAGCCAAGGAACAATCTGAGGGCAAATCTGAAACAGCTCAGACAACTGTTTCAGAAAGGAAGGCTAAATCCAAAAAGCCATCCCCTCAGACTTCATCTAAGGTTCCTAAAGACCTAAAGAAGAAGAAAAATTACTCCCCTACTGAGCCATCTACCTCAGATTCTGGTAAGGCTCAGGTGTCTAATGAAGAATCAATTTTGTTAAGGTTAGAAAGTCAATTTCAACTATTGGCTAGACAAGTGCAGAGTTGCAATGCACGCTTAAAAAATGTTGAAACTCCTTCTCCTCAACCTAAACAAAATGCAAAACCTTTTTCTAAACAATTCAAGCAGAAATCTGAAAGGAAAAAGGTTGAAAACCCCATCAAACCAACTATTTTTTTGTCATCTGAAATAATGACTGAAATCCCCTTTGATCCTTCTGTTCCTTATGAACCAAAGAAATCTAAGACTGCTAAGGGAGAGTCTAGTGAACCCATCCAAAGATGGGTTCCCAAAAAGAACTAATCTTTGTGTTTGTGCAGGGAGACCGAAAGAAGAATATATGGTTTCTGGACAGTGCTGCTGGCCGAACCATGACTGGTTATCAGACCCTGCTAGAGGAATATAGGGTGCAAGAGGGGCCCTCAATAGTTTTTGGAAATGATGGTAATGGAAAAACTGAGGGATATGGTGTGGTGAATAATGGTCAAGTCAAATTCACACGAGTTACATATGTGAATGGTTTGAAATATAACCTGATCAGTGTCAGCCAACTGTGTGATGATGGCTTCAAGGTTTTATTTGATATTTCACAAGGCACCATATTCAACAGAGATGGAAAGGTGGTATTGATTGCACCAAGGAAGGGAAACATTTATGTCATTGATATGAATCCTTCTACCTCTGAACAATGTTTCTACTCAAAGGCAGATGAAGACACAAACTAGTTGTGGCACAAGAGATTATCCCATCTGAACTTCAAAAATATTAATAAGTTGTCTAGAAAACAACTTGTTGATGGGATACCCTCTATGTCTTTCAATAAAGACAAGCCATGTCCAGGTTGTGAAATGGGTAAGCAGAAGAGAGCTTCATTCAAGACAAAGCAAAGCTTTAGTATAACTGAACCTCTTCATATGCTTCACATGGACCTTTTTGGACCAGTGAATGTTCAGACCAGAGCAGGAAAGAAATACACCCTTGTTATCGTTGATGAATATTCAAGATACTGCTGGGTGATTTTCCTCAGATCCAAAAGTGAAGCTGCTGCTGAAATCATTGCTCTCATCAAACAAATTGAGCTCAAGCACAAGCGAAAAGTTTGTCAGCTCAGAAGTGACAATGGCACTGAATTCAGAAATGCCACTCTGGAGTCCTTCTGCACTGAAACTGGCATATCTCAGAACTTCTCCTCAGCCCACACACCAGAGCAGAATGGTGTTGTAGAAAGAAAGAATCGTACGCTGATTGAAGCTGCTAGAAGTATGTTGAATGAATCTGGTCTTCCCAAGAATTTCTGGGCTGAAGCTGTTGCAACTGCATGCTACACTCAGAACAGATCTGTTTATGTCAAAAGACACAAGAAGACCTCCTATGAAGTACTCAGAAATAGAAAGCCCAATATTGGATACTTCCATGTATTTGGATTTCCAGTATACATTCTGAACAACTCAAATCAGCTTGGGAAATTTGATGCAAAAGCTGATGAAGGATACTTCCTAGGATATTCATCAAATCGCAAAGCCTTTAGAGTCTTTAACAAGAGACTTGAAAAGGTTGACGAGTCAATTCATGTTACCTTTGATGAATCCAATTCTGCAATCTTTAAAAATTCCATCCCTGTTCCACCCTCAGAAAGTCCAATAAGTTTTGGTGATTCTGATCCTATTGCTGAAACTGATTAGTCACCTGAACCTGCTTCTGAACATCTCCGTTCAGAACCAGTAATAAACAAGCCTAGCAACATTCCATTTTATCCTCCAGTCAGCTTCAAACTACCTTCTGAACTGACTATTGGATCAGATGTTTATGCTGCTTCTCCTATGATATCAGGTTCCACTGAGCAACTTCAATCTGAAGAATTTCATGATGCAAGTCATGATCTGCAGGAAGAAGAAGAAGCTGAAGATGTATTTTCTGAAGCTCCTCCTGAAGTTACTCAGAGAAGTTCTTGCACTGATATCATTGTTCATCCTGGTCAATACTCTAAATGGACAAAAGCACATCCAATCGAGCAAATTATTGGAGATTCCAGTAGAGGGGTTCAGACCAGAGCAGGAAAGAAATACACCCTTGTTATCGTTGATGAATATTCAAGATACTGCTGGGTGATTTTCCTCAGATCCAAAAGTGAAGCTGCTGCTGAAATCATTGCTCTCATCAAACAAATTGAGCTCAAGCACAAGCGAAAAGTTTGTCAGCTCAGAAGTGACAATGGCACTGAATTCAGAAATGCCACTCTGGAGTCCTTCTGCACTGAAACTGGCATATCTCAGAACTTCTCCTCAGCCCACACACCAGAGCAGAATGGTGTTGTAGAAAGAAAGAATCGTACGCTGATTGAAGCTGCTAGAAGTATGTTGAATGAATCTGGTCTTCCCAAGAATTTCTGGGCTGAAGCTGTTGCAACTGCATGCTACACTCAGAACAGATCTGTTTATGTCAAAAGACACAAGAAGACCTCCTATGAAGTACTCAGAAATAGAAAGCCCAATATTGGATACTTCCATGTATTTGGATTTCCAGTATACATTCTGAACAACTCAAATCAGCTTGGGAAATTTGATGCAAAAGCTGATGAAGGATACTTCCTAGGATATTCATCAAATCGCAAAGCCTTTAGAGTCTTTAACAAGAGACTTGAAAAGGTTGACGAGTCAATTCATGTTACCTTTGATGAATCCAATTCTGCAATCTTTAAAAATTCCATCCCTGTTCCACCCTCAGAAAGTCCAATAAGTTTTGGTGATTCTGATCCTATTGCTGAAACTGATTAGTCACCTGAACCTGCTTCTGAACATCTCCGTTCAGAACCAGTAATAAACAAGCCTAGCAACATTCCATTTTATCCTCCAGTCAGCTTCAAACTACCTTCTGAACTGACTATTGGATCAGATGTTTATGCTGCTTCTCCTATGATATCAGGTTCCACTGAGCAACTTCAATCTGAAGAATTTCATGATGCAAGTCATGATCTGCAGGAAGAAGAAGAAGCTGAAGATGTATTTTCTGAAGCTCCTCCTGAAGTTACTCAGAGAAGTTCTTGCACTGATATCATTGTTCATCCTGGTCAATACTCTAAATGGACAAAAGCACATCCAATCGAGCAAATTATTGGAGATTCCAGTAGAGGGGTTCAGACCAGAAGAGCCACAAGCGATCAATGCTTAAACGTCAGCTTCTTATCTCTAATTGAACCCAAGAAGATTGACGAGGCTATGCAAGACCCAAGCTGGGTTGAAGCCATGCAAGATGAGCTCAACCAGTTTAAAAGAAACGATGTATGGGAACTCGTTCCTTGTCCCAGTAACCTGAAGAAGGAACCAATTGGGACAAGATGGGTCTTCAGAAACAAGATGGATGAAGATGGTCATATCATCAGAAACAAAGCAAGACTTGTTGCAAAAGGATATGCACAAGAAGAGGGAATAGATTTTGATGAAACTTTTGCACCAGTTGCTAGACTTGAAGCTATCAGAATATTCTTAGCTTTTGCAGCTCATCATCAGTTTAAAGTCTATCAAATGGATGTGAAAAGTGCATTCCTGAATGGAGAACTAGAAGAAGTCGTTTATGTGTATCAACCACCAGGTTCATCAATGAAGAAAAACCACATTGGGTGTACAAACTGAACAAAGCCTTATATGGTCTGAGACAAGCACCCAGAGCCTGGTATGATACTCTTACTAAACATCTTCTTAAAAATGGTTTTAAACGTGGTGCAATAGATAAAACTTTGTTCATATTGCATGATAAAAGTGATATCCTTTTAGTACAAATTTATGTTGATGATATTGTGTTTGGTTCTACAAATGAGAAGATGTGTGAAAATTTTTCTAAAATCATGTCTTCTGAGTATGAAATGAGTATGATGGGTGAACTGACATATTTTCTGGGACTTCAAGTTAAACAAACTAAAGATGGTATTTTCATAAACCAAGAAAAATATGTCAGAGATTTATTAAAGAAATATCAATTTGATTCAGTCTCATCAAAAGATACTCCCATTTCTGCTCCATTAACTTTGGATTCTGATCCACATGGAAAACCAGTGGACCATACAAAATATCGTGGTATGGTTGGTTCACTGATGTATTTAACTGCAAGTAGACCAGACATAATGTTTGCAACATGCCTTTGTGCTAGATTTCAGTCTGATCCCAGAGAAGCACATGCAAATGCTGTTAAAAGGATCTTCAGATACCTTAAAGGTGTCCCCAGATTGGGTCTTTGGTATCCCAAAGGCTCCAGTCTAGATCTAATGGGTTATTCAGATTCTGATCATGCAGGTTGTAAGATAGACAGGAAAAGTACCACAGGTGGGTGTCATTTCCTTGGTGGCAAATTAGTAAGCTGGACCAGTAAGAAGCAGACTGCAGTATCACTATCCACTGCAGAAGCTGAATATATTTCTGCAGCAAGTTGTTGTGCTCAGATTCTATGGATGAAAAACCAGCTAACTGATTATGGTGTTACTTACACAAAGACTCCAATCTTTTGTGATAACACCAGTGCCATTGCCATATCTCACAATCCTGTAATGCACTCGAAAACCAAGCACATCGATCTCAGGTATCATTTCATTCGTGATCATATTCTGAAAGGAGATATTGAATTGCACTTTATTCCCACTGATAAGCAACTCGCTGACGTTTTTACAAAACCTTTAGATGTCAAAACTTTTAAAAATCTAGTCAGTGAGTTGGGTATGTTAAATCCTTAGACTAGTAATCTTGTTATGAACGCCTCAGTGACACTGATCTGGTTCACTAGTCTGAGCGATCCATGTGATTTTTGCTCGCCTAGCTATCAAACGCTCAGAAAAATGTATTTAACTGAAGCACTTCAGAAAATCAAAAATATTTCAGTTGAATTTTATTAACTGAGATGGTTCAGATCTCTTTGGAACAAACCATGCTCAGAATTTATTTTGTTATCACTGAAATACAACAATCCTTTCAAGATATTTTTTTTTTTGATACTTGGTCAATTGTGTGTACACGTGACCTACTGCATACTATGTTTTAACTTACGTTGGTCATGCTTATGTATCACACAAGTTGCGCCGTAAATAAGAAAGAAATGAGTACTTTTTCTGAAAAAGTGTTGCAGGGTGGGGTCACTCAAACGGCTTTGCATTTAATGCTGACTTGACCCCAGAAATTATTTTAGGATCTCAAACCCAATCAAAATCATTTTCAAATATAAAATATTTCATGTGTCTTGGGTTTTGAAATTCAAAAAAAATTATTTAATTGTTTTTAGTTGGAAAATCTCTTTGTATTCCATCTTAAATTCACAATTCCTTCTCATTCTTTCATTTACTTCGTTTTTCATTTACTTCCCAATCATCAATCTCTCTCATATTTACTCTCAAAATTCCTTAACTCTTCATATTCCTTTTCATTTACTTGTTTTTAGTTGGAAAATCACTTTGTATTCCATCTTAAATTCAAATTCCTTTTCATTCTTTCATTTACTTCGTTTTTCATTTACTTCCCAATCATCAATCTCTCTCATATTTACTCTCAAAATTCCTTAACTCTTCATATTCCTTTCATTTTCTTCTTTCGATTCTTAAAATGTCTAAATCATCATCTTCCTCACAACACAAATCACTCATCAATTTTGTATATACTCCATCGAGTGATGTAAAAACATCTGCCACATGGCCAAAGAATTTCACACCTTCTCAAATCCGCTTTAATATGAGCAATTTCCTGGCTCAAGTGAATGTGAAATCCAAAACTCTAATGGGAAGAATCAATGATTTTTGGGAGCAATCCCCTTTCCATTATGCTCTGACTGCTAATCCTCAAGCACTGTATCATCGATACTTGCTTGAATTCTGGTACACTGCTGTGGTGAGTAAAGATGAACAATCCATCTCCTTCACTCTCAATGAGGGCACCAAGAAGTGTGTCATCACTCTTGAGGGGTTCAGAAATTCCCTTCATCTGAACTACCTCAACCCTTCCCAAGTGTTTGTTAAAAGACTCAAAGGAGTCAATTTCAGGGAGGTTCTAGTCGCCACCGGTCATGGCGACATGGAGGATGAAGATGGTAATTTGAAGACCTCTGGACACATATTTATGTCTGGATTTGGTAATTGCTGGAGGTTCTTCTGGACCCAGATTGTGGAAAGTCTTGGTGGCAACCATGGAGGGTTGGACCAACTTTCATTACCCCAAGTTGAGATGGGGTATTATATTTGGAATGGGATACAGGCAGACTTTGCTGAGATTCTTTTCTCTCAGCTCATTACAAAGTTAAAAGGAAAAAGAAGCCTGCATATCGCCTTTCCAAGATTTCTAAGCTTGTGTTTTATGGATATACTTGGAAAAGCTTATAATAAAGCTGGACCTGAAGCTTCTGTACCTGAATATGGCAGAGATTTCTCAAAGGCATCTACTTCTGAAAATGAGCCTGAACTCTCCTCTGCAATGCTTCAGGTATTCAATAAAACTGTCTCAGCCACACTAGCTGGTTCAGAAAGGTCACTAAGTGGGCTACAAAAGAATGTAGGACCCGTTAGTCGACCTAGAGATAAGTTGCTGAACATTATCAAACGTCCAGCTCCTATATCTATTGTCCCTGGCGATGATACTACGGTTGAGCCAATCGTTGAAACTGGTGACGATGCAACTGCTTCTGCAGCTGTTGAACCAGAATCTGGTGAGGGTACTAGTGACCCAAACCAGGGCATATCTGACCAGATTGTAAAAGTGAATGCTTTCTGGGATGACGATGAGCTACCTCAGGAGAATCTTGATTCTCTTGCTGACTTTGAGTTTGACGAGGGATTATTGGAGGCGAATCAATCTGATTCTGAGCCAGCCACCATCCTCGCAAACGCCCCTCTTCCTCCCCCAGAAATCCAACAAGAACAAGACAATGAGCCTTATGTACCACCACCACCATCTCATCAAAATCCAATTTTTCCACCAGGCACTACTCCTGCTTATGTCACCGATCCATCATTTACTCCTTCACTTCAATTTCTTCACCCCCAAATTCACCAAGTACCGCCACCTATCAATTATGATGCCCCAATGGAGAAGGACTTGGATTCTGAGACAGAATCTGAGAGTCCAACTGACTTACAAATGAATAAAGTACTCAAAGGGCTTGGTAAACTACCATTTGTTGCTCCTGCTTCTGCACAACCACCACCTCCTTTAAATATAGAAGCACAGTTAGAGAAAACCCAAACCGAACTCCAAAGCCTTATTCTTAGGGTGGAGGATTTAACCAAGTCTCTAACTGCCAATACCAGTTCAGTGGCTGATATGAAAGGTGCTCAGATGTTTCTTGGAACTGAGCTAACCAAAGTTGCTGGGAACGAAGGACTGGTAGTTGGGAAGCTGAATGAGTTGGTAATGACTTGCAACAAGGTGAGCTCTGCAATCAGAGAAGCCTTCAGATTGACAAAGCGAGATGTGCAAGCTTCGGTGGTTGCGAACTTGACATCTTGTGTTCAGTTGTTGAAACAAGACTTTATGGCTGTTGGAAGAGAAGTGCATGAGTTGGTTCAGAAGCCCAGTGTAAATGAGAAAGAACTTGGGGCTTCTATAAGTATTGGACTGTTGGATAATCTGAAGTCTGAGCTCACTCAGAATTTAGCTGCTCAGATTTCAGAATCTGTTTCTCAGAAGGTTGGTGAAGAGGTTAGAATGATGATTGCTGAACTGACCAAAGATACAAAAGACAAAGTGGACAAGGCTGTGAATGAAGTAAAAGATTCAGTGTCCAAGCTTGAAGGTTCAGTTCAGAATCAGTCCAAGCAGTTAGATGAAATTCTAACTCTTCTGAAGAAGGAAACTATTGTTGCTCCTCCTCCCCCTGCTTCTTTCACTGAAGAAGATAGAAAAATGTTGAAGGACTTAAAGGATCAAGAAGCACTGAACCTTAATTCATCATTCAGATTAAGGGCTCAGTTTGCTACAATGGCAAAGGGTATTTGTGACTGCCTAGAACAACAAAGTTGGGAACCACTGAAGGCAATTAAAACTTCAATTGATCTATATGCTAAAATGCCTTCAGAGATTCCCAAAGGGGGAAGTATGCCTCTTGGTTTGCTGGCTAGTACACAAGAAATGATTGAAGCAACCAAGAAGCAAACTGAGGTACCTTCTGGTAGTGCCTCAGTTCAGGGGGAACAAGTTCAGAAGAAGGACAAGGGCAAAGGCAAGGTTCAAGAAGGAGAAGAACCAAAGAAAAGTACTAAGGGTTCTGAAATCGTTGTTGGTGAGAATGTGGATGAGCATGGTTATCCCTTGCACAATCTGGAGGCTGATAGTAAGAAGTTGGAAGCATTGCAAAAGCAGGTTTCCAATCAATTTATAATGTGGAGGGAAAATAAAGAAAGAGAAAGGGAACAACATCTGAAGATGGGGACCCTTGATCATATAGATGCTGCAGCTCTTGGATTATCATTGGAAAGATACTTGAAAATCAAAAATGATCCAAGAGTGCAAAAGGCGATAGTTGATATGCTTGAATATGAGTGTGGGATGAACTACTCTCCTCTGGAACAAAAGTTAGAAAGTTTGACCTTTAAGTTGTCCATTGAAGCCTTAAAGAAAAATAGAGAAAAAGAAATGGCAATCAAGAGGAAGGAAATTCTGAGCGAAGTTCTGAAGGTTGAGAAAGATTTGCTCAGACCAACCATTAAGCCCAAAGTGACTGGACCAAGATCATCAAGAAAAAGTGTTCGAGATGTTGATCTTTCTACCTTCAAACCAATGTCTGATGATGCTATTGAGCTTGAAAGAAAACATGAGAAGGACCAATATGATCATTACATGAATCATCGATCGCATCCAGCCAAAATCATTGATATGGAGATTACAAAGGCTGATGGATTGAAGTTGTTTGATTTGATTGTGAAAAGAGAAGGTAGGGCAGCTGAAGAATACAATCAAGTTTCAGTTCACGAGTTTGGGATTTCAGAGCATAGGGAGATGATCCAGATTCTGAAGGGAAAGCCAAAGTCTGCTCAAATTGGTGCATGGTTAGCAAGAATCCAACAAAAGATGCAAGCCAAGGTAGATATTGAAAGCAGACTGTTTGGAAAGAAGGGTCATTCTCCTCTGAAGAGAAAACCTACTGAGGCACCTTCTGGTTCAAGGCCTGCCAAGAAGTAGTTTCTTTTCAGTTTATCATGTACTTGTAAATATTTACATTTGTAACATTCATTTCAGTTTGTATATATATGTTGCAACTTGTAACCAATAAGTAGATGATAAGTTTAAGTTAGAAAATCACAAGTTAAATTCTGAGACATCAATGATCTATAAGATGTTCTTAGAAAATTTTTACAACTTAAACAAAAACTTGTATTTCAGACTTACAAACATGTATAGATAGAAGTCTGGATGCATGCACTATTTCAGAACAAATAGGGGGAATTTGTTAGGTCGGAAATCGACCAAGTATAATTTGTTCAGAAATAGCTTGAAGTTTAGTGAAGACGTTTGTACAGAATTCTGAGATGTCTCAGAATTCCTTCACTGAAGCTTCACTTCAGTTCAGATCGAGACAAATCTGAAGCATTCATTCTAAAGTCAAAGACTGAAGTATGAAGAAGAGAATCATCTCAGAAGCAAGCAAAGAGTGATTCTACCTGATCGAAGACTGAAGCATCTCAGTGTAAAGTATTTACAACACTTTACACTGATTACGAGGAAGACTTTACTTTACATACCTTTACCCAGTTAATAGATTTATATATTAATAAAAGGTACAAGGTAAAAGTATAGGTTTGGAACATAGTACTATAAGTCACATCAACTGACTTATATACTATCCCTAGTACAAGCATGTAAGGAATTAGCTTTAATTCCTTAAATGCTCACAACCACTTTTATACGATCTAGTCCATGTCATCATGAACTTGGTCTATAAATACAAAGTCTTCTCACAACTTGCAAACGGCTTGAAACCTTTAGCATTGCAACTTGTGAGATATACTCTAAGTAAACTTACGAGTATTTCCAAGTTATTTAGATCACTTGTATTTCAGGATTGTTTAGATACTTACACTTGGGTGTTTATCTTTGTTCCGCAACAATCCTTGTATTTGTTTATACATCAATAAATCAAATACATTAGAAAGAAAACAACGTGTCTCAATGCTACATACTTGATTATATTTATATATATATCTTTATATAGTTTCAGCCCTTTTGTTCTTGCATTTTACTTTAAGTCAATTGTTTCTTGTTATCCATATCTGGATCGTAAACTTAACTTGTCCATCAAGATAAGTTGTACTTGCCAGTCGGGTTTAGTTAATCATCTATATTTGGGACTCATAAAAACACAAATAGGGCCTTAAAGAGGATTTTGGAGAAAACTGTTGGAGATAACCCCAAGGTGTGGTCAAAGAAGTTAGATGACGCCTTGTGGGCATTTAGGACGGCTTATAAGACGCCGATTGGCACCACGCCATACCGGTTGCTCTATGGCAAAACTTGCCATCTTCCTATTGAGATAGAGCATAAGGCGTATTGGGCTTTGAGGAATTTGAATTTGGATTTGATGGAAGCGAGTGAACTTAGAATGTTGCAACTTCATTAGTTTGATGAGCTTAGGTTAGGTGCTTATGAGAATTCGAGGCTATATAAGGAGAGGACAAAGATTTGGCATGATAAGAGAATTCGTAGGAAGGAGTTTAAGGTTGGGGCTAAAGTGTTGTTGTTCTTGTCTAAATTTAAGATTAAGCAACCTAAACTAACTTCTAGGTGGATTGGACCGTTTGAGATTAAGCACGTATATCCATCGGGTTATGTTGAGTTGTTTAAGAGAAATGGTGAAGGTTCGTTCATTGTCAATGGCCATCGACTTAAGCTATATTTGGAAGAAGAGCAGGTTGAGGGGATATTTGATGAGATCCCCGTGTTTGAATTGGAAACTTGAAGGTTGGTCGAGTCAAGCTAAAGACTCGTTAATAACTTAAGCGCTTCTCGGGAGGCAACCCGTGTTTATTTTTATCGCATTTTACTTTCCTTTAATTAGTTAGTTCTAATCTTGTTTTGTTAGTAAGTGCAGGTGTGGTTTCGATTTGATGAGGTTCCGGGTAAGTGTGATTTGAGTTTTGTCATAAAATGTTTGAAGGAAAAAATTTCCAGAGATATCCCACTGCGCCGCAGTGAGGGGTAGTCTCACTGCGCCGCAGTGAGGGGTGGAAGTCTCACTGCGCCGCAGTGAGAATCCTCTGCCCAAGAGTTGAAATGCTCCCCACTGCGCCGCAGTGGGAGTGGAGCATACCCACTGCGCCGCAGTGAGGGGCCGGGTGAGTCAAAGTACAAGCCAGGTAAGTTTGAATTTTTCTTTTACTTTTTCACTTTCACTCTTTCTTCTTCTTTTCTCTCATCTAAAAAACCAAAACACCCATTATTCACCATCAAGATCTTCCATTCTCTTCCATCTTTAATCTTTTCTCCAGATTTTCATCTTCATACATTGCATTATGGGAAGAAGTGTAAGTTTCTTTTCTTTAGTTTCTTTGTATTTTTCTTTTATTTTGAAGTTTTCAAATTCTAGGGTTTATGCTAGCTTAATGTTCCAATTAATTTAGGGGTTTTGATGTTTGTGGGCAATGGAAGCTAATTGGGTGTTAAATCTTTCATCTTGTTCATCCAATATTGATTTTAATTTTGAAATTAGGGTTTTGGAAAAATTGGGGATTTGTTATGAACAAGTGTGGGGGATGTATATGTCGATTTATGAGGAGATTATTGTTTGATTATTCCCTGAATTTGCTTGTGTGATTACCCCCTTTTTGTGCCAAGTCGTGATGAACCCTAGCTTGTTGCCCAGAATTTGTGCCTCACTGCGCCGCAGTGAGGGGGTTCATTGCCTCACTGCGCCGCAGTGAGGATCCTCTGCCCGTTTTGTCTTTTTGCCCCACTGCGCCGCAGTGAGGGTGAAGCATGCCCACTGCGCCGCAGTGGGGGTACTTCCCTGCCAAGATTTTTGCTTGTTTTATATGGTTTCCAACTTTGCATTCTTAATACTCACAATTGGACGTTTTCATGTTTGTGAATGCAGGGAGCTGATGATAAGGCCGCAGGAAAAAGGAAAATGGTTGAGGGGCAATCTAGTGAGGCCGTTGACGTCCCAAGTCAAACTTCTAAGAAACAGATGGAGGTGCCGCTTACCTTCATTGAAGGAGAATTAAACGAGAGACATGCTTGGCTCTCATTTGGAAATGTTAGGCAGCCTCAGAAGAACATGTACAAGAACAAGTTATATAAGCTTGCTAAGCATGCGGTCTTACCCGCAAGACATTTAAGTCCTTTTCAAGCTCAGGTATATGGAGTGCAGGAGGACATAAGAAGATGGTTTTCTATGAGTTTGAGAGTTGGAGGTGAGTCAAGAGGGCATGATGTGAGTTGTGATATTTGGCGGCGGGTATTTGCTAACCGTGAGGCCGCCTACCGTGAGTTATGCTTGGAGTTCTATTCGACCTTGAAACTGAAGAAGGAGTTAGGGAAAGTCAAAGATATTTTTGAGGAGAGGGTAGTTTCGTTTTATTGTGGGGGAGTGCAGAGAAGGCTGTCAATTGCTGAGTTTGGTTATTATTGTGGAATGTTTTCAAGGGAGGAATTACAGAGTGCTGAACTTAAGGCTATTTTGAGGAAGGGTTATAGAACAGGAGCTGATTTGGGTGATGGAGAGTCCATTTTGGAGTATTTCACGAGAATCACGGGAGGAGAAACTTGGACATACACTAGTGGTGTGTCAAAGATTAAAAATGTACGTTTGAGGTTGCTCCACCGTATGATTGTGACATTCTTGGTGCAGCGATCTACTCATTGGGAGAAGGTTTACCAAAATGACTTGTGGTTACTTAAGTTATTTTTTGAAGGTGCTCCATCAAGGTTTGCTTTGCCTCCTCTTGTACTGCTTGACCGTATGTGTAATCATTCTGATTCGAATCTGGTTTTGGGGCATTTCATCACGGTTATTTATAAGAGGATGGGAGTTTTTGCTTCAGATGATTGCCAGACCTATCTTTCATTACCAGTGCATCAGGAGAGTTTTCAGTATAATGAGCTTTGGAGGGCAAAGATTTTGAAGAAGAAGAAGGCGAATGAGCAAGAGCAGTTGTTGGCGGATGAAGGTGAAGTTGAGGGACCACCTCCTGTACAGGAGGAGGATGTTGAGGCTGATGTTGAGATGGCTGATGCTCCACAGGAGCCACCGAGGAGGACTGGACGTAACATTCCCATCCCTCGCTCGTTTGATTTAACACTTTTGGGGACCACTGTTCAGAATATCTATGAGTCTCAGCAGAAGAGTAGGCAGGAGTTTGATGCATACCAGAGGAGGATGGACCAGGATTTCAGTTGGATTGGATCACAACAGGCCCACACTAACTACACACTTGATTATTATCAGCCGATGTGGGATGCTCAGTATCACGGTCGGGATTTTGTTCGACCTGACCCGATTCCTCAGTTCTCTCCACCGCCTATTTATGTCCCCGATTATCGTCAGGGGGTCAGTCCTTTTTCTCTCATACGACTGCCCCGGGGAACATGTCACCACCACCCCACGATTTAGGAGGTTCTCCTCGAGGTCCAGTGCAGTTTGGGGTCTTCCAGGGTGGACATGTTGGCGGTGATTCTTCATCTTTTGCAGGTTTGGATGCAGGTGCTCATTCAGGATTTGATGCTGGTCAGTCAGGAGGAGATGCAGGTGGTTCGGGTGCAGCTCAGGAGGAGGCGTCCGATTGGGTGACGAGTATTTTTGGACAACCTGGACTACCTTATGGCTACCATGGACAGCAGCAGTAGTGGAGATGATTCCCATCCGGTACCGTGGGATGGAATCATATGATGTTTGGTTATGTTGGTATTCTCATGTCATTACTTTAGTTATCATTGTCTGGTGTCCACCCTACGGGGTGATGAAACATTTGTACTTCCTTTTTAGGAAGAGCAATTTGTGGTGCGGGGTCGACTTACTTGTTTTGAAACGGAATGTGTCCTTAATTCGGTATGTGTTCTCATTCTTTCTGTCTATTTTGCTTACCCCTATTTACCTTAGTTTTGACCGAATATTGGACATTGAGGGCATTGTCCATCTTAAGTGTGGGGGGTGGCAAATAGGTTTAAGCAACCGGATATATCTCTTTTGTTGTTTTGCCATTGAGATTTAACCGTTCTTGTAGATGTGTCCCTCTCGTAGGCTTTTGGATTTTATCCAAGAGTAAGGGTTCCATTTCGAACACTGCACTAAGATGTGCAAATTTGAGGTTAATCTATTCCATTTCCGGGTTACTTTCTTTGATATGAGTGTGCCGGTGATGTGTTGAGCTAGAACTTGGCCTAGTGATCGTTACGAGACCGCAGTGAGATCACTTTTGTGATATAAGTACATTGGATGATGAATTGGCATACTAGGTTTGACCCGTATTTTCTTTCTATTCACCCCTTGCTTATGTATATATTTTTACCATTAGTATACATACTTTTATACATGTACAGACATGTTTTGTGTTGCGGGCTACTCTGGTCAGTGATTTTCCTTTCTTTGTAAACCTTTGTTGCACTCATCTTTAGTGCAAGATACATTTAGACACCCTTTTTGAACTTAGCCTTTTCCTTTGTATTAATCCACTTAAATATGTAAACTTTACCTCGCCATACCGATAGTCTAATTTTGGGGGGCCATTGATTGTCATTGGTTTGTTTGGAAGGTTTGGGAGAGCTTCAGTGGGTTATCAGTTGGAATATTCTTCGTCTATGGGAATACGCCGATTGGTCAAGTTATTGGGGAATGTATTGGATTGTTCAAAGGAAGTATATTGTTTTAGACATTGTTCATCATTGTAAGAGGGTGCCTACTAGTAGAGTAAAAATGGTTCAAAATAAGAATAAAGAAGAAAAAAGTGAAAAACAGAAAAATAAAAAAAAAGAAAAAAAAAGAGAAAAAAGAAAGAAAGAAAAGAACTTGGGCTACTAGTAGGTGTTTCTCATTTTTATATGTCAAAAGAATTGTTGTATCATTTGATTCGTGAATAGAATGGAAGATTTGGTTGTGCCTAAGTTGTTTGAAGTTGATACACCACATTGGTGTCGGGTTTTGCTTGTTACTTTTGAGGTGTGTTCATGGGATAGCATCTTATGGGTTGGTGGCAATCAATGGTAAGGGTTGATTAGACTATTTTGTACATAACTTATACTTTTGTTATTTCCTATCACTAACCTAAATTTCCCAAATTCCATTGTAAATACCCTTAGCCTAACATTACAACCGACTTATATGCCATATTTTGATGATGTACTTGGTGCTCACGTCATGTCGGTGAAGCTATTATCCTTGTTCAAGCCTATGGTAAGATATGCATCACGACCGAGCAATGGGTGACTATTCATATATATTCAACCCCAATAATAAGTTCGTTGGAGTAGGATGATTTTGATAGGCTCATTTGTTTCACTTTTGCTTAGTCGAGTTATTCAGGCTTGTGGATTGTTCAAATATTGTCAAACATTTCGGGTTTTCATTTAAGATTAAAACTGCTTCACCGAGTCCTTGTCATCGACATACTTTGGTTTGGCTTCTTTTTGATAATCGTAATGTGTTTATATAGCTTCGTGCCAAGGAATGTTTTTGCTTAATTTTCAGATTTGCTTGAGGACAAGCAACGCTCAAGTGTGGGGGGATTTGATGTGACCAATTTATATAGATCGCCCACATCATTATTGGCCTTGTTCGTGTGTGTTTTGAGTCAATTTTGTATGCATTTGGCGTGTTTATGGTGTTTGTTAGTGCTTTCAGGTTCTTAGCAGGTTGTGCGTTCATTTGGTGCATTTTCTGACGATTTTAGGCCAAGATATTGATCCGAGTGTTCGAGAGCTGTTAATAAAGAAGAACCGAAGATTTCAGCAACTTTTGACTGCGCCGCAGTGGGAGGAGTGCATCCCCACTGCGCCGCAGTCACCAGTGAGAAGAACCATAGATTCCAGACAATATTCCATGCGCCGCAGTGGGAGGAGTTCATCCCCACTGCGCCGCAGTCACCAGTGAGAAGAACCATAGATTCCAGACAATATTCCATGCGCCGCAGTGGGAGGAGTTCATCCCCACTGCGCCGCAGTTGTTGGGTGCCAATGCCAAATAATTTCCAGAGGATATTCCATGCGCCGCAGTGGGAGGGACGTTGCCCCACTGCGCCGCAGTCAAAGGCTGAGTAAAAGTAATGAATTTCCAGAGGATTTTAACTGCGCCGCAGTGGGAGATGCGCCGCAGTGGGAGTGCACTTGCCCCACTGCGCCGCAGTCACTAGAGAACAAGAATTCCAGGGATCCTTCACTGCGCCGCAGTGGGGGTGCACAAGGCCCACTGCGCCGCAGTGGGAGGTGCACCCCACTGCGCCGCAGTGAGTGCACGGGAAGATCAGGGTTTCAGCTTTCTGCATCAGATTTTGGGGAGGTATAAATAGAAAAATAAACCCTATTTCCCATTTTATCAAATTTTCTTTCTAGGAGCTGTTCTACCGCGAATTCTTTGAAGGATCATCTCAGATTTCATCATTGGATTCATTGAAGATTCAAGAACACCCATCTAGATCGTATCTAATTTTCTGTCTTGCAATTTACATTCAACAAATATTGGTACAATATGTTCTCTTTCTATTTCGTTTGTTATTTTCAATTTAGCATGAGTGGCTAGATTTATAATCATCCACTTTGATGAAACTTGACGAATGATATGATTGCAATATTTTAATTCAAGAGTTGAATCAATTATCGTTGTGTCGTGATCTTTATCAATTAATTCCTTGTGATTTATTCTTTTGATGTTGATGGTTTATGTGTTCATCGTTAGTGGTACTAGGTGAATATGTTTATCGTTGCAATTCGATTGTCTATGGTCGGTTGTCACTGGTTCATGGTATGGCGGTGAATGTCAAATCTATAATAGGAATTAATCGGTAAACGTGTTTAGAAACGGTTGGTGGTACCACGTTTTCATTCACATAGGCATAATTGGTAATTGGATAATCAAGCAAACTAATTGTTGGGGAGATTTTCTAGGCATTGGTGGTACCGGCTTGGGTAATTAAACTAGCAACTTAGGTGTTTGGGTGATTTGCGAGCGGTTGGTGGTACCACGCGAGCATTTTTATCCTTTCACGATTATCTTGTCAACTCTAAAGAATTTGATCTTTATCGTGTGCAATCATAGTTGAAGTCAAGTGGATTCGAAGTGGATGATCTTTATTTATATTGTCTGAACTTTCTTTACTTTCAATTGTCTTGTCATTTCAATTTCTTTAATTTCAAATTGTCAAAGTGAGGTAGCAATTCGGCTACGGTTCCATCCTTATTCTAAAACCATTTTAGCAAACAATTATTTCAAAACCAATCCCCGCGAACGATCTCGGACTTACTACTTACTATACTATATGCGATCAGGTCCACTGCCTGAAAGTGTGTAGTAGTCGGTTTTTAGTGGGTACTAGTTTATAAATTTTACAAACTCGATTTTACACATCATTCTCCACCATTGAGAACCTTTCGTCCATTCGGTTTGAAAGTGCCCGAATTTCAGAAATTACCTCGGATGTTTCACCCTCATCAACTCTAGCTACTACCTTACGTGACCTCCTATATCTATTTGAAGTCCTAGAAACTTGAGCCTTCGTCATGTCCTCAAACATCTTCCAAAGCTCACTTGAGGTCTTGTAACTAATTCTACCTCCGCACGTCATCACCATCTTCTCATAACTCTCCCTATTCAGCCCATCCATGAATACAATTTCGGTGTCACTCACCCCATGCCCGGGACATTCGCACAATAGATCTTTCATTCTTAACCAAGCTTCAACTATAGACTCATCCTCATCTTGCCTAAAAGATCTAATTACAAGTATAAGCTCTCTTTCCCGATTAGCCGGAAAGAATCTCTCAATCAAAGCTTCCCTAACCGCACCCCAAGTAGTCAAACTATCCGGTGCCAAACCCTTCAACCATTTGTGAGTCTCTCCCGTGAGAGACATGGGAAAAAGCTTCATCTTGACGTTGTTGGCCTGATTTTCCCCATAATTGAATAGATTGCAAATCATCTCGAACTTGTCGAGATGCTCATAAGGGTCTCTTTTATGCCTTCTGTCAAAGCACAAATCTTTAACCATTTGCACGTGATTGCCTTTCACCGTGAATGTGTCAATTTCGGGTGCTCGGATGACCGATTGGCGAGATGTTGGTATAGTACGAGGAAGGTCCTCGATCTTCATGTTGAAGAGATCGGGAGGGTTTTGTTGTCTGGCCATGTTAACGGTTGTTTTCGGAGATTCGGGTGGAGTAGGTGTTTTATCGGAAAGTGGTTCTTCTTTTTCGGAATGGTATCCCCACTCGTTACTTCCCGACTCGTAATAAGTCTCGTGAAGTATGTGGTCGGATTTGGGTCTAGGAGTGGTGTCTATGAAAAATGGGTCGGATGTTGATGGTTGTGATGTTTGTGTTTTGGTGCGCTTTTTGAGTTTTTCGGGATTGGATGTGGCCTTCACTAATGGTCTCCCAGAAGTTCGAGTGTTCATCCACTACCTGGAAATATTCTGCGAACACAACACAACAAACAAAAACCTTAATAGCACCTGGGGTACAATTAAAGCAAACTTAAAATAAAATAAAGCAAGTAACTTCTCCGTGTAAAGCACGAAAAAGGATCGATTCACAGAATCTCAACCAAAAGTACTTAAAATTCAATCCCCGGCAGCGGCGCCAAAAACTTGATGTGTGAAATCTAGTTTAAAATTTATAACAAGATCTACCGCTAACTGACTACAACACACTTGCGGGCAGTGTACCCGTTCGTATGTAATATAGCTAACTGGCAAGATCAGGATCGAACACAAGGACTGATTGTTGTACTAAAGGTTGTAAAAATGTGAAACACAAAAAGTTTGGTGTGACCGAATTGTCACTTTGCGATTCTGAAACTATGTAAACGACAAGTAAAATAAAGTACTCAACCGGTATCAATCGAGAGCACGCTAAAAGATTTGAGTTGTAAACAAATAATTAAAAAGCCATCTATGTCGAATCCGCTACGCAAAAAGTCTAGGTTGCATATAGGTTAAGCTCAAAATTCATATGTGTTGGTGATAATAATCGTGATAAGACAAAAACACAACCGTGTGCACTCCGTTTGTAAAATCGACTCAATCACCTATTCAATCCAATTTCTTGCAACAAGTGGTACCACCAACCGTTAAATCCACTTAACAAAGTAATTTCTATTAGACTTGTATTCTTTACTATCATACCATGACCTAGCAAAAGTTATTCATAGACAAACAACTAAAATAATACTTGCATTCAACTAGTACCACTATCGAAGAACACAAATATCACCAAGAACACAAGTTTAAGTAGAAGAAATCACTTCATTAAGATCTTGACAAAATGTTAAGTAAAACCAACTTGAATTCAAAATATTATGCAACCATAACTAATTGTTTCACTTCATCTTCATAGATGTATAGAGATTTAGCTACTCATAATGAAAAGAGCTAAAGATTCAAATAAAAAGGAGAACATAGTGTACAAATGTGAAGTAATAATCCAAATCGAGGTTACAACCGAGCTACAATCACTAATCAAGAGCCAAAATTAATCTTCAAGTCTTCACAATAGTTTGGATGATGAAAAACCATTGAAAAACCCTTAAAATCGGCTGGAGAAAAGGTATGGAGGCTGGAGTGTCCAAGATTAGGTTTAGGGTTGAATGGGGTTTGGTATTTATACCCCAGGAGAGAGAAATCTGTCAGACCAGTACAACATCGCGCCGCGAGCCCCATCGCGCCGCGAGGGTTACCAGGGTCGCGCCGCGAAGGAACTTTTGTGCTGTATCACGCCGCGAGGGTTCCTGGTCGCGCCGCGATTTCTGTCAAGTTTTGGCATTTCAGCTTCATTCTTCATCCGTTAGTGCATATGGACCATTTCTGAGCTATTTCCTACCATTTATGAGCGATGTACCTACTGTAGACCTGAAACCACTAGCAAATACCATAACGCACCACAAAATATGTATAAACGGCTATCAATCGTGTATAAAACGTCCAAATAAGATGTGGGAAATATGTATATATTGAGACACATCACCCTCCTTCACAATGCCCCGTCCGCTTTCATCTTTGATATAAATGACATAGTACATTCTAATATGATGTAGCAAGATTTGAAGAATGATTCCTTTTTGTTGTGCCAACTTGAAATATTCAATCCTCAAAGTCAAACTATACCTACATATTGTAGGACATTTTTGGGTGATGCTGCAAGATTTTATATAAAAAAATCAAATAGTAGTTAGATGTTTGTTTAAGTGTCCAATGAATCAAAAAGTTATTAACTAATATTGTTTACTTATTAGACTTTGATTCTTTCAATTATTTGGATTGAGTTGCACTTAGATGGGTTGGCCAGGGGTATCTTCTAAATCAACTATGTGGGCCCCGGAGGTGAGTTTTTTCGGGATTGGATGTGGCCTTCACTAATGGTCTCCCAGAAGTTCGAGTGTTCATCCACTACCTGGAAATATTCTGCGAACACAACACAACAAACAAAAACCTTAATAGCACCTGGGGTACAATTAAAGCAAACTTAAAATAAAATAAAGCAAGTAACTTCTCCGTGTAAAGCACGAAAAAGGATCGATTCACAGAATCTCAACCAAAAGTACTTAAAATTCAATCCCCGGCAGCGGCGCCAAAAACTTGATGTGTGAAATCTAGTTTAAAATTTATAACAAGATCTACCGCTAACTGACTACAACACACTTGCGGGCAGTGTACCCGTTCGTATGTAATATAGCTAACTGGCAAGATCAGGATCGAACACAAGGACTGATTGTTGTACTAAAGGTTGTAAAAATGTGAAACACGTAAAAAGTTTGGTGTGACCGAATTGTCACTTTGCGATTCTGAAACTATGTAAACGACAAGTAAAATAAAGTACTCAACCGGTATCAATCGAGAGCACGCTAAAAGATTTGAGTTGTAAACAAATAATTAAAAAGCCATCTATGTCGAATCCGCTACGCAAAAAGTCTAGGTTGCATATAGGTTAAGCTCAAAATTCATATGTGTTGGTGATAATAATCGTGATAAGACAAAAACACAACCGTGTGCACTCCGTTTGTAAAATCGACTCAATCACCTATTCAATCCAATTTCTTGCAACAAGTGGTACCACCAACCCTATTACAGTTCCTCGAACTAACTAGTTTGTTTGATTATTTAAATAACAATTTTTATCTTTGTGAAAGAAACGTGGTACCACCAACCGTTAAATCCACTTAACAAAGTAATTTCTATTAGACTTGTATTCTTTACTATCATACCATGACCTAGCAAAAGTTATTCATAGACAAACAACTAAAATAATACTTGCATTCAACTAGTACCACTATCGAAGAACACAAATATCACCAAGAACACAAGTTTAAGTAGAAGAAATCACTTCATTAAGATCTTGACAAAATGTTAAGTAAAACCAACTTGAATTCAAAATATTATGCAACCATAACTAATTGTTTCACTTCATCTTCATAGATGTATAGAGATTTAGCTACTCATAATGAAAAGAGCTAAAGATTCAAATAAAAAGGAGAACATAGTGTACAAATGTGAAGTAATAATCCAAATCGAGGTTACAACCGAGCTACAATCACTAATCAAGAGCCAAAATTAATCTTCAAGTCTTCACAATAGTTTGGATGATGAAAAACCATTGAAAAACCCTTAAAATCGGCTGGAGAAAAGGTATGGAGGCTGGAGTGTCCAAGATTAGGTTTAGGGTTGAATGGGGTTTGGTATTTATACCCCAGGAGAGAGAAATCTGTCAGACCAGTACAACATCGCGCCGCGAGGGTTGTCAAAACTGGAGCCCTTCAAATCAGAACTTTATGTCGCGTCGCGAGATACCAGGGTCGCGCCGCGAAGGAACTTTTGTGCTGTATCACGCCGCGAGGGTTCCTGGTCGCGCCGCGATTTCTGTCAAGTTTTGGCATTTCAGCTTCATTCTTCATCCGTTAGTGCATATGGACCATTTCTGAGCTATTTCCTACCATTTATGAGCGATGTACCTACTGTAGACCTGAAACCACTAGCAAATACCATAACGCACCACAAAATATGTATAAACGGCTATCAATCGTGTATAAAACGTCCAAATAAGATGTGGGAAATATGTATATATTGAGACACATCACCCTCCTTCACAATGCCCCGTCCGCTTTCATCTTTGATATAAATGACATAGTACATTCTAATATGATGTAGCAAGATTTGAAGAATGATTCCTTTTTGTTGTGCCAACTTGAAATATTCAATCCTCAAAGTCAAACTATACCTACATATTGTAGGACATTTTTGGGTGATGCTGCAAGATTTTTATATAAAAAAATCAAATAGTAGTTAGATGTTTGTTTAAGTGTCCAATGAATCAAAAAGTTATTAACTAATATTGTTTACTTATTAGACTTTGATTCTTTCAATTATTTGGATTGAGTTGCACTTAGATGGGTTGGCCAGGGGTATCTTCTAAATCCACTATGTGGGCCCCGGAGGTGAGTTTTTTCCAAGGTCTCGGGTTCGAGTCTTGGGTTTCTCATCTCAAGGTATTTTCCATGAGGAGGGGGTTGGAGGTCTAACAAATCGCTAGTTAAAATTGCCTTCAGCACGTCTGAATCGAAACTAACTTTACAAAAAAAAAAAAATTGCACTTTTCAACATGGTATATATCTTTCAAGTACTTCCTTGGAGACTTTGTTTCACACCCTACCTCCCAGGTACATATGAATACATATTGAAGCAATTTATAAAATAAAACACACACGATTTGACTAATTAAACACATAGTAATCACCTACAAACACTAATTATAGATAGACATAATGCACATAACACAAAAGTCATGAATGAAACAATTAACACAACATAGTCATCATGGTCTACTGGTTAAGATAGATTTATAATATCTGTAAAATTCTTTATATTTTTTATGAATATATTTAGGTTTAGAGAGAACTTTTTTTGAAACAATTAACACAACATAGTCATCATGGTCTACTGGTTAAGATAGATTTATAATATCTGTAAAATTCTTTATATTTTTTATGAATATATTTAGGTTTAGAGAGAACTTTTTTTAAACAATATACATTTAAGATTTCATACACTTAATTTTACTCATCTTATCGTAAAAACTATTTGAATATTCTACGTTAGAAATCTATATACCATACTAAAACACAAATCAACCATATTAAGAAGGGATTTAATAAAGAAAAGAAAGAAAAAGTTAGTTGTCCGTCATAAGAACTCACAATTGGGCCCCATGGTATTACCGTTGATCACTTGATCGGTCTCCCTCTATATTTCCGACAATAATAAATTCATCACGTCTCCCACTCTCCCGTACAAATTAATATATTCGTGATATTATCATGGGTGAAAAAACTAAAAAGTACTAGTCAAAGTTACTCATAAATTAAAAATATATATGAAGTTTTCTATAAAGTCTAAACAAAATAATGTATAACCATCTATAGTCAATATACAATGATTACCACTTCATTAGTTTATAGATGATGAACCTCCATTGTTAGACAGCCTTTGAACTTATTAAAAGTTACATGAAATAAATGATATTAGAAAAAAAGAATTATTGTTACAAGCCTATCGTTTTCTATATAACAAAAAAAAAGCTTCTTACTTTCTTATACGATAACAATTAAAAACCTCCTTTCAAACCAAGACATTCATTATTCACTAAACCATTTCATTCAATACTTCTATCACCTAAACATCTTCTTATCTTATGGTAAATGCATTGTCTTTAAATCTATCGCTTCAACACATACATTTTGATATCATTTGTTCCGACTGTTTTTTGTGTAAAGCTCATCATATAAAGTTTGTACATATTAAAGTTCGTACATGCTTCGGTTATTAGAATTTACAAATTTGTTACTTATATATGAAAAGATTAATGATTATCAAATATTAGTTTAATATGTTTAAACTGATATTAGTAGATATATTCATATATATCATGTTTATAAATTATTATACAATTAATTTAGTTAGTTATTGAAATGGATATTAAGTAATAACTTTTTTTTATAAAATAGAATATTTTTAAATGTTATATAAATAGATGATCTATATCTATACTATCTTATAAAGCATTTTGCCCTTTTTTAAAATCTCAAAAGATGATTTGAACTACCTAAATTACCCTCCTTCTTTATTCACTAATTTAAACATCTCTACCTAATATACCTATAATACCCTTAAATCCAAACCACTCATTTTTTTTTCTCTCTCCTCAAATCTCAACCACTCATTTTTTTTTCTCTCCTTCCATAAATCATTTTATTCCTCTAATTTATTCAAAATCTTTTATCTCAAAAACCGTATATCGATAAATTATAAAAGTTGTATGGGTGTTCTTAAAATTTCATGCTCTTTCATTAGAGATGTCATTCGATATACTTTCGACGAATTTTTAAATCCGAGTACGGAGCTCGTACGGCTAAGGCATTTGGCTATCACACTCTATGACTTATCACCTCCTATGACCTATCACCTACACCATCTTACCGCCGCATTGCGCGGGTACTATTGCTCGTATATACTAAAAAGACAACTGACCTAACCTTAATTAATTAATCACAACTCTCAGTTTCTCTAATTTAATTAAATTAGCACATGTCATAATATAATTTACACTTTTTTGTTTTCCATCATCAATTTACACTTTTAAACTTTTTTATTAAAATAATAATTTTATTGGAATAAAATACATAAGATATGAAGCTTATGTTTATCCAAAATATCCAACTAACTAAATAATTTAAAAAATATTTTTTTAATAAATACAAAAAACCAACTTGGCTTCATCTAACTATAATTATAACTTATTTAAGTTATTTTTAATTATAACTTATCAAATTATCAATGATTATATATATAAAAAACAATATATCTAACTATATAATCTAAACTTTCATGAAAAACAAATGCACAACAAAAACTACAATAAGTTTTTTAATTGTATGCTTAAGAAAACAACAACAAGCATTGACATGATATTGATAGACGAACAAGTTAAACGTTTTTGTCAATGTTCCAGTATTACATTCTGTTACTTTGATTTTCATTACATTATTTATATTTAAATTTACCGGTTTGTTCTTTCATAACTTTAATTACATTATTTATATTTAAATTCATTGATTTGTTCTTTTACAGCTTTTTTTGAATTACACATATTTAATTTTAACTTTAATATGTCATAAAAAATCCGTGTATTTGACACGGGTCTAAATTTAGTAAACCATTTTTAATCAATTAAAAAAATTACTGTAAAAAACCTTAATCAATTTAATTGATTAACTAATATGTAGTATAATAAAATAGATAAGAGAAAATTACATTTTTGGTCCCTTAAGTTGGCAAGATTTTCAGTTATTGCCCTTAAGTGAATTAATTACAGAAAAAACCCTAAAGTTGGTCATTTTTTTCACTTTTCACTCCATAACTAACAGTCGTCTATTTGGTCCGTTAAGTAAGGAACAAATTTGTCATTTCAACATGTTCTTCTTCTCCATCCAAACTCAAACCCATTTCCAGATTTTAATTCAATCATCATCATTTATCTTTTTCCCCATCATCAATCCATCAATTTATATATAATTTACATTGGATCTCATAGAATACATAATCTTTGTATCTATATCGATCTAAACAAAAGGAATCTTAAATTTACATTGGATCTCATAGAATACATAACTACACTTCTTTTTAAAACCCACCAACATCAAATTTGCAAAAAAAAAATAATCTCAAAACCCACCAAAACTTCTTTTCCAGATCCCGTTCTCCAACCCACCAACACTTTTTTGTCAGATCTGCCGAATTTGAAGAATAAATAAGTGATGGAGATAAAAACCCACCCACCAACGACAGTGATAGTTGCGTGAGAATCAATGTGCTTTTGTTGGGTCAGGTCAAAAACCCATTTGCTAGTGAAAAGATTGCAGGTAAAGATGAGGATTTTGGATTTGGAAAAAAAAGTAGTTTGAGTAAAAGATGGGGTTTAGAATCCATTATTTAACAGATTTCATGTAGGAAACGAATTGGGTATTTTGAACAATGCGATCTTTGTTTAGTTTGGTTGGTCCACATATGATATTTAAGGAATTTGCAATTATATATTCAGGTGATGTGATTTTGTTGAGCTAGGTTATATAATTTAGGAGAAAATATGAAGGCTGGGTAGTTATAAATCAAGAGGGTAGCTTCAAAATTTTTAGCTTTTGGGATGTGTTTTGTGGGAAAGTGATGATGGTGATGATTGAAATGAAATTTGGAAATGTGCTTGAGTGTGGAAGATGAAGAAGAAGAACATGGTGAAATTACAAATTTGCCCCTTACTTAACGGACAAAATAAACGGTTGTTAGTCACGGAGTGAAAAGTGAAAAAATTGACTTATTTCAGGTTTTTTTCTGTAATTAATTCACTTAAGGGCAATAACTGAAAATCTTGCCAACTTGAGACCAAAAATGGAATTTTTTCAATAAATAAATTACATAAAATAAAAGAGACACCTCTAGCTCAGTGTCTCTATACACTCATACCTTCCTTCTAAGTCATCCAAGGCACCATTTCACATTTTCACTCTTCACTCTTCACTTTCTCTCTCTCTCTTTCACCACCTCCTCAAATCATCATAACATTTATACATATACATACAAACCCAATGTCTCTATATCACTTATAAATGTTTTAAAAATAACAAGACAACAAAAACCAAGATCACAAAAAATATGGAATTGGGAACAGCAACTCCAGCACCAAATTCCAAACCCCCGCAAATCTCAGAAATGTTTTCAAAATTTGCAATTGCATTCAAAGCTAAAACCTTTGAATTCTTCACTGAAGAAGAAGAACAAGAATCCTCCGCCGCCGTCTCCGCCGCCGTTTCTGACAACGAAGATGGTTTCACTCTTCTTGATTCCACTGAAGATTTCATCACTGATCAGAAAGTTATAATTATCAAACCTGATACAAGTTTGACTTCAAAAAGTCAAAATCAAACTGAAAGTCAAACTCTTGATTCATGTCATTTTTCACATTCAATCATACAGCCCTTCAATACCCAGTTTGGTAATTATCTAATTTCATCTGTTTTTGCTGTTATTTCATCATTTGAAGCTTCTTATCTTCAGTTACAGACAGCCCATGTGCCTTATGATGAAAAAGGGATTATTTTTAATGATAAAGCTTTAGTTAATCAACTGCATAAATTGTATGAATTTAGAGGTTTATATATAGATTCAAGAAAAAACCCAGATTTTAGTATTGAATTTACTTCTGGGTCTTGTTTAGAAGCTCAAGTTAATGAGAATCAAAACAAGTTAAGAGCTTTAGAGACTATGTTTAATAGGTTACAATCCGATATTGATGGTAAAGATGATCATGTGTTGAAGTTAAGGAAGGAATTGAGCGTAATCGATGAGTTCAATTCGAGGTTATCAGTTAAGTTGTCGAAAATCTTGAAACCCCCAAATGGGTTTTTGCCTACAGTTAGGGTTTTTGATTCTATGTTGCGGGATGCTTGTCGATGTTGTCATCGGTTTACGAAGCTTTTGGTTCAGTTGATGAAGAAAGCAGGGTGGGATTTGGGTTTGGCAGCTAGTTATGTTCATCCGAATGTTAATTATTTGAAGAAGGGGCATAATCGGTATGCTTTTTTATCGTATGTGTGTTTAGGTATGTTTCAAGGGTTTGATAGTGATGGTTTTGGTGTGGATGGAAATGAAAGTAGCGGTGATATTTCGATGGAGTTATTTGAGCATGTGTTGGTTAATCCATTGGAGACTTTGAATAAGAACCCTGGTTTTCCTTTTTCGAAGTTTTGTGAAAGAAAGTATAACGAACTTGTGCATCCGACGATGGAATCTTCAATATTTAAGAACGTGGATAAAAAGAAGGAGGTTTTGGATTCATGGAGGTCTTTAAGCGTTTTTTATGATGCTTTCGTTAATATGTCTAGCTCAATTTGGTTACTTCATAAACTGGCTCATTCGTTTACTCCACCAGTCGAGATCTTTCAGGTGGAAAAAGGGATCAACTTTTCAATGATTTACATGGAAGATGTAACAAAAAAAGGTGCATATCATGATATAGGGATATCAAAGGTGGGATTTACAGTGGTACCAGGGTTCAAGATTGGGAAAACAATTATTCAGTCTCAAGTCTATCTAACTGGATCAATGCATACAAAATAGGATTGTTCTCAGCTGCTTGAACCTTATAGATTCAATCTGATTGAATATTAGAGTTTTGATCTTGCGGTTTATAAGTGAAGTATCCTGGTAATGTATTTATTCACATTTATTGTTTGTTTTTTAGCTTCTTTTTGAGTGTTTAGTGTTATGTAGAGATTTCTGTACAGAAGTTCTTTGCTCTTTTCCATCTCGAGTATGATGGGGTGATACTAAAGAAGATAACGAGTTGTATGTTACTCCAAAGTTGTGAAAATATCATAGCAGTTTTCAATATCTTTTGGCTCAATTTTTTTCTTCTTACTTTTATCGAAATTGCGTTTTTGCAGTGCCAATCCTCAAGGAAAGCAGGTGGGCAAAACTTTTGCCTAAAACCGACCAAACCGGACCATGCAAACCCTTACTTTAAACCACTAGGGATCTCTCATATTGGTGAGTCTGGGTAACAATGATTAAAGGGTATTCTTTTGTTCGCATAAGGTTTGTTCCTGAATCCTAAATTTGAAATTGGTGGTCGTTTTAGTACTGGTCTCGGCTATTGGTTGATATCCTGGTTCAGACAACTCTATTTTGATAGAAATGTACTTATATGAATGCCTTTTATGGGGTTTCCGTCGAAATCTGGTTGAGGTCGAGGAGATCATTTGGTATACTTGTTGCAGATAGTTTATCTAACGTTAGTTTTCAATTTTCATTACGCAATTTCATGTGGGTGGAGACTTTTTGGCTTTAGGTAAATTTAGTGGTATAAATCAAGCTTTACTAGAGTTTGTTATGCATTGGGCCCCTTTTGTTTGTTGGTAAGCTTCTCTCAAGGAAAAGCATGTCAAGGTTTAGGTGACTCTTGACCATTGTTTAGAAAACCCGACCGGCCGTATCCGTTTTTTTAAAAATCGGTCCGGTTCAATATAAAGTGTTTGAAAAAGAATTGTAGATGGCAAGGATCGAAACAGCGACATGGGATACAAAGATAATCACCTTAAAATTAAACCAACTTGTGATGGCTTGTTAGAATTCCTAATGTTAAATTAAATGTATTACATTCCCTGTATCTGATGAAATAACTAGCTTAAAACAATATGTATAGCCTTCAAATTGTAACATATACCAAACGCAACACCCTTAAAGTCAGAGAAAGTCAAAATCTGCAAAGTGAAAATCAATGCTACATGTCAAGATTCGTTATAATTAGAGATAGCTCAATTCATATGCAGTTATTATATAAGCAACTTACAATTAAAGGTAGTTTTGCAGTCATAACCCTTGCAAGTGATAACATGGTGATAGTATTGTAAAGCATTTAAATAAGATCTCCAGCATATATACAGCCTTCTACTTGTAACATACACCAAACGCTAAACCCTTAAAGTCAGAGCCAGGCATAATCTGCAAAGTGAAAATCAATGCTACATGTCAAGATTCGTTATAATTAGAGATAGCTCAATTCATATGCAGTTATTATATAAGCAACTTAACACTTAAAGTTAGTTCTGAAGTCATAACCCTTGCAGCTGATATCATCATGATAGCCTCTCCAATGGAGCTCAGTACTATGTAACCCAGGATCAGACCAACCATCTTCATGTAATATATTAGGTGGATTAAGATTAAAATCGAGAGGATCTTATTGTGTAGGCAACACAAATGGACTATAGTAACCCTTCTCTTAACAAAAAAAATTGAACAAAACAAAACAAGATGAAATGGAGAGTTATCGAGTTGATGTTGAACTAACCTGGGTTACTCCTTTCTTTCCAAGCTTTTGGTGTTTGCAACCGAATCTGCCTATAAAGCATGTTGCATATACCTATTGTAACAACACAGTGCAACAATTGTCTAAAGATGGTGGATAAAGAAATTAAAACCATGGTCATTCAAAAGTTGTAACTTTTCACGGCTAGAACTTCTACTGATTGTATACAAAATCAACATGTTTATAACTACGAACTTATCCTAAATTATACTATTATACTCGACTATAAAATGAATGTCAAATGCCGTTGCAGCATGTATGTGTGTGTGTAATATAATTTTCAAGGAGTTGCTAGGATACCTTTGATAGACTTGTACTGTTCTTCCAGATGTATCAACTCTGCCACCATTTTGCCTTTCTTCTTTTTACCTGGATGCACAACACATAAAGTGGCAACAAAAAAAAACCATAATCTAATGGGTGATAAACCCACTTTAGCCTGCTACTTGCTACTTAATAATTACTCGAGAAGCCTTTGAGCACTTTTAGATTAGATTACATAAGATTTATGCTATCTTAAATAAAGATTCGAGTAGTTGATTAGGTTACAAGTATTCTTTTAAAGAAAATCTTAATAAAGGGTAGTTAAGAAGTTGTAATTTTCTCTTGAACAGAGAGAGAGAGAGAGTTGTTTCACCACTGCAAGCTAAAACCATTAGCTTGTTCTGTTTAAGACGCTAAACACGATCTCATGCATTGTTTATTTGTATAAGAGACCAATGGTATAGAATCAATGTGGTCCGTACAAGCGAATAAAACAAGGAACTCGATACAATACGAGATTCTTTACAAGAACTGCATATGTGCTATTACTGGCTAAATTTTAATTCTTATTTATGATTGCATCACCTTACTAGCATGAATAGGCCGGTTCAACTGTTTTGGTGCCTCTAGGCCGAACTAATTTTTGGAGCCTTTTCTTAAACTCTCCAACAAAAATCCTCTTCCTTTATCCGGACCCAGGACCGGAACTAATAAGATTGTAAACGGCAGAGTTAAAAAATATTTATCTACCTTTTAAGAGAGAGATGATGGAGTGGTTGTTCATGTTCACATAGGGAAGCAGGCTGTAATTTTTGAGGTGGTCCAGTTTTAATTGTTGGTCTCTCTTAAAAAACTCGATAATATTTTCAGCACACTAGCACTAAAATTGGAGCCCTTGACTAATTAGGGACCTTAGGCACTCACCTAATACACCACAACTATAAGGCCGGCTGTGGGCATGATCAGGACAATGGTTTAAAAAGCCTACCAGGCTTAGAATTATTAGACGACTCTGAAATAAAATATGCATGGTATTATTAATCCACACGGCTACGCTTCTAGGTTATGATTAAGAAAAAAAGACGACCATCCAAGAAATTTGTGAGGGAATGTAAATAACCAAATCACTGATGACATATATATTATAATATGTTTAGCGAGAGGAATTTCAGATTTGCAATTTAAAAATCATCAAAGGGGGGACTAGAACCTTGTAACAATTTGTGTGTTTTTTCCAACTTGATCTCTAAGTCTTCTTTCACAGCTGCACATAAAGCGACACAAACCCAATGTTGATGAAAGGTACAAATCAAATTTTTATTCTAATGTGGAAACCAAATAAAGTCTGGCTCATATCTGGGAAACTAACCTTTCATGTTCTTGTACCTATATTTTAGGAAATTCAAGCGAGACAACTTCAATGCTATCTTACCTGCATGCCAAAAATAAGAAAGAAAAAAACTTGTAATCAATGTCAGGTATAGTGATGGCAAGATGGGCGACGACTCAAATATGTGTTGGGTACAATAAGCAATTCACCATGTTGTAAGCATTTGAATTCCGTTTAAAGGAAAAACTCGTAAGTAAAAGTGTTGCATGTTTTCAGCACAAAAAAAAATATACATACAGGTTAATTATGGTCTTGTAAGAATGTGATTAACCAAATCTAGATACAAGATTTATACTCCAAATATATAATAATCACATACCTGTCGGTTTATGGTTGGTAAGACAGAAACTGACCAAAGTCATCCTACCATCAAGAGCATAGCATGCTACCATGGTTCTGTAAACACTGAGAATGCCTTCTTCAATGGCCTCTATGTCCATGAAAAAGAAATGCGCAGGGGTCCATATCTTCACAGTCACGTAGTTGCAATCCATAACCTCAGCAAAACGGAGGTTTTTGTTGTTGTCCTTCTTAACATACTAACAACAGTAAATTTGTTTATATATAAATTGATGAGCAAAAAGAGTCCAATTGTAAAAAACATGTTGAAAGAAAGCATACCGCCTCAATGATCTTGTTGAAGGCAGAAACGGCAAAGTCACGAATAACAGAAACAAAGGGATGATCAAGTTCAAGTGGCCATATTCCTTCCCCACGGTATTGGGCAAGTACAACTTCAGGCTGCCAGAGACGAGAAATACATTATATAAAACAACATTTATGACATTTACATCGGCGTGTGAAACCATGGATGTATGTGTATATATGTAAAGCCACAAAGACAGAGGTGACGGATTATGCTATGTATACCCTCCCCTTGTCGAGCCTTTTAAACTCGAGCCAGCTTTTCCGGTCTTCCTCTTTCAAGGGAACTTCTGTGACATGCGGACGCTTGACTGATTTCAATTTTGAATCACGATTTCCTGAAATATGAAGTTGAAGGAAAAATTTACCAAGTTAAGATCCATGTGTAAATGTGCTGACTCATATATGAACAAACACATGTTGTATTCAAAGACGGAGTCCTCTAGCTTTAATCCAACAATCCCAACACTTATACTCTTTACAGCAACGATCACAAAAATAACAATGGTGTTGAAACAAGACACGAAGGTAAAACCGCACGGACTCTAAACACCTATCTTTAGTCCTAAAGTATTCCCCTTCCCAACTTTAAACGAACTTTTAAAACATTAACAAACAGATATGTGAAATTAGTCTTCATAAAGTTAACCTTTCTAAATGAAAAACATGTATCCTCCTGGCCATCACTTTAATGTTTAAGGAAGCAGCCGGATCATGACATCATAACACTTAAAAAACTTCGTACGTGAACTTTCAAAAGACAAAGTAGCTTCCCTGGCTCTTTAATTATCGACAGTTTTGGTCCAGCAACTGATTCTATATTTGCAACTTGGGATGAAAATAGTCACAAGTGAATGGACATGTTCCCATGTGATTGTAGTGGTTCTCCCGTTTCATATAAGCCTGGAGAATAGGCAGTTCGGGTCGTGTTTGGGTAACAGGTCAAAACAGGCGGGTCAGAACAGGACACGTCAAATCAGGTAAATTCTAGAACCAGGTCACAACGAGTTGGGCTACGTAAAACCATTACTTTTCTACTTCTGTTTGAAGTTAAAAAAGGGTAATTGGATGGAAACCCCTTGATCCCATGTACCATTTGGTACCCACTAATCCCCCAGCCGAGCTAGTGTCCAGGTGAATCTCAACCACTTGATAATCCCCTGATTATCTCAAGTTTGCCTTTGGCAAGAGTCGAACCCAGGACCTCTACTAGAAAGTGGCCACGTGGTTATAACTCTTAATGAAAAACTTATTATTATTTGATAAATAATAATCTCATATTTGATATTACAGGAACTGTTAAAGATTAATTATTACTTATGAAAATTTATCATCAAAATTTCTGGGTTTTTTTTAGCAGCACCTATTTACCCAATCACCCATGTATGAACCATTCGACCCACTTCAGAAACTATTTACACTCAAGAGTATTTTTCATCTACGATTTTTTAGGTTCAAACTTTTATCAGAAACTTGTTTAGAGGGAGTTATTACAGGTAAAAACATTGCACAAACATATAAATTTTCATTGAAAATCATAGCATAGAAATTTGAATACATTAAGGTGTTAGGATGAACCTTTAGGTACTCCATTGAGATAAACCTTAATTCGGCCTTTGCTTTTCTCCTCACCTGAACATGCCGCAATAAAAAAAAAAGATGGAAAAAGTCATCAACCGAGTATCAACAATCTAACATACTACAATCTGTTCCTTTTGGTATGTGTTTTGTTTTCAATCTGTTCCTTTTGGCTTTTCTCAAAGCTGCAAACAGAATAATGACACATACCAAACTGTCAGATAACGAATGCACCTGAAACCTAATTCTAACAATCTAACATACTACAACAAAACTATAGAAGGCTGATACAACAACAAATAAAACAAAACAAAACCAACCTTCCATTGGATTCACAAGTGAAGCATATATATCTGTAAAAGCAATTAAAAGTAAAATTAGGGGCTATATATATAATATATAATATATATATATATAGGGTGGGTTATTATAGTACAAGCATTAAAAAAAAGTACAAAAAGTACAAAAAGTACATGTGTAAGTTAACTTACTTCTTTCTTCTTTTCCGGCGAGATTGCCGCCGCCAACCACCATGATCATCTCCGACCACCACCATGATCATCTCCGACCACCACCATGATCATCTCCGACCACCACCATGATCCTCCGGCGAGACTTACACATGTGTAAGTCTCGCCGGAGATGGTCGCCGTCGCCGGAGGATCATGGTGGTGGTGCGGAGATGATCATGGTGGTGGTGGTCGGAGATGATCATGGTGGTGGTGGTGGTCGTCGGAGATGATCATGGTGGTGGTGGTGGTGGTGGTGGTGGTGGTCGGAGATGATATGGTGGTGGTGGTGGTGGTGGTGGTGGTGGTCGGAGATGATGGTGGTGGTGGTGGTGGTTGTCTCGCGAAGGAAAAAACCTAGAAATTTTAAACCCTAAAATGCTAAAAAAGTTGTACTTACACATGTGTAAGTCTCGCCGGAGATGGTCGCCGTCGCCGGAGGATCATGGTGGTGGTGGTCGGAGATGATCATGGTGGTGGTGGTGGTCGGAGATGGAAGGAAGAAGGAAGAAGAAGGAAGTAAGTTAACTTACACATGTACTTTTTGTACTTTTTTTTAATGCTTGTACTATAATTATCTTTCCCCTACATATATATGAACAAATTCTAAAATAAATCTATGATTCTCAAACCACAAAATAATCTAATCTCAATTAGATTAATAAACTCACAAAGATTACTCCCGCTATTCGATCGTAATCCACTCAACTAATAGTTGAATGTTCTATTACAAAATTAATCAAACGAACAATTATTATTACAATTATTTCTGGAAAATATAGAGAGAATAATAATCGGAAGAAAAACTGAATGAATTTTGTAACACACACAAAACCCTAAATCGGTTTGTATATATACTCGAACAAGAATCCAGTTATAGCAACTTCAGCCCTCCATCTTGTAACCGACTTAATCTTTAATCCCTCGAAGTAACTTTAGACCTTTTGACATAAGCAGTCCCTCTCTCTTACTTTTGTTCTCCTTTAGTCCTGCACATATCTCATCCAATAATAAGTAGCAAATATTACAAGAATAAGATTATCTTTTAACACCCTCCCTTAATCTTATTCTTAAAGAGATCAATCATTTTAAGCTTTTCACATAACTTGTTATGAGACAATGTGTCCAACCTTTTTGTAAAGATGTCTGCAACCTGATCTGCAACATCTATTTTAACAGTTTTAATAACCCCAGCTAAAATTTTCTCTCTTACAAAATGTAAGTCAATTTCCAAATGTTTTGTTCTTTCATGGAACACAGGGTTGACAGCTATCTTAATAGCTGATTTATTGTCACAGAACATATTAACAGGAAGGACATTAGTAATACCCAGATCCTGCAAAATTTTAACAATCCAGATAATTTCACAAGTAATTTCTGCCATAGCCCTATATTCAGATTATGTGGATGATTTTGAAATAGTATTCTCTTTTTTACTTCTCCATGATACTAAAGACCCACAGAAAAATACACAAAAGCCAATAACAGACCTTCTATTCACAACACATTTTGCCCAATCTGCATCAACAAAAGCCTCAAGAGAGATATTATTGGTCTTAGATATTAAAATACCTTTACCAGGAGCATTTTTCAAATAACTCAAAACTCTCAATGCAATAGAAAGATGAGATTTAAGAGGTTTGTGCATAAACTGACTCAAACAATGTACAGTGTAAGAAATATCAGGCCTTGTATGAGTTAAGTATATGAGCTTACCAATAAGTCTTTGGTACTTTGTGATATTTTCTAACACTGGATCATTCAAAGTTGCAATAGAAGAAATATGCACATTAGGATCTAGAGGCACATTAGCAGGCTTACTTGCTAAAAGTCCAAAATCATTCAACAAATCAAGGCAATACTTCCTTTGATTCAAGCACAGACCATTATCAGTCTCAAGAACCTCAATTCCCAAGAAGTATTTAAGTTTTCCAAGGTCTTTGATCAAGAATTTACTTTGCAAATAAGCTTTAAACTTTTCAATTTCAAGAACATTATCACCAGTAATAATAATATCATCCACATAGACCAACAAAGCAATAAAACAGTTATCATCATTTTTAATAAAGAGTGAATAATCACTCTTGCTTTGTATAAAACCATTTTCACATAAAGCACTAGTAAGTTTAGCATTCCATTGTCTAGGTGCTTGTTTAAGTCCATATAAAGACTTGTTAAGCTTACATACCTTCTTATCATCTTTGTCAAAAAAACCTTCAGGTAATTTCATATACACAGTTTCATCTAATTCACCATAAAGAAATGCATTATTAATATCAAGTTGAAACAAGGTCCAGTTCCTTTGAACTGCTAAAGAAATTATGCATCTAATAGTGACAATTTTCACAACAGGAGAAAAGGTCTCATCAAAATCTATACCTTCCCTTTGGCTATAACCTTTCGCCACAAGTCTAGCTTTATATCTCTCAATCTCACCATTAGATTTATATTTAATCTTATACACCCACTTGCATCCAATAGCTTCTCTATCAGAAGGTAATTCAGTAAGTTCCCATGTTTTATTTATATATAAAGCTTCCATTTCATTACTCATAGCATCTATCCAATGTCTATCTCTACAAGCTTGCACATAAGTTTGAGGTTCTAAACTTTTATTTAGTTCAAACACAAAACAAAAACAATTTTTTTTAGGCTTGCATAGTTAACATACCTCTCAAGACCATACTTAACTTTACAATCAACAATATAGTCATTATACTTTCTAGGCATAATAGATGTCCTATCAGATCTTCTAAGATTCAAAATATTTTGTTCATTTTGAGCATTGTCATTCAAAAACAGATCATTATTGTCAAAAATAGGAACATTTTCATCCTGATTGATAACCAAATTACCCCCAACATCATTATTGACTTCCATGTCAATATTACCCTCAGCATTAATATCATTATCATCAAGTGTTGCTGTAGTATCACTCTCACTAGTAGCATTCATATGAACACTGCCAGAGTGAGAGGAACTACTGCCATCACTATGCAGGCTCCCATCCCTCTCTTCATCATTGGGTATGTTAGGGTAATCATAGTTATCAAAAAAATTTAATTGATTTATATCAGTGTTTAAAGAATCTAAATTTTGAACAGAAAAATTAGAAGTTTGTTTTAAAGGAAACTCATTTTCAAAAAACTTGACATCTCTAGAAAAAAATATATTATTATTTTCAATGCAAAGAAGTTTATATCCCTTTTTTACATTAGAATACCCTAACAAGACACATTTTAAAGATCTATGAGAAAATTTATCATTATTATTTAAAATTTTTGAAAAACATAAGCAACCAAAAGCTCTTAAATGAGAGAGATTAGGAGAAGAGCCATATATCATTTCAAAAGGAGATTTTCCATCAAGCACAGAGGAAGGCAATCTGTTAATCAAATAAGTAGCAGTTAATACACACTCAGTCCACAAATTAAGAGGTATTCCCCCTTGAAACAACAAAGACCTAGCAACATTCAACAAGTGCCTATGCTTTTTTCTACAATGCCATTTTGTTGTGGAGAATAAACTGAAGTAGTTTGGTGTATTATTCCATTAGTCTCAACAAACTTAGTGAAAGCATTATTAACAAATTCAGTACCATTGTCTGATTTAAATACTTTAACAGTTTTACCAAATTGATTTTTTAGAAGATTATAAAAAATCTCTACATTTTCTAATACTTCAGACTTGGTTTTCAAAAGATAAACCCAAACTGCTCTAGAGTAGTCATCCACAATGGTTAAAAAATATCTATAACCACCTCTACTAGTGACCTTATAAGGACCCCAAACATCTAAATGAACAAGTTGACCAATTTCAATAGATTTATTATCACTTAATGGAAAAGGATCTCTAACTTGTTTAGCCTTATGACATATATCACAAACATGATCAGAAGAAGGAGTTTTATATTGAAGAACAGAATGAAGCTTTTGCAAAAAAATATCAGCAGGATGTCCTAATCTATTATGCCAAGTAATTTTAGACACACTGCAAGAAATCACATTGTTACCTTGAATAGTTTCATCTATATAGTACAACCCTTCACTTTGTTTACCAGTCCCTAGAACTTTCATTACTCTCAAATCCTGATTCATCACATAGCATTTAGCAGCATCAAAAGCAATTAACAAACCACTATCTTTAGCAACTTTATAAACAGACAGAAGGCTTACACAATACTCAGGAACAACCAACACATCATACAAGTTAAATAATCAGTAATTCTTAAATTCCAATTTTCTTGTATATATGCAAAAGTCCCATTTGGATGACCAACTCTAATTCTCAAATTAGAAATATCTATTACATCAACAAGATTTTTATCAGAAAAAGTAATGTGATGATTTGCTCCAGAATCTGTAATCCAACCTTTTCTTTTAATCAAATGATCTATTTACTTGAGAACAAAAAAATTTCTTAAAATTTTTATTAAAGATTTTACTTCTATTAAAGAACACACCTGCCATATTAGAATTAACTCCCTTTTCTTGTTCAGAATTGTCTTTAATGAGGCTCATTAACTTCTCTAACTGTTCAGCAGTCAAAGAAACAGAAGAACTTCCAGAAGTAGAAGAATTATTAGAAAACCTTCTGATGTTATTGTTAAATTTCTTTTTTCCAAATTCAGGAGGATATCCAATGATTTTAAAACACTTATCAATTGTATGACCATTAAATCCACAGTGTTCACACACAACAGTACTTTGAGTTTTAGAAGTAGTATTAGTTTTAAAGTTCTTTCCAGAATTACCAGAAGTATTAAATCTAGAAACATTATCTCTGTTAACAAGTTTTGAAGCAAACACAGAAGATTGAGCTTTATGAGAACCAACAGCAGTAATACCCCTATGACTTTCTTCTCTAGATATGATAGCATAAGCAGATTTAACATCAGGTAAAGGTTCCCTAGTTAGAATATTACTCCTAATTGGCAAATAAACTTCATCAAGTCCCATTAAAAACTGTATTAACTTTAACAATTGATTATGTTTAGAAAAGTCTTGTGCAGCATGACAAGTACATCTAGGCAGTTGAACAAGAGCATCAAATTGTTTCCACAGTGCATTCAACTTATGATAATAATCAGATATAGGCATACCATTTTGACACAAGGAATTGATTTTATGATGTAGATTAAATGTAACAGACCCATCCACCTTATCATAAGTTTCTTTTAATTCTTTCCACACAACAGAAGCTCTTCTAGAAAAATTTTGCCCTAGATACAAATCTTCAGATATAGAATTCAAAATCCAAGACATAACAACAACATTACATCTATCCCACTGTCTACCAAGAACTTCATCAGTATTAGATCTTCTACATGTTCCATCTACAAATCCTATTTTATTTTTAGCTTCTAATGCCAAAATCATAGCACAACTCCACACTTTATAATTTTCAGTTCCTTTAAGTTTAATAGAAACAATTGATAGTGTGCTAGAATCATTAGGATGCAAATGAAGAGGACTGCTAAGATCCAATTTACTGATTAGAGTCACATTATTATCACTTACTTCAGATCATTTTCATATTCATATTCATAACCATTATTGACATTATCATCATCCATTTTATCAATTAATCTCAATTAATCAACCAAACAGACAAACAAACACAAATAAGACAATCAATCTCAATTAATAGTTACTTAAAACAAGAACTCAAAAAATAAAAAAGAAAATAATATATATATATAATTTTGAAAATAGAACTTATTCTCCCAAAAATGCCAGGGACAGGATTCCTAGCTTCTCATGGAAGTAGGTCAAGTTTAGCACAATTGTTTTAAACGAGAATAAGATAAAAAACAGTTTTATAACAAAAAAAAAATAGAGAATAGAGAAAGAGATAACAAACAGTGCTATCGGCTGAATATGATGATGAAACCCTACTAATTTATTGATTCACTTAGTCAATAATATTAGCAGGATCTGAACAATACTCTGCAACAGAAACAATCAGAGAATTAGGTTTATTTTCAAATAAACCTAAAATCTTCAGAAATCAATCAACAAGATCTGGAAATCTTAACCCTAATTTTTCTCAAAAAATTAGGGTTTTCTTAACCAATTAGATCCAGTAAATCAAACGGTGATCAAATGACCATACGCCGTTCTTAAAACTTAGATCTAAACAAAAAATCCCCAAATCGAACGAAACCCTAATTTATCAACAAATTATTATTAAGAATTTTAATTCGATTAAACCCAATCTTAATGAACCTGTCTCTGATACCATGAACAAATTCTAAAATAAATCTATGATTCTCAAACCACAAAATAATCTAATCTCAATTAGATTAATAAACTCACAAAGATTACTCCCGCTATTCGATCGTAATCCACTCAACTAATAGTTGAATGTTCTATTACAAAATTAATCAAACGAACAATTATTATTACAATTATTTCTGGAAAATATAGAGAGAATAATAATCGGAAGAAAAACTGAATGAATTTTGTAACACACACAAAACCCTAAATCGGTTTGTATATATACTCGAACAAGAATCCAGTTATAGCAACTTCAGCCCTCCATCTTGTAACCGACTTAATCTTTAATCCCTTCGAAGTAACTTTAGACCTTTTGACATAAGCAGTCCCTCTCTCTTACTTTTGTTCTCCTTTAGTCCTGCACATATCTCATCCAATAATAAGTAGCAAATATTACAAGAATAAGATTATCTTTTAACAATATATCTGCAAGAGCATAAAGTAGTAGCTCACCGGTGTCAGGCGGTTGCAAAGAAGAAAACCCTTTACTAACTTATTAGATCTTTTATCTCATCGACATACATCTACGACAATGTATTAAAATTTTATTATTATTATTACTATTTTATTTTTTATTTTATTATAATTGTATTTAATTATAGCTGTGTTGTTAATATTGTCATGATATCATCAACCCATTAGGCTTTTGCTGCCTGTTTGGGTTGCCATCATAAATGGTGGATTGGTGGTTAATTGGTTATAAAATGGAAGGTCACCCAGCAATATATATATTTAATGGACGTACAATATGGTTGTCCATCGGGTCGACCCAATTTGGGTTGGCGAGTTGATAAATTAAAAGGGTTAAGTGCAAATGTTGTCCACGTCAGTTTTGAAATTTTCTTATTCCCGTTAACTTTTTTTTTTCTTTCCAAAACCATTCATGTGGTTTGCACTTTGTCCCTACTTCTGTTAAGTCCCCCACGTGCAAGTCACGTGAGGCATTTTTGTCATTTCTCCACTTCTTTCACTTCTTTAAAATCACCTTGTGGTTTGTTGTTTTTGCAATTTCATCCCTACTGTTTATTATTTTTTATTTTAATTCAGACATTTAATCAAACACATTGTCTGCATAATCTTTTATATATACATATACAATTGTGAATGTTATGATATAATGTATAAACAACAAGTCTCATTTAAAAAGCAGAGTTACAATTTGCTCTGCCGGATAAGGAGGCTTGTTAACATTAAATTTCAAGGTCTCATCGATACTAAAAGTACTTAATGAATAAACATATTGATGTTGTATGACAAACAAAGTATCGGAACGGGTGGTTGATAAAAAAAATGTTTATGATAGTTCGTAACAGGCTAGAGTGGGTTGGGTCAAAGTAGATAGTTGTGGCGTTGCCACAACAGGCCGGGATTAAATAACAAACAATTTTTTGCCTTCCATATAGAAATTAAAGTTTTATACTTCTCACACACATTTCACCTCATTTTATACTTCAAATCCATTTTCAAAAAAAGCATGGCAAATAACAAGTCAAATATGACCGTTTTTGATGCAAAAATGACGATGCAAAATCACATGTTTGACGACGCCAGACACAGATCTGAGGTAAATATTGTGATTCAAAGCATAACGGATAACAAGGCGACTTACATGGCCGAAATCGAACGACTTCAAGCTTTAGGTCGAATTCCTGGCGCCGTCGAAAATGGGTATGTTATTTATCTTCGAAAGAAGATCGATTGGCTGGATCAAATCACTGTCCAACTTAAAACTGTCTCTTCCACATTAACAACTACGCTTGACCACGCAGAATTATGGCAAGGCAGTGTCGGTGGTGGTCGGTCTGAAGGTTACCCGGAGGAGAAATACGCAAGTCAAGGCGGCGACGCTGCCCGGTCTTCTGAACGCTATGAATACATTTATCGCAATGACGGCGACATTGACGTGGACTCAGACTATTCTGATTGTTAGTATTATGTATTTTAGTATTATATAATGTTTTAGTATTATGTGTTTTATAATTATTATGTATTATGTATTTTAGTTATTAATGTTTTATATTTTATGTAAAATGTTTTTATTTTATTTATTATGGATGTTTTAGTTTAATTGAATTTTAGTTTGTAAATAAAATGAAAAATGTAATGAGTGGTGAGTGAGTGGTGGGTTGCCAACAAAATTTGAGTGAGTGGTGGAGTTGAGGTGACATAAAGAGATTGGTTGAAGTAAGTGGATGAGTGGTGGGTTGGTGGAGGGTTGTCATCACCCTAACATGGTTAGTTTTTGGCCATTGGAGAATGGAGAGAAAGCATAATCCAAATTGACCCATTTAGTTGAGTGTGTACCAACTAGTTACTTTCTTGTTTTTTTTTTTTTCCAGCACGAGGAAGGTGCATAAAGGAACGGGCTTGTGTTTGCGACGTACTTTCTGGGTGTTTTCTTAACCCCGACAAAAGGTGCCATAAAGGAATTTAGTTGGGTACTTGGGTGTATTCAGTCTTTTCATAGTTAGCAAAAACAGTGAAGGCACCACTGATGAGGAACTAGAATTCATTGGCGAATACCACTTGGGCGAATTGGTGAACCGTTTCCAACATGGATCACTCGTGATGCGGTTACCATGTACAAAAAAAAATGATAATTTGAAAAGTAAATTATTAGTTTAGACAAAATAAATGTCTCTCGATTATAAATCATATTCAATTTAAAGGCTTTATGTATATGGGTCTAAAATTTGAATACAACTTGTTTCCCATTACTCATTAGGCCTATCAAAATCACATATTTTATAATTCAAACCGGTTTAGTTTTCGAGTTAATCTTTAGACCAAAGACTGAACGCCCCTAATCCTACTTCATATCAGAGCGAGCATGAAAAGTGTATTAACATTTAATTAGTCAAAATAAAACGGTAAAAAGATTATGGTGTCAAAGAAGAGTATTCACTCTTTTAAGCTAAAAAGAAAAGTTATACATATAAAAGAGCTAAATGCGTTGGTGATTTAATTTATAAACACAAAAAATACATCATAATTAAAAACCAATTAACAATGAAAAAAAAAAAAAAAAAAAAAAAAAAAAAAAAAAAAAAAAAAAAAAAAAAAAAAAAAAAAAAAAAAAAAAAAAAAAAAAAAAAAAAAAAAAAAAAAAAAAAAAAAAAAAAAAAAAAAAAAAAAAAAAAAAAAAAAAAAAAAAAAAAAAAAAAAAAAAAAAAAAAAAAAAAAAAAAAAAAAAAAAAAAAAAAAAAAAAAAAAAAAAAAAAAAAAAAAAAAAAAAAAAAAAAAAAAAAAAAAAAAAAAAAAAAAAAAAAAAAAAAAAAAAAAAAAAAAAAAAAAAAAAAAAAAAAAAAAAAAAAAAAAAAAAAAAAAAAAAAAAAAAAAAAAAAAAAAAAAAAAAAAAAAAAAAAAAAAAAAAAAAAAAAAAAAAAAAAAAAAAAAAAAAAAAAAAAAAAAAAAAAAAAAAAAAAAAAAAAAAAAAAAAAAAAAAAAAAAAAAAAAAAAAAAAAAAAAAAAAAAAAAAAAAAAAAAAAAAAAAAAAAAAAAAAAAAAAAAAAAAAAAAAAAAAAAAAAAAAAAAAAAAAAAAAAAAAAAAAAAAAAAAAAAAAAAAAAAAAAAAAAAAAAAAAAAAAAAAAAAAAAAAAAAAAAAAAAAAAAAAAAAAAAAAAAAAAAAAAAAAAAAAAAAAAAAAAAAAAAAAAAAAAAAAAAAAAAAAAAAAAAAAAAAAAAAAAAAAAAAAAAAAAAAAAAAAAAAAAAAAAAAAAAAAAAAAAAAAAAAAAAAAAAAAAAAAAAAAAAAAAAAAAAAAAAAAAAAAAAAAAAAAAAAAAAAAAAAAAAAAAAAAAAAAAAAAAAAAAAAAAAAAAAAAAAAAAAAAAAAAAAAAAAAAAAAAAAAAAAAAAAAAAAAAAAAAAAAAAAAAAAAAAAAAAAAAAAAAAAAAAAAAAAAAAAAAAAAAAAAAAAAAAAAAAAAAAAAAAAAAAAAAAAAAAAAAAAAAAAAAAAAAAAAAAAAAAAAAAAAAAAAAAAAAAAAAAAAAAAAAAAAAAAAAAAAAAAAAAAAAAAAAAAAAAAAAAAAAAAAAAAAAAAAAAAAAAAAAAAAAAAAAAAAAAAAAAAAAAAAAAAAAAAAAAAAAAAAAAAAAAAAAAAAAAAAAAAAAAAAAAAAAAAAAAAAAAAAAAAAAAAAAAAAAAAAAAAAAAAAAAAAAAAAAAAAAAAAAAAAAAAAAAAAAAAAAAAAAAAAAAAAAAAAAAAAAAAAAAAAAAAAAAAAAAAAAAAAAAAAAAAAAAAAAAAAAAAAAAAAAAAAAAAAAAAAAAAAAAAAAAAAAAAAAAAAAAAAAAAAAAAAAAAAAAAAAAAAAAAAAAAAAAAAAAAAAAAAAAAAAAAAAAAAAAAAAAAAAAAAAAAAAAAAAAAAATAAAAATATAAAAAAATAAAAAAAAATTAAACTCGCCTCAAAAAAAAAATAAAATAATAATAAATTTAAAACTCTAAATGTCAAATATAATATAATTAACAAAAAAATTACATTAAATAAAAAAAAATTAAAATAAAAATTTAACAGTAAGGTTTCTCGGGTTTCATGCAAATTGTCAAACTCAAGCGTCCTTAGAGCTACCGTCTTAAGAATCTGGAAACTAACGCCGTCTCCGATAATCTTGAGTCCCCGAGGCCTCTCCGGGTGACTTATCGGGCTTGTCCCATCTCGATAATTTAAATCTCGTATATACTTAACTTCCTAACATCGCGCGCGTGGTCAAAACCCTTATAGACTTCTGAGTTGCGAATAAGCGTGTAGTGAAAGACGAGAGAGAGATTTGAAGGAAAACTAAATTCGTTGAACTCTAAATTCGTTTGAACTCTAAATTCGTTTGAACTCTAAATTCGTTTGAACTCTAAAGTTCGTTTGAACTCTAAATTCGTTTGAACTCTAAATTCGTTTGAACTCTAAATTCGTTTGAACTCTAAATTCGTTTGAACTCTAAATTCGTTTGAACTCTAAATTCGTTTGAACTCTAAATTCGTTTGAACTCTAAATTCGTTTGAACTCTAAATTCGTTTGAACTCTAAATTCGTTTGAACTCTAAAGTTCGTTTGAACTCTAAATTCGTTTGAACTCTAAATTCGTTTGAACTCTAAATTCGTTTGAACTCTAAATTCGTTTGAACTCTAAATTCGTTTGAACTCTAAATTCGTTTGAACTCTAAATTCGTTTGAACTCTAAATTCGTTTGAACTCTAAATTCGTTTGAACTCTAAATTCGTTTGAACTCTAAATTCGTTTGAACTCTAAATTCGTTTGAACTCTAAATTCGTTTGAACTCTAAATTCGTTTGAACTCTAAATTCGTTTGAACTCTAAATTCGTTTGAACTCTAAATTCGTTTGAACTCTAAATTCGTTTGAACTCTAAAGTTCGTTTGAACTCTAAATTCGTTTGAACTCTAAATTCGTTTGAACTCTAAATTCGTTTGAACTCTAAATTCGTTTGAACTCTAAATTCGTTTGAACTCTAAATTCGTTTGAACTCTAAATTCGTTTGAACTCTAAATTCGTTTGAACTCTAAAGTTCGTTTGAACTCTAAATTCGTTTGAACTCTAAATTCGTTTGAACTCTAAATTCGTTTGAACTCTAAATTCGTTTGAACTCTAAATTCGTTTGAACTCTAAATTCGTTTGAACTCTAAATTCGTTTGAACTCTAAATTCGTTTGAACTCTAAATTCGTTTGAACTCTAAATTCGTTTGAACTCTAAATTCGTTTGAACTCTAAATTCGTTTGAACTCTAAATTCGTTTGAACTCTAAATTCGTTTGAACTCTAAATTCGTTTGAACTCTAAATTCGTTTGAACTCTAAATTCGTTTGAACTCTAAATTCGTTTGAACTCTAAATTCGTTTGAACTCTAAATTCGTTTGAACTCTAAATTCGTTTGAACTCTAAATTCGTTTGAACTCTAAATTCGTTTGAACTCTAAATTCGTTTGAACTCTAAATTCGTTTGAACTCTAAATTCGTTTGAACTCTAAATTCGTTTGAACTCTAAATTCGTTTGAACTCTAAATTCGTTTGAACTCTAAATTTGTTTGAACTCTAAATTCGTTTGAACTCTAAATTCGTTTGAACTCTAAATTCGTTTGAACTCTAAATTCGTTTGAACTCTAAATTCGTTTGAACTCTAAATTCGTTTGAACTCTAAATTCGTTTGAACTCTAAATTCGTTTGAACTCTAAATTCGTTTGAACTCTAAATTCGTTTGAACTCTAAATTCGTTTGAACTCTAAATTCGTTTGAACTCTAAATTCGTTTGAACTCTAAATTCGTTTGAACTCTAAATTCGTTTGAACTCTAAATTCGTTTGAACTCTAAATTCGTTTGAACTCTAAATTCGTTTGAACTCTAAATTCGTTTGAACTCTAAATTCGTTTGAACTCTAAATTCGTTTGAACTCTAAATTCGTTTGAACTCTAAATTCGTTTGAACTCTAAATTCGTTTGAACTCTAAATTCGTTTGAACTCTAAATTCGTTTGAACTCTAAATTCGTTTGAACTCTAAATTCGTTTGAACTCTAAATTCGTTTGAACTCTAAATTCGTTTGAACTCTAAATTCGTTTGAACTCTAAATTCGTTTGAACTCTAAATTCGTTTGAACTCTAAATTCGTTTAAACTCTAAATTCGTTTGAACTCTAAATTCGTTTGAACTCTAAGTTCGTAAGGAATTTCTAAGTTCGTAAGGCTTAACTGTGTACGAAACTTCTGCTCATCTTCGCACTTACTTCCTCACGAACTTTATCTTCGTAAGCTATTTTCGTAAGCTATTTTCGTAAGCTATCTTCGTAAGCTATCTTCGTTGCTTATGTTCGTAAGCTATCTTCGTAAGTTACTTACGAAGATAGTTAACTACTTACGAATTTATTTTTATTACGAAGATAATTAACTTCTTACGAAGTTAATAACTTCTTACGAAGATAATCACTACTTACGAAGTTAATCACTACTTACGAAGTTAATCACTACTTACGAAGTTAATCCTTATTACGAACTTAACTATCTTCGTACCATGCTTATTTTTTCATGGATTACTGATTAACTTAGTTGATTATCAAGTTCGTGCTTATGTTTTACCTTAAAGTTTAAATGGAAAAAATGACCCTTATTTTCGAAAATAATTTTTTCTGAGGCGTTTTTACCACAGCACTTTAAGGGAAATAAAAAAATTTCCAAGCTGACCTGGCAGCTCGACCCCAGCCAGGGGCTCTGCCCCTTGGACCCCGCCAATGTGTGGGGGCTTCGCACTAATGTACATGGTTTCATCATTTGCGCCCAAAGGTCAAATGTGATTATCATGTTGCGCTTTTTTCTCTTTTGCATAATTAACACTTAGTATATTAATTCTGCCCAAAGGTGATTTAATATGTTTTGTGTAGCAAAGGGATTCTTTTCATGCCTAAAATACACGATTCTTAATTTTGTGCCCAAAGGTCAAAAGATAAGCGTTGTGTTGCATGACCTAATGCTCATGTTTGCTTAGATCTTATTACTTCTGCCCAAAGGTGATGTAACATCTAAGTAGAGCCTTACTTTAGCTTATTGTTTTGGTGTTTACAATAGGCTTACTTATCACTAGCTTCCTTACTATAATGGTCATAGTCTTATTACTCTAAGGAACAGTACTAATAGGCCTACTTATTTTAGTCATTACTTTAGTTCCATTACTCTAGAGACATTACTTAGGCTGCCTTAGATAACTATCATCTCTCTATTACTATTGGGCCTACTTAATCTAGGCATTACTTTAGAAGAGATTACTTAGGCTGCCTTATATAACTTATCATCTCTCTATTACTATTGAGCCTACTTATTCTAGGCATTACTTTAGGAGAGATTACCTTGTCTGCATAACACGGCTGATAATGTCACTATTACTATTGGGCCTACTTATTAGGCATTACTTTAGAAGACATTACTTAGGCTGCCTTAGATAACTTATCATCTCTCTATTACTATTGGGCCTACTTAATCTAGGCATTACTTTAGAAGAGATTACTTAGGCTGCCTTATATAACTTATCATCTCTCTATTATTATTGGGCCTACTTATTTTAGGCATTACTTTAGGAGAGATTACCTTGTCTGCATAACACGGCTGATAATGTCACTATTACTATTGGGCCTACTTATTTTAGGCATTACTATAATAATCTTCTATCGCTTATGCCCTAAATGTACATCCTTCTTATTTCCACAGTAGTACCTAACCTTGGCCTTATGACGCTCAATGGTACGAACTATGCTTCATGGAAAAAGTCACTTAGATCTGACTTTGGGAATGTATGACCTTGACTACGCTATTCGTCATGATGAACCCGCTGCCCTTACTGCTGAATCCACTGCTGATCAGAAGGCGAACTTTGAAAAGTGGGAGAAGTCGAATCGCCTGTCGCTAATGTTAGTCAAGAATTCCATTGATCTGACTATTAGAGGAGCTATCCCTGACTCTGAAAAAGTCAAGGATTACCTCAAATCTGTTGAGGACCACTTCAAGGGATCGTCTAAAGCGCATGCAAGTTCCTTGATGTTGCAGATGCTTACATTGAAGTATGAAGGAACTAGCGGTGTCCGTGAGCATATTATGAAGATGACGGACATGGCCAATAAGCTTAAGACTCTAGAGATGGAAGTCTCCGATAACTTTCTGGTGCACTTCATCATGACCTCCCTGCCTGCTCGTTTTGACACCTTCAAGGTTAACTACAATGCTTTGAAGGATAAATGGTCAATGAGTGAACTTATTGGGCACTGTGTTAATGAGGAAGAGCGTCTTAAGCTGGCTCAACCTGAAGCTGTTCACCTGACCACCACCGCTAACTCCAAGAAGAGGAAGGGAAACAACGGTAAACAAACTGCGAACAAAGTCCAAAAGACTAATCATTGTGCAGTTGCCTCTGGCTCTAATTCCTCGACTGGCAAACTTAAATGCAACTTCTGTCGTGACAAAGGACACCGTCAGAAGGATTGCCCTAAGTTCAAGGAGTGGCTAGCTAAGAAAGGTAACGTACTTTATGTAATATTTGATTCCTTTACTACTGAGGTACCTGTTAATACATGGTGGGGGTGACTCTGGTTCTATGGTTCATGTAACCAACTCATTACAGGGGTTCCTTACAATCCAGAAGCTACCAAAGGGCCAAAGAAAGCTTAGAGTTGGAAGTGGTGATCTCTTAAATGTCGAAGCCATTGGAACTTATGTCTTACATATGAGCACCGGAAAAGGCATTAGACTAATAGATACCTTATTTGTACCGAGAATTACTCGGAACCTTGTATCTATTTCTAGACTAGACCTTGAAGGTTATGTAACGATTCATGGTTTCGGCAAGATTGCCATAACTCGTAATAATGAATTGCTTGGTCGTGGTTTTTTGGATGGATTGCTGTATAAGTTAAAACTAGATCATAATTTCTCACATTCTTTGTTATCTCTTAATGTTGATGATATAACTAAAACAAAGACAAAATCACCTAAACGAGAGAATTCCTCCATGTTGTGGCATAAACGTCTTGGCCACATCTCACGAAATCGCATGACACGACTCGTAAAGGATGGAATCTTACCCTCTCTTGATTTTTGTGATTTTGAAACATGTATACAGTGCCTCAAAGGGAAGATGGCTAAAGGGAATAAGAAAGGAGCCACAAGAAGTTCCAACTTGTTGGAAATAATTCATACTGATATAAGTGGCCCCTATCCCGCATCCATCACGGGACATACATCATTTATTACATTCATTGACGATTATTCTCGTTACATGCACCTGTATTTGATCAAAGAAAAATCTGAATCCTTACAAACTTTTTGCTGATTTTAAAACTTTGGTTGAAAACCAACTTAATCGTAAAATAAAAGTTGTGAGATCAGATAGAGGAGGTGAGTATTATGGTAGACATACTGACATTGGTCAAGCTCCTGGTCCTTCCATAATTTTTGTAAGGAACATGGCATTATTAACCAATACACCATGCCTGGTTCTCCTCAACAAAATGGTGTTGCTGAAAGGAGAAACCGAACCTTAATGGACATGGTGAGAAGTATGCTTGCCAACACTAACCTACCTACTTTTCTTTGGACTGAGGCCTTAAAAACAGCCGTTCATATACTCAATAGGGTTCCATCAAAATCTGTCCCTAAAACTCCTCATGAGATCTGGACAGGTAAGAAACCGAGTCTAAAATATATGAAAGTATGGGGCTGCCCTGCCGAAGCAAAAGTCTATAACCCTAACTTAAAGAAACTGGATCCTAAAACGATTTCATGTTCCTTTATCGGTAATCCTGATAACTCAAAAGGTTATCGGTTTTACTGTCCTTCCCATACTACTACCATCGTTGACACGCAGCATGCGACGTTTCTCGAGAACTCAGAGATCAGTGGGAGCACAACAAATCCTAACTTCGATTTGCATGAAGTACAAGAAGCAGGGGGGAACCACTCGTCGATTTCTCCGATAATTCCTCTTGTACACGATGCTGCTCCTGATGTCACTGATCCAAATCCTCCTAATCAAAACCATGAAGAACCTCTAAACCAAGAAGCACCTCATGTTGCCGAGCCTCAAGTTGCCGAGCCTCACGTTGCTCAACCCCAAAATCAACTCAGGAGATCATCGAGGGAACGCAGGGCCACTAATTTTGATGATTTCATAACTTATCTGACTGAAGTTGAGGACATTGGAAAGCTTGTTGATCCCACCTCTTATCGAGAAGCCATTAATAGTGATCAGGTCACTCAATGGAATGAGGCTATGATTGAGGAGCTAAATTCCATGCAGCATAATGACGTTTGGGAATTGGTTGAACTTCCTGAAGGATCCACAACTGTCGGTTGTAAATGGGTCTTCAAAACCAAATTAGACCCAAAAGGAAACGTCGAACGCTATAAGGCCAGATTGGTTGCGAAGGGCTATACTCAAAAGGCTGGAATTGATTATCAAGAGACCTTTTCTCCTGTCTCTCGTAAAGATTCCCTAAGGATTGTTATGGCACTTGTAGCTCACTTTGATCTTGAGTTACATCAGATGGATGTCAAAACTGCTTTCTTAAATGGAGACTTGCATGAAGACGTATACATGCGGCAACCTGAAGGATTCATTCCTAAAGGTAAAGAGCACATGGTCTGCAAGTTGAAGAAGTCCATATATGGGTTGAAGCAAGCCTCACGGCAATGGTACCTTAAGTTTGATGAAGTCATGAAAGAACAAGACTTCTTAATGAATCAAGTGGATCAATGCACCTATCTCAAGATCAGTGGGAGTAACTTATAATCCTTGTTTTGTATGTGGATGACATTCTGCTTGCAAGTAACAACTTGGATATGCTGCATGAGTCGAAGCGAATGTTTTCGCAGAATTTTGACATGAAAGATCTTGGTGATGCCTCTTATGTCATAGGTATCGAAATACACCGGGATAGGCGTAATGGTGTTCTGGGTCTTTCTCAAAGGGCCTACATTGACCGCATCTTAGAACGCTATAAAATGCAATCATGCGCACCCACTGTAGCTCCAGTAGTTAAAGGAGACGTGTTTGGTACTTTCCAAAGTCCAAGTACTGAAGTTGAGAAGGAGCAAATGAGGATGATACCTTACTCGTCTGTAGTTGGGAGCATTATGTACGCTCAGGTCTGTACTCGACCAGATATCGCTTATATCGCCGGTATGCTTGGGCGTTACTTATCTAACCCAGGATTAGCACACTGGAAAGCGGCTAAAAAGGTTCTACGATATCTGCAAGGGACCAAAGACTACAAACTAACGTATAGAAGAAGTGACAATCTAGAAGTAGTAGGTTACTCTGATTCCGACTTGCTAAAAGCAAGGAAGATAAGAAATCTACTTCTGGGTATATTTTTATGTTAGCTGGCGGACCTATCTCTTGGCGGAGTCATAAGCAGAAACTGACTGCAACGTCCACCATGATGGCTGAATATATTGCTGTTTACAATGCCACTTGTCATGGGATGTTGATAAGGAACCTGGTCGGTGGACTCAAAATCGTCAACTCTATTTCTAGACCATTGAAGCTTTACTGTGATAATTCAGCTGCCGTAACTTTCTCGAACAGTAACAGTTCGACTGGCGCTGGTCTGTATCTCGATACAAAGTATCTGTTTGTACGCGAACGAGTTGAGGAAAATGTTCTTTGTATTGAGTACATAAGTACAAATGATATGCTAGCGGATCCAATGACCAAAGGTCTTCCTCCTAATGTCTTCGTAGGACACGTGTCGAAGATGGGGCTTACTAAGGACTTAATTTAATAGCATATTGTACTTATTGGTCATTATTATTAATGTTAATGAAAATTTTCCTCCTTATTCAGATTTTGTTTGTCTATTAGTTACACTTTGAGCTCATAATAGTGTAAAGACGTTATATAACAAAATTTGTCTTAGTCAATTGATCATTGCTTATTAGTTTTAAATTTGAGTCATAGTTTGACTAGTGGGGGTCCTGAGTTGATGTTCTTCTCTACGACTGTACTTATTGGCTATGATTTCGGTTTAAAACAAAAATGAGTATTATCCCGGCCGGACTTATTAAATACTCATAGATAAATGATCGCTCGGTCAAGTGGGAGAATGTTGGAACCACGTTAGTGTGACCGTCACTGATCATCTATCCTTCCTGATATGATAATTGACGATAACTGAAATCCCTATGTCTAGTAAATATTCGATGGACGTATTTACTCTTAAAGACGTATTATAGGGTTTCCCATTAGGTGATTGGACTTAGAGGACTAATGAGGCACGAATTAAACACCAGAGGGACTAAATGTGAAAATACTCTCCTTATATAAATAGAGAGTAATTAACCTAATTTCTAGGTTAATCAACATAATCACAGCCTCCTAAAAACATCAAATTCGTTCTCCTTCCTCTGTTGAATTCATCAAAACCGAATTCATCTTTCCATCCTAATTTAATCACCTTGTTTTGGGAACCCGAATCAATGGCATCAATGTTTAATGCCCTCACAGGTTCCTCAGGATCAACCGGTACGTGTTTATTACGAATTGAATCATGTTATATTCCAACAATAAACATAGGAATTGAAGATAGAGTGGAAGAACAAATACAAACCTTGACTTTCTTTGCAGCTTCAACAAGATCTTCATCAACTGAAACTGGGTGTGGCCTCAAGACCGCCTGGTAGCAAATAGACACGTGCAAAGTAATTATTAATCCATGAAGATTTAAAAGTTGGGCGAAAAAGAAACAAGAGGAATGTTGGAATAGATTTCCTAGCTACTTTTCTGACTGTTGTGTAGTTACTGACTTCAAATAAATGTAGAACTTCTTCATAACTGTCATGAAATCCTTCAATATCTTATGTCTTTTCAACGACATAACCCCCTGTAGAAGTAGACAGAATGGTATACAGCCAAATAAAAAAGAACTACTAAGAATTAGTTTAAATTAACCAAAAGTACAAAGTTGAAGACAAACCTCAGCATAAGAAACATCTTGGTTCTGCAAGCCCATGCATAGTAATACAGAGGCTTGGGCATATAAGATAATTCAACCGGTAACTTCTCCTGGAAGTATAGGTATGCAAGTGGCACTTTGAGATCTGACATCTGTCCAAGTTGGAAATATTATACTGTAGTAGTTAGTTACCATGAGCTAAGTGACAAACTAGTTTGCAACATTTAAATCTTGTTAATTACCAGATGGTGATTATGACCAAGAGAAGTCACATAAGCTTCTAGCTTTCTCATACTGATGGGAGATTTTATGATATCATCATATATACCACCATGTGGGATGGTTGATGTAGACTCCATATTTGTGAAGCTGAGTTTTGGTTCCAGAATACTACATAAAAAAGAGTAGCCCAAGATATCATTCAATTAAAGCATCAAATTACTTGATGATAAGCTAAGATATATCCATCCAACAAATACCCCATTGCAAGCTTGTATTCCATTGTATTGAAAGCTGGAGAGCTCAAACGTCGAGTAAAACCTGCCCTGAAAGCTAAGGACATAAAAGAAAGGGAAAAAAGGTCAATTGTCAATCTCATAAAAGTGAATTGGCAGACTTTATTTAATGAACACTAATCTCCTATGTTGTTTTACTCAAAGATTAAAATGTTCAATGTCATAACTATGTATTTTTTCAATCATCATTATAATTTTGAAAAATGGAAAGGAAACTGTTTGTGGGTTGACCGAACCCACTCAGCCCTTCGTGCCACATCTATTGACAATCATTATTTGATAGAAACGCAAACCTCGATAGAAAGGATCAATGTTAAATTCAACATCATCCGTGTCCAGTGTTTTCAGCATCATACACGTATGCTCTCCGGTCAAAGAATTCTGACAACCAAGTATAAACAAAGTCAGAATTGAGCAATTGAATGGAAATATATGGGTAAACCAGAGAGTTAACAAGCTTAATTGAATACAAGACTTAACTGGAACTTCACTTATGTAAAATGGAACAAACTTCTGTTTCCTCCAGAAACTAAACAAGTCCGAAGTAAGCCCAAAAGAGACACCCAAGTAGTGGAGGTTGATCTCCGGCGGTTGTCTTTCATCAAGACGCTCAAACAGATCTGGAAGATCTGACCTGGGCTTTATACTTTCTTCAAGCAATGAAACCTGGCATCCATACATATAATGTTTGTCAGGAAACGGTAATACTGAAAGAAAAAAAAACCTAACTACCAACGATTATATAAGATATATTACTTGCTTGGCCGCTTCAGTAATCTTGAGAGGTACAGATTTTGGTACGTTCTTAACATCTGCTTTGGATTTGGAACTATTTATCTTTACAAATTGACCCTTAAAGTACCTACAACAATATATCATAATTCAGGTTATGTGTCATTACCAGTACATTTAAGACTCTACTAGGGAACACGTTATAAATATTCAATAAACATTGAATATAAAAAATACATGCGAGTGGTACCTCGCCAGCAATTCTATGGCATCTGATCCGTATCCTTGCTGCAATAAAAATGATATGATGATCATTTACACTCGAAACACATATATAGTAAATAAAAGAAAATAAAATACCTCCATTATTGCATCTGGATGTATCGCAATGCGGACGATTCTAGCACCAGAAAGACTCTCAAAGTTTGTATCTTGAAACTGTTCACAAAACTTCCATGGAATTTGGTCTCCACCAGAAGGTTGATAACCAGCACTTATACCTCTCATGACAGACTCCTTGGAAATACTTCCTTCAAGACATACCTTTACCACAATAATCAGACAACTATATAAATACGAAGTTCGCACTTCGCACCGTCGGTATTAACTTGTAAGCTTCTATAAGTGAAAGATATGCATACCTGGATAACACAAAGGATATCTATATTCTCAATTTTAAACTCTTTATTGTTGAAAGGACCTGCATATGTTTATAACTTCTTAGAAATATGACGTAGGGGTAATTGATCTGAAGTTATGAATAAATATATAATCAAAAAGAAATAACCTATGTTCCAGATTATAAAATGTGAAACAATATTTTTAACAGTTTAACTATTTGAAATACGATAATTATAAAGAAAAATCAAGAAGAGAAAAGTGTAGAAGCAGAAAATAAGGCCATCATTCTCTGAATACATGCAGGGAGTGTGTGTGAGAGAGAATATAAGTAAGCAGCACTACACATGAATGATACATATACAACTAACGGCAATAATCAAATGGAACCGTCAATACTACCTGCAGAACTAACTCGCTCTTTTCCTTACGTGAGAAAAGCGTATCTCGGTTAACATAATAAAGACCACACTCACTGGGGTGAGGAAACCTATTAGAACAAACAACAGAATATCGGTGAATATAAGCAGCTGAAATTATCTCATACGGTTTTTCAAAACTTTTCCAACCTGGTTTTAGGGAAGGAATTTGCTATGTTGAGACAGAGTAAATCGTTAAGCCAGGATTCAATTGGATCACCAGGTGCATATCTGATAGCTTCACTCAACTTTATCTTACTGTAAAGTCGGCCTGCAATGGAACAAATCAAACCAGATAAAATTATTGTTGGATCATAAACTTGATGTGATCCAAATTGGTATAGGATCAGCATATCATTATATGATCCAGTTGGTAATTTGACTTTCCCAATCAACTTGTTAGGACCAAATTTATAAGTTGGAAAATATACAGATGTACGTTTAGAATGTTGTATTTAAAGAATATCTACAAAAATCTAAACAATAGTATGTATGAAAAATATAAAAAATATGTCGATCATATCCATGGAAAGATCCTTCACATTAAAACTCTTAAACAAATCAGGCCTAAAAGACCCTCAATATTGCTAATAGTTATATGTTAGTTCATTGATAACTAATGCATGCTAAATTTTCTAAATCATGACACATTCGTACCAGAAGGAGCATCTTTCCCATTTGTAGATGCTTGTTCCAGTGGCTGGAAAAGCTTCAAGGTTAGAGAGTGCCCCGTACTTTCATAGCTTCAAGAAATATAGATACACATGATTTCAAGATTATGAAAGAAAATACAAGGGGTATATAAAACATATTGTCACCACCCCCACCCCCACCGTAGGCATGAGTGATCATGAGGGAAGTCACGATACAGATGGTACTCGGTATGCGTTTCAGTTGTAGGGTTTGGATGTAAACGGTTTCGGTACGGGCCGGTTTGGTACTGGGTTCGGTACCGGTAAAACCGAAGTTAGCACCAAAACTTTGGAAGAGAAAGGTTTTTTTTATCGGCATGTATACACGAGGATAAACACACACTAAGAAACATATCAATTCAATAAGTGTCCATGAGTAATCTTTATAGGAACATCATAAATACAGCGATGAACTATCAATTCGGTTTGTGGAGTAAACAACAAAAAGGTTTGCAACGGGAAACCGGTCTTTCAACAGTGCAACAAAAGCCTTCTTTTGTCTACAAAGAAAATTCACAAGTCTCCTTTTGTCTACGAAGAATACTTTAAAACCGACTCATATTAGAAGCCTGACTGTCTTTTAACAGACAAACGGACGCCACATCACTCACCAAAGTTTCCTAAAAGTCTCACAACACTGTTGATTAGGTGTAGAAATTCGGTTCCGACATATCACCCTGTGTTTGACATTTTGATTAGGTGTAGAAATTCGGTTCAATACCGGCCGGTATTTCCGATATTCCCGTTATTTTCTGGTATCACCGTTCCGGTATTTTCATTTTTTTTTTTGAATTTTTTTAAATATATTTTTTGTTATTTGTGAACTTTAAAACTTATATTTGTTATGAAATACCTATTTGGTATTATTTTTGAGTGGATTATAATTGTATTTTGACTATTTTCGTTAAATTGTAACAAGTTTTGTATGATTTTTATAAAATAAAATAAAATAAATTAAAATAGTCGTACCGGCCGGTATTTCCGGTAATACCGGGAAATTTTCCACACCTGTATGACTAAAATACCGGTTCTTTAAAACATTGCCATAAGGTACTATATCAAAAAAACCAGAACCAAACTAGTACTGCCTTCCTAGCCCGGTTCGGTATTCAATTCACAGATAATTTGGCCATTTTCAGTTTTGGTATGGGATGGGTACGGGACTGGTACCCAGGTCATCCCTACCCCACCGTGTGTGCACGTATCTTGTATATGATAAAAATGTGTGTGCAGTGTGCATGTGTAATTCATACCCATTAATTGTGGAAGAAAGAAAAACCATATATGGCCCAAGCAAAGACTTGACAACTGGCAGTGGAATAGCCGCAGCTTCATCAACAACCAAAAGTTCAACTTGCGACAGTTTTCCATGTTCATGAGGTTGTATATACTGCAAACAGATATGGTTGTAAATAGATGGGATTCATTGAGTTCAGTAACCAACTAATAAGCAAAATCATATTGGGCAAGCATGAAGTCCACACAGTAAGAGATGACATAAAACTTTGAGACAGTAACTTATCACAAAAACAAAGTTCTTTATCAAGTAATGAATTATAATTATAATCTAGATACAAACCTGGATAGTCTGTCTATGTTGTTTGTAGATATTTATTCTAATAACCACGTTTTTGAGTTCTGGATCTGAGCTTTTCACAATATCAAAATCCAAGTGCTCCTGAAAAATGATGTCATTGAAGCAAGCCATTAAGATGTATGATCATGATTACATGAGGTGGAAGAAATCAGGCACAAAAAATCCTTTCAAAAGTTTAAACAGCTTCGAGGAGAGATCAACAGAAGACATAGATATAAACAACTTTCACCTTGTACTGGAGCATATCAAATCCCTTTGATACAAATTGAAACATAGTTTTAAGATTTTCTGGGCTAGGGGCAGTGACAAAAGTATTTGAATACCTAAATTTTCACAGGTTTATTAGATCAGAAGATTCAACAGAACTCAAAGATCGAGTTGCATGTCAAGGGTGGAGTTATTATACCCTGCAGCAACAGCTCCAGCAATTGCAAGACCAAGTGCAGCCAACTTCCCACGCCCACGACCAGCAAGCAAAGCCACAGTGTGACAAGGTGTCTTGCCCAAAATCACGTCAATAAAATTCATTACAGCTTTGCCCTAAATAAATAAAAATCCAAGGAAATTGAAAAAATGCAGCTATTGATGAATGCCAGTAATTAAAAACTAGAAAATAGTACCATTATTATTAGTAAAAAGGAACAAGAGGTGAAAAAGTGTAAGTACCTGATCCATTGTGCAACACTTTTTCATCACTGGGCCAGCAGGGAAGCAATCTTTTAACTGCTCCTTCCAATCTTCCAGGACACGTTTTGCTTCCAAGAGATCCTTTGAGTAACAACAAGAAGCAAAGATAAGAGATGAGATGGGTAAAATAGTCTGACATTAAGCAGCAAGGAAACAGATTCATAAAATGTACCTCTTGTATTGGGACCGGTGTGACCGACTTCATATGAGATGAGATGGGTAAAATAGTCAACTCATCATCGGTAACAATACATGATTTGCATGATGCAAGAGAAAGTATGAAACGCTCATTGAAGCGCCTAGTGGCTTCCCCTGGATGAGATTCTGTACGGAATCTAGCATGAACATCCTATGTACAAGAAGCACCATTGTCTAGTTATAAAACATGATTGATCCGACAATGTTACTAGATACCAGTTGAAGGTGGTTAACACTATCTAGTTTGCAAATTTGAATTAAAAAATCGAGTAGTATAGCCAAGCTCTTTTAACGAAGATCCGAATTTAAAAACACACAAAAAGAGAAAGAAAAAAACAATGGAGAGTTAGCCATACCATGACCATCGTGTATAGACAAGTCAGTGAAGTCAAAGTACGAATCAATAGAACAATCAATCCACCACCTTCCACTGTTTCTAAAGTTTTTGCAAGAAGATTTGGTGTCAAAGCCGCAAAATCCTGAGTAAAATAAGTACCTTACGTTACGTTGCAGCATATGATGAACATTGATTTAGTACGTAATTAAGAAAATTGTGAATTTACCTGCAATATACACATGCCATATGTATTTCCAAGAATTCTGTCAGAATCCTTGTAGCGGCAATACTCAATTCTTGTGGTTTCAAGGAAATGAGAAAAAGTTCCGGCCTCGTCACTATCTGAATATCCTTTGCGCACACGCGCCTTCAGCTGCCTGGCCTGTTTTTCCTTATGACTGCAACATTTTCAAAAATGATGAGTAGATTTTATTAAGGAAAAAAAAAAAGAAAAAATATCAAAATCAAGGTAAGAATAAGAATTAATACTGACCTGCTAAGTTCAAGTTTATCCCTGTAACACCATAAAACCTGCTTAGAATTAGTACTAGACTTTCCAACTGTTTCCTTGTGAAGCAAGTAGTAGAGGTTCACAATCTGTACACATGCAGATTGATAGCACGATTATTAAGGATAACATGTACACATAACCATGATGAATTATATATATATATATATATATATAAAAACTATATGTATATATATACTAAGGGGTGGGTTATTTAAGTACAAGCAATCCAAAAAGTACAAAAAGTACAAGGCACCGTTGGATCTTCTTCCTCCTTCTTCCTTCTTCTCCGGCAAGACTGCCGCCGCCAGCCACCACCTTCTTATCCGGCGACCGCCACACCTCCTCCTTCCTTCTTCTCCGGCGAGACAACTGAAAGTCCCTAGTTTGCAATGATTATGTAATTAAACAACTAATGTAAATTACACTAAGAAAACAAGACAAGAAAGTAAACACGTTTAATCATAAGTAGTATTAATTAAACGGTGAATACATGGTTGGTTTACAAAGAAAGAAAGAAAAAAACATTGTTAAGTTTTTGCACACACGAAAACTTAACCAATAGATGTTGACACATGATGGTTGTCAACAATCTATTGGTGTGTAAGACTGGTCTTCAGACATCTCTGTTTGCCATCTTGTTTCTTTCCCAAAACTGCATGAAAGAGAAACACCTTAGTACCAAAATGGTACAAGGTCACATGTCTTCATCTTGATCTATCAACACGTGTCTTTGGGGACCAGCCTTCTTATCTTCATTTTCCCGCCCATATTTGACTTACAAGAAATGGCGGTGAGTCATTGAACTTATCCTTTAACTCGAAGATAATGATAGCTGAGAGCTCGCTGAAGAAGCCTCTCGCTGAGTCTTTCAGCGAGTACTTGACTCAACAAGTAATCTTCAGCGAATCCATGACTCAACAATCTCCCCCTATTCGCTGAGGAGACTTTGCTGAGTAAAGTTGCTTCACAAGAATTTAGAAATTGAGATGAGGGAATGCTGATATTATATATATGACAAACACCTTTACAATAAGCAGCATTACAAAGATTACAAGACTACTTAATCCCATTGGGATTCTTGCTTGGCCTCAATAAATGCTCTATCTTGTTGTCTTTCAGGCTTCAGCAACTCTTGATCAATCAGTCTTATAAACTCTGGATCATTGGAAGACTGAGCACAATACTTCCTTATTTTCAAAAGAAAGGCAGAAGGAGCAATTCCAATTTCATTGGTCCTGAAGAAGAGTTCATGACCATGGACATTGCAAAAACAGAAACCTCCCAGCTTCTCATCATATGTACCTTCCATGAAAAGAGTTCTGGAAGGCATTTTCAAGTTTAGCAGCGGCTCCTCATCTATATCAGTTTTGGGAACCATTCTGAGTACAGCGGGGAGACGAGAGACTTGGGATCCAGACGCTGATCTCTTTGATCCAACTCTGGGTTGCTGAGGAGGAGGGAAGGGATGTCTTGCAGCGCTGAGCAGAGAGTCTTTGACTTTGTATTTTTGTTCCATTTTGCGAATAAGCTTTATCTGCTCACCTGCCATCTTGATCAGCGGTTCATAACTTACAGCTGTCTTATCCTTGATCAGCTTGTAAATTTCGATCCATTCAGTTGGCCCAAGTGTATCCTTAGTAACATTTTTCAGCGTATACAACTTGGGCACTCCTTTTCTTTGTAGGGCTAATTCATCCCTTGTTGGGTTAGTGAGACCCTGACCGACGTGATCTCTTTTTTCCTTTGCCTTACCTCTCTTGATTTGAGGTAGGTCGCCTGTCCTTCTTCAAAAGTTTTTGTTCTTTTGGCAAAGAACTTTTCTTCATTCTTTTTCAAGACTGCCAATCCACCAGATTGCTGAGCCAACCTCTTTGTCTCATCATCAGCATCTTTAAGTTCATCACCAACAACTTGCTCACTTATAAACTTCTGAGACAGCTCCTCTTCTTTCGTCTTACTTAACCATTCATGTTGACGAACAACTTCCTCAGGAGACAGTTCAGCAGTAGAAGTTGTGGATTTGGGAAAGGCTCCAGACATTAACTTTTCTTGTTGTTCCCTTGCTGAAATGGGAACCTTTGGTGGCTTGCTTTGAGTAACCACTGCTGCTTTACCCTTATCAGCATATCTCTTTTCAAGGGCAGCGTGGAACTCAGCAGTAGGCTTGAAGATAGAAACATTTATTGGTTTTACTGGCACATTCTCAGCAACAACCTTCTCATCTGTCGGTTCAATAACCTTCTCAGCTTGCTCCCCCTGAATACTTGCTGCCGGTTTAACAACCTTCTCAGCAATTGTTGTTTGCTCCCCCTCAACGTTTGCTGCCGGTTCATCAACCATCTCAGCATTACCAATGTTTTCAGTGAGGGGAGCTTGGGGAAGATTAGATGCTGGATCCTTCTCAATATTTTTCTCCCCTTGGAAGTAGCTGAGGAACTAGCTACTTCCACTTTATCTTTCTTGAGGAGGCCCATCATTTCAACCATCATACCCTTCAGATTTCCAACATCTTTTTCAAGCTTCTTGGTACGGTTGACAGATTCGTCAAGTAGCTTTTTGTCAACAGCTATTTGGAAAGGAGTTTGAGAGAAGAGTTTATTTTTGAGAGAGTGGATTTCTTGGGTGATGGAAGTGCGAAAATTATCTTGGTGAGCGGAGAAGGATGAGACAGTGTTTTGTAGTTGATGGAGGTGGGCGGTGAAAAGAATGTTGGATTGAGAGAGTTGCTGAAGAGATGATAAGAGACCAGGCTGTTCGGTGACCTTCGCTGAATGGACTTCAGCTTTCAATTTGTCCAGCGAGGCGGAGATGGCGGAGTTAGAGGTGCTAACCCTCTTCATGCTTTCATTCAGCAAGGATTGATTTCGTCTGAACAACTGCTCATTGGACTTGGTGTGGGTGACTTGATTCTTGGTGATCCCAGACACCATACCTTGAAGAGTGGTCAGCTCATCTTTCACAACATCATTTCCAGCTATCAACTTTAGAAAGTTGTCATGAGCCTCAATATGAACCTGAGCTACTTGGTCTACCAGCCAAGCATACAAGTATCCATGTCTATTCCCTTGACTTTGGCAGATTTGCACCCTTCTCAACAATTCTTGTAGCTGACGAGTTTCAACATAATCCAGACCAGGTATATTGACAGCAGTAAAAGCAGTGGTGAGTTCTTCATCAGTAGAAGGGACCTTGAGATCCTTTAGAGAGACAGGATACTTGGAGCAAGGAACCCTGAAAAAATCTGGGTGGTGCAATGGTGGCACTTCCATGATTATTTCATCATCAACTTCTTCCACCTCAACATAAACAGCTGGCCTTATTCTTTGAAGGTGACATAATTCCACCCTTCGCTGAAGCTTAGCATCATTCACTTCAAGCACATAGTCTTCATAAAAACCAACTTGTTCAAAGGCAGCTGTGGGCCTTGGAGAGTAGCTTGGTGGAGGAGGCATATCAGCCAACGACTATGGGATATCCTAAAATTCAGTAGGAGGAGAGGAGATTAACAAATATCCCAAGTCTTCTGCCAAGAAGCCACTAACATTGGCCTCTTCTTCACTTTCTTCTGCGGCAGCGAGTGTGATTTCAGCATCATCATCTTGGATGTCAAACTCACTGCCCAGATCTTCATCAGTTTCATTTCACTTTGTAAGATATTCGTCTCAGTCCCTACACAAACAGTTTCCAAGACAATGGAAGGAGGAGGGGTAAGGGAACCTTGTGCCTCAGTCTCAGTGTGTTGTTCCACCAAGACATCATCGGCCGTAGAATGTGTTGACTCTAGCATCACATGTGATCTGGATGCTGTCAACGACTCAGAGGGTAATTGAGAAGAAGGGGAATTATTTGGGGGTGGAGTTGGACTTTGACCTCTAGTGGGTTGGGGTGACCCAATATCTTCACCAACCTCGCCTACATAAGTTTGAGGTGGCTGCCTGCTGTTCCTATTTAACTCGTCAACAGCCTGTTGGGAGGCTGCTGATGGGGTGGCTTGGGTACTAATGTCCATGGGCGTTGTGGACTTCCTAACCTTGGGGTTGCCCTTTGATACACTCCGCTTACGTTTTGGGACGTCAGCGGAGGGTAAAGATTGTAAATTTTGGGTTGAGGATGCTGCCTTGGATTTAGCTTTGGTCTTTTTGGAGGCTTTGGAGGTCGCTGGGGGGTTTGCCAGCGAGCCAACATCTAAAGGCATTTGAGCATCCACATCGACCGTATCAGCCACTTCATCAGTAGGAAGTGCTGCCTCCCAGTCGCTGTTTTTGGGGTATAAAGAAGAGTTAAGGGAGAAAAGTACCTCTTTTATATGTGGAGTGAGGCGAGCAACCAAGTGTTCAGCTGGTTGCTTGTAAATATTGTTTCCAACCCTTGCTGTTGGAATTGTTGAAGCATTTGGTAGCACATACTCATCATCCAGCGCCTCCTTGAAAATAAGGGAGAAGAATCTTGTAAAGGGCACTGTGTGTGACCTATTGTTCATGCTGATCTTGTTCTTCATATCATTGAAGATCAGCTGGGCATAATCCACAAATCGTCCTTCAGCAAGAGCGTGGATTATGGGCATCGATGTAGATGATGCCTGATTGTAAGACCCAGAATTTCCACCCATGCATTGAATCACATGAGTGAACAGAACTCTCTAGATTCCGGGAAGATTGTGCTTTAATGGATTGCTTGGAATCGCTGGAGGGTTTATCAAGTTATAATTGTATCCTATTGAGGGCAACCATGCCTTCCATTCACTTTCACTTAATGGTGCCACAAATTTGTTATCATCGGTTTCTTGTGGAAACCCAAGGGTGAGACGAAGAAAAGCAGGATTGATGGTGATTGTCTTCTCCCCCTGACGGACAGACCCAGTGATGGACTTGTTTTCATCATCATAATCACAAGTCCAACAGAATTCTCTAAGAAGATGGACAAAAATATTCTCTGGGTCCGCCATGATGTAATTATTTGCAGGAGATGCATGGATGAAATCCAGCATTGGCTTATACCCTTTTGTACCTTTTGGTACGTCAAGCGAGCCAAGATGATTGTTGGGTTTAACAATCATTTTCGAGAGAGAAAAGGAAACCTTTGAAGATTTATTTACATTAACAGGAGTATAGACTGGAGAATTTAAATAGGTAATAGGAGTTTGTTCCTGAACTTGTGGTTCAGGAACAGGTGGATTTTGTACAGTGGGGGAAGAAGAAGAAGGGATCTCAACATTTTCATGTTGTTGAGGGATTTGAGATGAAGAAGCCATTGATTTGGTTGAGAAAGAGATTTATGAAAGAAGATGAACAGATGGAGAGAGATATTTGGTTTGAGAGAAAGTGAATAGTTATATGGAAGCGTGAAAATAGAGTTGTGAGAGAGAGGATGTATATATAGGGTATGGTGGTGGGCCACGATCTTACAACTGGATTTCTCTCTCATCTTTTTCAAGCTGTGGAACAGTTGTAACCAACAACTGTTTCGTACATATGTATAATATATAAAAAGATTTTGAGAGTAACGTTTAAATAAAGGAAAAGAAATTTTATCCAATAAAAAATACTTGAGTGTGCGCCGTATTGAGCAGTCGCAACCTGTCAGTCAGACTGTCACATATATACAAATGACGTGATCAGGGCAAAAATCGAGGTGACCTTTCAGTTTGAATATATAAAACATGTGGTTCAAGATTTTGCCACGTCACCCACATAGTTACTTTGAAAACACTTAGTTTTGAAAATATCCTATGTTTTATTAAATGAGAATTTTAATTTCTTAAGAAGGATATTTGGAAAGATTACATGCTGAAGGGTGCTCATCATGTTTAAAGTTTTTGTCAGCGACTTCACAACTAACGTTGGTCGCTGACTACAGTTTTTGGCAAACTGTCAGCCATCAACGGATTTGATAAGTCTTTACCACTATCCGTTTGCTAGTGGACTAGATGAAGACTTTTAGCTCTCCATTTCTTTTATTTTGCTTTTTCCCAAAGCAACAGGGATCAACGGATTTTATAAGTCTTTACCAATAGCCGTTTCCTACTGGACTAGATGAAGACTTTAAGCTCTTCATTGCTTTGAGATCAGTGAGTAAGACTGACTTAAGCTCGCTGAATTAGCATACATGACAAGTCATGTCGCTGATTCCCCATTCAACATTCCTAACTTGCTAACAAGCAGTTTGAATCTAGTTTCATCCAATGGTTTAGTAAAGATGTCAGCTAGTTGATCATCAGTTGGAATGAAGTAGATCTCAATGTCACCTTTCATGACATGATCACGAATAAAGTGATATCGAATATCAATATGCTTAGTTTTGGAATGTTGAACTGGGTTGTGTGTAATAGCAATGGCACTTGTATTATCACACATGATTGGAATTTTAGAGTATTCCAAATCATAGTCAGCAAGCTGATGTTTCATCCATAGCATTTGGGTACAACAGCTCGCTGTAGAGACATATTCTGCCTCAGCTGTGGAGATGGAAAATGTGTGTTGCTTTTTACTAGTCCAACTAGTCAGCTTCCCCCCCAACAGTTGACATCCTCCACTGGTGCTTTTGCGATCAAGCATGCAACCAGCATAGTCGGAGTCAGAATATCCAACTAACTCGAAGTTGGAGTCTTTTGGGTACCAAAGACCCAGCGTGGGTGTACCCTTGAGATATTTGAAGATACGCTTCACAGCGAGGAGATGAGATTCTCTAGGAGAAGCTTGGTAGCGAGCACAGAGACATGTTGCAAACATGATGTCTGGGCGACTCGATGTGAGATACATGAGTGACCCAATCATGCCACGATAGTAAGTAGGATTCACATACTTACCATCAGGGTCAGCGTGAAGATTATTAGGAGGGGAAATTGGAGTTCCCTTTGGAGTGACATGGGTGAAGTCAAATTTATGCAACATATCCCGAATATATTTTTCTTGATTGATAAATATTCCAGTGGGAAGCTGCTTGATTTGTAACCCCAAAAAGAAGGTTAATTCACCCATCATACTCATTTCGAAAGTGCTAGACATAAGAGAACTGAACTTTCGACAGAGTTTGGTGGATAGGGAACCAAAGATAATGTCATCGACATAAATCTGCACATACAGAACATCACCCTTTTGCTTGTAGATAAAGAGGGTGCTGTCAATGGTTCCCCTACGAAAGCCATGGTCAAGAAGGAAGGTAGACAGTGTCATTGCAAGCTCTAGGAGCTAGTTTAAGACCATATAAGGCTTTATTTAGCTTGTAGACATAGTGAGGATGCTTTGGATCCTCAAAGCCAGGAGGCTGCTTAACATAGACTTCTTCATCAAGATCACCATTTAAGAAGGCACTCTTGACGTCCATTTGATAGACAATGAAGCCTTTGTAAGCAGCATGAGCGAGAAAGAGACGAATGGCTTCAAGACGAGCGACTGGAGCAAAGGTCTCGTCTAATCAATGCCTTCAGCTTGAGTATAACCTTGAGCAACCAATCTTGCCTTGTTTCTGATGACCACACCAGTTTCATCCATCTTATTCCTATAAACCCATCGAGTGCCAATGGGTTCTTTATAGGGAGGAGGAACAAGGAACCAAACATGTTGTCTTTCAAATTGTGTTAGTTCTTCTTGCATGGCTTCCACCCATGAGGGATCAGCCATGGCTTCACCAATATTGGCAGGCATAATTTGAGATAGAAAATTGACATAGAGACAAGTATTACTTGTCGCTGAGCGAGTTTGGACACCATTGTGTGGATTACCAATCACATGGTTAAGAGGGTGATCAGCAGTCCATTTGAGTGCTGGTGTGTGAATAGAAGAATGATTCATAGCGGATACTGTGGTGGTAGTTTCACTAGGAGTGGGAGTATAGGAAGAGAGATCAATGGTTAGCAAGGGTTCAGAGTTGCTGACAAGAGGGTCACTGAGAACAGTGGGTACCTCTTGCTGAGGAGTGTCATCCTCAGTGTTTCCTGAAAGAGGATTCGCTGAGGCATCATGAAATGTTTCCTCAGCGACATCGTCAGCATCTTGAGGTTCAGTTGAGAGAGGAACATTAATGGAAGTGGCATTAACTGTTCGAAGAAGAGGCTCAACTGGATATATAGAATAAATGTGAGCAGCAATGTACTCATTATTTGGTGAAGGACTTGGAGACTCAGCGATAGGTTGTTCAGCAACATCATGATGTGTCACTGATATTTCAGACGAGTCAGATAGATCGCTGAGAATTACTTCAGTATATGACTCATTTGAGAGATCACCTAAAGCTGAACAGCTTTCATCAAAAGTAACATGAATTGATTCATCTACTTTTTGAGTGCGAGTATTGAAAAACTCTGAAAGCTTTGCTTATAGAAGAATATCCCAGAAAGTAGCCATCATCAGCTTTGGGATCAAACTTTCCTAAATGATCCTTATCATTTAGGATGAAAACTGGGCAACCAAAAACATGGAAGTATCCAATTTGAGGTTTCTTGCCCTTGAGAACTTCATAGGCAGTCTTATCATGTCGCTTGACAATAAGACACCTATTTTGAGTGTGGCAAGCAGTACTGATTGCTTCAGCCCATAATTTACTAGGAAGAGAGGACTCACTGAGCATGGTTCTTGTAGCTTTAATGAGAGTTCTATTTCTCCTTTCAGCTACCCCATTTTGCTCAAGAGTGCGAACAGAAGAGAAATTTTGTCTAATCCCTTGATCAGCACAAAAAGTCTCAAGAGTGTGGTTTCTGAACTCAGTGCCATGATCGCTTCTAAGTTCTTTAACACGTATGTTGTTGAGGTTTTCCATCTTTTTAATGAAATTAATTATTTTCTCAGCAGCATCACTCTTAGAATGAAGAAAGATTGTCCAAGTATATCGTGAATATTCATCCACAATAACTAAGGTGTATCTGCTACCCCTTAGACTTTGGACATTTACTGGACCAAAAAGGTCCATGTGAAGGAGATGGAAACAACCACTGATAGAGTTGGCCTGTTTGGTTTTGATGGTGGCTCGGTGGCTTTTACCTTTTTCACAAGCACCATAGAGCCTGTCCTTCTCATAAGTGAGAGGAGGAAGGCCTCGAACTAGATTTTTCTTGGCCAAAGAGTTTATGGTTTTGAAGTTCACATGCGGCATACGCTTGTGCCATAACCAGTTGATTTGAGAAGCAGATTTTGAGAAGAAGCAGGTCTCGCTGTCAGTTTTGACAGGAGTGAAATCTACCAAGTAGATATCCCTTTTCTTGGAGCGACCAAGACCACTTCTTTATTGACATTGATCACTGTGCCTTGATGCTTATCAAGCATAACCTTGTAGTCTGCATCGCACAATTGATTGATGCTGATCAGATTGTGTTTCAATCCATTCACATAAGCAATCTTAGTGAATTTGATCAGCCCATTTGAGAGAGACCCATATCCTTCAGTTTGGCCAGTAGAATTGTCACCAAACACAACTATGGGACCATCGGTCTCCACGAAGTTATCCAACAGGTCCTTGGATCCAGTCATGTGTTTTGAACAGCCACTGTCCAAATACCACACTTCTTTTCCTAGCGAGGCCTGCAGGATAACATAAGAAGGATTTAGGAAGAATCAAGAGCATCCTCGCTGATAGTATCGTCAGCAGAGGATGTGAGAGGAAGATGAGCAAAGTCATCATCATTTGAAACGAGAGGAAGAGGGGCTCTAGGATCAGCATTTGGATCAACTGGGAAATCAACCAGCTGATGAGCAGCAAGCATGTCATGAGTAATCTCTCGTGGGAAGAATTGATCTTCAGAGGTAAAAGTGACAGAGCTTCCAGTGTTTAGAACAACCATGTTAGTGACTTGGCTGTTTTCTCCATATTCAGCCAGTATACTATTACTACCATTGGTAATGATTTCATGAGACTGGGGAAAGGAGATTCGCTGAGCGGCAATGTATTCAGCAATTTTGTCATCAGTGAGAACAACATCTTCACCCAAGCTGATATTAGATTCAGCTGGGGAAGTTTGCTCAGCGATTTCAGAGGAGGGATGAGCGGCGGAAGCTGAGGGAAGATTTGGCTGAATGACTACTTCAGGAGGATTCCTGGAGTCTTTGTCATTGCAGTCAGCAACGATGTATCCTCTTTTGCCACATAAATAGCATTTTCTTCCAGCCTTCTGATTTTGAATCAGAAATTCCTTGAGTTGTGAGGACAAGTCGTTGACACGCTTATTCAACTCACAAATCTCATGATTGGAGGAAGAAGTTGATGCTACTGAAGGGGCCTTTTTCTTCCTGAACCGAACAGGAAGAGTTTGGGAACAGGGCCAAGAATGGACTTGCCCTTAGATTGAGCATTTGAAGAAGAAGGGGCATGATTATTCAGAACAACTCGCTGACCTTCTTGCTGAGGAGGTCTGACTTGTTGAATGGGTCTGGGTTGCTGAGAACTATGACGACTTAGAGCAACTTGCTGACCTCCTTGCTGAGGAGGTCTGACTTGTTGAATGGGTCTGGGTTGCTGAGAACTATGACGACTTAGAGCAACTTGCTGGCCTCCTGGCTGAGGAGGTCGAACTTGCTGAACAGGTTTTGTTTGACGAGGGACAAAAGTTCCCTTTGGGACATAGACAGAATTAGGTTGCTGATAACGAGCATCAGCAAACTTAGCTCGTCTATTCATTAAGTGCTCATGCATAACAGCCTTTCTGCCAGCAGGAGAAGTATTAGAAAAAGATAAGGGCTGAGACGCAGGGCGTCCAGCGACTGCTGAGGGAACGGAATTCTCAGCGGGTTGACTAACAGGCACAACTTGCTGAGGGGTGCTGTAGTCTTATGGGACAGCGACCTTGCTCCTTCTAAAGGGTTCAACAATGAACCCACCATTGGGCTTAACAGTGAAAACCTTAGGAGCAAGAGGCTTGAAACCATCACTTGAAATATTCCCTTCAAATGTTTGGGAAGAGGAATATTGAACACGACCCTCATTTGGCATCATGTCAATAATGGGATGGTTTGGAAAGACAGTCTTAGCAAAGCTAGCTGATGAGCTAGTTTCTGCTTGTGATAAGGAAGTGGAAGTGCTGGGTGAGGGAGACTCATCATTCAGTTCAGAATGATAGTCATTCATGCCTTTAACAAAGTAGTTTTTAAGCAATTCCTCACGAGAAGTAAGAGCACTTGAAGGAATCCTCTCTTCAGCAGTAGGTTTCTCGCTGAACATATTGGTGATGACAGCAGCAGTCTCATAATCACCACTGATTATGGCTTTCATTTGAGCAGGAACCTGCAAGCTGAAGATTTGGTCGTGAAGCCTAGAGGCTTTAGACCAGGAGGTGACTATCTTTTCAAGGTCAGTGACCTGATTTTTCAGCTTCTCATTTGAGATTTAAAGAGTTTGGTTGAGAAGCTTTTGGGATTCAAGATCAACATGGACATTTCTCAAATCCTTGAGCTTGTCAGTCTTATCACTTAGCTCAGCACTTACTGAGTTAAGTTTAGACTGAAGATCGGCACGAATAGATTCGACGTACTGAATATCACAAGTAAGAGATTCAAGAATTTTAGGTTTATCCTCTTCAGAAGCAGAGGAAAAAGTGCATACCTTCTTGATTGTGACATTGACCCACTGACTGGAGCACACTTGATCTTTTGTCAGCGCCTGGTCATCAACGAGTGCCATAAAGCAGATGGCATCAACAAAGTCCTCGCTGTCAGAAACGTCGGAATCAGCCCAGTCATGTTCTTCAGCAACAAGACCTTTGGCGGGAGTTTTGGCTTCTTCAACATCAGCCATTTTGGCACGAAGCTCATAATACTTCTTTTTGTATTCATCAACAGGCTTGACTGAAGAGGGCCTCGCTGATGATGAAGAGGGCTTCGCTGCCTGCAAAGAAGGAATAGAAACTTTGCATTCCTTTTGGTAATGGCCTTTACGACCACACCTCCAACATTCTTCTTGAGACTTGTCTACCACTGGTTTTTGGAAATGAGTCCAAGAACATCTCTTGTCTCTCCTCGAAATCGAGGTCATTGACAAGATCTTGGACGTTAGAGGGGTAGAATTGCTGATGTCCATGTCAAGATGGACAGGACTAACTTCAGCAGAGACCAGGGCAAGAGGGTCATGAACATTAGAGACACTAGAGAAAGAAGAGGAAGAAGTTGAAGCATATGAACCAGCATGCCTCTTAGACTCAACCTCAGCTCTCAAAGTTTGAGCGAGGGCTCTCTCTTCAAATTAAAGAGTGCCATAGAGTGACTCTAAGTCATGCTCCTTCAGTTGCTTAGTTGTTCTAAGAATTTGCCTTAAGCCTTGCCATTTGATGGGCAAGACGTCAATGAACTTGTAGCATATTTCAAGCGTATTATGCTCTATGCCCACATTTGTCATATCATTCAAAAGGCACTTAAAGCAATTATACGTGCCATCCAGACTCTCATTAGGGAGAGAGAAGAATCCTTCATATGCACGTTTCAGATCTATTTTCTTGGTAGCAAGAACATCTGTCGTACCATCGAATCTGGTACACAGATTATCCCACACCAATTTAGAAGAAGAAAGTTTGATGACAGATTTCATTATATCATCAGGAAGGGTAGTAATAATGAGATTTCTCAACCGAGCATCCAGATTGACAAGCCTACGCTCGTCATCTATCCATTGTACTTCTGGTTTTATGAGCTCAGTGACAACTTCAGGAGCATCAGCAGTGGCTCCTGGTGTCCTGGTAACCAGAACCGGTACATATGCCCCTCTGGTTAGAATGGTCATAAGATAGGGTTCAACTCCTACGATGTGTAGGAGCATTCTCTCCTTCCAAGATCCGAAATCATGTGAATCGAATCTAGGTGGGATGGAGACATACCCAAAATATCTGGTATTAACCAGAGAAGGAACAGAAGACATAATAGTAAGAAAAGAAAAGTAGACAGAAGTTTAAAGAAAAGTTTTTAGATGCAGAAAATTAAGTACAGAAAGAAATAAAGATAATCTTGCAAACTTTTACTCAGATCAGATTCGGTGTGTCGAACCACCGCTCTGATACCAACTGAAAGTCCCTAGTTTGCAATGATTATGTAATTAAACAACTAATGTAAATTACACTAAGAAAACAAGACAAGAAAGTAAACACGTTTAATCATAAGTAGTATTAATTAAACGGTGAATACATGGTTGGTTTACAAAGAATGAAAGAAAAAAATATTGTTAAGTTTTTGCACACACGAAAACTTAACAATTATACAGTCTACAATGAGAGAAAAACACACTAAGTGACTATTGTAGAATGAACCAACAACTTTGCGGCTAGGTCAAGTGATGCTTTATATAGGGGAGAAAAGACATCACATGACAACTCAATAGATGTTGACACATGATGGTTGTCAACAATCTATTGGTGTGTAAGACTGGTCTTTAGACATCTCTGTTTGCCATCTTATTTCTTTCCCAAAACGGCATGAAAGAGAAACACCTTAGTAACAAAATGGTACAAGGTCACATGTCTTCATCTTGATCTATCAACACGTGTCCTTGGGGACCAGCCTTCTTATCTTCATTTTCCCGCCCATATTTGACTTACAAGACATGGCGGTGAGTCATTGAACTTATCCTTTAACTCGAAGATAATGATCGCTGAGAGCTCGCTGAAGAAGCCTCTCGCTGAGTCTTTCAGCGAGTACTTGACTCAGCAAGTAATCTTCAGCGAATCCATGACTCAAGAACAACCACCGCCACCACCTCCGGCGACTTTTCCGGTGAGAATCAGGTTCATTTTCGGGTGGATACGGTATGGGCGTTTCCCTCATCCGTTCTAAACTGGTTGTCACAGGACGCATATGGGAATCGTATGGATTTGATGGGCGGCGATCCAAGAGATGGTGACGGTTTGATACGGTACGGGAGAAGCCCTTGCTGCCGGCGCCGTGGTTGGGGTGGTCGGAGATGATGGTGGTGGCGGTGGTTGTCTCGCCGGAGAAGAAGGAGGTGGTGGCTGGCGGCGGCAGTCTCGCCGGAGAAGAAGGAAGAAGAAGATATCCCCTTGTACTTTTTGTACTTTTTGGATTGCTTGTACTTTAATTATCATTCCCCTATACTAGTATGTGTATTAAGTAAATTAAACTAGCATGTATGCAGTAGAGATATAGTTATGACCGAGTAGAGGGACTTGTCGCCGATAATAACGAACATGGAACGATGTTTAGTTCTAACTCCATTTTGAATCAGTGTTCTTATTCGTTCATCCACTTTCTTTCTCGCCATGCCTGCCTGCCTGCCGCTTGATTCTTCTTCAAATCAATTTGCTATGTTTGTTTGTTTCTTTGTTTTCTACATGCAGATTAAACAAATTTTTGCAACCCTACCACCTGCCTTTTAACGACGGGCTGGCAGCCAAATTGGGCCACTATTTATAAAAAAAAAAAAACTTTTATGGGCCTCCTATTCTATTTTATTCCTAACTATATTATAATCGGGTCAGGTCGGGTCGGTCAGATTAATTTACTATCGGTTGGGTCGGGTCTCCTCGCACCGTCGCGTCATGGACCTCATATTACCTTGACATCACTCACTATGTGTGACACTATACTATCTAATAAAACAAACTACCTTTTTTTCCTTAAACTTTCTACCTTTAAAAAACCAAAAATACCCTTCTCCTTTATTCACTAATTTAAACATCTCCATCTAATATACCTATAATACCCTTAATGAAATAATTTACAATATAGATCCCCCAACACTTAAAATAACTACAATACCACCTTTAACATTAATTACTTTTACTTTCACCATCATCGTCGCCCCCATCACCGTCCCCATTGCCGTTCCCACTGCCGCCCCCACCACCGTCACCACCACCACCTCCGCCATCACTACCCCCACCGCCGCCGCATTGCGCGGGCATAAGTCTAGTACATCTAAAGGAGTTTGGGGATGATGGTTGTATAAAACAGGCGATATTGGGCTATAAAACATTGAGGCTACCCTTGACTTGTTTATGGATATATGCCTTTTGTTTTCTTTTCTTTAAGAGACAACTTTTATAGTACTTTTGTAGAGAAGAAACCTATACAATTTTTGACAACACCCATCAACCAAATTCATCAAACTAAAAGTATATCCACATAATGCGCCGGTCCTGAATATATCTTGGAAGAACCTGTATTAAAGGAGACTTCAATGTTTTTTTTAATTTTCATTTGGTTCATCTCCTTTGTCTTTTGCTTATGTTTTTCACTATTCCTTTGATTTTTACTGAGCTTTGGCCCAGGCCGGCCTGAAACCAAAATATGGTAAAATTGCAACCCGGTAACCAAACCGAAAGATATGAGTTTGGCTCGACCGGTTCAAATTTGGGTTTCGGTCCGATTTGCACATCCCTACTAATGAGGATTGCAATTAACTTTCAGAAATAGCCCGGCACAATAACAAATTGTAAAACATTTAAATGAGATCTAAACCAAATGATCATCTATCTTATCTATATCTATCTATATCTATAAAGATTACACACCTCATGTTAAAAATCATATTTTTGGGATATGCGATTTTATTAAATTATCCTTAATGATTAAATTACACTATCAGTCTCTTATTTTTTAAAATATATCTACCAACTAATTTACATCAATTACTTTTATATCAATAACCTACACTACTCGACGCCGCCACCACCACTCAGCGCCGCCCTCCCCACCACACCATGTTGCCACCGCCGCCACCGCATTGCACGAATTACCGTGCCAGTGTATATTAATGAAAAATGCAATATATATATATATTTGTTAATGTAATATTAGGGATTGATGTTGGAAATAAAAGATAATTAAAAAGTTAAATATAAAAATAAAAATAAAAGTTTATTCCTAACAGCATGTTAAATGGTGCAAACATCAGCTTACATATCCCCATATAGCCTACTAATTGTATTCATAGACAGAACTACATCATAAATTGAAAATCACAAATTGAAGTTGCCCGGATAACAGATCTGCTAAATCCATGTAGTGTAATATTTTCTGAAAAATGATATACGAGTATTTTACATACTTGTCAATGTAACTAACTCTAAGGATTCCTTACGATAAAAAGAGTCACACTTGTGCAACTAAATGAAAAAAAAAGAACCTCTTAAAAACCGTTAAAAATAGTCAAAAAAAAATTGTAACAATCTAGTCATTATCGTTACTTTACGCAGATACAAGACTAATATTAAAAACATGTGCTACGAATCACTTTTAATTTAGGTTTCATCACTAATTGTATCATAAACCAAGGCAACACTACCCTTAATGTCAAACGATGCCAAAATCTGCAAAGTGATAATCTAAGACCTACGATCAGTCAAGATTCATAATATAAGAGCCTGACAACACGACCAATTGTAGGCATTTAAGATCTCCAACATATATATATATATATAAATTTCTACTTGCAACAGAAACCAAGGGCAACACCCTTGAGTCCTTAAAGTAAGAGAATGCCAAACCTGCAAAGAAAAATCAAAACGTACGTGTCAAGATTCATTATAATATGAGATAGCTCACTTCGTATGCATTTATTATATAAGCAACTTACACATAAAAACGTTAGTTTTGTAGTCATATCCTTGCAGGTGATAGCATTGTGAATTAATGTATGCATGATATCATTAATCCGCACGGCTATGATTCTTGGTTATAATTAAGAAAAACGGCCATTCAAGTAATTTGTGAAGGAATGCAAATAGCTAAATCACTAATGACTTATATATATTATAATATGTTTAGCGAGTGGAATTTGCAATTTAAATCATCAGGGGGATGTAGACCATGTAACAATTTGTGTGTTTTTTCTAAGTTGATCTCGTAAGTCTTTTTTTCACAGCTGCACATAAAGTGACACAAACCCATTGTTGATGAAAGATACAAACAAAATTTTATTCTAATGTGAAAACCAAACCAAGTATCAAAAGTAATAAAATCGCTGGTCTAGTGAAGTACATGTAGCAGCATATATACAGGAAACTAACCCTTCATATTCTTGTACCTGTATTTTTGGAAAATCAAGCGAGACATCTACATAATGTCGGTGAAGTGATGGCAAATGGGCAACGATTCAAATGTGTTGGGTGCAATATGCAAAGAACTTCTGATAAGCATAAACTATGCACAAAACTTCTAATAAATAGTTAAACTCAAACATGTTCTGATAGATTCAAGATATTAGTTACATCTCACGAAGAGTAAAGCAATTTACCATGTTCTAAGCATTTGAATTCTGTTAGGAGGAAAACTTGAAAGTAAAAGTGTTGCATGTTTTTAGCAATAAAGAAAGTATACATACAGGTTAATTATGGTCTTGTAAGTATGTGATTAACCAAATCAAGATACAAGATTTATACTCCAAAAATATAATAATCACATACCAGTCGGTTTACAGTTGGCAAGATAGAAACAGACCAAGTCATCCGACCATCAAGAGCATAGCATGCAACCATGGTTCTGTAAACGCCGAGAATGCCTTCTTCAATGGCCTCTAGCCCAAGAAAAAGAAATGAGCAGGGGTCCACAACTCCACAGTCATGTATTTGCAATCCATAACCTCAGCAAAACGGAGATTGTTGTTGTTGTCCCTCTCTTAACATACTAACAACAATTAATTTGTTTATATGAAAATTGGTGAACAAAAAAAGTCCAATTGTACGAAGCATGTGAAATGAAAGCATACTAATGATCTTGAAGGCAGCAACGGCAAAGTCAACAACAACAGAAACAAAGGGCAACACCCTTGAGTCCTTAAAGTAAGAGAATGCCAAACCTGCAAAGAAAAATCAAAACGTACGTGTCAAGATTCATTATAATATGAGATAGCTCACTTCGTATGCATTTATTATATAAGCAACTTACACATAAAAACGTTAGTTTTGTAGTCATATCCTTGCAGGTGATAGCATTGTGAATTAATGTATGCATGATATCATTAATCCGCACGGCTATGATTCTTGGTTATAATTAAGAAAAACGGCCATTCAAGTAATTTGTGAAGGAATGCAAATAGCTAAATCACTAATGACTTATATATATTATAATATGTTTAGCGAGTGGAATTTGCAATTTAAATCATCAGGGGGATGTAGACCATGTAACAATTTGTGTGTTTTTTCTAAGTTGATCTCGTAAGTCTTTTTTTCACAGCTGCACATAAAGTGACACAAACCCATTGTTGATGAAAGATACAAACAAAATTTTATTCTAATGTGAAAACCAAACCAAGTATCAAAAGTAATAAAATCGCTGGTCTAGTGAAGTACATGTAGCAGCATATATACAGGAAACTAACCCTTCATATTCTTGTACCTGTATTTTTGGAAAATCAAGCGAGACATCTACATAATGTCGGTGAAGTGATGGCAAATGGGCAACGATTCAAATGTGTTGGGTGCAATATGCAAAGAACTTCTGATAAGCATAAACTATGCACAAAACTTCTAATAAATAGTTAAACTCAAACATGTTCTGATAGATTCAAGATATTAGTTACATCTCACGAAGAGTAAAGCAATTTACCATGTTCTAAGCATTTGAATTCTGTTAGGAGGAAAACTTGAAAGTAAAAGTGTTGCATGTTTTTAGCAATAAAGAAAGTATACATACAGGTTAATTATGGTCTTGTAAGTATGTGATTAACCAAATCAAGATACAAGATTTATACTCCAAAAATATAATAATCACATACCAGTCGGTTTACAGTTGGCAAGATAGAAACAGACCAAGTCATCCGACCATCAAGAGCATAGCATGCAACCATGGTTCTGTAAACGCCGAGAATGCCTTCTTCAATGGCCTCTAGCCCAAGAAAAAGAAATGAGCAGGGGTCCACAACTCCACAGTCATGTATTTGCAATCCATAACCTCAGCAAAACGGAGATTGTTGTTGTTGTCCCTCTCTTAACATACTAACAACAATTAATTTGTTTATATGAAAATTGGTGAACAAAAAAAGTCCAATTGTACGAAGCATGTGAAATGAAAGCATACTAATGATCTTGAAGGCAGCAATGGGT